>OX352302.1:5222454-6422454 GCA_947086415.1 Pammene aurita | reverse complement strand
CAGACCTCCTCCTTCTATGAAATTGAAGTCGGTTAATAATGTACAGTCAAATACAAAGAGATGTATCCACTTTTTCACCTTATTGCGTTGTAATATGGTCCAAAAGTGGATACATCTCTTTGTAGTCGACTGTACCACCCCCCGCGTTTAGGACGCATATAAAATAAAATATTCGTTATAGGTATCACTAGTCTGATTGAGGTGGAAATCAAAACCCGAGGGTGCGCGGTGCAGTCCGTCAGCGATGCAGATGTAGTCGGTGTGAAGGCTGAGGTGAAGAGTTGTATGTGCCACACGAGATTGACGTTATTAACTTTGCACCTCGTGCCTTAAACGCCCTCGCTACGCTCATGCTTATAAATTAGTAGAATCTTTTGCTACGCTTTCTCGGGATCTCAATCAGCTCTTTGGACATAAACTAAATTTGCTTCCTTCTTTCACAGAATGTTTACCCAATTCAAATAGCTATTTATGGAAGGGACTCCACATGTCATCTGCGGTTTTCATTATCGGGTCCTCTCCATCTAATTGGTAGTTCTCGAGAGGAAACACTCGAGTTGCTTAAAAATACACTCAAATCACCATACATGAGCCTTTTAAAATTGAAGAGTTCCCTCAATCCCTCATGGATTTCCATCATCAGGTCCAACCAAATTAGTCCGCTACTTTCGAGGTAACTCTTTATAAACAATAAAAATATTACTCAAATCGGACAACGGGTCTCGGAATAATCGGTATAGGCGTATAAGAAAAAGTTCATAATACACCCGCTTAAACTAAGGAAAGTTCCACATGTCATATGTGGTCTTTATCGTTAGGTCCGTTCCATCAAATTGGTGGTTTTCGAGAGGAAATGCTTGAGTTGCTTAAGAAAACACTCAAATCGCCATACATGTGCCTTTAATGATTAAGGAGTTCCCTCAATTCCTCGTGGATTCCATCATCAGAACAGCACCAGATTAATTTGGGACCACCTTGGAAGTACATCCTTTCAAACATACAAAGAATTATTCAAATCGGACCACGGGTCTCGGAGTAATCGCTGAACATCCTACATTAAAAAAATCAACATCATTATCATCAAAACAATCATCATTATCAGGTCCACTTCATCAAATTGGTGGTTTTCGAGAGAAAACTCTCGAGTTGCTTAAGAAAACACCCAAATCACCATACATGTGCCTTTAAAAATTGAGGAGTTCCCTCAATTCCTCATAGATCCCATCATCAGAACAGCACAAGATTAATATGGGACCACCTTGGAAGTATATCCTTTCAAATAAAAAAAGAATTATTCAAATCGGACCACGCGTCTCGGAGTAATCGGTGAACATACATAAAAAAAAAGCCCAAACCGAATACAGAACCTCCTCCTTCTATGAAATTGAAGTCGGTTAATAATAGAATTAGACGCTTAGTATAAAGGGTATAGTATAAAGTACATACCTAAGTGGAATGAGACATTTCCTAAAGCAAAAGTGATAAAAAAATAATAAAGAACCTACACCTAACAAAAATAAATGAAATCCCATCAAAAACATAAATGTGAAAGGCTACCAAGTTCGATACTATGGGAATGCTTCGCCTATAAAAGAAGTGAGATCTGAATAAGTACCAAGTTCCATAAAAATACCTCAAATCATAAATAGTTATAGGAATGCACACTTGATTTCCAGCAGTTTTTAAGGTACATTTTGAATAAGTATCACGTCACATAGAAATACCTAAAATTATAATAGTCAGAGAAACGCACACCGGTTTTTTTAGCAGTTTCCTGATAACATTTATTATTTTCAGTACTTTTTAATGATGTAACTTGGCAAGTTTTAATAGAAAATTATATACTTGACACATTGCAGTCCAAAGGTGTCGATTCATTGCATTGAAAAGGTGTGTGGTGTGTGAAAACTTGCCAAGTAACATCATTAAAAAGTACTGAAAATAATAAATGTTATCAGGAAACTGCTAAAAAAACCGGTGTGCGTTTCTCTGACTATTATAATTTTAGGTATTTCTATGTAACGTGATACTTATTCAAAATGTACCTTAAAAACTGCTGGAAATCAAGTGTACATTCCTATAACTATTTATGATTTGAAGTATTTTTATGGAACTTGGTACTTATTCAGATCTCACTTCTTTTATAGGCGAAGCATTCCCATAGTATCGAACTTGGCAGCCTTTCACATTTATGTTTTTGATGGGATTTATATATTTACCCCAATGCCTACACTTTATCTATTTATTTATAAAGTATATCATTCATTATCCGTATATTTCCATTTTATTATATAGTAATATAAAGTATATTCACAATTTCACAACACGCACCCTACATTCTGTTGTATTTCGCTTTGTATAATCTATGTTTTGTATTGTTTTGTGTTTGTATTTTAAGTGTCACTGGGTACACTGAAAACCAGCGTTGTAACACTTTTGTGCTGCGACACATGCTGAGTGTTATCCTCTACAGAAACCAGTCATAGCATTGTAATTTTTATTTCTCTAGTTTAAGCATAAGTTTACCTTATATTGTTATGTCTGTGTTTTGAATAAATAATTCATTCATTCATTCAGTTAGAATACCCAATCAGTATAATGCCGCAGCAAGCCATGATCAATGATTGCGCTGGTTTTTAATATTTCTGATTACCTACATGGAAGTCAAAGATTACTATCGGAAAATTATAAATTAGAGGTATGGTTTTTCGCAATAGTCTTTTATCTACACCCATATCATAAATCCTCTATTCTGCGTTCGGAAACCGTGTGTATGAAATTACCACCATTATTGCAACCAGTAATGTAACATCAGTGTATTATCTGTGCTGTTGTCGTAATAATGTATGAAAATTTATTACCATATCGATATCGGTAATGTAATGAAAATCCAGTCCTCCTCTCCGACCGCCGGTACAATCCAGTTGGCAATGGCGGCTTCCGAACACGTCATTTAGGATTTATAATATGTGTGTAGATGCTACTGTACGCAATTAGGCCTTAAAACACTCGTGTGATCTTATCTCGCCTGCGGCTCGTTTTAGTAAACCACACTCGTATTTCAAGGACCCTTAACTATTAAGTAACAGTTACATAAACTACTATTACTAAGATCATAAGTACCTACCCTACCTATTATGAAAGATGATATTGCACGGTTCGTCCTGAAAAATTAACTCAAACTTAAACATTTATTCAGTAAATGTTAGAGTTTGAGTTAGTTATTTTTTAGGACGAAGCGTGCAATATTTTTAGAGATGACTGTACATCTATTTTTTGTCAATACCTCTAATAAAATAACATTTAGATCTACTTTCTTATTAATCGTATTGAAGTAAAAGGGCACTGTACTCTTTTTAAATGATTGGTTTCGCAGTGTTTGCTCTGAGCCAAGTACTTTCGGAGGTTATTGGAAATTGAATCCTTAAAGGGCATAGGCAATAGGCGTGGATAAAATAAAAGAAGTCAATAACTTTAATGTAATACAAGCAAGTAGGCCAAAGGAGACGTCTTAATTATTAAAAATGTTATAGTGTAGGTTGCTGTATAATTTATTTAACAGAAAAATGAGAGGAAAAGAATGGTATCATTATTTTTTCATGTTCTCAAAAAAATATAGGTTACTATCTTTCGACCATTTCAATAGATGTCTTTTAGTTTTAACTTAATTAAGATACTAAATTTTGCTCATTTTGCATCCATTTAACTAAATTTTATTATAAAATTCAATATGTGTATCCCTATTCTTAGAACAGAACTGCTAGAGAACAAATCAAATTAATTTAATAAATATTTTGATTTGTTTATTTTAAGTAGACACATTAGTTACACAGAGGCAAAAGGCAGTCAAGGTGCGCTGTGTGTGGGTTAGGCCCTAACCCATAGGCTTAGACGCCCTAACCGTTAGTGCGTCTGCCGAGAATGCAGAAGACGCTGGTTCGATTCCAGCCCGGGGCACCCAAGTCCTTGGTCACTTTTTCCTTCTATTTCTACTATTTGACATTTATTTAAGTCTATTATTCTCATAACTATTATAAAGTCAGCATGTTGCCATAACTAATATCATTTTAAAAAAACGGAACTTAATCGCGTACACTTACTTTTATTATTTTCCTGACGTTTTGAGTGTGTCGTAACGATCTTGGTCGCAGGCAGACTGGCAAGAAATTGTATCAGCATCTCCTAGCTGCGCGGGTTTTCCGAACTTCACCCACTTGGTCTCGATTATTCACATTTACGCTAGGGTTGTCACTTTAGTAACAAATAATCTACGTCTACTTAAAGTTGTCCAACTGGCACTTACCTATTTCTCGCACATTTATTTTAACTATCAATTTTTCCTTAAGACTTTCGCACTATTTTTTTCCTTAAGACTCTGATGGGTGTGTCACCAGACATGTCACTTACAGTAACTATAATCTCGCTTGTACGTCTACGTTGTGTTTTTGGGAAAAAACAGGCACCTTATTTAGCCTCGTGTTCCTTACATCACTCATTGCTATTCGTATTGCTTACAACCATAGTACAGATAGTCTTTTTAGACAAGTGACATATCTTCGCCCATTTTTCAATTCACTTTTGAAATTCAAATCTAGGTAGGCACATTTAAAGCCCCACAACTTTCTATTTGCCTCGCCCCTAGCCATGTTACTATAATGAAATAATCACTTTAAAAAGGACGATGGATTGCGTAGCATTCCAATAAACAATAGTACATTACTGCAGAGGCCGTGAAGTAAGGGATTTAAGGACGAGATTGCGGTAGACCGGATAAAGCGAGTCCTGCAATCCCTGTTCCGGCCAAGGATTGTATAGTGCTTTTCTCAAACAATGTAAGAAAATATTATAATTAAAATAACTACTAAGTAATCAAGTAAATAAGTTTAAATTGCCGCCTTTTTTCTTTTTTAAACTTGACATTTGAAAAAGCTATTCGAGCACCATGTTTAACCGCTTATAAATTTAGTACCATAGATTTTGTTTTTTCTTTTTTAATTTTAATGTCGCAAGTATACTTACAAAGAGAGTGGTCGTTGGCTGTATCACAGACCATATAACTAATACAGACGCCCAAACTCCATAGTCCCAAGCGATCCCGTCCTAAGTATCCAAGAACGGTATCCAAACTTTAGTTCATAAAACGCTAAACAGATGACGGCACCGATCTATTAGGAAATTGATGTTGCGGTTGCGACATCTATTATATCTACAACACACATTAGCTACCTGTTACTTATACTAATATATTTAAGTGTCACTAGATGGCGTTTTACAGGCGCCCAGATATGGTATTCAAATAATGTATATTTATAGCCCTCGTTAGGTAGGCAGGTACTGCACCTAGAAAAGACACGGTAGTAAAGTAGACGGCCAAGTTCGCACAGTACAAATACGACACTACTATCGGTGGTTACAAGATAATTATGCATTAATTATATAAAGATTGTAGGACCAGTATTCGCGGTATATATTCCTCTTTTCGTATTTGGTCCACAATAAAGAATGTTTATTATTATTATTTTCTCTCCTCTATCCCCTTCCCCCTCTCCCCCAGAACTTTAGTGATTATCATACGTGCATGCGATGCAAATGAAAGAAACCGCGCTACTCGCTAGTAGGTATACGATCTCTACATCAGAATGCCACCTTTATAATTCATAATAGCTTGGAAATTTTACCACGACGGTGGCAAACAAGCATACGGCCCGCCTGATGGTAAGCAGCTACCGTAGGCTATGGACGCCTGCAACTCCAGAGGTGTCACATGCGCGTTGCCGGTCCTTCACAAAACGGAGGACTCACTGTGTTGACGGCTAAAGGAACAAGAGGGTCCCTCATCGTCAACACACTGGGTCCTCTTTGAGCTTAGCTTATGTATAAGTATTTTTAAATCGATTAGTAACAAAACCATTGGTAATTTGGTACTGGTCCATTTTATTATTATTACTAACACTTAATACTCGTACATGAAAACTAAGAAGGTTTGAAAATACTCTAGGTGCATATAATATCATTTTAAATGTCACACAGCCTGAATGAAAGTAAATCAAGACTTGGCCATTTTTAACGTAGGTAGGTACCTACGCAGGTGCGTACTGACCAGAAATAAAGACAAATGTGAATCCGGTTATATTTACACATTCACTGGCCTACGTAGCTAAGATGATTTAACAAACCAGTATAAGAGCGCTCCTCGACTACGCATAGTTGTCATAAAACTGTAGTTCAAGTTACAGTGGCTACTCGAAAACTTGACTCGGCTGTGCTCACACATGTGATCAAAATAACTGAGGCGCAGAATGGGACTCGGGACTTCGGGAGAGTCGATAGGCCCGCTTATAGGTGTCATACTTACTTTATGGTGGTGTCATGCTACACACGACGGCAAGTCACAGTTGTAATGTAAGTAATCTACAGTAGTCAATTACCGATTACTCTTAGGATTTTAGAGTAGGTAACTAACTTCAGGGCTAGAACCGTGAACCACTTCAAAGATAATAGATAAAAAAAAAGGTGAAAGATATTTATTATCCGTTCGTCGAATATGCAAGAGCTATAGAGACAGATTCGCGGTAGGCCCGCAGGTGTCAGGCCATAAGCTTGGATTTGACAAATGTTTAATTTTAATTACGTTTTCAGTACTAGTTAATTATATTTTTGCAACATGTTATAAATTCTTAGTTAATTTTATTTTATCAGATTATATTTAAAATTATGTATTTAGTGGTCTAGATAGGAACACATTATGTTCATATAATGACACTAGGTAATAAATTTATATTATTGACAATATAAAAGCACTACTTAAGTATTTGTGCGTTTTTAAATATCTGATACCTGTAAAATTGTACCTAACGCAATTGTACTGCTTAATGTTCTATTCTTGTTTTATATTTTCGAAATGTTAAATTATACTCATAATAAATCATAATGGATTCTGGTATTCGAAGAGCATAACATAAATCAATGATTAAAAAAATAACCTACGCTACCTAAAACAGTACCTAGACTACCTAGTAGGACACACCTAGTTATACCTAGTTACTTACACAGATAAAATATAAATTTGGTCCAATAAAACCCATCCATATATCTAGGAAAACCTACGTCGGAGCAAGCATTGCGTACCAGAAAAATATCATAACATTCATAACTAACGTAAGGTCAAAGATTCAATGTTTTAAACCCAAGGTCAAATCTGACTTTTCACACGTTCGACGCTACACCGCTCTCATAAATTTGTTCATTTCACGAAATATATGTGTCAAAATGCCGTCTTGTGTCTTGCGAAAGTTTAGGAATAATACCAGAAACACAAATAAAGGCAAAGGTGCAACCTTAGAGCATTCAACCAACCGGAGTGGCCATTGACAGGTGTTTCCCTCTACCGAAAATATATGACCAGTGGTCATATTTATTGTATGGACTGACGTTTATCTGACGTGGCCATTTGTACGTTACGTACGAATAACCATACATTTAACGTTCCCCTCCCCCGTAAAAATCGGCAGACTTTTTGGATAGAAAATAACAAACATGGCCGCTCCGGTTGGTTGAATTCTCTAAGGGTAGTAAAATATTTTCTCTTGACAAAAATATGCAGTGCGAAGCGATCAAAACGAAAATTGCATGCAAGACAGAGTAAGTAGTGTTGGCAATTATTGTGAGAAAAGTGCTACTACTTTCTAGGTACCGCGCCGTGGCGGCCTTGTGGCGTGTTGTTTGTGGCCATTCAATTTTAGACACCTGCTTGAACCGTGTGGCGGTTCACACAGGGATCATCTATTGATGGACGTAAAGAAACGCGAATAGCTCGGCAGCGTCAACAGACTTGATAAAAGATAAAGATAATGTTTTATTTTAAATACGAGTTCAATGTAAAATATTTCAGGAGAACTATTATATTCATGCTTATTTTAGTTGTTGATTTTATGATCCTGTCTAAAAAGCAGATTATTTCGATTTCGATCCGAATGATTTGATGAAGATTTTAAATTTGTACTGTATTTAATTTAATGTTAAAAGAAATAATTATTAACCATTAACTTAAAAAAAAATTAAAGTCAGAAAAATAATAGTGGGAGGTAAATTTTATTATTGATGCTACTCATGACATGACATCGATGATGACATCGACATAAAAAAGGTATCAAGTTAAATATAATTGTTTGTATAATGTAATAAAGCCTGGCAAGATTCTTTTTGGCCAAATATTAGAGAGAATATCGCAGTGTAAGTAATTAGTTTGCTGACCGTATTTACGCATGCGTTAGTGTGCGCATGTCGCCGTCTTAAGGACGCACACATTTAAAAATGATACTAAATGTTTTCGCTTTGAGGGCGGCACATTTAACCTTTTGTATCGATGTTAATTCGATATCTAATTATTGCTAAATTATTTTTTATGTATATTCTAACTTCGTGACACATTATATTTACTTTTAGATGCGTATTTTATTGGTTTTTGTGCAGCGCCATCTACCGCGGCTTGGTCGTTGTAGTTAAAGCTTTCGTTATTATATTTACTATGGTGTTTTGTGTTTGGCTGGTTTGGTGGCGCTGTTACTTGTAATTGTTTTTTTTAGCAGTCCGTTTTTTTTTTAAATAAAGCATGTAATTTGTATGAAAGACGATGTTTGCATTCAAAGAATAATATTTATAAATGATTATTGTACATTTACTGCTAAAATTGAAGAATAAATTTTGCAATACTCTCGATCGATACACGTAGCGCCATCTATTGATATTTTGTGAACATTAATTATATGATGTTCTAAATGGGAGGGCATGGCTGTATGTAATATTTCCTTTGTCAGTCTAACCTTAGTGAGCAAATTTAAAAAGTTAGAGCAGCGGACAATAATGTACGTTTCATACTAACTCCCTACATTACTTCTTGGCCTAATAGTCCCGTCCCACTGGCAATATTTTGAGGGTTAAGTTTCGAAAATTCTAAAGTCACTTATTATTGAAGTTGGAAATACAGTGTTTACATGAGAATCTTTCAGTCCGTTTTGTGTCATATTCAATTGGTGCTTTTTTTGTAATTCTATAATTTGAGGTTAACTTTTTTAGCTTGCCATAACTTGAGTAAAAGAATATTAGAGTTAAAAATATAACTGTTTTGTATTTAGAACAGTTATATTGTTGTACAAAACCAGTTTTTTGTGTCATTTACGTCGAGTGCAATTTGATATAGTATGACAACAATAAAAACTACGTATAAAAAATTAGAGTTAATAAAATAAGGATTAACTATATCATCACCTTAAAATACGTCAATAAAATCAATATGTGTCAAATTAAGCAATGAAAATTTAAGTTTCTTGGTAAATTGGTTTTTTAGGCTGTGATCGTTTTAATAAATTATTAAAGTCACCAGAGTTCACATTATAATAATCAAAAAGGGATTTTAAAGTAGATATTTCAATTTGTGTCACTTTCATCCATGATATTTCGACAAAAATTAAACAGAAACAATATTTGCGTTCAGAAGAAATCATAGCGCGTGACCTTGATGGCAAGCCTGTTCGGCGTGCTTCTGTAGTGACCACTAGAAGTAGACCCCCGGCTCGCTTCTTAGCAGTTACGATGTAGGTACTTGCTCACGGAGGCGCGCGCGGGGTGATCTAGCTGACATACTCGACAAAGGAACTGAGCGGAGGAGCGGGGCGCGGGTAGCCGGGGAGTGGGGCAATGAACTCGTGTGTGTCTCGCCCCGACGTACCTTTTAAGCGGTAGCTTACCGCTTTGTTTGTGATTTGGCTAGACTGTTGAGTACATTTTCGAAGATTTCAAGCATCGTGAAGTATGGGTAGAAAACGCAACGTGTAATTTTTGTTTTAGTTTCGTTTTATTTTTGTCTTATTTTTGTTTTTATTTTTGTTTACATTTTGTTTTTATTTTGTCTTTATTTGTTTTTATTTTGTTTCTATTTTGTTTTGATTTTGTTTTTATTCTCTGTTCATTTTGTTTTTATTGTTTTTATTTTGTTTTATTTTATTCTTTTTTTATATACCATGACGGTGGCATACAAGCATACGGCCTGCCAGATAGTAAGCCGTAGCCTATGGATGCCTGCAACTCCAGAGGTGTCACATGCGCATTGCCCACCCTTTACAAAAAGGAGGAGAATATGTCGGCCATTTTTGATTTTAGAGAAAAGTTTTTCAAATAAAACACGCTTATTTTAGCGATTTCTATACGGGAAAATCATAAAAAGTACATGTTATAATGACGTCCCGTCGATGGTTTTTTTTCGAAAACCAAATTATACAGGGTGACTGGTAATTCCACCTATTCCTTGAAAGGGGTTATTCCACCTATTCCTTGAAAGGGCTTATTAAAAAACACTAAAAACTCGAATAACTCGAAAACCACTGAATTTAGACCCCTGGTTGACTGGGCTAAAAACATTGTAAATAACCTCTAGAATAAACCCTTTCAAGGAATAGGTCGAATTTTTTTTTTTTTTTTTATACTACGACGGTGGCAAACAAGCATACGGCCTGCCTGATGGTAAGCAGCTACCGTAACCTATGGACGCCTGTAACTCCACAGGAGTCACATGCGCGTTGCCGACCCTTTACAAAAAGGAGGATTCACTGTGTTGATGGCTAAAGGAACAAGAGGGTCCCTCATCGTCAACACACTGGGTCCTCTTTGAGCTCTTTGGCAACCTTACTCACCAGCAGGAACACAACACTATGAGTAGTGTCTAGTGCTATTTGGCTGTGGTTTTCTGTAAGGTGGAGGTACTTCCCCAGTCGGGCTCTGCTCCAGATTTGAGCGAGATGACATTCACTGAACGTGCCCTACCACACTAAGCGAGATGCCATTCGCAGTGCCCATACCTCTCTTTTTGGCATAGTTTAAGGACATACCAAAGTCCGGACGTAGTTTAAGGACATACCCCGGGTCCAAAATCCATTACCAGTCACCCTGTATACAAGTTCAAAGTCCATTAGCTCGGCCATTTTTGATTTAAAAAAAAGTTTTTCGAATAAAACACGCTTAGTTTAGCGTATTCTATATGGAAAAATCATGAAAAGTACATGTTATAAAGACGTCCCGTCGATGGTTTTTTCTTTGAAATCCAAATTATATACAAGTTCAGAGTCCATTATCTCGGCCATTTTTGATTTTAGAGAAAAGTTTCCCAAATAATACACGCTTATTTTAGCGTATTCTCTACGGAAAAATCATAAAAATACACGTTAAAATGATACCCCGTCGCCATTTTATTATTTAAGTCCAAATTTACCTCAATGTAGTCAATCTTCAAAGTATGGTAACATCAGAGTTTTTGAGTTAAAAAAATGTTTCTAATAAAACTTGCTTATTTGAGCACATTCTACACAAAAAGTATATGTCACAATGACACCATTTCAACCAAAATAGTCCAAATTGTACTCAACCTTCAGGGCCCCATAACTTCAAAACTATTGAGTAAAAAAAAAGCGTTAAAGAAAATTTGCTTATTTGTATGTATTTTATACGATAAGTTAATAAGTATATTCGTATTCTATAGGAAAAAAATCATACAATATATACTTAAGAATGATACCCCATCGCTGTTTTTTTTTTCGAAGTTCAAATTATGTAAAAGTTCAAAGTCCATTCATTATCTTGGTCGTTTTTGATTTTAGAGAAAAGTTTCTCAAGTAAAACACGCTTATTTTAGCGTATTCTATAGTGGAAAATCATAAAAAGTACACGTTATAATGACGTCCCGATATACAAGTTCAAAGTCCATTATCACGGCCAGTTTTGATTTTAGAGAAAAGTTTTTCAAATAAAACACGCTTAGTTTAGTATATTCTATACGGAATAGTCATAAAAAGTACACGTTATAATGTAGTCCCGTCAATGGATTTTTTTCGAAGTCCAAATTATATACAAGTTCAGAGTCCATTATCTCGGCCATTTTTGATTTTAGAGAAAAGTTTCAATCTTCACGTAGTCAATCTTCAAAGTATGGTAACATCAAAGTTTTTGAGTTAAAAAAAAGAATTTCTAATAAAACTTGCTTATTCGAGCACATTCTACACAATAAGACAACAAAAGTATGTGTCATAATGACACCATTTCAACCAAAATAGTCCAAATTGTACTCAACCTTCAGGGCCCCATAACTTCAAAACTATTGAGTAAAAAAAAGTGTTAAAGAAAAGTTGCTTATTTGTATGTATTTTATACGATAAGTTAATAAAAACAGCGTTATTATGACATCACACTGATGAAAAATTTATTAAGTCCAGCCCGGCTCTTTGCTAGTCCAACCGAGAGGCAGATAACGAAATTTCGATTTTCACGTTTCACGATTGGCACTCTGTAAACAAACCGCCTTGATGCATAAATTACATACTTATTAGTTACAAATGATCTGTGACAATTTGTCAAAATACTGTTTATATGGTAAAGTAGGTTAACCGTGGCACAAAGATCCGCCGTTGCAGTCCGTTACGGACTACGGGGTAGTCATACGTTATATCACCATTAATGACTTAAGTTTTATATTACTGCTTTTTTTACTATGAAAAATAAAAAAGAGCGACTAAAAACTCGCTGTTTATCTTTGTCGCACTTATTACTATATGTGTGTATAGAGTAATAATGTATAGAAAACAAACTAGCTGCTAGGCAGCCTGGCCGGTACATGCACCCCGCCCGCGCCTTACCCTTCCCTGCACATGCCCTTTACGCAAAAAAAGTTTTCGTTTTGAAAAATAAAAATAATCCATTGATTATAACGACACAAATTTCAAACATTGTTTCGATACGCTTTTATAAAAATATTAACGCAAACTTTAATATTTTTATTATACTGTTAATAGGGATATACAAGAAAAAAAAAATATACTAAATATCATTGATTAATATGGCACAAATTTATTCAAATAATAGATACCGATATTTTAGAAAGCACAGTACCTAATCGATCAACTCTAATTTTATATAGGCTTATAAAAGTCCACATGTTTGTGCTGATTGAATGTCAGTATTCCCATTGACAGAAGTGACACAAAACGCGTGCGTGCGTGTGTAACAACTTTGCTGTTACAGTGAAAAAACAATTTTGATCTCTAATTTTATATTCACCGAATAATGTTTAAAAACAGAAATGTCTAAGTTTCTACCTAAGCAACAACCTAGGATGACACAAATTATTATTATTAGCTAAGTTGGATGGCCTGAATTCTGTATGTGGAAAATAAGCATCTTTAATATTCATGAAATAAAACAATTAAAAACGGATTTTATCGCGTGTATTGAGCTTAAATTACATCCCGACGTTTCGAACACTTTACAGCGTTCGTGGTCAACGGGTCGACTGAGGAAAAATGTACAATTACCTCCGTTCAAAAACTATCACAATATGCAAACCTACCCACATATTAAATATTAAACAAATTTAGTGTTTGCACATGCCAGAGGGGCCTTTATAAAAACAAATTATTTATTATTACAAAACAAATTATTAAACAATTTATTTTATTATTATTAATTATTATTTTTGTTTTTATTTTTAAAATTAGTATTAAATTATTATTAGTGTCCACACTGTCCACCATTATGGTCTCACAGTCCTATGTCTAGCTTGCTCCTTAACCAAATGAATAACTGGATCCCAAGCTGGTGGTACCGAAAAACCATCCTCTCTGTTGAAATTTGGATATTTTTTAGTCTCGATTGCCTCTCGCAACATCCGGGGAATGTATCGTTTCTTCTTGACGAGGACTTGCGGTTTGTCAAATTTAACTGAGTGGTTGGGCCTATCCATGATATGCTCACAGACTGCTGACCTTGGTCGACGGTGCTTCACATCGGCTATATGTTCCTTTACCCGAGTAGAAATGCTCCGCTTAGTCTGGCCTACATATGATAGACCACATTCACATTTCAGCCTGTAGACCCCTGCACTCTGTAGAGGAGTAGCCGACTTCACTGACCTCAGGAACTGTGACATCTTCTTCATTGGCTTAAAGTAAGTTTTTATAGAAGCACGTTTCAAGATGTTGCCAATCCTGTCAGTGACTCCTCGGACAAAAGGCAAGATGGCAGGCCGGCGCTCAACTGTAGGAATCTTCATCCGAGCCTTCTGATTGAGCCGTGGAATCTTGAGCCCGTTCGCTTGAAGTGCATCCTTGGCATGCCGGAGTTCCGCCGCCAGGTGCTGCTCATCACATATCCTCTGGGCTCTCTGAAACAAAGACTTGCCTACAGTAGCTAGCTGACTGGGGTGGTGGTGTGATCTACCATTCAAATATCTATTTGTATGTGTAGGTTTCCTATATACAGTGCGGCCTAAGGTATTATCGGGGTTTCTCAATACTAGTACATCTAAGAAAGGCAGTGAACAATTATTTTCCAATTCCATGGTAAACTTAATCTTACTATGAATGGAATTGAGGTGGTCAAGGAAAACTGAAACCCTATTTTTAGGTAATATAGTAAAAGTATCATCTACGTATCTTTTGAAAATCTTCGGCTGCACGGGAGCCAATGAGAGCGCCCTCTCCTCAAAGTCTTCCATAAAGATGTCAGCGACTACTGGAGATACCGGGGACCCCTCCGGGGGCATGTGCAAACACTAAATTTGTTTAATATTTAATATGTGGGTAGGTTTGCATATTGTGATAGTTTTTGAACGGAGGTAATTGTACATTTTTCCTCAGTCGACCCGTTGACCACGAACGCTGTAAAGTGTTCGAAACGTCGGGATGTAATTTAAGCTCAATACACGCGATAAAATCCGTTTTTAATTGTTTTATTTCATGAATAACTATCGCGGCAACCGAAGACAATATTATCTTTAATATTATCGAAACTTCATAATTTATCGGTACGGGTCTATAAGGCCAAGAAGTAATGTAAGGAGCCATAAATGAGCAACTTCATGTCTTCATTTCGTGACATTAACGCATACATTTCGGAGTATGTTTGAGAAAACATTTTTTTTGAGGTTATCGTTGACCTGACCGGTACTGACATTTTTTCAACCGACTTCAATTTCGAAGGAGGTTCTTAATTCGTCGGGATCTTTGTTATATTTTTTTTTCATGTATGTTCAACAATTATTCGAAGACGTCTGGACCGATTTGGAAAATTCTTTTCATGTTTGAAAGAGTATACTTCACAGTTAGTCCCATTGTAACCAGGAGTGCGATTTTTGAATCTCACCAAGTGACTAATTCTCACCGATGTGAGTGATTTACTTTCGGAAATCACTCACATCGGTGAGAATTAGTCACTTGGTGAGATTCAAAAATCGCACTCCAGGTCAGGATATGATTATGGGATCCTGGAGAAATCGAGAGAACTCTTCAACTATTATAGAACCTATAGCGATTTGAGTATCTTTTACAGCAGCTCGAGCATTTGCTTTTGGAAAGGTGGAGGCTAACTGAAGTCGGTTCTTTTTTGTATATTCTAGACAATACATTGACGTACGTACATTATTACCATTTGTAAGCTGTTTGTAGCGACGTCTCAGGGCCAAATAGAAAGTTGTCAGTCTTTTATATTAGATTGCAAGACGTCAGCTTGCCCGCTCCTTAGAAATTATATGAAATCATAGCTAATTCAGGCTCGTCGTCACTTGGTTTTGGCCACGGGGTTCACATTTTAATACTTTTATTTACGTGTTGATTCAAATCTTGAAAGTCGTATGTCGACAGAGCTGAAAATTGGTATGCTTCCGTAATTTAAATGAAAATGCAAGTAAGGTGTATGTTATGTATGACCTATAACTCCTAAAGGAAGGAATGCAACCATACCATGATAGGGCTCGTTAGAAAGGTATCAATAAGCAATTGCAAGCAAAATGCAAGAGGTAAAAACTTAGGTAGGGCCTTTGTGCCTATTGCCTATTTTCGCCATTTTGAATATTAAAAAACCTGAAATCTGAATAAAAAAATGTACATTTACCGCTCCACATGTCAAATTATACTGGTACCATTTCATATAGTTAATAATAGTATTTTGTGAATTTACTAGCTTTCCCTATTCTTAGTTATCTTCATACGCCAGTGAAACAGTGATACATCACAAAAGGCGCAGGTGGCGAGTATGGGACGTTAACTTTGGATATAACATAGTTTGAATACTTTGCTTCACGATCCAGGTCATTCATTTGAAGGATGCAGGTCATGAATTTTACAGAGTTCTAGGTTTGGTGCAGTACATATACAAGATATCTCTATACTCCGCTTAGCGCGTTATTTCTTTGAAACCTAAACTGCCAAAAAGAAGGGGTGCGGGGGGGAACTCTCAATGTTAGACGGGGAACACGCGATTCTTCCGTGGAGCGTAAGAGAGAGTTAGACATTAATGGTTGCCATGGAGACGTACTGTTTACTGTCACTTTCAATATTAGTGTCTCACTATAGAGTGAAATTACTTCGAGCGTGGTAGCGGGGGTCGCCCGGCTATGCGGGGTCTTGGGTTAATGGTGGTTAGTCTATGGTGCAGTATTATGAGTAGGTAATGAGTAGGTGATTACGACCTCCAGAAGATAAACGTAAAAAATTGTTATAATTGAATCCTGACTTGACAATTTCCGCACTTTTTACGTTCTCATTCCTTTTTACAACAGATAAGTTTTTCTAGCTTATCACTGTACATCCACCGATGAACAGGTGCCAGACGCCCAGATAGTAAAAAGGATAGTATAGCAAACTTACTACAAGGTTTTGCTAGTCTTTAAATCATGTACAAGTTTTCGGGCTGACTATTTATTAGCAGGCGCGGATCCAGGATTTCATTCAGGGGAGCCGGCAAAACCTATGGCCCCCGTGGTATGTGCTTGCGTATCAGGGGCGGGGGCAATTGCCCCTGTTGCCCATGTATCCGAGCCTGGCTCTTAGTGTAATAACTGCAGACCTAGGAATCCGTGGGGCAAATTTTGCTGAGAGGTAGGGACTTTATCGGTGTTCGCCCAACATTGTGTGTTTTTTGATCTATTGTTCAACGTAGCATATTTTAAATAATCGCTAGGTTACTTATATAAAGGTAGGGTGTAATACCTACCTATTGCACTACAAAATAGTTAATAATTATAATTATCTCAACCTTATAAATTGTCTTTAAAAACGAGGAAGAGTATTGAGTTATTATTGATATTTTTTTTACTTTAAATAATAACATATTTTTACAAGCAAACCCTTGAGTGACCACTAGTATATAGAAAGAACACCGATAATTTAATTTGTCGATATAGGAAGTCCCTACCTCTCAACAAAATTTTCCCCATGGATTCCTAGGTCTGGACTAATAAGTTACAATGATGCTCCTAGTGAGTAACCTTGTTTTATACAGTGAATGTGGGTGACTTATTTAGCTTATCAATCATGTGTGACAGCTTTCACAGTTTATGATTAATGGCAACAATTTAACGCTAATTTAGATACATAATGTAATATGAGAATAGATAATTTGTATGCTGTTAACTGTTGTGGTCGAGTTTAGTGAAAGGGCCCAGTTCGTCGTGTATAGTTTTAACAAATGCTAATATTTAATCGACAAAGTGGGCAGCAGTTACCGTAGAGCTCCCTAATTTTCTGCGACTTGAGTACTTTTACTACGGCTCATGGAGAAAAGTACAGCCAAATTAACTCCGGCTTCGCTAAAAATATTAACGCGCCGCTTCTGACTGTTACCATAGCATAAGGACGCCTGTAACTCCAGAGAATTCACATGCGCGTTGCCGAACTGGTACACTTCTTGTGTTGCTTTAAGAACTTATGCCCTCCTTTTTTGAAGAACCTCATACCTACATATTTTAAGTCTCATTTACTTGTATTAGTATTCCGTTTTCTTTGATAATATGATATCCTTTATTTTACACAGCAACACGACTACAGAGCATGCCGCAGCCTTGCGAGCGAGTGTGTGAGCAACTTCTACCCCAGTGATGCCGCTGGCCCGTGTCGGCTGTGGCTACAACGTGGTTTAGTGACGCATAAGGGTACGTTTCCATTCAATATATTGTATATTCGCTATGTGATGTGCGAAGTGAAGTAACGTGAACAAATTGCAATGCACAATGTGACAAGAAATTAAACTGCAAAGGGATATCACCTATATCACCCATTGATTTATATGAAGTGGATGTAATTCTTCAGTATAAGGCCGAAAGAGAAGGTTGTCTCGTGGACTGTGTCTCGTTTTGACTAAGGAGATAATGACATCATCAGATAATCAAAATGTCAATATGTATCAAATGTGACAATTTTGTAACGAGTGCTAGTGGAACACCGCCCCCTACTATTATGCTCTCTATCGGACCGTTTTTACTACTTTTTACTATGCCTAGTAATGCCTATGAACGAACATAGACATAAACAAAAAGGAAGATGAGTGACGTTCATAGTAAACAAAACTGAAATGTGGTCCTGCACCTACACACTTGTAAAATGCTACACACCGCTATAACGTATGCGCATCATGGGCAAAAGAGATAAACCTATATAGTTAATACGGGTATGCAAGGGAGACCTCCATATTTTGCGCATTGCACAAAGTGTGACTGAGAGACTCTGCCACACGACTATTTAATTCAATATAGGTGCCGGAACCTATATTTGATGGCACAAAATCGAGCGCCTGGTACCATATCTCCCTTTTTGTATAAATCAATGCCTATTGTAACGGGCCGTCCGTACCCGTTCAAATATTTATAATTGTTAAATTATATTTTAGGTTTACTTTATAGAGTCTGACTATTGAAATATTACCCAAATATTTGGCGGGAAATTCAAAAAATCATGGGCTGGTCACACCTTGTGTAGCAGGAATAATAGTTTTGATACTAGAAAATACTTTTGACTTCTGTGCACACGTAAGGTAGGTAGGTAGGTAGGTAGGCAAGGTAGGTTTAGGTAAACAAATAGAAGTCAACGAAGTAAACAAGCTTCACAGGGTGTTAGAAAGATATTTAACCGACTGCAACAAGAGAAATACATTCAGAAATTAATTTCCCCAAAACATGCTCAGAAGCAAGTAAAAACAATCTAATAACTACCTATGTACTTGAGTTCCCTATTTACTTGTTTTAAGGGATGGTTTTCGTTGGTTTACGTACTGTATAGACATGTTTCGCAAAAATATTTTTATTTATATTTTTACATAAAATTACTACTGACCAGTCACTCCACAGATTTCTCCTAAATATTGGTTTTCAGTTAGTAACTTTTTACGTTCCAATGTTTTGATTGTATTGATATTTTCCAGAACTTCTAGTTTATCCGTTTCTTTACACACTTGTCCTGTTTACGAGATTCAGGTATTAATAAATTCACGTACTTAATCGAAGTTATAGGCAAAAGTTAGAACTAGTACCTAAAATATCAAAATATTAATAGAGCTCCAACCTACAAAATTGTTGACGACTTGTAAACATTGCAGTTTTTCGTTATACAACACGCTTCACGTCAACTTTGCACATCGTCGTAATTATTTACGAGCCTAAATAATAGTTTTCGGACTACTCGGTACAGTTATTTTTAATATTATTTAAAATAAACCCCTTATAAACCGTGAAAATTTTGAATTAATGACATAAATTGACAACAGACTTTTAGCTTTTTTTTAAATCATAGACAATTGGTGATACAACAAGGAAATATCTGTCAACAATATTTGGCTAGTCAGACTGTATCTTCAAGGACCACAAACTGCTTGGCAATATAGTGTATATCTGCCTTTTTACTTCTACTGTTGTCTATGCCTTAGAAGAATAAATACTCTCAGAATTTCAAATTTAAAACCACTGACATTGGAATGTGTCATAACAACCGTCAAATTTATCAAGTACATATACAAGATCGTGTTGCACCAGAAAAATATTCTATTAAAAATAATTATGAGTACTGAGGTGCAAGAATGAGCAGCTTAGGAAAACCGGATGTGAAACCACTAGGAGCATGTGCAGTAGGAATTACAGGCAGACTTCAGCCACAAGAAAGTTAAGTATTTCTAGTCTTGTTTGTTAAGTACTCTTATATCTTTATGCTCGAAATACTATAATATCCCGCCTTACCAAAGTTATTTTATTTGATGTGTTTGTGTGTATCTAATGTTAAAGGCCCTCCCTGTGTCCCTAACTTCATTCCTTACTAACCTTTGAGTGCTAGAGTGGACTTTCTGCGAAACCGGTATTTCTGACTTTGTAACTAGGCAAGACAACTATATATAGACAGCGGTAGTATAAAGATGATACTTAGATGTGACCTATATATACTTATTTAATAATAATAGCATTTCACAGCGACAAGGTAGGTATTCATCTAATGGGCTCATCGATTCTAGGTTTTATGGCTATTATGACATACAAATAGCTAAAAGGACTGAGTAAAGACAATTCGACACACTGAACGTACCCTCCCTACTTTAAGCTCATTGTTCTATACTTACTCGGACTAACTGACATCGTTCAAAGACAATCTTCATGAAAATATTCCCATATAGGTCTAGGGATACTTGATGGCCGTTTGGTCATACAATCTTTAAAAAACAGGAAGTCGATGAGGGAGCATGATGGAGGACGGGAGGAGCACGGACGAGCTTTCTTTACTATGTTTGTCTGGAATACTTTGGACACAACGTAGAGGAATAGACGATCACTGGCCAATTCACGAAGACTCACTACAAGGATATAAGGTAACTGGCGATAATGTAGATTAAGCTAGCTAGGGCTCCAGTCCTTAGAGTTCGTGACACTATGAACGACTGTTTTACTCGCTAATAACTTAATAAGGTTCAACTGTGGTTAGGGAAAAAGTGTAAGAATTAGATCCACTTCATATAAATACATGATATCACCTCAACACGGTCAACTATTAAAATAGTGAATCAGCCAGAGACATTTCATATAAGCATTCATTACTATAAGTACTCAAAAAGGATACGATACCCATGTTGATTTTCAGACTTTGTGACCAAATTTGCCCCTTTTGGGGGTTGAATTTCAATAAACCTGAAACACGTGTTTACTCATTTATCGTTAGGAATACTCCAGTGAAGTTTCGAATAAAATAGTCTAACAAATCGTGTTTCGCCATACAAACTTTGGACCCCTATTTTACCCCCTTAGGGGGTGAATTTTGAAAAATCCTTTCTTAGTGCTCCCCTAGACCTTATAAGGAACCTATGTGCCAAATTTGAAATCTCTAGACCCAGCGGTTTGGGCTGTGCGTTGATATGTCAGTCAGTCAGTCAGTCAGTCAGTCAGTCAGTCAGTCAGTCAGTCAGTCAGTCAGTCAGTCAGTCAGTCAGTTTCTTCTTTTATATATATATATAGATAAAGAAAAAAAAAATCTTGCGAAAAAAAAGTGGTTTTGTACAGACGGCTGGGATGACTTGTCCTATACAAAATAATTAAGTTTTTTCGTGTCAAAAAAATGTTTCTCTTACATTTTCTTACTCGCCAATCTCGCAATACGATACCAATAATGCCCTTAAACGGATCACCAGTGTTTTTGTTACATTCTGTAGTTGACAGCTTGTAATGGTAGTAAAGATAAATTATATTTATCTACACTCATATTGTAAGTTCTCTAAAACGTGTTCGAAAACGGTAGGCAATGGCTAGCATTACCACGACCGATTTTACTATGATGAGCGTTTTATCCGTGGCAGTAACGTAATTTTAACTTTTCATGCTCAATTATTGATGTGCTATGAGTTTTGATAACATAATGTACACCTGCACCCTCCCGCGCATCCGCCGACAGCCCGACACGCGCCCGCGCGACCGCCGGCACAATCGAGTTGGCCATGGCGGTGCAATGGCGGCCATTCTATGGTTTCCGAATACGACATTTAGAATAAATAATATGAGTGTAGATAAAGCAGTGTATGCAACTGTACGTAATTAGGCCTTAAAACACTCGTGTGATCTTATTATGAAACTCACCTGCGGCTCGTTTCATAAAACCACACTCATGTTTTAAGGACCGTTATTACGTAACAGTTACATAAACTACTATTATTATTCAATTTAGGCAAATTACAATGCACTAATGAACGTCAGAGAGAGAAAAAATACTACCACTGGATCTAACCCTACACCACTGACCCCAGAAATATTATGACCGGCAAGAATCTCGGCGGGACTATTTTTTTCAAAACAGTAAAATATTAAATCTTAAAAGTACAAAATAATGTTCTTCAAGAAGACATAACAATTGATTGACCCAGAGTCCTAGTTCTTAATTAGTTACTTGTACTCGTAAAGTCGCTAAACACTTTTGTTACAGGTCTGCCTCCTCTACTAATTGAATCAGCTAACGAGAAGGAGCTCGGGATAGAACTGCCAAGGGGCAAAGTATGTACAGTCAATCGCAAAAACAATAACTTGCTTTAAGCCAACGATATGTAATGTAATAAGAACGGGATACACAATCAGCCCAAAAAAGTGGCCCCACAATAGGGCTGTAAGAACGACTCGTAGAGCAGGTTCTCTGACAGTCTTATTACGGTTTAACACTGGCCGGTTACAAATTTTCACGAGCCATGTTTTCGGTAAATTTTGTTTGAGACTGTACCTCTACTATTCTACTCAATGATTTAAGGGCATGTTACATTGAGGGCTTAGAGAATTCAACGTGGAGTAGCCATATCTGTCATTTTCTATACAAAAAAGTCTGTCGATTTTTGCGGAGGAGGGGAACGTTAAATGTATGTCTATTCGTACGTGACGTACAAATAGCCACGTCAGATAAACGTCAGTCCATACAAGCGTATGACCACCGGTCATATGTTTTCGGCAGAGAGGAACGCCTGCCAATGGCGACTCCGGTTGGTTGAATTCTCTAAGATTGAGGGTACTATGATTTAACTTGTTCAGCCAAAGTTTGACTTAACCCATAGCGACTATATTTTGCTGCTGACCAAAATATATTTTTTGGCTGACTATTCACTTACTTTTTTTTATACCACGACGGTGATAAACAAGCATACGGCCCGCCTGATGGTAAGCAGCTACTGTAACCTATGGACGCCTGGAACTCCAAAGGAGTCACATGCGCGTTGCCGACCCTTTACAAAAAGGAGGATTCACTGTGTTGATGGCTAAAGGAACAAGAAGGTCCCTCATCGTCAATACACTTTACTTTTTTGTTACTTTCCTTATATTTCCCTTTTTGGGCACTTTTAGGGAGGACAAGGAAAAGTACCTATGTGCTATTTTTCTATCCCTATCACCGGAAAGTGTCCAGCTAAATGTTAGATATAATAAACGCTCTAATCAAAATGGTTTTAAGCAAGGATAGCAATGTAATGCTTAAAATTGTGACTCTCGTGTGTGGTAATGAGACGATATGTATACAAGTCTTTAAATGTTTGTTTTTCTAAAATAATTGACTTTGATAACATAAAAATTACAAAACTGAGCTCGTCTTCTTCATAACGACTATCCTTTTTTATAGGGTAATCTGCCCTAAATGTTTATGGTGGCCATGGTCGCTACAGAAACTGTTGTAGATATTAGGCATAGTGGTTTATTTAATGATATTAAATTAAGGCAGGCTGTTGCAGATATTAGGCATAGTGGCTTATTCATTGATATTAAATTAAGGCAGGCAAGCTTAGTTTGTTTATGTTCATATTTGTTTTTTGGTGAAGCAAAGCAACTCGATATTCAGGTCTGATTGAAACATACTTGATGCTTTATGTATACCAATATCTTTTTAATTTAATGATATACGTACAGTCTCAGATAAGAACGTGCCTCGAATTTGAAAAGATAGCTCTGTACGGCCTCAGAACTCCGGTTTTTAATAAGTTTACGTTTGAGTATTCTGATTTTACGCCTCTGTTATTCCTCTTTTATTTATCTCTCGTGTTTCTGATCGAGAATCTGATGATTAAGAACGCCAATGACGGTACCGTACCCGGCTCGAGTATTAACAGTTAGATCTAGAGTCCAGTTTTTAGATAATTATCAATGAGGATTGGATATTTATTAACGTCCTTGATAATTGACGAATGTGTGGCTGCTTCATTATAAGATAGGGCTAGCCCTATCTTCTAGAGAAATAAGTATTAAAAATACTTTTGTTTTATTTTTTACTATAGAATATGTACCCCAAAACTCAAAAATACCTATTTAAAGCCAGTTTTCCTCATTTACTGAAAACATCTAAAGCTCAATAAAAGCAGGCTGTACGCGTGCCACTAAGAAAAAATGGAAGTGATCAATATCTCTGGTGATTAGGACTACCTACTACAACTATACTCCACAAGTTCATTACGTATTTATGTTTTTTTTTATACCACGACGGTGGCAAACAAGCATACGGCCCGCCTGATGGTAAGCAGTTACCGTAGCCTAAGGACGCCTGCAACCCCAGAGGATTCACATGTGCGTTGCCTACCCTTTAGGAACCTATACACTCCTTTGTATTTATAAAAATGTTATTTTAGGTCTACGATAAAACTATGATAAAACTCATTATTCTCTCAAAACATTAAATTAAATACAGTACAAATATTAAACAAATAAATTAAACTTAATCAAATCTAAACACTTAAGTAAGCCTACACAAGTTTTCCTTGAATAAAATTATCACATAGAAAATCACTTATAGTTGTAGTTTAAATAATATAATATAGAGCGTTGTTGCTCTTAGGAGTGTATAGGTTCTTAAAGGGTAGGCAACGCGCATGTGAATCGTCTGGAGTTATATATATATAGGCTACGGTATAGGCTACGGTAACTGCTTACCATCAGGCGGGCCGTATGCTTGTTTGCTACCGTCGTGGTATTAAATAAAAACTCTTCGTAAGAATATGGATTTCAGAAAGCACGAAATTTATGATCGATTCTTTTTCAGGAGTCATTGAAACTAGCTCTCACTATTCACACGTCTGTGGGAGGGCTGAAAATACTCCAGTATCCGACTGGTTCAACTTGTTTTTCGGCAATGGAAATAATCATCGGCAAGGATTTTACGTAAGTTTTCTGACTATATCAGTTGAATTAGTGACTCGCTGCCCTAATAGGCAGCTGCAACTAACAGGAAGAATTTTAGATCTCGTGAAAACACTGTGTTGTTCCCCTTAGATTATTTTTTTCATTTATTAAGAAAATACCAACCTGTTTGTTAAATGTCCATTGGGAACATGGGGACTGTTAGATATTCTGGGGACACAGCAGTGCCTCGTCAATTCTAGCACAATAAACAAAAAGGCACTTTTCCCGAAGCAGAAAAACTAAAGGAAAGCAGGCTTAAATGGCACGGCCACATAATGAGACGAGATGATCATTTCTGTGTGAAGACCGTCCTAAATATCCCAACAAAATGTCTGGGAAGAGGAAGACCCCTTGAGACATGGTGGGCCACTATCAAAAGGTAGTTGAAAGCGCAGGACTTAAACCCCACGACAACCCAGGATAGAGCATCCTGGCGCCGCCCGTACAAGGAGGCCCGACCCCAGATAGAACGGAGACTAAGGGAAGGAAGAAGAAGAAGAACCACTTTTCCTGAAGCCATTCAGCGCATTTTGAACGTATAACATATTTCGTTACTCACCGCCAAACAGACAACAGTCTAAATGCTAAAACCAAACATATTTTATTGATCGTATGGCAAGTGGGTACATTACAGTTTACTATATTCTAAATTTACATTTCTCCAAGTATTTAATAGCTGCGCTTAAACTGATTAAACTGTTACGTTCTTAAATCTTCCACTAGCCCATCATAGTTTGTAAGTGGGCTCTCCAAAACGATATGCCGAACCGTTTGTTATGGGCCTCCATATACGCAACATTCCTGGTCGTGCATCCCCATTTTTCTGAAGGTAGGCACAGTGACCGATCCCTGATCTCAGGAGGTTGAGCATGCACCAAACTTGGCGCGATTCACTGAATCCAGGAGCGTGTTCTCACGAGTTTAGTTCGCTAAGATCCGCTTGGAGTGTCGGCGTTTAGCCATTCTTCTGTCCAATCGTCGTTTAGGTTCCACTGAAGGCAGGGCTGGTGATTGGGCAGGGCTGGTGGATTTCGGGACTTCAGCCTTGTGTGGCTGAACGTTGCCAGATTTCTACCCAAACCAAACTGATACCTTGTTATTGTTTTCAGACGAGAGTGTGTCTACAATGTGACAGAGCTACCCTTGTCAGAGGGAGACACTCTAGCCCTATACTTACAAAAGGGGGGTGACCTGACTCCGTTACCTGTAACTCTGCGGAAACCCAGTGGAAGTCTTGTTCAGGTATTCTGATTACGAACTTGATAATTAAACTTGGCAATTTAACAATAGTACAAACTGTTTTCGATCTTGGCAAATTTATTTAATTATGTTTTTGGAGGGTTAAAATACTACCTTAGCAGAGACGCCAGACGTAATACCACTAAAATAATCCGTTGCAAGTCCATTTCTAAGAACTTTTTTTAGGCTACAAGTGTGAAGCAGAAGAAGTAATACCGTAACAATAGTAGCTCTATCAATTACTAGATGGTACTGTACTCTCTACCCTACATTATAAAGTTCTTAGAATGTGATGCTCTATTAAATATATTATACTCGTATACTCTCTGTCATGGGGTTAATATCGAAACTCTTATCCACCATCTTCCTTCAAATTCCCTGTTTATTATTTTAACTCAAACATGCCGTCACAAAAATACTACGAGATTATCGATGTGCACTAGTTAGACATATGTAAGTACCTACAGTTAAATAGATAATTGTCAGTATTTCATACTCAGTATTTCGTTCACAGCGCGCAACATGGCCCTCGAGCAAGTTCCGTCGGTATTTTGTTGTGCACAACTCCTTGTCTCCGACCAATTCTACCGTCACCGTCTACTTGAGGACATTGCTTATACATTTACGGTAAATACCTGATGATACCCTTAACTTTTTTTCTACTACATAATAAAGAGTGACAGTACAGTCACGGTCTTAGGGCCAGTTGCTCCAATCACTTTTAACGGACTCATCAGCGGGTCCTGGCAGGGTACAGTCGACGTCAAATATATGTATACACTTTTGCACCCTATTATGCATTATAATGGTAGGGTAGGCAACGCGCATGTGAATCCTCTGGGGTTGCAGGCGTCCATAGGCTACGGTAACTGCTTACCATCAGGCGGGCCGTATGCTTGTTTGCCACCGTCGTGGTATAAAAAAAAGGCTTAAGGTGAAAAAGTGTGACGTAAATTTGTGGTCAAAGTCGTTACTTCAGTCTGCCGGGCACTTCCGGCCATGCAGGAACCGGCAGACTGGGTTTTCCTGTACCTACATACAAATTGCTCTTTGTTGCCACAAGTGTCATTTTTGTATCAAATGATGTAGGAAAATAACATCCAATTTTTACAACGGAAGTGGTCCTTTTTTGTGCTTTCGGCCAATTCAATTTTTTTAACTATTTTTTCGGAACTCAGCATTTTGTATCACGTAACGTAGCAGATCATACGGTCACCGCCCGTACTATAAAGACATCTAATATTCAAATGATCACAATGACATGTTGTTAGTAAACTCCTGTGGGGATCGAGTTCTATGGAAACCGGCTTGGTTATACATTAGATCTCAATACTTTTTGCAGTAGAAGAACTGCGTTGCGAGACTGACATTTTTGTACTTACATGTAATTTTTTTGATGGGATTAATATTTTATGAGATCGCTATGACGAAGCTATATTATTAATAAAAATAAGGTCTGTCCTAATACGAAAATAAGGTCTGTGTTTTGCAATATCATGCATTAATGTAATTTCATGCCTCATCTATCTTCACCCGAATACTTCTAAGGGTACTTCGTAATAAATTATACATTTTAATACATAATTGATATTCAACTGAGCCCTTAACACTTTCACTGTTCCCCGTACAGTCAGCATCAAATAGTTAGTAGCAGTGAAGTCGCCAAATATATCGGTACAGATCTTTATTTGGATGGCAGTAAGGATGTGTTTCGATATATTTGGCGACTTCACTGCTACTAACTATTTGATGCTGACTGTACAAAACAATCTGACAATGTCACAAGTCCAATTGTCAATTTCAGTATGTGGAGGTTACCCCATGGTGGCAGCACGCCCTGCTGAAAAAAAAGCTTCATGACAATTATGACTCTACATTGGGGGCACCCGGACAGGGAACGTGTTAATTAAAATTATACTTTTCTAGTGATCTTTAGAAGTATTTAATCCGGGCTCCGAATGTTTTGACCAAGATTGTAGACAATAGTACATTATTTATTAATATTTATCGCTAGTCATAGAATCATTGTAATTTTAGTTGAAGTCTAGAAATTGACAAACGATCAAAATAATTAATTTATTGAATATAATAAGAATGCACGTGTTGAACTACTTAAATATTTACACATGTTAGTGTGGGAAATCTACCGGGTCGTTGTATGGAGACCTCGCATTAATTCCTCAGTCGATAATTCTTTTGCTGGGATGTAGTAGGTCATAACAAACACAAAAAACTATTTTTCCAAAAAAAAAACTTATGTCAGTTTTGGTATTTTTACCAAAATGTACAAAAACCTTAATAGTTTGTACTGGAATTTTCCTCAGGGTATGTTTTTTTCACTAAACAAATTATTTTGAATCCTGACAGATACTGTCAAAAGTTCAAGAAAATATTCCAAATAAAACTGTCACTTTTATTCAAAAATAATTGGTTACACTCGTCATTTTGTTTGGAAAATTTCTCAGTCAAGTTTGTAACAGTGGGTGTTATGATAATCTTATTTTAACATAATATTCACGAATTTCCAAAAAAAAAACCTTAAAGAAAAATTGTTATTACAGTATATTTAATATACTTCATGGAAAATTGCTCAGCCCAGTTTTGTTTTTTATTCATGTTAAGTAGTCAATTAAACAGCTAAAACTAACATTTCCAAAAGATAATCCACATACAATACGTCAAATCTTGAAATTTTAAATTTGTCTAGCCTTTTAAAGCGAATGAACATGCAGTAATATGTCGTCGTGCGTCAGCTATTGAGTCCAGTTTAGCATGCGCAACTACGACTCAGCTATGCTTGCGTCATAGTGAAAAAAGTGGAGTAAGTTACTTCAATTATAGAATTTTCTATTTGGCATGTATTTAACCAGGCTGCTAAATAATTGAATTTGGGTAGCTATAAAATATAAAAATGGGTACCAAAATTAATAGGTTGGCGACTAATTTGGGGCCGTACATTATCTCGATATGGGCTGTTTTTTAATATCTTAATAGCCATTGTTTAACTATAGGTAGGTATCAAATAATTATATTGAAAACTGAATTTATAACTGGGAAGCATTTTAAGAAGCCTTTTTTTAATCGAAAACGATTACCTATTAAATTAAAAATAAGGTACTTTTAAAATATTTAGCAAGCAATTAAAGTGAATTACATATTCAATATTAGTACAACGGGCAACTTTACACGAGCTGTAATTATAAGATAAAATGGATTCTTAAAAAATATCTAGGGTCTATGAATATTGTAGGTAGGTACCTACATATAAGTAGGTAAATATCTATAGTCAGATATCTAGAACCAAAATTCATATGCCACATATGTATGATTTAGAAAAAATTTAAGGTGCCTTTTGTATAGTATTACCAAAATACCAACCTACCTAGTTGATAGAAAATATGAAGGGTGCGTTTTGTGTAGGTATTACCTAAATACCTACCTATACTTCCTTTTATTTAGATTAGACAAATCGTGCGATTGTCGTAGTTTTCCCTCATAGGGCTGAAAAAAAAAGATACGTAGGCGCAATGGATCTACCCTATGGAAGAAGTTTTTTTGGTTGATTATGTTCAAAACAATTTTTGTAGAAAGTATCTAATAAGGCGCATCGTCTCAATTTTTTTCATATTTTTTGGACTTACGGTTCAAGAGTTTACAGGGAGACACAATTTTTCTGACTTTCCTGCGAAAGATGCGATTATATCTGAAAATATTCACTTAATCACAAAATGCTCAAAGATATCTCGATGTTATTATAAAAGAACCATTGATTGATGAGCAACATGTTGATATTGAGTAATAACTTTTTTTTTTGTTACATGTATGGAGCGCCCCACCCCTTAAAATATTTTCTTCTGCAATTTACTTACAGAACTAAATAGCGGCATATAGTTTCATCTATATAGATACGTGTTATAGTTTCCGAGTAAAATGGCTGTGACATACGGACGGACGGACTACGGACAGACGGAAATGACAAAACTATTAGGGAGTTTTTGCCATTTTGGCTACGGAACCCCATTTTTTTTATACCACGACGGTGGCAAACAAGCATGCGGCCCGCCTGATGGTAATTAATAATGACCCCTCAACGCACCAAAATTTCAGCTCAATCGATCTAGCAATTTCGGAGCAAATAGACATTGTGACAAGACAGAGTAGCACATGCTTCCTTTTAAACCATTTTGGTACGGAACCTTAAAAATATTCCAGTTTCCTGAAATTTTAGTGCTCCCGATGCTCCCGATTAAAATGATACCAGCAATTGATACCCAAAAAATGGTTAATTAGGTAGAAACAAATAGCTGGCAACAAATATTTAAACCAAGCCTGCTTTGAATAATAGATGCCAAGTTAATATTTTTGTTGCCAACCTATTATTTTAATTTCCCGGTAAATTTTTTGGTCAGCTATAAATTGCTGCCGTTTTGCAATTATATGATGCCACATGTTTGACGCTTATAAAAAAATATTGTCGCTAAAATATTATTAATGGCCAATTTATATTATTATATACCTTAGAAAAGTTGCCGACTCATGTTTTAGATACCCGGAAAATTATAAGCCTTTCTATTTTGATATTTGTATTTAACTCGTATCATTATAATTTTAATAAATATTGTGATGGCGTATTATTAAGTTATCATTTTAGTATTTAATTGAAGCACCAGAGTATCATTACCTTACTAAATAGAACACCATCACCACTGCTCGCCGACAAATCACGCTTGTAGTGTCATAATTATAATGCACACAATCCGCATCACCGCGCAGCCGCACGCACCGATACAACTACGCTTCGACACTAGTCAAGCCGCCTACCAACAGATGGCGCAGTGATTAAGTTGGATGCCACTAACGTTTGTTCAACGCAGAAACATGACCCTCGGCACCTTGCCGAGGAATATTTGAGAATCGCGATAGGGTCTAAAGGCACGCATGGTATATGCCTCAACCAAGTTTCAGCATTTTAGTGTTGTGACACTAACCCACTAGGCCATTAATATATCCTTGCGATAAATTACTGGCCTAGTACTCATCTACCTAGCTGGGTAATACTCGACAAGTAAGCACTAGAGAGACGACAGAGTACATGTAAATCTCTAAAACAATAAATTTTATCAGCTACACGCGACTCTTTGTCTTCGCCCCCCACCACCCGGCTCTACAACTATAGATTTCTTCATAATGGATATATCAAGGTATATGCGAAACAGCGCATTTGCCAGATGACTTATGTAGACTCTTGATTTCCCCGAATTTAAACATATTTATTTAACATAAGTTGTATTTATAAATGACTATTAAATAAGATGTACTTTAATGTCATGAACATTTAGTAAATGTAATTGTATAATATTAAGGTATTATCTGTTCTATTGTCTATTTCACCTGTGACAACTGTATGTTTTTCTCTGTGTGTACTATTTAATTGTTTTTTTGTTATAAGTAAACTGAAATAGATGTCATATGCTTCAGAAAAAAGTCCTCCGGTGTCCGAGGCCAGCAGGCAGCACTATCTCTCTTGTTTCTTTTGTTGTTTTAAATGATTTCTATCATATGACATATATTTCAGTTTACTTATAACAAAGAAGCAATTAAATATTACACACAGAGAAAAAAAATTACAGTTATCACAGATGAAATAGACAATAGACATACATTAATATTGTATAATCCACCACCATTTTTTTTCCCGTGAAAAAAAATATTTCCTTAGTTTTTCTTAAATATGAAAAGCTGGAAAAAAATGGTTTCGTATAGAGGATTGGCCGGTCTAAACGACATGCCCCATCAAAAAAAAATATTTTCGCACTAAAATAATTTTTCTCCTACTTTTTCTTAGTCGCAATACGATATCAATAGTGCCCTTAAACGGACCACCAGTATTTTTATTACAACCTGTATGATTTTTTAAATTCATTTTCTTTGCATCCACCTATGTTGATATAACTTAAACATAACAGACATTAATAGTAGTTTGTGTGACTGTTTCATAATAAGATCATACGAGTGTTTTAAGGCCTAATTACGTACGGTTGCATACACTGCTTTATCTACACACATATTATAAATCCTAAATGATGTGTTCGGAAACCAGTAGAATGACCGCCATTGCACTGCCATGACCAACTCTATTGTGTCGGCGGTCGCGCGGGCGCGTGCCGGTGCTCGGGGAGAGGGCGGATCTTGGTAACGTTACCGTGGGTAATGAATTTTAATACATTTTTACCACACTGTCAGAGATGTTACGTTACTGGTTGAAATAATGGTGGTACGGTTTCCGAACGCGGAATAGAGGATTTATGATATTGGTGGATAATGATATTACATGCAATAGAATCAACATTATTATATATACGCCAAACACTGGCTATTGTCATGTACTTTGTGTAACATGTCACATCATTGATAATACTCACTTTCGTAGGTACAGCCACCGGCAATAGTATCTTCCTACACGAAGGCCGCAAAAATATGTGACACGCTCTTATTTGTAGGGCCATAAGAGCGTGTCACATATTTTTGCGGCCTTCGTGTAGGAAGATACTATTGCCGGTGACTTTACAATAAATTATTTGTATTTGTATGGATTGAATCGAACACTTACCCCGAAGACAGGATAACCACTTATGTAAGTAGTCCCCGCTGGCAATCTACTGGCAGTAGGATGTCAGAACGTCCCCGTCCCCCCAACCCGCAATACAAAGAGGCGATAAGTTGAGACAGATGTAGGCGAAGCCGGTCTCGGCTGGAAAGACCTAGAAGTTTCCATTTAACATCGTTGACATGTGAAATACTTTTATGCGATTTTATGGGACAACAGGAACAAATTTTCGTCACCACAGTTACATTAGTGACCGATTTAACATCTTTGCTAGTTAAAAAAAAACGTTTTTTATTTAATTTACTTTGCCAGTTCGTTTCCTTCATCGTGCCATATGATAAAATTAACGTAAATAAAAAAAAAACTGGCCAAATGCGAGTCGGTCTCGCACACGAATGGTTACGTACCATTATCTATAAAAACGGCAAAAAAAGCATGTTGCGGGAGCCCCCTTAAATATTTATTTTATTCTGTTTTTTTAGTATTTGTTATTATAGCGGCAACAGAAATACATCATCTGTGAAAATTTCTACTGTATAACTATCACAGTACATGTGATACAGCCTGGTGACAGGCGGACAGATGGACAGCGGAGTCTTAGTAATAGGAAAAAAATAGCTTTTACCCTTTGGGTACGGACCCCTAAAAAAATACGGTGTATAATATTTCTGCAAATATTTAAGAAAAAAATGTCTAGTGACTCGTTTCCTTTGATAAAAACATCAATGCAGCTCAATAAAAATAGGCTACCAACGTGACACTAAGAAAAAGTCACCAAGATCTCTAGTGATTAGGACTACTACAACTATGGTCTACAAGTTCATTGCGTATTTCAGTTTAATTTGAGTTTTTTCTACCATTTATAAAAAAGTGTATGCCTTATTGTTGCGTACTTAAACTAATCATTATTATCCAGCCTAACTACATTTAGTTAGGCTGGATTCACACTGATAAGTTTTCCTTATATAAGAAGGGACGAAACTATTGTCTATAATGAAATAGTGATATTCGTCTCTCATTCTGATCTATAGATCAGAAGCAGCTATAGCTGCATTCCTACTTACGTAAGCAAAACTTACAAAATGTAAATCTGACCTTACACTAGTTTTGGACCATAGTTAGGAGCTTATACGGTACCTATTAAATTAGTTTTTTTTTAACTTAAAGAAAAACACAATTAAAAAATTTACAAGATAATTTTATTTGTTCCATATGACACATCTACACAACACGCATGCATGTTAAAAAAATTGCTCTGGCAGCATAGCTCACAAAGCTAGACTATTGATATCTAATTCACTACCATTATTGAAATCCCGTTGGAACTATTTGATTGAGGTGTGGTGTTTCGCAGCAAAACAATTCTTTAAAAAAATGTAGTCGTTGCAAACTAAATAAAAGTACAACCCTATACGCAGTTGGTAAACTAATCGCGATTTATGTCGCTGTTTGGAGGCAACAGATTTCAAGGAAAAGTCAAAGTTTGTCCTTAATCCAATTTTTCTATTCGTTACAGCAATGTTCAGGGATTGTTAAAATTGAGTGATATACGGAACTATCAGGGTGCGAGTCCGACTCGCACTTGGCCGGTTTTTTTTATAATTACAACATTTCATCATCAATTCCCCTAGCGTTTGTCTCGGCTTTTATCACGGCTCAATTGAGCATAGACTGCTAAAATCATAACCCTTCCTTTTATCTTCGCCGTAGTCAAAAGTGAAATGTATTACAACTGGCGTACTTTTTTATTTACTCTGTGACTAGGCGTTTAGCACCACTACGAATTATATCAAATCAAGATAAAATTGCTAACGGTATGGGTGTATTCATGTAGTGTTAATATATATTTTAGTAACGTGCAAAACCATAAATGTAAACTGTTTGTTTGAGTTTATTAAAGAGGATCATTAAAAAAGTGTATAGGAAGTCACACGATTTGAGCGAAAGTAGTTAGAGCAACATTGTTTAGTCAAAGTGCTTACACACGCTGCGCATGACCCCTCGCGAGGCATCCCCGCTCCCGCGTCCCGCGTCCCGCACGTGCGCATTCCACTAACGAGTGAAATAATAGAAATCTTTATTTGTCACATGATTTAACTTTTTAATACGCAGGATATTTTTTAGATTTTTTTACAGTCGAAAGAAAAGTCTTAAAGGAAATATAATTTAAAAAAAATATTGACGGAGCAATATTCTACTGCGAGTAATAAGCTAATTTTTATACTGAAAAAGTTTGATAATGAAATTTTCGGAAATTGTTTGTCTTAAGTAGAAAACGTACATTTAATGTCACTTCAGTAAAGAAAAGTGACGGAGCAAATTTCAGATGTGAGTTACACAAAAATAATATATTTTATAAAAAAAATATAGTCTGTTATGGATTTTTTTTTTGAAATTTTGAATATTAATTACATACTTCAAGTCAATATTTCTGGTGAAATAAAATTAGACTGAGCATTTTTCCAAACGTAAATATAGACGATATAAGAGTTTAGGTAAAAAAACCCAACTAGGACAATTGTTTTTTTTTTGGAAAAATAATTATATACTATCTACTCCTGACACTTTATCATGCTGTAAAGCTTTTTTGGACTGAGGAGTTAATGCGAGGTCAAACCCTCTATTGCCTGGCCTGAAAGTCGATAGTTATTTCCTTAATGAACGTAGGTCTAAATACGATCTTAACCTTGAACTATTAGAGTTTATTATTCAGTTGCCAGACTATGTTGATCTAAGAGAAGAGCCAGTGTAATTTTGCCGTCATTTATATTATGTCATAGGAACAGAGGATGACAGTGGCTGTCCAATTTTGTGGGATTACAGAAATTCAGGTTACTTTTGTACAGTCGCCATCAGATATATCGGAGCGGCCAAGGTGGTCACAAATATCTGAACAACGCCTCTATCCTCAAGGCGATAAAGTACATGTTCAGATATTTTTAAGTATGTTGGCGGCTCCGATATATATATGATGGCGACTGTACAACCGGGAACATAAGGCTGACGAAGTAATTAATTTTTGCTGCTAGTGTCAAAATAATGAATAGTTTTTGCTTAGTTCATTTTACAGGGCTAAATGTGTAGGTACACTGTACCTCTACGTATCAACAAGAATCATTTAATAGATATTGTCAGCTTTGTAAAGAGCTTTTCTGACTTGATGGTATGCGTAGTAGTATTTGCTTACCATTTTCGCCATTTTTTGAGCCTATTGTCGCGAAATTTAGTTTAGTTTTTAAGTTGTGTGTTACTGGTATTTTTTTCCTTTCCCTTCTTGTGTATTGTTTTATGTTTTTTTGTTTACTTCGGTGTATGTCTACGTGTCTGTATTTCTTTTTATATTTTTTATTTATTTCTGCGACAGTAAATGTTTTTTTTTTTTAAATGAATGTAATGACACTAATGACAGTCACCTACAAATTAGGTTTCAGAGACTTGCTTAATTTTTTTTAATACGTACCTTCTCCATTTTATTCTATCATAACAAAAGTAAACTTAACACGCTAAGCATTAAGTTCACTTTGCGTTAAAACCCATGCTCTGAGCCATTCAGAAAGCGATTAATGTAGTATTTGATATAAAAGATTATTGGTCTGTTTATATTCCATTCCCGGATTGCTTAGCACTGATTTATAGTTAGTTAGCTATCGGAATGAAATCTGTAGGAGGGATTGCTGCATACGAGTAAATATAAGGAACATTGTCTGGGACATTTCGAGTTTTATTTGCCCTCTTATATATATATACGAAGGGCAAATTTATATGTTAGGATTTGATGTATGTTATTTTGTACGATGTCTTCTGTCCGTATATTCTAACACATTTTTTTTATTAAAATTTTATTTAGCTTAATTTCGAATATTGGTCGTTCTTGATTCAAATCGTGTTATTAAATTGTAGTGATTTCGGCTGAAAAAATGCAATATCAAACTCACACAGAGCTGATCTTATGATGATGATGCAATCGGAAAGTTACCTATTAGACCCGTACCGATAAATTATGAAGTTTCGATAATATTAAAGATGCTTATTTTTTACATACAGAATTGAGGCCATCCAACTTAGCTAATAATAATCATTTGTGTCATCCTAGGTTGTTGCTTAGGTAGAAACTTAGACATTTCTGTTTTTAAACATTATTCGGTGAATATAAAATTAGAGATCAAAATTGTTTTTTCACTGTAACAGCAAAGTTGTTACACACGCACGCACGCGTTTTGTGTCACTTCTGTCAATGGGAATACTGACATTCAATCAGCACAAACATGTGGACTTTTATAAGCCTATATAAAATTAGAGTTGATCGATTAGGTACTGTGCTTTCTAAAATATCGGTATCTATTATTTGAATAAATTTGTGCCATATTAATCAATGATATTTATTATTATTTTTTTCTTGTATTTCCCTGTTAACAGTATAATAAAATATTAAAGTTTGCGTTAATATTTTTATAAAAGCGTATCGAAACAATGTTTGAAATTTGTGTCGTTATAATCAATGGATTATTTTTATTTTTCAAAACGAAAACTTTTTTGCGTAAAGGGCATGCGCAGGGAAGGGTAAGGCGCGGGCGGGGTGCATGTACCGGCCAGGCTGCCTAGCAGCTAGTTTGTTTTCTATACATTATTACTCTATACATACATATAGTAATAAGTGCGACAAAGACAAACAGCGAGTTTTTAGTCGCTCTTCTTTATTTTTCATAGTAAAAAAAGCAGTAATATTAAACTTAAGTAATTAATGGTGATATAACGTATGACTACCCCGTAGTCCGTAACGGACTGCAACGGCGGATCTTTGTGCCACGGTTAACCTACTTTACCATATAAACAGTATTTTGACAAATTGTCACAGATCATTTGTAACTAATAAGTATGTAATTTATGCATCAAGGCGGTTTGTTTACAGAGTGCCAATCGTGAAACGCGAAAATCGAAATTTCGTTATCTGCCTGTCGGTTGGACTAGCAAAGAGCCGGGCTGGACTTAATAAATTTTTCATCAGTGTGATGTCATAATAACGCTGTTTTTATTAACTTATCGTATAAAATACATACAAATAAGCAACTTTTCTTTATCACTTTTTTTTACTCAATAGTTTTGAAGTTATGGGGCCCTGAAGGTTGAGTACAATTTGGACTATTTTGGTTGAAATGGTGTCATTATGACACATACTTTTGTTGTCTTATTGTGTAGAATGTGCTCATATAAGCAAGTTTTATTAGAAATTCTTTTTTTTAACTCAAAAACTTTGATGTTACCATACTTTGAAGATTGACTACGTGAAGATTGAAACTTTTCTCTAAAATCAAAAATGGCCGAGATAATGGACTCTTGAACTTGTATATAATTTGGACTTCGAAAAAAATCCATTGACGGGACTACATTATAACGTGTACTTTTTATGATTATTCCGTATAGAATATACTAAACTAAGCGTGTTTTATTTGAAAAACTTTTCTCTAAAATCAAAACTGGCCGTGATAATGGACTTTGAACTTGTATATCGGGACGTCATTATAACGTGTACTTTTTATGATTTTCCACTATAGAATACGCTAAAATAAGCGTGTTTTACTTGAGAAACTTTTCTCTAAAATCAAAAACGACCAAGATAATGAATGGACTTTGAACTTTTACATAATTTGAACTTCGAAAAAAAAACAGCGATGGGGTATCATTCTTAAGTATATATTGTATGATTTTTTTCCTATAGAATACGAATATACTTATTAACTTATCGTATAAAATACATACAAATAAGCAAATTTTCTTTAACGCTTTTTTTTTACTCAATAGTTTAGAAGTTATGGGGCCCTGAAGGTTGAGTACAATTTGGACTATTTTGGTTGAAATGGTGTCATTATGACACATACTTTTTTTGTCTTATTGTGTAGAATGTGCTCAAATAAGCAAGTTTTATTAGAAACATTTTTTTAACTCAAAAACTCTGATGTTACCATACTTTGAAGATTGACTACACGGAGGTAAATCTGGACTTAAATACGAGCAATAAAATGGCGACGGGGTATCATTTTAACGTGTACTTTTTATGATTTTTCCGTAGAGAATACGCTAAAATAAGCGTGTATTATTTGAGAAACTTTTCTCTAAAATCAAAAATGGCCGAGATAATGGACTCTGAACTTGTATATAATTTGGATTTCAAAGAAAAAATCATCGACGGGACGTCTTTATAACATGTACTTTTCATGATTTTTCCATATAGAATACGCTAAACTAAGCGTGTTTTATTCGAAAAACTTTTCTTTAAAATCAAAAATGGCCGAGCTAATGGACTTTGAACTTGTATACAGGGTGACTGGTAATTCGACCTATTCCTTGAAAGGGTTTATTCTAGAGGTTATTTACAATGTTTTTAGCCCAGTCAACCAGGGGTCTAAATTCAGTGGTTTTCGAGTTATTCGAGTTTATAGTGTTTTTTAATAATCCCTTTCAAGGAATAGGTGGAATTACCAGTCACCCTGTATAATTTGGTTTTCGAAAAAAAAACCTTCGACGGGACGTCATTATAACATGTACTTTTTATGATTTTCCCGTATAGAAATCGCTAAAATAAGCGTGTTTTATTTGAAAAACTTTTCTCTAAAATCAAAAATGGCCGAGATATTCTCCTCCTTTTTGTAAAGGGTGGTCAATGCGCATGTGACACCTCTGGAGTTGCAGGCATCCATAGGCTACGGCTTACTATCTGGCAGGCCGTATGCTTGTTTGCCACCGTCATGGTATATAAAAAAAGAATAAAATAAAACAAAATAAAAACAATAAAAACAACATGAAAACAGAATAAAAACAAAATAAAAACAAAATAGAAACAAAATAAAAACAAATAAAGACAAAATAAAAACAAAATACAAACAAAAATAAAAACAAAAATAAGACAAAAATAAAACGAAACTAAAACAAAAATTATACGTTGCGTTTTCTACCCATACTTCACGATGCTTGAAATCTTCGAAATTGTACTCAACAGTCTAGTCAAAACACAAACAAAGCGGTAAGCTACCGCTTAAAAGGTACGTCGGGGCGAGACAAACACGAGTTCATTGCCCCACTCCCCGGCTACCCGCGCCCCGCTCCGCCGCTCAGTTCCTTTGTCGAGTATGTCAGCTAGATCACCCCGCGCGCGCCTCCGTGAGCAAGTACCTACATCGTAACTGCTAAGATGCCAGCGCCTGGTTGACCCATGGTTTAGCTTGTTAAGAAGCGAGCCGGGGGTCTACTTCTAGTGGTCACTACAGAAGCACGCCGAACAGGCTTGCCATCAAGGTCACGCGCTATAGTTAGGACTTAGAAAGAAAGATTTCTTCTGAACGCAAATATTGTTTCTGTTTAATTTTTGTCGAAATATCATGGATGAAAGTGACACAAATTGAAATATCTACTTTAAAATCCCTTTTTGATTATTATATAATGTGAACTCTGGTGACTTTAATAATTTATTAAAACGATCACAGCCTAAAAAAACCAATTTACCAAGAAACTTAAATTTTCATTGCTTAATTTGACACATATTGATTTTATTGACGTATTTTAAGGTGATGATATAGTTAATCCTTATTTTATTAACTCTAATTTTTTATACGTAGTTTTTATTGTTGTCATACTATATCAAATTGCACTCGACGTAAATGACACAAAAAACTGGTTTTGTACAACAATAAAACTGTTCTAAATACAAAACAGTTATATTTTTTAACTCTAATATTCTTTTACTCAAGTTATGGCAAGCTAAAAAAGTTAACCTCAAATTATAGAATTGCAAAAAAAGCACCAATTGAATATGACACAAAACGCACTGAAAGATTCTCATGTACACACTGTATTTCCAACTTCAATAATAAGTGACTTTAGAATTTTCGAAACTTAACCCTCAAAATATTGCCAGTGGGACGGGACTATATGGGAATTTTAAGCACAAAACTTTCGTGAGACTCAGACATATTAAATAAATAAAAACGGGTAACTCACGTAATATAAGTCCAATATTCTTATTAGTCGAGTCTTCGTCGCCTAGCCAACGCAAATAGCTCATGAATAAGCCCCTCGTTATGGAGCGAAACATGTCGAGCAATATAGGAGTTAAGTACCTCGGTTATTGACAGTCGTGTAAAAGAGTCAATCAACTTTTTACTGCCCCTCGTTGCTAGTTACTTCCCTTCCGGACAACGGGGACATAAACAGTAGATATATTCTTAAACTTTCTTTGCTAGAATTATCTAATGATAAAATTATACTGTAGCATGCAAAGAAGCAAGTCTCTCAGCACTCGCCTGACGATTGAAGCTCAGTATGCGACCAAGCCGACATATATCCGCACCATCACAACTACTCTGAAGATCGAGCACGAGATGCCCAGCGCTGGGGTACTGCGGGGTCTTGAGGTACGTATATAAAGTAAGGTCAGTTTGGGGCATCTTTAGAGAGCCCACCTTCCTTAAACTGTGTTTAGAGTACTGCAGGTACTGTAGAATTCAAGTACGAGTACAGTGAAGGGCCAACCTAATTTACACCTTGATTAGTGCTAAGTGCGAGTTCATACATTTTCTACTTGTGTTTAGTAACAAATATATGAACTCGCACTTAACACTAATCAATGTGTAAATGGGCTTTATACACGAGCGCCGGCTCATAGGGCTGACGGAAAGAGCTAAAGTCCATACAAGCTGACCTGCGATAAGGAGTTGGAGTTCTGGTCTTGTCCATCGAGTAAAGGTCCGTTTATATCTACAGACATTGAGCGTGCCAGACACGTGCCGTGGCAGATAAAATAATATTCTTTTATACAGTGTCTATTAACGTATTTATATCCACATCCACTCTCATATACACGCACATACATACACACACACACACACACTGACACACATCAAAGTGCACTCCCGTACAGATAAGCTAGTTTTATATTTTGTTTTAAAAGTTCAATGTTTCCGTTGCTTATGCTCATGGCACTTCTTATTTCCACTGGTTATTGCATGTTAGTTATATTTTTGTGGTCATCTATTATTGGCTTTTTCTCTGTTATTTAAGTTTTGTATTATTTGTTGTATTGCTGTTGATGCCCCAAATATAAAATAAATAAAAATAAAATACCTATCGTTACACGGCCGTGCAAACACCAACAGACACGGGCCGTGCGCGGCCAGTATTCGCGAAAATAATATTAAAAGTCCACTGTGACGACAGATTTTCCTTTTATGCAATTTTTTTATCCCAAGCTATATTTTTAGGTTATTATTTGATGTTTTGGTTCCCGGTTGTTCAAATGTGCAAGTCAAAATTATGAAGTAAGTAAGGACAAGCGATAGAGGATTTTTTTTCTAGATTACCGCGTGAATATGTCTTAGTAAATAAATACAAATCAATAATCAAATTGGATAAGATTTTTAAAGTTCAATAACGACTAGTTATTGAAATCATATAATATATTTAAGAGAATTACTAGCACTCAAAAGATGCCAGAAAAAGCGGTCCTAGTTAATATGACCTTTTTTCCAAAGAGAGCCGAGTCAGCCGAGTGAATGCTGGCTGTTGATCGAGTTATTGATTGGTGATTACGCGTGCTACTCAACTTAATTTTCATAATTTCTATTAGGTGTGGGGAGGAGTGCTTGGAGCCCTACTGTCGTGCTATGCCCTAGTACAGTGGCGTGGCGTTATGCGCAGAGGCGGTCTCCAAATGTCTCTGGTGCCGTTGCTAGCAGGGTCTATAGCTGATGCCATGTATTTTGTAAGTTTCTTCGTAAGCACTTGTAGTAAGTACTAAAAACGGGAAGGATTGCTCGCCTTACTACTGATCTGCTATGCCGTACTGCTGCAGTGGTGAGCATTTCATATGCAGAGGCGGTCTTCAAAGCTGGCGGGGTCAATTACCGACGCAATGCATTTTTTATCCTCGTAATGACTTATCATCATCATATCAGCCGATGACGACTGCTGCTGGACATAGACATCCCTGCGAGCAATGTGGCCTGCACAGATGAGGCTGGTGGGAGTCACCGCACCGGCATGCGTGTGTGGAAAGGCGGTGCAGGACATGGACTACATTATTAGCGAGTGCCACCTCACTAAATATCAGGGCAATCCAGTGGACTTGTTCGCCCTTGAAAATTACGTAATTCAATGGATCCAGCAGTTGGGGGTCTTGTTATAAGGAACGATTGTATTGTATTATATTTTGCCATACGATTAAATAAATGTGCCCTGTTGCCACTAAAACTTAGCACGTTTTGGATATATCAACGACCTAGGTTCTATATAAATGTCATATACCTTACAAATGAAAAAGTGACCTAGGCCTCTCGTGCTCAGGGCTGGGATCAAACCTATATAGGTCCTTTTGATATTGCCTTTAGTGTACGGCCCCAGTGGCGAACGTTCGGCGATGCTTTCGGTGCCGCGATCAACTTTGCATCGAGGTTCTAAGGGTTTAGATTTAGACCAGCGTTCACTGTAGTCATTCCCATGTTTTCATTTACCTTGAACGCGTCGCCCGATGTTTCGCGCACTTGGGTGCCGCTGCTTAAGCAGCCACACAGTTTGCACCCTTATGGCCTTAGTGTAAACTAAGTTCTGCTAAAATTGTTGTCTACAGGCGGCGTGGTTGGCAACGCTTCACGCTTTAGCAGCGGAGGCAGGCTCACATGGACTGACGCTGCCGCCAGCGACTGCTGAAGAGCATATTATCAGGGCATTTGTGTTCTCCTCCATATCTCTAAAGGTACCGCATGTGGATATATATAGTCTGGCAAACCATTTCTGTCAGTAGAAATGCGCGGCAAATTCAAAATACGTACATGTGGCAACCCTTTGTGATGATGATGAGACACCGTATTTCATGACGAACATTTCAATTCACATTGAATTTGTTTCTAGTGCATTTCACTCTCTCATCTTAAGCGCGAGTGATATAGAACTCCTGCAAAGTTCCCAATTAAATTTAAATTCATTTTTAAGCCATATATGTCAATTGCCTCAACCAGTTTATCTGCTGCAGTTGATGACATATCAGACGAAATATTATCCGTCCTTTTTACACACCGTAAATGTCACCTAATGAAAGGGGCGGAAATACCACCTAAAATTAAAAACATAAAATTTGATGATCATTGCTGCTTTTTTCACTGATTCTTAGTGTTGTCATACTTTTGTTCGCTGTACATTGCTACTGCGTTCGTTGGCTGGCTGGCCAGATTATAGTTTTGTACAACTATGTAAATATTTATCAACTCATATCTCTCATTTTACGTTGTTGCAACGATGCTTTATTTTAGAAATATTTCTATGAGCTTATCGACTCACTTGCTTTTGGTAGCTCTAGTCACCAACTGTCACCCTTATTACCCTGGCAATAGAGTCCACTGAAAAATATCAAGTAAGTGGTTATTATATTAGTCAATACTGTCCTGCCCCCTACAGTTAAAGCCCCTACTCTACCATCTGTATGTAATATGTATACAGGATATACTCTGGAGGCATTTTTGGAGCATAGATACACACAAAAATATTTTTTGCTTTTTCACTTATTGTTTGTTTTTTCACTTATTAAGTCACTTTAGTGATTGTAAAAATCAATATTTATATTAATATTTTAGGCAATTAAAGCGGCCTGGGTGAATTGGCAGCAATGTCGATGCGACATCTTCTTTCTGGATTGGTCAGAATATAATCCTCCGATCAAAGGTAATCAAGAGGAAAATCAATCCTAAAAAACTTCAAAAATGTTTTAAAGTAAACCCAACATCTAATTGTTATTGGCCAAGTTTAGCAACAATTTTTGCCGACTGTCAGCCAAGATAAATTTGATTCTGACTGTACTTATATTTTACAATACCTATTATAACCTTGTTTTTTCTTGATAATATGATTTGGGTAATCCGAAATTCGGAATTAAACGTTTAAGAATGAGGGTTTCCGCGATCGAGTTTTGACTAGATGGCAGCACCGTGGCGAGAAGACTCTAGCTGTCATAATCCACCAATCGTGTTTAATAATTTTTTTTATGGGTGGATATTGACAGCTGCTGTCAAAAAGACCTCTCGTCACGGTACCTACTGCCACCTAGTGAAAAATCTCGATGGCGGATACTCTCATTGCTCATATTCAATTTTTGGAACCATCCGACATTTCTTTCCATTAGGGATTATCCGATTACACCTTGTATAAAATTGATAAAGTTATTAACTGATTTTGTTTTGTTTTAACATTAGATAGTGTCTCCGACGACAACAGTCTATGGAAGACCATGATGGTAGCTCGAGAATGGTCCGCCATGCAGACGAGAAGACGAGCCAACCCTGGATACACTGTTGCACTTACTCTCGTAATTTTACATGTGAGTTTCATCATCTATAGTTCTAAAGATCGGCCTCCTAGCCTGGTTGGTAGTGACCCTGCCTATGAAGCAGGAGGTCCCGGGTTCGAATCCTGATCAAGGCATTTATTTGAGTGTTTATCATAGATGAGTTTTCTGATTTAAGTATTTATCCCTATTTATCTATTATATATATACGAGTATAGTCTAGTAGTTCTAGTACCCATAACACAAGCCTTATTGAGCTTACTGTTGGACTAGGTCGATTTGTGTAAGAGTGTCCTATAATATTTATTTATTGAAGATAGAAGTAGCCAGGATTTCTCAATTGCATGCAAGCATGATTTTTAATGTCAAAATTATACAATGAGGAGATGCTGCGATTAAATTTTGCCTTCAACGAAATAAGGGTCACTCTTGGGTCTACGTGAATTATAATAAGTACATCCCACGATTTTTGGTACGTCGATTTGATATCTATTCCGTGGTGTTAAGAATCAAATTTAGTTACAATTTTAGAAATTGGTTATGCTTCGACACAGATACAGATGTAACCAACAAATGACACAGTTAAATTATTTCGGTCACCGCCTCCGATATACCTACCTGTATGTTTGACGACGGACGCGACACAAAACCGGGCAAAAGTGGCATAGGTACAATTATTTTCTTTCACCATTTATTCCCATAACGACTCTTTCTTTTCTGCTAGGAGAGGCCAAAGTGGCACATTCCTGTTCTAAATATTTGAAGTCATACAATTTTATACGTTTATGGTAATTATATGGTAGTATGAATTGTACAATGTGTCGCAAAATTGGTCTCATCTCCGAAGAAGAGGCCATAGTTATTCCTTTTTTCTTTCAGCTCCTTTCTCCTTGGCAAGCCTCTCTGCCCAACAGCCCAAGTTACATCTGGGCAGTGGGCACATTAGCCTGGTGGGCAGCCTACGCCCCCGTGCTCCTCTCCCAGTGGGTGTGGGATCGCATAGTGGGGTCCCCAGCACTGGGCATAGCGCGCGTTTGCGATGGTGTGGGGCTTTCGCTGATTGTGTTTCAAGAGGAGTTGTATGCCCACTATGTGCATGGAAGGTAATGTGTTCTTCGTATTTTATCGTGACTGGGGAAAAAATGTTCCTCTTTATGACGCAGTTGACAGCCATGTAATGTCAGCGGACACGTCATACCACAAAACTCATTCAAAAATCATGAGCTTTATTTTAGACTCCGCGAATGATTGTAGATTCTAGAAATGGAGACTATAGAGATTTCGTTTTGCTTTGTTAAACTTGCGATACCTACCTGCGATACTTGTTAAGACTATAAAATTACAATCTTCAATAGTGTTTTTTTTCTGTGAAATAAAAATAACGTAAGAATATCACTAGACGACAGCATTTCGGAGCAAATGGAGTGTCAAGTTATTTCAATCGCAGGCGAGATCAAAACCAGTCAAACACCGCTGTACGAATTTTCATAGTTCTTACGTATTCTCAGGTCACGTTAGACTGGATCTCGCAAGAACTCAAGCAAACGAGCACAATCGTGGTCCAAGTCACTGACCAGCGGTGGACTTTATTACAAAGTATTAAGGACCACAATTGATCAGTAAAGCGTTTTGCTGTTAGTATAATGAGAATACGTTAGATCGAAGTGTCGGGTCACCGTGTCAATAGTGCTCTGTAACAGCGGTCACAGCTCGTAAACTACCCTTTAACTGCTGTCGGTAAAGCTGTCCGTCCATTTAGCCTGAACAAACAGACAGCTATTCATATAATAATTGTATTTTATTGCCTTATTAAGTCCAAACATACTTACAATATTCGAAAGGGGTTTTTCAATAAGCATCTTTTATTACCTACTTAGAAAACCGCATTTTGCTGCGAAGTTACGAAAAGCTACTTTTTCTCACGCAGCATGTCGTTTCGTGCCTAAATAGTGCGTCAACGTATTAATAGGAAACTAATGTACATATTACCTACATTTGTAATATCTACTTCTGCAAGCTGAGCTGCAAAAACGGGTCTCTTTGTATGGAAATGTGTTTGCGAGCTGACCGGTATTAATTGTCCTTGAGTGTGCCTCACAAGATCGAAGATATTTGCAGGCCTTGTATCTCATACAGTCCGCAGCAGAAGTAGCTAAACACACACATACACACAAGGTGTTCAAAATGGGCCTGACTTGCCTTGCACTATAAAACACGCCTTCGTTCCCAAGAAAACAACATTTGAATATATACCTATCTTAAATTATTTTTAAAACCTCTCCCGATTAACCTCTTCGGCTGCCGACTGTACTTTAGGGCTTGTTGATTCGCTCGAGGTTCTAAATTAAATAACATAAATAAATTAATATTATGGGACAATCTTACATAAACCGACCTAGTCCCACACAGTAAGCTCAATAAGGCTCGTGTTGTGGGTACTAGACGACGGTATACCTGTATATATAATAGATAGATAGAGATAAATACTTAAATACATAGAAAACATCCATAACTCAGGAACAAAATATTTGTGATAAACACACAAATAATGCCCTGACTAGATTCGAGCCCGGGACATCCTGTTTCATAGGCAGGGTCACTAGCGATTAGACTAGGAGGATATTAGAACCATCTATACGTAACCGTTCCCATAAGTTCTACACTATTATATCTATTTGTTTGACGAATAATTTCTTACCTTAATTTTATATACCTAACAATATTAACAATATCAAATACAGAGAAACTCGCTTAAGACGATTTTGAAGGCGTATTACGCGGGACCTCAAGTTGTACGGACTGATATAAAATTGTGTATAAAACGTATTAAACGTAATCGTATTATGTGTGTTTTACGTAGTTAAGCCACAACTCACCAATGGATCACACACTTAATTGTAACAGTTGAAAACCGTCCTACTCCCACTGTTCCGGCAATTATATTTTTATCTCTTTTGCGCCTGATGTTGAAGCTCGAAGTGTTATGACCATTCCTTCTCGTAAACTCGAGATTTACTCGGCCATTTTATGTTGCAGACTAATGTCCGCCATTTGTATTTGTTTTTGCACTGACGTTAGATCTTCTTCTTAAAGTTAAATTAATTACATTGTAGGTACAGGCGCCGGCAATAGAATCTTCCTACATGAAGGCCACAAAAATATGTGACACGCTCTTATGGCCCTACAAATAAGAGCGTGTCACATATTTTTACAGCCATCATGTAGGAAGATACTATTGCCGGTGACTGTACACTCACATACGTATGTTTAGGTACCTACCTTCCTTTGGTGGGATGTCAATAGATGCAAAATTTGCTTTTCTTCCGAATATTTTCACTCGTCGGTACCTACTGGTAAATACTTTCATTTAAACGTTTTCCAGTTAGTATATTATCTATTATGTATACCTTGTAGTCCACCTGAACAGGTTTCAGAGGTTCGCTATTCACAGCCTAATCTCAATAAAGAAGGAAAACTAGACTTTGTTGGAACACCGAAGAGATCGTGACAAATACATATGATCAAATAATTCATCAAATTCCGATTTAGACGTCGCATGCCTCACCACTGCAACTGGGACACCGCTCGCAGCACCCCATAGCCAGTATTAACTCAACTATCACTACTAAATTGGACAATGTTTGTTGACAGAAACAACGGGTCTCCAGATACCAAAACCTTGTCAGGACCGCTAGAGGCGTGTCGTGTGGCGTGCGCACCGCAACTCAGGTCAGTAACTTTTAGCCTGTGCTAGAAGATTCTACACTGAAAATGATTAAGGAAAATGTTAGGTCAGGGGTCGGCAAACTTTTTTGACAAAGAGCCTGATGGCGGAAAAATATGGTTGCCTGTTTTATGTTTTTTTAACTGTAATATTTGATATAAAAAAAACCGGCCAAGTGCGAGTCGGACTCGCGCACCGAGGGTTCCGTACAAACCTATAACAAGCAAAAGTTGTAGTATGTTTATTACTAATTTCAATTTAATACCTCTACGCGTTTACGAGGAAAAAGGTAGTAAGTTTAAAATTTAAAAAAATATTTTTTGTATGATTTTACTAAAAATGTCTACTTTTCGTAATTTTTCCTGTTTGTGCTATATGAAGTTTCTTCGTGCCAATTTTCAAGTTTCTGAGTTTACGGGACCCTTTAGGTTTTGAGTTTCTTGCGAGTACCCAGTTTCAAAATATGCGACTTAAATTGCTATTTATTTTGATTGCGTTAACATAAAAGTTTGGTTTTGCTACATCTGAAAGGTCCTATAGCCCTGAGTATTTGACATGAATTTTAATTTAATACCTCCACGCGTTTACGAGGAAACTCAAACTCAAACTCAAACATTTATTCAGTAAGTAGGCCACAAGGGCCTTTTACACGTCAAAGTAAAAGAGAGAGAAAAAAAATCAAACTACACCGGTTCTAACCCTACACCTCTGACCCGAGAAGAATTATGTCCGGCAAGAAACTCGGCGGGACTTATTTTTTCAAAACAACAGTACATCAAAACTAAACAATACATATAAGTGCGTTGTTCTATAAGAAAACATATCAAACCAAGGTTAGATTAACCAACAATAGGTTATAGTTTAAGAAAAATACCAAAGAAAAAAGATGAGTCCAAATCTGACTATTGAAAAGGTAGTAAGTTTAAAATTAAAAAAAATATTTTTTGTATGATTTTACTAAAAATGTCTACTTTTTGTAATTTTTCCATTGTCTATGCTATATGACGTTGCTTCGTGCAAAATTTCAAGTTTCTGAGTTCCCGGGAAGTACCCCGTAGGTTTTGCGAGTGCCGATAAACTCTAAAATTCGCAGCATAAGCGACTGTATCTTTTGATTGCGTTGGCTTTTAAGTTTGATTTTTTCACAGCTCCAAGGGACAATAGACCTGAGTATTTGATATAAATTTCAGCTTGACACCTCCACGCGTTCCTGAGAAAAATGGTCTTAACAGACAGACAGACAGACAGACAGACAGACAGACAGACAGACGGACAACAAAGTGATCCTATAAGGGTTCCGTTTTTTCCTTTCGAGGTACGGAACCCGAAAAATTAGAGGAACTCGAAGAGCCACAACTGACCTTCAAAGAGCCGCATGCGGCTCGCGAACCGTGGTTAGCCGACCCCTGTGCTAGGTGATACCGAGTATAGACTTTGGAGGCCGATTCGAAGTTTAAAATCCTAACTTGTTTTGTTGTTTTCATAATACGGACGTTACACGATTCGCAGAGCATCTAGTGCGGGCGATCGTATCGTAACTATTAGGTACTAATTAAGTTCAATTTTACAATCAGAATTGACCTACTGGTACTCCTACCGACCTACTAGTCGACGTCCACAATTTGTTTACTTTTACACCAAGTTTTACGTTTTTCGTTTGTTTTGTTTTGATTTTTTTTTTTTTTCAAAGGACTAAGGTAAACATGCTAGGTAACATGTAGGCATGAGTTGCCTGAAGCTTACGCGATTGCAGTAAATTTTATTAAACGCGTCAAACTTCATTCAAGCTGCTACTAACCTTCGCCCTGTGATCCATAATTATTATATTAGTTATTGTTATAATTATTTTACTTGTTTTTTTAAAGTGGGTATTCCACTCATACATTAGTATGTTATTTAATCAAATACAAACATTGAAACATTGAAAAAATAATCAACCCAGTTTGACTTGAACAAACATCGATACGCCTTACCGGGGCTCGATATCGCTTTATCTTTATAAAGATAACGCTAAGATTCGCTTTATACAGATAAAGCGATATCGAGCCCCGGTAAGGCGTATCGATGTTTGTTCAAGTCAAACTGGGTTGATTATTTTTTCAATGTTTCAATGTTTGTATTTGATTAAATAACATATTAGTTATTGTTGTTATACTGCTTTAAGTATGTGTGAAATAAAATTATACCTTATTTTTCAGGAGTGTGTATAAGCAGTTAGCGACTGCTGGCTTAGGTGAGAAATAATTTCATTTTGCCCTTTTTATAACACGGTCGCTGTTGTTACGTAACAACAGATAGGTATCCTTTCAATCTTCTTCTTGTGGAAATCAATGATGATTCCGCATCTAGTATAGTAGGCAATTGAGAAAATTGTATGATGTACGGCGAGTCCGTATTTGGCCGTTTTTTTTTCTCAATGGCGGCTATATCACAACAAAAAGTCGTATTATGGAAATAACTTAAAATATACATTAATTTTAACAGTCCGGTAATGTTTTTTTTTCGATTTTGCTCAACTTTTCGATACTATTTTTCAGTAACTAACAATACTTATATTCGTTTTGATACATATTTTAATTTTATGTTTCATTTATATACTATATAATTCAACGTAATCTAACAGCTGTTTCGCGATTATTGCTCGGAGAAGTGAAAAAAGTAAGATTTTTAATGTTAAACTAGTACGTAAAATATATAATGGACTAAGAGCTGGCCACGTCAGATATGACACAGTAATGAGAACAACTAAACCCGTCTGGTTAGATTATTATACTATCTTTATTACTAGATCCGGCCATCTGGCAGCCTTTAATGGGTGGAGGTCAGAGTGAGTAGCAAAGTTTTTGAATTGGAAAATAGTAATACCAACATTGGTGAAAACTGCCGAAGCTGTCTCGGTTATAAAGGACAGGGCCTATATTTTAACATTAGAACAAAAAACATTGCATATTGTTACAGAAGTAGGCGAAAAACTATGAATTACATTATACGTCGTTTGGCACTACTTTCAACCAACAAAAACTTTTAGCAATGATATAATCTAATTATTTATATAATTTATATTTACAGAACTCTAGGTTTTGTATTCTTGAAGTAGTGTGCATTCTTTGACCTCCACCACTTTACAGCTGCCAGATGTCCAGATCTAGAAATAAGCATAGTATAGCAAACTGACTAGAGGAGTTTCGTTGCTCTCATTATTGTGTCATATCTGACGTGGCTCTCCGTTTATAAATACCTTGAAAATGAATCGTATAAGGAATAAGTGGAACAGTTTTTTTCATTTTCATATATATTTTTTAAGTAAGAGTATGTTTAGCTAGAGAAATTTTAAGAAAAATTGCCGAAGTTTAGGTGATATTTTTGGGAATTTATGTAAGTTTTTCATAATAATTAAAATGTATAAATAAACTTGACTCAGATATTATAAATCATATTAGAGGACATAAAAAATAATACCAAAAAATCAAGCGAGAGGTTTGCACGATTCAACGTCCTAACTAAACAAGCTCTGTAAGAATTGAGTTTTCGGGTATTAAATAATAATAATATATACAGGGTGGGCCAGTGATAAATTATCTTTTCGTCTCGACCTCTTTCGTTAATTATAAAATGTTGGCATATAAGAATGATGTCATTTAAAAGAAAAAAATGCAAATTTTTATTCAAAATGGTCCCTTACACGGGAAAACAGCGAGCGTTTTGCATCCAAGCCTTTTTTGAAAACAATCCTTCTTATGTGACTGTTCGTCGGCGTTTTCGACTTAAGTTCCGATTACGTAATATTCGCGAGTGTCCAAGCACAAATTTAATCAAACAATGGTTAGTCAAATTTGAGGCTACCGGATCGACACTAAAATCTCGGCGTGAAGAGGATGAATACTGCCGATGACCCCCAAATTGAAGTTACTTAAACAGTGTTTTAAAAGAAACTAAATGGTTTGGTAAAGCAAGAAAAATATATGTTAAAATTCATTATATTTTCGAGAACTTAGTTGCTTTCAAAACATAGTTGGACGAAATCGGCTCGATAGAAAATAATTCCGAAGTTACCTCTTAAATTTGCCTTTAAACAGTCATATAGCTTTATGTTATTGACCCATATGACTGTAATTCAAAACAAATTTTCTACTTGACTAAACTAAGAACTTCGTAGATTTCTATTTCTCAAAAAGTGCACTGTTTTTTTTTTATTAACACTTGTGATTACGGCCCGGCCACCGGCTTGCGCTCGCAGTGCTTCTCCTTTACTCCGGTACAAATAGACAGTGCGCGTTGACGCGCCGTGCTAGACGGACCTATGCTTCTCGTCTGCGCATCAAAAATTTCCAAAACTTATTGATTTTCTAGTCGTAAAATTAATAATTTGTGTTATATAGTATATATATCATGTTAGTGTCAAAAAACTTGTAAAAATATTATACCTAGTTTAATTGTGTACATTTGTAAATAATGGGAAATAAAGTGAAAAATATATAAAAGGCGCTTGTATCAGGACAAACAGAAACACATGATTGAAGTTTCAAGGTAAGATTATTATAAGTTACTAATTATTAATATGACCTTCAAGTGAATTAGTCGGTATAGTTTTACAATTGTTAAACTCCACTTCAGTTAATTTTAGTCGCAAATTACCAAATCGCTTGCTTTTCGCGCGCCGAGTATGAAATGTTATGTTTTTATGTGAGGAAAGGTATTTTATTGCTAAGATATCTAACAATTTTGTTGACCAAGAATAATGTAGATATTATTTATTACTAATTTGCACTATCATTCTTGAAAAACCAATATAACGTGAACTCAAGATCCGTAACGATTACGCGTAAAACTTCAAGCGCCTTTACACTGGTATTTATGATCACGCAACAAGCTCACTCGGTAAGCGATTAAATAAAACACCCGTAATAATCCACCTGCAGTAACAGTTTTTTAATTGTCATTTCGTTTTACACCTTATTGTCACGAACATAAGATGCACAACATAATGCGTCTTCAAAGGTTATTACTGCCTTTTAAATGTAACATGCTCAGTTGATGATATTGAAACGGTTTCGTTGCCATAGATGTAATAAAATTTCAGAGTCAGTACTACCTACCTAGATGATAGGTTGAGTTTATATCGTGACGGTAACGAACAAGCGCATGGCCCACATACGAACGATTACAACTTTTTTTAAATTTTACATGTTCTGTCAGTTTTGGATATAGTTATGCTTTGAAAAATAATTTAAAACTACATCTTTTATTACAAATTGGAAAATGTACCCCAGGATCAAGAGTATCAGAAGATAACACCGCCTGACAGGCAAATTACTCGTATCTGTGCCAGAGACAAGTACATAATAAAGAATAACAATTTACCCAGTAACTATTGTCAATGGTGATGGTCCCTTAAAAATGGTTAGATACGTCTTATCCACACATAAATGGTGATGGAACCAGATGGATCCACTGACATTCCCTTGACTCCGGTGGCAGCTTACACACAAACAAGCAAACAACTCGAAACCTAGATGTTCACGATAAATACTCAGATTTTCGAGATTTTTGAAAAAATAAAAAATATTACTGGTTGTACTGTTTATTTTTCTGTCGTGAAAATCATATCTATAATTCATTTTTTTTTGAGATTATAAAAAAGTTGACAGAACGATGTACAGGGTTCTTTATCAGGCACGATACAGGTCACAACTGTCAAAGTGCCTACGCCGTCATTAAATATACTTAAATATATTTGTATTTATAGTAAAGCCATGCCTACGTATTTGTAAATGTTATATTGAGTAATTATTTTTACATGTTTTTAAAGTGGGGCATTCCACTCATACAATAGTATGTTATTCAATCAAATACAAACACTGAAAACATTGAAAAAATAATCAACCCAGCAGGATTTGAACCTCGCATCGATACGCCTTACCGGGGCTCGATCGCTTTACTAATTAAGATATGGGTTCAGTTACTAAGTTGACGAAATTCTCAATGCCTTCAATCATCTTTTTGCATTTATTTTGATCTACATCGACTTTATAGCAGCCGTAAGCGACATCTAGGTGCTAACTACTAGAGTTAGATACCCTTCCCGCCGACCCTATTGCAAGTGTCACAACGGGAATAATAGATGGCGCTGCTATCAACTCATAATTATTTTTACATGTTTTTAAAGTGGGGCATTCCACTCATACAATAATGATCGAGCCCCGGTAAGGCGTATCGATGCGAGGTTAAAATCCTGCTGGGTTGATTATTTTTTCAATGTTTTCAGTGTTTGTATTTGATTGAATAACATACTATATCAGGTTTAATTTATAATAGATTTATCAATACATTGATTTTATTTAAGCATTTGAATTTTATAAGCGTTGTCTTGACCATAAAAGAAATAGCTGGGAAATCTAATCACAAGATGATCTCGTAACGTAAATTTTTTTATTTTTAGTAGTTTATGTACCTAACTGTTACGTAATAGGGTTCCTTAAAATACGAGCGTGGTTTTATGAAACAAGCCGCAGGCGAGTTTCATAATAAGATCACACGTGTGATTTGACAACTGCAGTTGAGGTTCAATTGAAATGAATGTTTTATTTTTACTTTATTTTATGACATAAGATTAGTACTTAAATTGACAAAATATATGATACTAAATGCTTTTCTCTAATTTTGACATCTGTGATAAAATACACGATACTCAATACTTTTCTCTAATTTTGACATCTGTGATAATTGATAATATAATAAATATAGGACAATGTAAATGTAATGTAACGTATTGTAACGTGTAAGTGTTTTGGTTCCGTACTGTCAACTTACATATGATGGAGTAAATAAATAAATTAATTAATTTACGGCCTAATTACGTACAGTTGCATACACTGCTTTATCTACACACATATTATAAATCCTAAATGACGTGTTCGGAAACCATTAAAAAGACCACCATTGCACCGCCATAACCAACTCGATTATGCAAGTACGATCGGGGAGAAGAGCTGGATTTTCATTACGAAATTTTGCGTTACCAAATTCGATGTGGTTATGAATTTTCGATCATTATTACGACACTAGTACAGATAATACACCAATGGTACATTACTGGTCTTTTTTTAAGGGTAATTTTACCGTTCCCGTACTCCACTATAGCATTTTTTTAGATATGAACAGTCAGCGACTAAAACGTTAGCTGTTCCCACTGAATAAAAATTGCGCTTTAATTTCGATGCTAAATTAGAGATTATTATACCGAAATTTATATATCGCACGATCTTATGAGAACATTTGTACATTTTTATGTAAGTGTACAATTATATTTTTTATTAAATAATTTCCTATTTACGATGTCTGATCCATTTTCTTCTTTAATCTATGGTAATTCTATGGAGTACAGCGCCATCTGTTGTGAGCCATATCGATTTTTACTGCGTCCGCTAGTCGGCTGCAAGTAGTTAAGCATAGTGTCCGCTCACTTGTCAGTGGCGCTGAGGAGCAAAATTGGCCGGGCCAAATTCTCGAATCCTCAAGGGCATCCGGTCTTTTCATCGTCTGAAGGACGTGCACGGCCTGTGCGTACTACTGAAAATATCGAGCGGGTGAGAGCGTCTGTGAGAGCGAATGCAAGAAACTCAACGCGTAACGAGCTACGGCCCTGGGGTTGTCCAGAACAACATTACGACGCATTTTACGGCTTTATCTTAAGCTACAGCCTTACAAAATTCAACTTGTGCAAGAGTTGAAAGAATCCGACTTTGATTCAAGGTTCAATTTTGCAATTGAAATGTTAGACACGTTCCCTAATTTCAATAACGCCATCTTCTCATATGAAGCCCATTTTCACCTAAATGATTTTGTCAATCGTCAAAACTGCCGTTACTGGGGGACAGAAAACCCACGGTTGAAACACCAAAAGCCGTTACATTCTCCAAAAGTGACCGTTTGGGCTGGCATTGCGAAGTGGGGAATCATCGGGCCGTATTTCTTTGAAGATCGAAGAGGCCGACCGGTGACCGTTAATTCGGACCGTTACATCTCAATGTTAAGAGACTTCCTGGCTCCGAAACGTCATGAATCGCATGGCTACAACAACAACACATGGTTTCAGCAAGACGAGGCCACCTGCCATACAAGTAACGTGACCCTGGAAGTTTTGCATGAAATGTTTCCTCAAAAATTGATATCGAGGCGGGGTGATATTGCTTGGCCTCCCTCCTGGGCCCTGACTTAACTCCGGCAGACTTCTTTTTGTGGGATTACTTGAAGAGTAAAGTGTTCTCCAATAATCCAGCAACAACAGCAGAATTAAAGGAGAATATTCGCGAAGAAATCCAATCAATAACTCCGCAACTTCTGACGAAAGTCTTTTAAAATTTACAAGCAAGACTGGAAGAGTGCCGCAACCGCCACGGACGACATCTTGATGATTTAATTTTTAAAACGTATAATTTATTTTAATGTTCTTAATTGTAAATATAGTTCTTATTACAAAACACGAAGGATATCAATTATTTTTAATTTTTTTAATGCATTTATCACTGGCCCACCCTGTATATAGACCAAAAGTATTTTTTTACAATAACAGGACTTCAAAATATCTTATCGAAAGCAATTGATGTGTGCTATTTAATCATTAGCGATTTTCGTTTTCAAATCGGTACCGGGGACCGATTTTTGACTTTTGAACGCTCAAATTCGAAGAAATTAAGCACGAAAATAATCGCACAGAAAAGTTTGTCGCCTTTATGTTTGCATGAAATTAATATTTTAAATAATCGTGCTTTTAAATTCCTATCGCTGTTATTTTTAAGACATCATTTTATTCAGAGTTTAAAATGTCAGATTCGAGCGCTCGAATCTCAAAAATCGCCCCCCAGGACTCTTTTAAGTGTGTAATATGTGATCTTTTCTACTATCAGGAGCTATGGATGAGCACGACACGAGACAAGCGCTTCTGTCAAGGTTTTTAGCTGCGTTTTTTGAACGGGTAAATAAAATTTAAAATTTAATTATTATTTACAAAAACTGCGATCGTTTTCGATTTACAGTATAAAAATAATTGTAATGTTTACCTATAAAAGTAATAAACGCATTTATGTTCACGTACAGTCACCGGCAATAGTATCTTCCTACATGATAATAATAGATTCAAAATTGCATGGACACATTATGAATTAACTAATTCATAAATTGTCCATGCAATTATGAATCTTACTGTGCCTAAATGATGATGATGATATATTTATCATTTGAATTAAAATTATTATTTGAAAACAAAGCTTAACTTTGCTGGATATTACCCCATTTAATTAAACAAATATTGCTGAAATCCCTTTGCTTAGAGTTTTATCTTAAGAATTTGCTTAAAAGCTTAAGTTATTTAACTGAGTCTAGTTTTTTTTCTCGAATATTTTAAGATGACTTTCTTTAATTTACTTGGCTTTATTTAAGGTTAGCTTCAAGATTTTATCCAAGGTCAAGGAGGATAAAATGTAATTTTACGTAATGTTTCAACTATCCCAAGATTGCAGAATAGTAAAGTACTTGTATCTTGTTCTATTTAGAATTAATTTAAGGTAATCATAGCTACTTCAATAGTTTGCTTGTTTGTGGTAAGTTATGTCAAATGAAGGCACTTTTAAAACAGTTAGAGCACTCTTTTAGCTTCGCTGTGTGCTGATTTCATAATAAGAATGAATCTGTAATTCAGAAGATATGTCGAAAAAAACCGGCCAAGAGCGTGTCGGGCCACGCTCAGTGTAGGGTTCCGTAGTTTTCCGTCCGTCACAGTAAGTGTCCCCACTTAAGAGTTAATAACACCGCCATGTAGGATATGATATGAGAGTTCCACGTACAGCGACATCTATCGGCAAATTAAGTAAACTATTGCGCGCGAGCTTAAAGTGTATGTAAGGAGATGATTTTTATGGAATAATTCTTTATTGCGTGAACCGATTTTCACCGTTTTTACTTTATTTGAAAGCACGTCATTTCATTGTAATTTTGTAGAAATCACAGGTACAATAAACACCTGCTTATACGGTTAAATTACAAACTTAATTCAGAAATTATTTTGTAATTTTTTTTAAAAAACTATTCATCCTATCAAGTTCAAAATAATTTTCCTAGAAAGTTTTTATAAAGTTCTACTTTTGAGATTTTTTTCATATTTTTAAAACTTATGGTTCAAAAGTTAGAGGGGGGGGGACGCATATTTTTTTACTTCTGGAGCGATTATTTCCGAAAATATTTACATTATCGAAAAATGATTTTAGTAAACCCCTATTCATTTTTAAATACCTATCCAACAATATATCACACGTTAGGGTTGAAATGAAAAAAAAAATCACTCCCCACTTTACGTATAGGGGAGGTACCCTAATAATAATAAAAATTCCACTTTTTATTTTACCACTTTGTCGGCGTGATTGATATACATATTAGTACCAAATTTCAGCTTTCTAGTGCTAACGGTCACTGAGATTATCCGCGGACGGACGGACGGACGGACGGGCAGACATGGCGAAACTATAAGGGTTCCTAGTTGACTACGGAACCCTAAAAAGGTAAACTATGAAAAATCTAAATTTTACAGCACATTTACAGCAATTTTTTTTATATTTTTTTTATTATATTAGTTTTTTTTTGCCCGTGGATATAAGACTAGCGAAATCTCTTCCCTCTTTTAAAAATCAGTTGAAACTCTATTATTTGCCTCTACCTTAATTTGCCAATATATTATGTGTACTAATGTATATATTCTATGTGTTATAACTTATATATGTATGTATAAGTATAATATTTTTATGTTTTATTTATGTATTTTTAATTAGTTTTTAATATTTATTTAGGTAGGAGTTTGTGTGTTGGTGTGTAATTTGCTCTCTTTACTTTAAATTCTTTGCACTACCTGTTATTTTAACGTAATTCTTCATTTCCTGCTACCCAAAGGTTTTCTGGGAGAGATCGCTTTTTAGCGATAAGACCGCCTGTTGTTACCTTATTTAAGTTTATTTAAAAAAATATTTTGATTATTCTTGTATTTTTGGTGCACTAAAGAATATTTACTTACTTATTAAGTAAGTATACTTACTTAATAAGTAAGTAAGTATACTTACTTATTAAGTAAGTAAGTATACTTACTTACTTACTTACTATGATAAGAGGGGGTAGGTGGAAAATATTCTGAACTTAATGGAACTTTAACGGGTTGTTTAGGGGTAAAATAGATTTTCCTAAGTTTTTGACTTCGGGGACCCTGTGTTTACTTGCAGTGGGTCCAATGACCTTAAAATGTACTGACTTTATTTTTATTTTTACTCAAGTGACAAAATGTGACATGGGCTAAAAACCTACAAATAATTTGCCCCTAATAATATTACCATAGCCCGTAATATTAATATTATCCAAGATGCATCTTCGATTTTTAACTCCCATGGCCGTCTCAGATTATAAACTCAATTGAATTTTATTCACGTTGAATAAGAATTGTTACCCTTTTTACGTAATTTGGAAATGAACCGTACTTCTAACTGGAAAATCCAGAAAGGCCTTCCAAGACCATTTTTTTTCATATTTTATTCGTTAAAATGTAATATTTGCTCCGATGGCTGTCTAGATGTTTTAAAAATGTTGTTGATTTAAAAAAACTTAGTGTTTTCGTCATAGCCTTCGAAGAAAATGAAGCATTTCGTGAAATTCGCCCGTTTTGGGAATAAGGCCTCTTAAGGGTACTTCCCAATCTTCCCATAGTTCTCATGGACCTAAAATCATGAAATTTGGCAAGAAGAAAGGTCTTACAGCACCAGTAAAAGAAAAAGTCCGAAAATGGTCCATCACAAAAAATCATTGCGATTTCAAACTTATTTGCAGTTGATAAACTAATCGCGACAAAAGTTTTTCAACGGTCTGGTTCAAAATCCAATTTTTCCGTTCATTACGCAATGTTCGGTGACTGTTAAAATTGTGTGATGTACGGAACCTTGTGGTCGCGAATTCGACTCGGACTTGACCGGTTTTTTGTCAGTCTTTTAATTATGTAGACATTTCTACCAGCAGCGGACGAAGTAACAATAATGTTAAATGATATTCATTTTAATATAAGTATTTACTTTAATTTGATTTTATTTTTGTTTCTCCCGTCTAAAGTCCCATAATCCCGAAAAGCTTTTTGTTTCTCCCGATAATAGGGTAATTCGATCTGGCAACCCTAGGTGTCGGTGTAGAATACTGACGTAACTTAGAACCAATACCTGTGCTACCTCGCTTATCTCATTTAACAAAAACTATTTCGAAAAGGCCATAAGCAGAAAATATTCATTCAAACGAATCCATAAGACTATAATGCTGGACTATAAACTCAATACCCAGAAAAAAGGGTTGAATGAACATGGTTCTCCTTTAAAAGTGTAATTTTATCAGCAAAAGTAATATAAAATAAACGACACTCATATTCAGTACATTCATGTTTATGTGCAATTTAAAACTTTGTTGCGTTTATGTAATACGAACGTGTACTTCTGACCTCTAACAAAAATAAGCCTACTCCATAAAACCGTTAAATATGTAACGGTATACTGTACCAAAAGCTGTACGCTTTTCGGGAGCATATGCACTAGAATAGTGACTATTAGATCACCAAGTCACAAATCACTATTGGAGTCTATTATATTTGAAGAGTTCCCTTGATTCCTTCAGGAGCCCATCATGAGATTCTTATATTATGACTATGTCGCCGGCAGTAAAATACTTCAAAATTGAAGATTAAAACAAAGATCCAGACCGATAGCGAATCTCCACAACTTAATGTCGGCTTAAAGTATCCGTTAGAGGGCTAAGTTGCCTGTATGCGATTATATTAAGTACAGCTACAAAATTTGCTTCTCTTTTGGATGGATTATTTCGAGACTTCAGAATGGCGGGGAATAGGAGGGTTGGAAAAGTAAAAAACAAACATTGTATTCACGAGGTCTACAGCGTACAGAACCACTAGAATTTATACCGTATTAAATTCACCAGGCTCTGGACGGTCTCAGCTGGGTTGCCAGCGAGCGCACTGTGCTGGAGCGACTGCTGGATGTAGAGTTAGTGGCCCGAGAGGCTGGCAACACAAGCGCACTGTTATATGACACCGACAGCACGCCTTCTTGCTACGTTCTGAGTTGGTAAGTGAACAAGAATCAAATAACTCAGCATTTGCAATGGTCTAGTACTTAAAAGAAATCGTCTATGTAAATATCAAACGAAGCCTCCGCCTTACTTTTACTGCGACCTTTGGGCAGGTACTTCAATATATCGGCAAGGTCAGTGTCAGGATCGCCATTGTAGGTTTTATAACGGCCTAAACGAGCCCCGGGGGCTATATATTTTTCCCTCCCATCGCCATCGCCGTCTATCTATATAGATAGACCGGCGATGGTTTTTAACCCATATAAATCTCATCTCGTCGTTAAATTTAAAAATGTTCTATGCACATCAAGTACGTATATATGTATCATATACAAGATATCTCTATACTCCGCTTAGCGCGTTATTTCTTTGAAACCTAAGCTGCAAAAAGAAGGGGTGCGGGAGGGGAACACGCAATGCTAGACAGGGAACGCGTGATTGTTCCGTGGGGCGTACGAGAGAATCAGATATTAATGGTTGCTATGGAGACATACTGTTTACTGTCACTTCCAATAATTAGTGTCTCACTGTAGAGTGAAATTACCTCAAGCCTGGCAGCGGCGGTCACCTCGCTATGCGGGGTCTTTGGTTAATTAGTCTATGATATTTATATACTAACAAGCCCAAGGAACTAGTGTTTAGTTTGTCTCGGCTCTACAATAAAATTGTGCCACATATTTTGCGCGTAACACTAAAAAACTTTCCTTATAAAACAACATCCAATTTTTGCAGCCATTGCACAGCGTGCATTCGTGCAAATTGCAATGCACGTGCACGCTGTGCAATGGCTACTAAACTTATTTAATTTAATTTATTAGGTCTGCCAACAGCGGTTACAATATCACATTGATACATATTGTAGAAAATTTAGTTCTTAAGCTTATTGCACAGCTAATTAGAGGCAAACACCACATGCATGAACTTAACGTTAGCATAACATTAAGTAGAGTGTAAACAGGTAACGTTGTATTACGAAATTAAAATTAAAACTATTAATGTAATTTTACCCATTGAAAAAAAAGCCAAAAACCTAGGGATTCAGTCCTGGGTGTTAGTCCGAAATCTGATGAAAGAGTCAAAATTAATGGCACACTTTTCATTTAGTAATTTGCTTAGACGGGGGGGGGGGGGGGTGAATTTTTGCCGTTGTGCGATAAGGGGGTGTCAGTGGCTGTATCGAAAATCGCGGATGTCTAGGGAGAGCTCTGAAGTTGAATTTACTTATTTCCAATACGAGGCTGTTTTCTTTTTAAATGTGATATTTCGAATATTTATTATTAACAGGTGGGGTGAAGAGTGGACACTGGCAACACTGGACGCCATGTTGTTCGGGTGTATCTTGCTAGCCACCAGAGACTGGCTGCTGGCCGCCTTAGTCACTCTGGCAGTATGGCAGGTCCTTCTATCATATCTTTTTAAACAATAAAAGTTATGTTTAGATACACTAATTTAATTATCATAACCATGTTATTACGAATGTGCATGAAGTAAAAAAACTATGCCAAGACCGTTAGCTGGGATCATGAAATGGGACCGGTTATAATAATATAACAGTTTCCATGACTATATATATTACTGTTTATAATTTACATGGTAGTGTTTCTATCTAAAAATTACAAATCAAAATATTTAATAAAATTATTGGATATTTATTCTAGTTAACACGGGGTACTTATAGTGTATTTTTTATACATTTTTTAAATAATGTACCTAAATGTTTTTTCTTTAAAAAAATAGTTGGATTTTTGAAATTGAAACCCTGAGCGGCCAATGACAAGAGCATCTCGTCTTTCTCTTGTTTAAATTCATTAAGAATACACATGTAAAGCTCTTCTGTAAATACTCTATGACACGTGCCATGTCACAAATGAGGTACCTATCTGCATCGCTTTTTTGTTCTCTAGCACATTTTTAAATCGTGGTTAATATGATTGGTAGGCTTAAGATTTTCACAGCCCTAGAAATTGCATATTAAATAGAAATTTAATCGTTTAAATATTTTTCTCGTCTTAGGCATCTCAATAATATACTTCAGTAAACTGTGACTGTAAACTTTAACACTTTAAACATGGTAAGTATGTATTTCTTGAAAACACACTTAATTTACGTTATCTTTCAGATATCGAAGCTACTACGAGCGGGGTTCGGCGACAAGAATCTTAAACAACACATCGGTATTGAATCTATGCTTTAGCGAAACAGTCACCTTACATACCCAGTCCAAGAAAGTACATTTACCGGTGAGCGGAATATAAAATGACTGTCGTATTTTCCGCTGTTCTGCTCAGTTGCATTAAAATAATCACATCGGACGAGATGACGGTGCGCCACGATAACAATTGCAACGAAGAATCGGTCAAATGTGAATTAGAAACAACTACAGAAGAATTTATTGAAGTTACTAGACATTTTGATAGCAGGGAATGGTTCCATTATACTACTGTAACATACCCACGTGCTGTGCTAGGTATAGCACGACAAGAAAAAAAGTCAAGACCCCATCCAGCTGAAGGTCCTTTCTTCAATTTTACCCTTGACTTTTATGACACAATATTAAACAAATTGAAGCCTCGTAAGGCAGCAGAGATTTTGCGCATGATAGGAAAGCACTTGAGGGGTTCAGCTAGCCGAAGACGCTCGTGCGAATCATTTCTAAAACACTTTGTGAATCGATTGGCAAAGAAGTCAAAACTATTGTCTCGACAAAAAGCATCTAAGATAAAAGAAAAAATTACTGGTCTTATGAATGATACTCTAGAAGAAAAACCAAGAAGAATAGAATTATTTCAGGCTATAAACTCGTTGTTTACCTGGAGATATGACGTTAAATTACGCGCATATATTTACTATCTGCGCGGCTATGGGAGGCATCTAGAAAAAAAACGCCTGATAGACCGTCAGACCAAGTTGCTGTTCCGAAATGGAATATTTTACTTACTAGATAAGCAGGTTGATTCTGTCAGAAATGAAGTGATTATGAAATTAATGTTAGCTTATGAAGAGTACTATAGATAGCCAATTAAATTATAGATGCTCTTAAATGTGCAAATCTTTTAATTATTTAAAGGGCTGTCGATTATATTCATAAAATAATATGAAGAGTTACAATTACAGGGGTAACACCTCCTAATCAATATGAGCAAATAATAGGTTATTCATATTCATTTACATCACAACAGACAATATTGACTTACATTTTGCCCTTTATATATGCAAATATATATATATATATATATCTATATATATATTTAAATAGCCTATTTCGTGTCCCACACGATACCAGTTCTGGAGCGCAGTTCGGTGTTCCTTACCCGATCGGTTCTGCGGACTCCAAGTATACTGCGCGCCATTGATCGCTGGCAAAAGTCATGACTTCTGGGCTTCGGTTAATGAACATGTTTGGGCATCGTAGGTTAAGGCGCTAGGCGCTGATTGTGGCCGAAAACGATTACTTTCTAAGGGATATATCTCAATAACGAGTCATTCAAAAATTTTCAAAAAAATATATGTTAATTACCATTTCATGTACAACATTTGAATAACTCGTGTAACGTATAGTTTCTCCGTTATTTAAATGTAACGAAATGTTGTTTTACGGTTAATTTTGCTTATATCTACTGATTCGATTTAAAATATTGATGAACTAAAAAATGTATACTACAGAACACTATAAACACAACGTAGGATATTTAAATTGATTAAATTTTCTTAAACAACTTGATCATAATTCCACATTTCGTGCGTTGGTAGCTCGAAAACGGCGTTGCTGGCAGTCGTGAGCTAGCTTTGAGACGAGGAGGCTGTGTCGCTCGTCGCTCCGTGCTTCCCTTGTACTACATATACTTGTGATTGGCCCGTGAACAATAATATCGGACTTACCGTGCGAAAGACTAAATAACTGCAGAGGGTTCATGCGATGCGGACATAACGTGTCTTCCCGGAATCAATAATGTATAGACGTTTTATCTTTTAAGATAATGTTCTCGTTTGCATGTTCATGTAAGTTCGTATAAAAAATGTATTTTATTTAGATTATAATACAAGTAAAAAACTAATAAAATAAAAATGGAGGAAAAAACAAAAATCATGAATCTCATAATGCTCTGAAAACAAATTTGGTCATGTAAGTAAACTACAATTATTATGTTTTAGTAGACTAATGCATCACGCAAAATAGGCGTTAGTCGTCGAGTTACGGAAATCTGCTAGTAATGCAATACAATATGTCACGTAGCGCCGTCTAGTAAGAGCCGGTGGAACTATGTGATTAATTATTTTATTTTATGATAGTATTAATTTGTAATTATTAAAGAACATTTTATTTCGATAGTATGTAAAATTAAATAATTATATTATTATTATATAATACTAAATCTCGTTCCGTTTTATTGTGTAATAAAACCTACATGTTTAGTTTGAAGCCAACTGTTGACAATTCAAATGACTAACAAAAGAAAATGGGAAAAAGAAAAGAAGATGGATACAAGAGAAAAACGTAAACTGGATTCTATCAAATATATTAGAAAATAAATACATTTTGGATCTTTAATGATTTACTTAAGCTATTAAGCTTGTGCTGCACATCGCTGCTGTTTGTTTCGGCTGATTTGTAAGTATCTTTGTTTGTATAGCGAGTTTTCACTCAACGCCGCCATGACCGTGTTTGTTTGAGATTTTTATTTGAGTTCATTGATCTTTCCAGGTCAAGCCAGTTAAGAAAATGGTTTTCCTTTGCGGGAAGTCTTTGTAAAAGGAAGAATCGGTCCCCGAGCGGGGCAAGGTTTTTTTGGATGACTTCTCTAATGGAGATTCGAGGCCTGGAAGGTCTTCGCTACGAGTTCCAAATGCTTAGTGTATGTTGCTACTGATTTTCCCGTAAGTATTACTGCGGGTCAGCTTATGGTGTTTCAGATTATCATAAGCTGTTGTGCAAAAGCTAGATGATCATTATATTCTATTTGTTTTCAGGTCATTCGCCTCAAAAGACTGGGGGAAATGCAGTTGAAATTTATGTTTTGTCTTCAGTGACAGGTACGTGTTGGCCCTTACGTTTGCAGTAGTCTTGGACCTGTAGGTATCCTTTTAACGTTACCATAGCTTTTAAAAATGAATTCAATATCCTAACAAAGGATGAGGTCTGATGGACAGTTTTGTTTGACATATTTAATGCACAGGTTCTAATACAGATTATTTAATATCTTCAAATAAACTTAATTTAATTTAACAATGATGGTGGTTTATCCTATAATGTAGAACTAGACATTAACGAACCAATAGCTCTCCGGATAACAGCTGAGCTAGTTGTTGGTATATTTTAGGGTGTATTAGCAGACTGAAAGAAGTAATAAATAATTACCAAGTGGAGACTGTGTTTCTTTCATTTATTTATACCCCTTAGTATTAAATATGTAACCAGACGGGATCATTCTTATAGGTTTTTTTTGAAATATAGGTTACAAATAGACTAATAATCAATTTAATAAAAACTCCAAAGGACCGAATTTATTTAAACATATTTATTTAAGAATACCGTGTTTTTTTTAAGAAGACACAATATTTAATGTTATACTTTATACTAATTTATCAAATCAAGAAATTGCGAAGTATAAGTAACTGCAAAGTATTGCATACAAACAGACCAAGACAATGTCGGGCTATGCTCAGTGTAAGGATCCGTAGTTGCCGGCCTGTTACAATACATCCATTCAAAAGGTAGTTTATAAAGAGATATTTTGTGGCACTTACGGTTTTTTACTATAGGCACGGCTCAACCGATTTTATTCCATATAGTTGTTATTGAAAATACGTGATAAGTATTTCAATGGCCTCACTTCCAGGAATTTTGCCAAATTTTTTGGACCCACGGTTCAAAAATCAAAGAGCATGTTTTACTTTCGGAGCTATTATTTACGAAAGTATTCGTTTTATCCAAAAGTTGTTTAAGGCTTATTCTTCTTGAAAGACCTATCTAACAATGTGTTTCAGATACTTATTGTTTTACCACTTTGTAGTTGTGTTGACACAAAGTAAATAAATAAATTACTACTTAGGGATAATACTACCTATATCAAATATCTTTAAAGTATCGGCCAAGTTTGTATCGGACCACGCATATTGTAGGGTTCCGTAGAAAGTAGTTTCTTGGAGATCACTCAAAAACGGATGAACCGATAATATGTGAAATAATTTTCTTAGAAATTAAGTACTAAGCCTTCTTGGTTTTTTTCATATATTTTAGACTTACGGATTAAAAGTTAGATGGGAGGGGCTATTATTATATTTAGACTTTCGAAGCAATTATTTCTAAAAATATTGACTTAATAAAAAAGTTTTAAAAATCCTCTATGTATATAGTAGTAGTAGTAGTAGTAAAACACTTTAATGCACAAAACAAATACATGACCAACAAAAATATAGTGAGTGTGTACAAAGGCGAACTTATCCCTTTAAGGGATCTCTTCCAGCTAACCTTTAAGCAACTGAGAGAAATCGGTCAGACATGGTAGACAAAGATTTGTACATTACTTGACGGCACATACGGTACATGACGGCAAAACTACGGAGAAGTTACTAAACCTAGATACTATAGGTAGTGTTAATAAATACGTAACGTATTGGTATAGATTATACAAATACTGTAGCATGACGCTACGTATCGTACGACATCTGTCAACTTTCTTTAGAACTTCTGAACTTCTGTGTCTAAGGGAGGTCTAAGGCTAGGTCACGGTTGATATATAAAAAGCGTACATTGTGATTCACGGCATTACAGGTAGATAGCGCTTATATCAGTCCGCATTTTGTAATACGTCTGGCAGTTATAAAATTTAGATAATACTCGCGCTAATTTTGAATGTGAATTTTTGAGGTATTCCAGATTGTCAAAAAGAAAAAAGTTGATTTTTGATTGAGTGTGTCAGAGCGACGGGAGATTTTTAAAGAAAAACAGATATTCTGGTTTTGTCTGAGAGTTTTGCTGTAATTTGCTTAGTTGCATCGAGTTGAAGTGCGATCTATTTCTGTAGATCTTTGCGCTCAAACATTATATAGCAAGTGCTAATACATTATTAAATACAAATTTTTAAAAACCAAATACGTCGCCGGATAAAAAGGCAACCAGAGGGACCGCCTGAGCCGGAAGGATTCCGGAAGGCACTTGTGGGTGCCGGACCGGCGAGACGGTCTGCAACTGCCGCGTTTTCCGCGGGTTTCTTCACCATTCATCGGAGAATTAGAGTCCGCATCCAGCGGGCTCTCCAAGTGAGAAAAGGAGTTCGGCGAGCTATTGGGTCCGCCTAAATCAAAGCGGACACTTGCCCACGAACTCTTTTTAATTTAAAACAACAGCTTTAGCCATCCTGCTTTCGAGAATATCAAATTATTTACATTTTTTTTAAAAACGTTATAAATCCGATTCTTTTTCTTTGTATCCAGTATTTTTGTGCCATAATAGTTTTTTTTGTTGTTTTGCTAAAAATTCCCCAAATTCCAATTGCCTCGTTTGACGGGCGTATAAAGACCTGGCTCTTTAATTTAGGCTACGTTCAGCCAGCGAATCATCTGTCACCATCCATATCACCCGCCTCATTAACCCATTATTTTCCTGCAGCCAAATTATTACCAGCCGAGTCTTTATTTTTACTTACCAGTTTTGCTAACTATTTAATGTGAAATATCCTTATATAGGTACAGTTGTCTTCATTTTTAAGTGAAGTGCTAATATTAAATATTTTTATTATTGTAATTTAATTACATTCTGGCTACTAGGGAGGTTGTTGAATGTGAATGTGAAATAGGTCATAGGTGTAAGACAACTGTGTCTTCATTTTTAAGTGAAGTGCTAATTTTAAATATTTTTATTATTGTAATTTAATTGCATTCTGACCACTAGGGAAGTTATTGAATGTGAAATATCCTTATATAGATGCCATTATTGTGATTTTTACGTGAAATGCTAAATTTTAAATAATTGACTATTTTTGCTAATCTTAAATATTTTTACTTTGTCTTCAAAATTAAACGTGTTAATGCAATTATAGAAGTGTTTTACTGCAATACATATATATATAAATATAATAATACATACATAGGTATATATATATATATAAATATATAAAACATATATAACTGCACACGCCCACCCACCTTCCAATTGTCACGGGTTTGAAAGCCATAACTTTAAGAATAAATAAGAATATATAAGATATTTTTAAAACCGTATCATACAAAAAAAATATTTTTGACATTTAGTTTGGCATATGTATGTATGGAGTGCCTCCCCTAAAAGTTTTTTAGCAATTTAGCCAGAAAACTGAGTAGCGGCACATGAAACACACCTATGGATAAAATTTCAGTAATATATGTTTTATAATAAAAATGGCTTTGACATACGGACGGACTGACGGACATGTTTCAAAAAATTTTTAAGGGTTCCGTTTTTTCCATTTTGGCTATGGAACCCTAAGAAGTGTTTGCGCTGTGTTATATTTTAAAGATCTAAATTTAATGGGCTTACAGCTCTCATGACAATTGTATGACGGTTTCGTGCACAAATGCCGCTTCTTACATGAGCATTTTTGCTATTCGCAACTCGCAACAGGCTTTTTGTTAATTTATCGTAATTAAGTGAATTTTTACGGTTAATATTTAAAATCGCAACAAAAAATAACCATCTATTAAGCTCACTTTGCACAGCAAAAAAAATCCAAATTCACATGAAAACACCGTTTTGATGTGCATTCAGTTTTTTTTGCTGTACAAGTCAGTATTTTTTAATTTTTTTCTGATATTTGGAATATGTATTTTTAACCATATTTCGTAAATTCATAAATATTTTGCCGCTCACTGTACTTCAAATTCAAAATCTAGGTTTTTATTTTTTTACATAAAAATCTACTAATCGAGATCGTTATTACTTATCTTTTTAATAGGTAAGTAGCATTCCTAAAAATGTCACCGTAGTACTTAATCACAATATTCAAATCACACAACACTAGCAAAAGGATTATAATTATTATAAAGCTGCCCGCGCGCCTCTGAGTAAAGTCATATTCTTAGAACATTGTTGCGGTGCATCGCGGCGGATTTACACACGATCGCAATGAGAGGGGTACGCGGGTGGCGCGGGTAGAGAGCGCTCAAACGCTCAAGGACACTCCGGCGACTATCGTCTTAAGATAGGCAGGATACACATGTCGACGAGTTTGCGCTTTAGTGCTAATATAAGGTTGCCCTTCATTAGCGTCTTCATGGACCAGAAGCTCTTCCAGGTGTTCTCGATGCGTCGATCGATTTCCTTAGACTGCCTGTTATTGAAGAATGCTATCTGGCCCAAATAGATGTATTCGTTCATATATTGAACTAGCTTTTGCCCGCGGCTTCGCTTGCGTTAACTTCGGGTTAACACGGTTCCCCTTTGCCCCCCGTAATGCTCCATACAAACTTCCACCCCCCATTTTAGGGAAGTGGGGTGTTAGAAAGAGACAAAAAGTAGCCTATGCCATCCCTTCAACTATCTCCACTTAAAAAATCACGTCAATTCCTCGCCCCGTTTTGCCGTGAAAGACGGACAAACAAACAAACACACACACTTTCCCATTTATAATATTAGTATGGATATCCGGCCCATCCACCCTGACCCTATTTATTTATTTATTTTATTTATTTAAAGAGGTGGTATACAATATACTTTTTAAAACTAGGCAAGAAATGAGCTTGCTTGAATATCCACCCAATCACAGGCAAACACGGCATGCACATAATAAAGTAGCTATTGCTTACATAATAGTTCTTCATCTAAGTATGATTGAAACAAATTTTCAGAATAAGGTAACTACAAATTTTCAGGTAAGGTGAGGTAGGTATGGTTGAATCTTACACAAATCGACCGTAGTCCGACGGTAACCTCAATAAGGCTTGTGCTGTGGGCACTATATTTAAATACATAAAAAACCGGCCCAGTGCGTGTCGGACCACGCATAATGGAGGGTTCCGTACCTTCAATGGAATAACAACCAAACTAATACCAAAAGGTCGTATCTGATGCCTATGGAAGAAGTTTTTTGACGATAAAAATGGATGAACCGATAATGTTCAAAATCATTTTCGTAGAAAATATGGGAAAAGGCACGTCTTCTCAAATTTTATCATATTTTTTTAGACTTACGGTTCAATAGTTACAGGGGCGGACACATTTTTTCTGACTTTCGAAGCGATTATTGCTATAATATATATTCATGTTTAAAGAAACCTCGATGTTATTTTTAAAGACCTATCGATTGATGTGCAACATGTTGATTTTTTTAAATTTAGTTACATGTATGGAGCGCCCCCCACTAAAAATATTTTTTTCTGCAATTTAACTACATAACTTATTAGCGGCATACAAAATACATTTTATGTCTAAATTTTGTTAAGATACGTCTTATAGTTTCCGAGTAAAATGGCTGTGACATACGGACAGACGGACATTACGAAACTATAAGGGTTCTGTTTTTGCCATTTTGGCAACGGAACGCTAAAATCATGCATAACTCAGGAACAAATATCTGTGATAAACACAAATAAATGCCCTTACCAGAATTCGAGCCCAGGACTTCCTGCTTCGTAGGCAGGGTCATTTACTGACTGGACTAGGTCGTTTACTTTTAATGTTTTGCTGGAAGTGTTATTATCGATCATCATGGATCTATAGATCATGGGCATACGATACTACATGCTGGCTGGGATTAAGATGTTGAAGGGTCATAAGAAAAAGGTTACAGTCTTACAGTCCCACGGTAACCCATCTATGTACCTCATAAAGTTAATGTAGATTTTAAAAAATCCTCAAATCTAGGTACTACTAGAGGTACTAGATTATCTCATGACGTATTGCTTCTAACTGTGAGAACTGTCGCTGTAAGATTTAATTTCGTAACTTTATCTCCAATAACATAATTTTGAGAGCCGTGAAATTAGTTTCTTATTCCATTAACATGAAGCGGCAAACACACGCTCGATGGCGCACGTTATATTTACAGTATACTTTGATTTTTATATTAATTGACAAAATATCAAGCACTGACATTGAAAGTTTGAATTCAACAAATAAAGATATAAATTCTAAACCAGTTTTGAGATCAGGCAGCATATTTGAGAAATATTTAAATATGACAAATGAAGATATAAAATTAGGACAAGTTATGAGAACCAGCGGTATGTTCGATACGTTTCTGTCGAATTATCTATTTACTATGATACACTTTCGAGACCCAGAATTTAGCGAAGAAGACCACAGAAGACGAAGAAAATATCTCAAAGAATTATATAAAAGCATAAAAAATATGAAATACCGCTACACAAAAAAACTTGCAAAAAAAATTAGAAGAATTTCACGCAAAAAAGAAGACGTTATAAAAAGTCGACTGGAAGATTACAAAACTGAATTAGAGTATGAACTACCGCATCGAGTCAAATTTCTTAATGCCATGAATGCGATATTTTGGTCGCAAGATAATGGTAGGTTCAGCGACTATATTCATGAATTATCAGAATTTGGAACGTTACGCAAGGCAACCATGAAAGAAGAAACCGAAGGATTATTACAAATGATAGATAATAGAATTCATTCGTTAGGCAGGCACGATCGTTCTTCTCTGAAATCTTTACTTAAAAAAGCTATAAAAGAATATTTCTCACGAGCTATATATAGCTCGTCCTCGGGGTCATCATCACATGAAGAATTAAGCGAAAGCAAATCAAAGGAATCATGTGACGAGTACTCAGATGAGTCAAAATATCCACATCCACATTCGGACACTAGCTCCGACGAAAGAAAAATAAAAGATCGGAGCACCTCTGATTACACCTTTGAGACTACCGCCAAAAAAGGAGAACAGATGTGGCGGGCTGTGTTTTCAGACCCCTAGACTCTTCCAGCTTCTGAAGCTATAAAACAAGTGTACGTTGATTAATTTCAAGGCGTGAAATTACTTACAATATGTACCTACATTTCAATTCTAAGTATAATACAAAAAAAATGCGCTTGTGGGTTGCGCATATATGCTTTGCGCTGTTATTTTATTTTAAATATGTACATACTGTATCTTACGAATATACCGACGATTCTGAGGAAGAAACGGATATTTCAACATCGACATCTGAGAAGGTGTTTCAATCTTTTCTGAGTCAGTTTTTCGATACACTAAAAGATTTTCCAAATGATAGTAGAAACATTAAACTACCAAGGTATCTTATCATATTATCTAAAGCTATTGGCCAGATAAAGCATAAATATACTAAAAAACTCGCTAAAAAGCTAAGCAAACTGTCACGAATGCGTGATTTTGATATAAGAGATATAATTAAAGAGTATAAAGAAGACTTACAGCATAAAAAGCCACTCCGTGTGAAATTCTTAAAAGCTATGGATTCAATATTTGAGCCAAATGAAAAGATTTTTTTTCAAAATTACATTAATATACTCAAAGACTATGGAAATAAACAAAACTTGTATATATCAGGTGATACTAAGAAGCTGTTCAACGACTTTATAGTACGGAAGGTTCGTCAATTGCATACCCGTGACCGGCAATCACTGGAAAGGAAATTGAGAAGGGCCATTAAGGAGTACAAAAACTGGAAAGGTCCAAAGGTAGTATTGTTCAAGAAAACTCTTTAACCGCTACGCTCTGGGCTTCAGAAAATATTCAAGTAAAAAAAAAGATAATCAGCGGAGTACGTAGCGTAGGTACCGGTGTTTTAAAGAAAAGCCTTCAATAAACTGTTTCAACAAATCGCCTACTTATTTCATTTAAAAAGTTAACTTTTTAATACGATCTAAAACAGTCTGCCTTTCTACGATCCTTAACACTTTCACGACCAGGAACCCGCCAAGCGGGCTCTCTGTTCGTAGGCGCTTTCCGCTACATAAGAGGAAAACGCTAAGATCGGTTACGAGCGTAGCGCGTAGCGAAGTGTAGTACGGAAAGTGTTAACACATTCACCGCTATGCTACGCGCGTAGCACTACGCCGTAGCCGATAATATAGGTTTTCCACTATGCTGCGAAAACGCTTCGTAAAGGCGTGACGACAACGTGTCATGTGATTAGCGCTGAATGGGTTACGGTTAAGTTAAAGTCGAGGTACTTATTCATTGCATCAAAAACTTTTCTATATTTTCAGCTGATAACGCCAGACGAATTGATAGAGCTTCTTTTAGCGTAATAGTAGAAGAGCCCACGACACTGAACCTAGTTCGATAAGTCTCCTAGATGCGATATATATAATTAGTGACGTCTTTAATGAGGGAATAAGATTTAAAAAAACCGGTTTCTAGTAAGATAAGTCTCCTAGATTTAATTTATAACAGTTACATGATGTTGTGTAATCTAAACCTAGCGTCTGATCGGGTGTTTACCCGTGGTACTACTGGTGGCACTACTAGTAGTACCACGGGGATTATTTTTTGCCCGTAGTACTACTATCCTGCCTAGTAGTACCACAGGAGATTTTTCATTACCCCTGTTCATAAGTAGGAAAAATCTCCTGTGGTACTACTAGGCAGGATAGTAGTACTACGGGCAAAAAATAATCCCCGTGGTACTACTAGTAGTGCCACCAGTAGTACCACGGGTAAGCACCCGTCTGATCTTTTTATAACTGCAACAAGATGTTACGTTATTAAAAAGATGTTATGTTGTAAAAGATCAGGCGCTATGTTTTGGCATACATCTACAATCTTTTGGTGCTGCTGCCACTGATAAGGCCAAGCACTTAGGCTTGCAGCACTGTATTTTAGTATAGCCCTACCCCTCCTTTTTTTTCGCTAGTAAATGTTTGAAGCATACCACCCAGTTCGGGGGCAGGAGGTGGTGATGAGGGACTTCTGGAGACAGGCCAGACTACCCACTAAAAATCAACGGTTTACCCTCAACGACTTTATGACACGTCGCAGGATTCGCTTGCGCATACAACTGCAGGATGTGTCATCGGTTGCTCGCTTAGACGCGAGCTCATTATGTTTTTATAAGCCAGAGCCTTTTGGTGTTAACATGGTACGAAAGACTTCCATATTATTGATGGGATATACATACGTATTGGTTCGGTTAAGTAACCGCATTAAATCAATGCATATAAAAGGAAAGTTCCTTTTATATGCATTGATTTAATGCGCGAATATTAATAGCAAAAAAATGGTTTCGCATCCAATTAAATTTGGAAAGAATAGGTAATGTCGTTATTGCCGCAGACTAAATAGGTAGGTACATTTTTCGACGAAATCGTTGAAAATATAATAATTTTAAACAAAAAAGAACCGACTTCACTTAGCATCCACTTTTCCAACAGCAAATGTTCGAGCTGCTGTAACTCAATTTACTATTGGTGTCCCTATAATAGTTGAAGAGTTCCCTCGATTTCTCCAGGATCCCATCATCAGATCCTGACCTGGTTACTAAATCGTACTAAATCGGTCCAGCCATCTTCGAATAATCGGTGAACATACATTTAAAAAAAATGCAAAAGAAACGAGCAAAGATCCCGACGAATTGATAACCTCCTCCTTAGAAATTTTGAAGTCGGTTGAAAATGTTTCTTATTAGCGAATTTAACTATCTCAACAATTTAAATCTCCCTAGAGTGCCCTAAAGAACTATTATGAACCTATACTTAGGTTCTAAACTCACTTGAGCGAAATTCAACTATCGTAGACAAAAATCAGCCGGACAGCGGCAATTTGTAGGGTGGCTGAATTTTTGTATGTAACCTTAGAGAATTCAACCAACCGGAGTCGCCATGGACAGGCGTTCCCCTCTGCCGAAAACATATGTCCAGTGGTCATACACATGTATGGACTGACGTTTATCTGACGTAGTTATTTGAACGTTACGTACGAATAACCATACATTTGACGTTCCCCTCCGCAAAAATCGGCAGACTTTTTTTGTATAGAAAATGACAGACATGGCTACTCCACCCGGGTTACATTCTCTAAGTATGTAACCCATACAGAATACTCAGAAGTTTCACCGTTTCATTTAACTGCTTTCCGGCTGATGATAGCTTGAGCGGATCAAGTGTGTGTTGTGCCTTATTTATGCCATGCGACTATAATAGAACCTTTTTAATCCTAGCCTAGCCTAGCTTAGCCTACACTGAGGTTTTAATACCATAGGTTTATTGTTTTATTTTGGTTTTCTAATTATTATTTTCAAGCCGTGAAATAGGTATCCAATCATTGTTATAGTCACTAAACTTACTTTGTTTGAGTTTGACATAAAAAAAAATAACTATACGATTCTTGGCTGTACATATTTGTCTTATTATATATTTAAACAGTTATGTATGTTTAATAGCTACTTTACAAGTTGAAAGTGCACATGATTTATTATCAAATAGTAGTAAAACGGTTGATGGAATATTTCGGACCACGGGCAGATTTAGCTCCTTTTTAAAACATATGTTCAGTATTAGACTTTCCTACCGGTGATAAAAGTCGATTAGCGAAATATATTAAAGTCTTGTCTAAATGTCTACGAGAAATGGGAAATAAATATTCGTCCAAATTAGGAAAAGCACTTAAAAAATTGTCAAGAAAGCGCGAGGAAGATATCAAATATGAGATCAAACAATACGACAAGGACATGGAAGAAAAATTCCGTCATCGAGTCAAGTTTTTAAATGCCATGGATTCGATTACCGATGGCAAAACCAGTATTTTACTTCATCACTACACCAAGGAGTTAAGAAAGTTCGGCAAAATGAAAAAATCTTCAATCGTTGACGAGACAAAGACGATATTAAACGATGTTATACTCAGCACGATCCTTAAGTTTGACTCTAGAGACCAGCGTACCCTTAAAATTAAAATTAAAAATGCGGTAGGGGAATACAAGGGATGGAGGTCAGTTTCGTCTCGCTTTTATACAAAAGAATACAGTCTATCGAGCTCCGAAGATACCAAAGAGCTTAGTACTTCAGATTACAGTATTGAAAGCTCCTCGTATGAGTTTCCAAAAGGTAGATGGATATGGATAGAAAGGGAAGATCGTCCAATAATAGAACTTTAGAAAATATTTTTATTTTTTTGAAAATTATTATGAGAAAAAGTGGTACGTGTAAGGAATATCCATCAATGATAAATGGTCGGTGTGTTATTAAGGAAGAAAGGTCCTTGACTATATAGATAATATTTGAATGAGAGTCAAATAAATGAATGCACGATCAAGAAATTAATAAGAAGAATGTAAGTAATAAGAAAATTTTTAGTTTCATTCATTTTGATTACAATTTAACCATCTTTCTTGAGTTTTAATTGTACAACGACGAAATTACACTCAGCGACGAGATTTTATTTGATCATAAGTCATTTCTGGTGCTTTATACATACAGGGTGTAACAAAAATACTGGTCATCCGTTTAAGGGCATGATTGGTATCGTATTTCGAAGTGATTGTAAGTAGATATCATTGCGACTAAGAAAAAGTAAAAGAAAAATTTTTTGGACGCGAAAAAAAAAATTGTATTGGGCAGTTGGGCACGTCGTCCCGGCCGGCCAACCCTCCATACATTCTCGATATAATGTTTAACAGGTAGATGTTATGTTAGAGTTGAAAGTTTTGTGCGAAATAAAATCTGTATTTTTATTTTTTACTTATTGACATGCCTAATAATTACAAAAAAGCATAAATGCACTAAAAACGATGTTTACAAATCATCGTTATTATTGACATTGTTATTTTGGAAACAAATCGATCCCATCCTGGGTTACTTGCGAAGAGAGCAACGTTAATTTGCTCCTAAGAATTGAAGAGTTCCGTTCCTTTGTCATGAATACCATAATCAGAACAAAACCAAACTCTCATCAAACTACCCCTAAAGTATATCCTTTCCAATACAAAAAGAATCATCGAAATCGGTTGGCGTGATATTGAGTTATTCGTCCATTTGTCGCGCACATACTTAATGCAAATTTAAGAGGTCTATATTGGAACGCATGAAGTTTTCTTGACTATTTCCACTTAGCATAACAACCATTGGCATAACAACGTTTGGCATAACTATTGATCAGAATAAATTTATTGTCTTAATGGTTATACGCATCTTGCATAACCTTAGAGTTCTCCGTCCTATTGGTTAGATGTCATAAAATCCCCATGTCGAATCCATCCATACGCATAATTCAAAAAGCTAAAATATGAATATCCTAATGTACTGATTTAAACTTACACGATTTTCACTCATTATTTTGTCAAGAACGGGACTTAATCGCGTACACTTACTTTTATTATTTCCCTGACGTTTCGAGCGTGCCTGCGTTTCAGTCTGCCTGCGACCACGAGCGTTACGGCACGCTCGAAACGTCAGGGAAATAATAAAAGTAAGTGCACGCGATTAAGTCCCGTTCTTGACAAAATAATGAATATCCTAATACTTACACTTACTAATGAAACATGACCTAACACTTACTTTTACCTAACCTAACCCACTTTTCTGTCGACAGTTGTTTCCGTGGCGGTTGCAACTCTAACCTAACCTAAAATTTATTTAAGTACATCTTGTTATTTATTTAAGTAAATCTTGTTATTTATTTAAGTAAATCTTGTTATTTATTTAAGTAAATCCTGTTTTGTATTTAGTTTATTAGAAATAATAATCTCTCACTGTTTTAGTTATATTATAAATGTCTAACATTGTAACCTTATTTAATGCCTGTATTCGGGAAGAAACTGGCTCTTGAGACACAGGGAAACCTAGTTTGAGAGCCAGGTGCCAATCGTATCAATGTACACCTAAAGTTGCAATAAAGATTGTTTATTATTGTTTATTATTATTACTAAATCACTTTTCTGGCAACAGTTTGTTTCCGAGGGGGTCGTAGTTCTAACCTAACCTAACCCAATTTTCTGGCAACAGTATGTACCTGTATGGGGTCACAGTTGTAACCTAATCTAACCCACTTTTCTGGCAACAGTTTGTTTCCACGGGGGTCGCAGTTCTAACCTAACCTAACCTAACCTACTTTTCTGGCAACAGTTGTTTCCGCGGAGGTTGCAACTCAAAGTTAACCTAACCCACTTTTCTGGCAACAGCGAAAAGGAGGGCACCCAAATTTAAGACTCATTATCATCATCATCATCATCAGCATCATCTTTCTCATGGATGCTATTATCAGAACTGGACCAAATTGAAATGGGACCACACGGGAATCACCAGCTTTCAAATAAAAAATGAACAGTCAAAATCGGTTCACCCAGACGAATTGAGAACCTCCTCCTTTTTTGAAGTCGGTTAAAAATAGGTGTACGTTGATTAATTTCAAGGCGTGAAATTACTTTCAATATGTAGCTACATTTCAATTCTAAGTATAATACAAAACAAAAAAATGCGCTTGTTAGTTACGCATATACGCTTTTCACACCACCTAGTCGTATACGGGCTTTTTCTTCCCTGCTAGGAGGGAACAAAGTGGCACTTTTCTGTTCTAGGACATTCGTTTTTTTTTTCAGCCAGTCCGTCATCACAATCAAATTTCTTATTAAATTAATAGATTCATTATAATCAAGAAGCACACTAAGCACATATAAAGTCAAAATAAATATGATTCAACAATAAAACAAAAATTCCCCTAAGGTGGTGTGAAAAGCAGTATGTGTCACATAGGAGCAAAACTATTTTCAACTTGGGCGTTAACACTTGAATCCCTCACTACGCTCAGGAGTCTACTTTAGAATCCCTCGCTACGCTCGGGATTCTATTATAGACTCCATCGCTTCGTTTGGGAATCAATATACGCCCTCGCCGTAAATATTTCATTTTGCTCCCTTGTTACACAATCTACTATTGAGCTGTTATGTTATTTTAAATATGTATGTATCTTACGAATATACCGACGATTCTGAGGAAGAAACGGATATTTCAACATTGACATCTGAGAAGGTGTTTTATTCTTTTCTGAGTCAGTTTTTCGATACACTAAAAGACTTTCCGAATGATAGCAGAAAAATTAAACTACCAAGGTATCCTATCATATTATATTATCCAAAGCTATAAGCCAGATAAAGCATAAATATACTAAAAAACTCGCTAAAAAGCTAAGGAAACTGTCACGACTGCGTGATTTTGATTTAAGAGATATAATTAAAGAGTATAAAGAAGACCTATAACATAAAAAGTCACTCAAGGTGAAACTCTTAAAAGCTATGGATTCAATATTTGAGCCAAATGAAAAGATTTTATTTTTTTCAAAATTACACTAATAAAGTCAAAGACTATGGAAATAAAGAAAACTTGTATCAGTTGATACTAAGAAGCTATTGAAAGACTTTATACTAGGGAAGGTTCGCCGCACACATTCGCCGCTATGCTACGTGCGTAGCGCTATGCCGTAGCCGATAATATAGGTTTTACGCTATTATGTTACAATGTCCGAGAGGAAACCGGATGGCTCGCGATTAAGCCATCCTACGTGTTGTGGAACCACCCTGTGCAGCCCGAACTGACCCACGTTGGACTTTGTTTTTCGCCTCCCCTCGAAATTTGTCTATGGTGGCTGAATTTTTTGTATGGAACCCATACAGAATACTCAGCTCGTTTCATTTATCTGTTTTACGGCTGATGATAGCTGAATTCCGCTCAAGTGTGTGTTGTGCCTTATTTATGCCATGCGACTATAATACAAACCTTTTAAATCGTAGCCTAGCCTAGCTTAGCCTACACTGGGGTTTTAATACCGTAGGTTTATTGTTTTATTTTGTTTTTCTAATTATTATTTTCAAGCCGTGAAATAGGTATCCAATCATTGTTATAGTCACTAAACTTACTTTGTTTGAGTTTGACATAAAAAAAATAACTATGCGATTCTTGGCTGTACATATTTGTCTTATTATATATTTAAACAGTTATGTATGTTTAATAGCTGCTTTACAAGTTGAAGGTTCACATGATTTATTATCAAATAGTAGTAAAACGGTTGATGGAATATTTCGGACCACGGGCAGATTTAGCTCCTTTTTAAACCATATGTTCAGTACTTTATTAGACTTTCCTACCGGTGATAAAGGTCAACTAGCGAATTATATTAAAGTCTTGTCTAAATGTCTACGAGAAATAGGAAATAAATATACATCCAAATTAGGAAAAGCGCTTAAAAAATTGTCAAGAGAGCACGAGGAGGATATCAAATATGAAATCAAACAATACACAAAGGACTTGGAAGTAAAACTCCGTCATCGAGTCAAGTTTTTAAATGCCATGGATTCGATTACCAATGGCAAAACCAGTATATTACTTCATGACTACACCAAGGAGTTAAAAAAGTTCGGCAATATGAAAAAATCTTCAATCGTTGATGAGACAAAGACGATATTAAACGATGTTATACTCGGCACGATCCTTGAGTTGAACTCTAGAGACCGGCGTGCCCTTAAAAGGAGAATGAAAAATGCGGTAGGGGAATACATGGGCTGGTCAGTTTCGTCTCTCTTTTATTCAAAAGACTGCAGTCGATCTAGCTCAGAAGATAGCGATGAGCTTAGTACTTCAGATTACAGCTTTGAAAGCTACTCGTATGAGTATCTGTTTCCAAAAGGTAGATGGATACAGAGGGAAGATCGTCCAGTAATAGAAGTTTAGAAAAGAATTTAATTTTTTACAAAATTATCGCGAGAATAAGTGGTGCGTGTAAGGAATATCCGTCAATGATAAATGGTCAGTGTGTTATTAAGGAAGAAAGGTCCTTGACTATAATATTTGAATGACAGTCAAATGAATGAATGCACAATCAAGAAATTAATAAGAAGAATGTAAGGAAGAAGAAATATTAAAGTTTCATTTATTTTGATTACAATATGATTTTTCTTGAGTTTTAATTGTACAACGACGAGACTTAGTGACGAGATTTTATTTAATCATAAGGCATTTCTGAGACACCATCCTTTACACATACAAGGTATAACAAAAATGGTGGCGATCCTTTTAAGAGAATAATTGGTATCGTATTCTTATTATGAAAAAATATGAAAAAAAAATATTTTGTACGGAGGGTTGGGAGGGGACGACGTGTCCCAAACAAAAAAAAAATTTTTTTCGCGTCCAAAAATTTTTGTTCTACCTTTTCTTACTCGCAATACGATACGAGTACGGGAACGCCTTTTTAACCTATAAAAATGACATAAATCACAAGTCCGATTTTATTTTGTGACATGTTAGAATAAGTTAAGTATTAATAATAAAAAATATTTTCTAACAATTGTTAGCATTGCGCTAGGTATAATGTGTTTGTTTGCTACACATAGAAAAGATTATGCAAGTTTTATTTTTCTCCACCAGGCTATCGCTTTTTACATTTGCAACATAACTTCATATTTTATACGGTGTTGTCAAGAGCATATGTCGTCTTAGCCATTTGTAATTCGTTTAGAATTCAAGGTCACTTATATTTTGACAAATTGTTTTCGATTATGCTCACATAATCTATTGACCAAACTGTTATAAAATGACAGATGATGTTGAAATAGATGAATGCAATAGTATGGTAATGGGAAATATATCTTGTATAATATTTTCTTGTTGTTATTAACAAATATCTATATAATACCTAGCGCTACGTCAAAAACTGTTAGATTTTTTTTTTACTATAAGTAATCATATCATATTCTCTAACTAAAAAAGAAAATCGCACTTGTGAGTTATCGAAGGTGAAAACTGTTCGCGTACTGTACTATATGCCCTTAAACGGATCACCAGTATTTTTGTTAAATTCTGTATAAGGTAAACAGATAAAAATAAATAATGTTTCCAATAGAGATTCAAACATAGTAATGCTGATAATAAACAAACACTTGACTTTATTACTCAAATCTATGGTCATAGACATATTGCTGAAAACCGGGTGAAAGACAATCCACGACTTTTGTGCGAATAATTCGACTTCGGCACGAAAAGGTAGGATGATTCAGTATTTTTTCACAACAAAAAAAAAGTAAAATTATTAAAATAAATAGCTTTTGTCCATAACTTATTCTGCGTGGACTTGGTATTCCACTCATCTTTTTACCGCCTTACACCTTTTTACGCCCTTTAGAAATTATTCTATACCCATCCTTCCCCAGAACTCAAATTACCTTCATACCAAATTTCACCTAAATCAGTTCAGCAGTTATCGATTCCCCATACAGACTTACATCCCCCTTTTCACCCCCTTGAGTGTTGATTTCTGACATAATAATAATTTTATATTATTCCCCGGGACTCAAACTATCTTTATTCCAAATTTCATCTAAATCAACCGCCAGCCAGACAGACAGACACACTTTCGCATTTATAATATTATAGTATATATTATATGTGATAAAACACTTATATTTACAACCAAAGAAATAAAAACGCATCAAAACAAAAGTTCTCGAAACTGTTAGATAGAAGTTACACTCTAATATAAGAGCCCACGACACTGCGGTGCTGCAAGCCCCCGTGCGTGGCCTTGTCAGTGGCAGCAGCATCAAAAGATTGTAGATGTAATGTACGAGTAAGTTGTGTGATTGTGTAAGTTGGGTCAGTTCGGGTTGCACAAGTTGGTTCCACAACACGTAGGGAGCTTAAATACCGTGAGCCATCCGGTTGCCTCGCGGTCACTCTGACTACGCGTCATTGCTTTTACTAGTATAATTAACCTAACATGTGGGTAACTTTATTAACATAATATTTTTGTGATTATTGCCATAGACTGTAAGCCTGACAGAGTGCTGCTGGTAACCTGGCGGTAAGACGTCCGACTTTCAATCCGGAGGTCTCGGGTTCAAATCCCGGCTCGTACAGCTAAGTTTTTCGGAACTTATATACAGAATATCATTTGATATTTACCAGTCGCTTTTCGGTGAAGGAAAGCATCGTAAGGAAACCGGACCTAATTCCGATAAGGTCTAGTGTTCCCTCTGGGTTGGAAGGTCAGATGGCAGTCGTTTTCGTGCCTACGCTAATTCATGGGATTAGGTTGTCAAGCGGACCCCAAGCCGGGACAAACGCTAGGAGGAAGAAAATTGCCATAGACTGTAAAATAGGTTAGCTACTTTAAAGGCCTTAAGAGATATGAGTATTTTGAAATAACAAAAGTAAATTCTTGTACAGTTGTATCGTTTTATTTTTAAATTATGTTAAACATGTTTTTTTTTTAACAAAATCATGCTCTTAAAAATTACACTCTCTCTTTCTTATCGTGCAAAACATTTGGATAAAATGGCACGAATGATGTAATTCTGAATATTTTAGTCTAATGATGATTATGAATATTCGTATTCACCGAATATCAGTGTTATTACGAACCATGGACTAAATAAGGAATAAAATAAAAATGCAAGTCTGTAATGGTTATCTCCAAACCAAACTACTCTCTTAAATATTGTCGAACTTTACGATCACAAATGCCACTTGGGGAAATGTCACATGTCATTTATAATGTTATTGAAGTGAAATTTATGTGTAACATTTGTTTTAGAAAATTTTCAACTAAATATGTCACTTTCTATAGTTCAAATGTTACACAGTTAAATAAACGTATGAAATGTTTCAGAAATTACTCAAGTAAGTGGCAGCACTACTTTGATGGTTGTTTATGTGTTGTTGATGCTTTAGCGCCATCTATGAATATTTGGTTGTTTTGTTATTGCTATAGCGCCATCTATGAATACTTGGATGTTTTTTTAAGGCTGTAACGTCATCTATGAATACTTACAGGCAATATTTAGCCAGGTAGTGTGCAGTTAGTTCTTAAGACCGGTGTAACATTTTACCTACAGGCAAACACGGAGGCGCCATCCTGGTTTTATCCTGAGATTTTAAATATCTTCGGGGAACGCAGTTATGGAGAATATCACTTGATGTTATGAACTTGATGTATTCGTAACTTACAAACACTTAAATTCATAGTCATGTTCTTAACATCACTAATTTGATACACATGCTATTAGGTAGCCTTTTGTCCGATTTGTAACGAGTAACCATTAATAAACAATAGGAAAAATTATGCTGTTGTGCAGCCATAATTTTTCTATTTCTTTTTGTTCGTTTCAAAACTTGCAATATGTCGTTCAACCCAAACTTTTAAAAACGTGTAGGTTTTGTAACCTGGAAATAAGACAAAATGTTCAAAAACTGTAAACTTATATACAAAAGTATTATTTGCAGTAGGTGGTTGTTCTTGAATGGAGACAACGGCAAACTTAAGTATTGTATCTCACCTCACCATTTGTATGCGTAAAATGACCATCATTTATATTCGAATTCGCATTCGTAAAAGTAGTACCTATTCGTTGCATCACTATTTTGTATCCTTCTGGGGTAGGTATTATCCTGTTAATGGTATTTGTATTATGACTTATGATGATGACGATGATTTTATTTAAAATAAACTTATTAAACTTTAAAACACGCTGTGATAAACTCATTCCATCTCCATCATATTTGATATCGGTTGTCTACTATGCGACAAATTATTACTATACACTAGATTACTCGTATTTCGTATTTTAAAGAAAACCAACACAAACGATACTATGACCATACACAGAAGCACCCCGAGACAAGTGGCTATGAAATATAATGGGTACTTGAGTGTCGAATTTTCGTTCGCTTCAGAATGAACCTCAGATTCATCTTCTTTGTACATAATTTGTTTTTTCGATTGGATTTTATCGACGACATCGTAATTAATTTCCGAATCGTTACTTCGTGGATTATGACTATCAACAGAAATACTATTTTGAACTTTTAAATATTCTTGTATGTTCTCTAAAATGCGATATATATCCCCGGTGACTTGATGGTTGCTGTTCATTAGCTTTTCGAGGAATGCATTATTTTTGGTTTCAGTTTTATTTAAAACTTCTATAAACTTTTCGACGGAATATGATTCACTGCGATTTAAAATATTTTGTACTGCAAATCGGAACTCATCTAATGAAGCTGATGAACTTACTGTTGATGTTGTTTCATTGGTATGAGTTTTATTCGGTTCAATATGTATAGTATTACTTCTACAAGTTATGCCGTCGACATTTTCTGTGTCATATATCCCTATCCTAGCTTTAACGGCAAAAATAAGCGGTATCTTTTTTAAATTGGTCAAGCTATTGCAAGGAATTTGATTGCCACCTAAGTAAATTTCTCTAATATTTTCTTTAGCAAATTCATTGAAATCAAAATTGTCAATTAGATTATTGTCAAGAAAAACCACTTGTATGCGAGGTATATTGTGAAATATGCTAGCACTGAAACTATGCAATATGTTACTTGACAAGTCAACAGTGTTTAAATTTACTAAGCCTTCAAAAACACCAAACATTAACGCCGACAACAGGTTATTGCTTAAGTCTAAAATACTAAGATCCCTATTATCGGTAAAAGACCCTGGTTGGATACTGGAAATTTTATTATAGCTGATGTCGACCCATGAAAGTTGTAAAAGTTTTTGAAATGATGATTTGTCAATTGATGAAATTTCATTCGAGGCCATTTTTAACCTTTCTAGGGTAATAATGGGATAAACTAATACTAAATTAATGTCAGTTATATTACAAAAAGACAAATCAAGACCAGCAATCGTAGTATTTACTATATTCCCTAAATTAAACCTTGATGTAATATTACTAAGTAAAACCACAGATAGAGATTGCATGTCAGCAAATATTGATGAATTGAATACCATTGCTTGGTTAGCACATAAATCAATCTTCAGAAGATTATGCAAATCTTTAAAAGCTTTGTTTTCAATTTTAATTAAGTTATTACCACTCAGAGTTAGCAAACGTAAATCAGATAAACCCTGAAAAGTTTTATCAGTCACATATTGCAGCTTATTGTACTGTAAATATATTTCTTCTACGAGTTTAATATTAGTGTTATTTAACGAAAAGGTTTCTATTTGGTTGTATGAGAGATCAAGGATTTGTATTAATCCAGTCCCACTGAACGCATTAGTTTTCAAAACAGTAAGATTACTGTAGGATGAGTTCAATGTTTTCAATGACTTCATGCCATTGAATGCGTTATTCTGGACGGTGTTAATATTAGTGTTAGAAATATCAAGTTCAGTAGACGAGACTAATCCATTAAACATTTGTGAAGGTATAATGGTCAAAATAGGATTATTGTTAAGCTTTAACAATTTTAATTTATTTAAATGTTCAAAAGATTGCATTTCAACTTCCTCAATTACATTATAAGATAGATCCACAATTTTTAAAGTTGTCAGGAACATAAACATATTTTTCGTTATTTTTCTAATGTTATTATTATTGATATAGAAGTGAGTAAGTTTTTTTAAATTCGACGTGTCAAATTCTATGTTCTGTAATTGATTGTACGAGAGATCTAGATCTGTCAAAAAATCAAGTTTGTTAAATGTAGTTTTATGTACTTTAGATATGAAATTTTTACTGAAATTCAAATATTTAAATTGCCCCTCAAAAAGGTCAGGTCCTAGCTCAGTAATGTTAGCACCACTCAAGTCAAGTCTGTCTATGAAAATTCCATGAAATGTGTCCTTGAGCAAAGATCCCGCAATCGGATTATCATAGATTTTAAAATCTGTAATGTGTTTTGCCTCAAATGCTCCCGGTTCTATTTTAGAAATCATATTTAGTGACATATCTAGTGATTGTAGGTTTGAATTATGCTGAAGTAAAGTCTTTGTAATAGTATTAATTTTATTACTGCTTAAGTCCAGTTCCTTTAATGCAGCCAAACGATCAAATGCAGTATCTTCAAAACTAACTAAATTATTCCAACTTAAATTAAGTTTTTGTAATATGGTCATCGTGTTAAAATTGTTTTTCTCTATTTTTGTCAAATAGTTGTGATCTAAAAACAATTCTTTTAGATATGCGAATCTTGCAAAAAAGACACCCAGTGTAGTTATTTCGTTATCGGAAATGTACAATGTTTGTAGCTGTGTTATGCCTTCAAATGTAAGTATTTCGAAACTTTTGATATAATTATGGGACAAATTTAAATGGAGTAGATTTTGAAAATGTCTGAAATAATTATCGGGTATGGCTTTGATAGCATTATGACTCAAATCGATAGTATATACTTGACTGAATCCAACGGCAATGGTCCTCTCGTATACTTCTAAATCAGCTATTTGGTTACAGGATACATTAAGCGCGTTTAAGCTGCTGAGTTTTGAGAATACTCCTAAATTTATAAGTTTTATCGTATTCTTTGAAAGATCTATCGTTTTAGCCTTGTTTAAACTTAAAATAACTGCTGGGATCGAGTTCATTTTTCCGTTTGAGATTGATAGGGTATGTATATGGTCGCTTAGTTGATCCATCAAAGTTAATGGATCAAACATAGTTGTTTCGTCGATTTCTTTGGCTTTGAAGTGGAGAATGTAGTCTTCGTCTACTCCGTACGCGTGATCGTAGTCGTCGTAATCGTGTTGTATGCAGGCCCATTCTGTTACTAGGGTTAATCCACCCACGAAGTCGTAGGTGCAGGATAGTTCAGCTTCACAGGGGTGTGGCTCCAGGTCACTCAGTTCGCAGTCACAGTAAACTAGCTGACTTATTGTTGCAAGTATTGTCAGCAATATGAAATTTTTTGCTGTTGCATAATCTGAAATTAAAATTGTTGTCATTTTATTTTTATTTATGAAACTCTTCCTTTCTTCAGGTCACGTTTCGTTGTGTAGGTATATACAGTTTGTATAATACCTTCAGCTTTAGGTATGTAGTTTACGGGAGTCTTTAGTTTCTTTTAATCGAATATATTAATCACAAAATTGACTTATTTAACTGTACCCTGACTGAGTTCACAAATGTAACAAGTAGGTTATTATGTTTTTCAAATGTTAAATAGCTTTACAAAATGTGTGTATTTTTTGTGTAGGTTCTTAATTGTTAACCTTTTTTTGTTTCTTCTATTGTAATATATATCATATATTGGACTAGTCTGTAAGTGATATGTATATTTGATTACTAAATAAAAAAAATATATTTTTCTCAAACATGCTCGGAAATGTTCCTGTTACGTTAGTAATTAGAGACCAGTAGGGACTCTATTCCAAGGTAGGTTCAGCGCGACGTACGTAAAGGATTTTCATACAACATTAAATCACTCAGCCAGTAACTGAAGCACTAAACAAGTAATTTTATTTCCTTACATGTTTGAGAAAAGCACTATACATGCTTCGACCGTAATCAGCTTACCTGGCTTCGTATTGTAGCCGTCCTCGTCTTCGACTCGGACGGCTACTAAATACTCAGCCAGGAAAGCTTACTTACTGGTCTCTGCAGTAATGTACTATTAATTATCTAGGTACAATGCTAACTCGTGTCACTTATCAAAATGATTTGTTTAAAGCGTGGGCAGTGACTTTTATCATAACCTACTGATACTACATTATGACGCATCATCGATTCAAATAAATAAACGTGAATCCAAAAAATACTTAGTCTAGTGATTATAATTAGGAATTATAATGTAGTGTATAGTACCTAAGCTTTGGGGCGCCCCAGAGAGGCGGATAACATCGAAAAAACGGCTGGAAAAAACTGGAAAAGTAAAGCAGGAAATCGAAAATCTTGGAGGCTATTGGAGGAGGCCTATACCGAGAAAGGGGCCTTAGCTTAATAAGTTACTTTGTAATTTAACTAAATTGTAAACATTATTTAGAGTTACGGAAATAAAGGCTTGATCGTGACGAATATGTGCGTTGATCGTGGACCAGGAGAGAAACCGGACAGTACTTTTACTATTTCCCTAACCACAGTTGAACCTTATTACCGAGCAATTTGTATGTAGGTACAGAAAAACCCAGTCTGCCAGTTCCTGCATGGCCGGAAGTGCCCGGCAGACTGGTTTAAGTGACGTAAATTTGGGGTCAAACTCGTTAATTTTTAACAAGTCTGCCGGACACTTCCGGCCATGCAGGAACTGGCAGACTGGGTTTTTCTGTACCTACATACAAATTGCTATTTGTTGCCACAAACGACATCTTTGTATCAAATGCCGTTGGTAAATACCATCCATTTTCTACACCGGAAGTGGTACTTTTTTGTGCTTTAATTCAAATTTTTTTTGGCATCACTTTTATTCGGGGCTTATCTTTGTATCACGTAACGTAGCAGATCATACTATCTCCGCCCGTACTATGATGTTACTTTTAAATTTTAATACAATAGATTTCTCATAGGTTTTTCTGTAATCAATCTATAGGTAAAGAACTATTTATTGTATTTTTTTCATAATTTTTGGCCCTGTAGGTACGGATTTAAAAGGGGAGAGCGGGGCGGGGGGGGGGGGGGGGGGGGGTTCACAAAAATAAATATAACATTTCTTCTAATATTTATCTAAAAAAAATATTTTAGATGCCCATAATGAGCCCTTTCATTTGATATGTAACACAATTAAGTTGGCAATTTTTTTTTCTTATTTACCCCCCAAAAGTGACTCTCATATTTAAAATTCATTAATGTACGTCTTTGGGTCAACGACTTACGAGTACATGTGTGTACCAAACGTACATGTGTGTTTCATTTCAACTCAATCGGTCAAGTAGTTTCGGAGTAAATTGGATGTAACAGACGGACGGAACAGGCCAGCGAGTGATCCTATAAAGGTTTCGTTTTTTCCTTTTGAGGTACGGAACCCTGAGAAAAACTATTTCTGCAAATCTAGTTGTAAATCAGAAATGCCCCGTTTTAAAGAGAAATGAGGTACGTTAATATTGCGCAATTTTTGCCTAGCTAGCAGGGCGTGACCGTAGACCGTAGACCGGGATATATTGGTACCTATGCAATGCAAATGGAAATATTTCGGTTTCTCGCGGTTGTTAATGTTTTATTTTTGTTTATCCTGCATAATATGATAATATATGGTCCATACCTAAATTTCATTTGAGAATAACGGGTAAATATTGCGAGTACAAGGTCCTATTTTGTTTTTTAGTTACCCCGGTATCAGTCCCTGCTAGCTTATTGTCCCTAAATGAAATGCAAAATACCCATACATACCAATTTTTTTTGGGTTTATCATTATTTAACTAAGTAGGTTAGTGAACCTACTTTAGTTAGCTATCATGTATGCTTCATGCACTTTGATATGATATAACATTATGAATAAAATATAACTTACCCATTTTGCATATTTTTATACAATTTTCGTGATCACACACACAATTTTCTTACTTTGAGTTACAAACTGCGTTTTTATAAATATTTATAATATTATATACTGCATTTTTATAAATCTTTATATGCGATAGCATGGGCGGTCGGACTGACACTGCTGGCTTTATTTCGACATACACATTAATCTCAGCGTTATCATATAGTCATAGGAAACCGTAATGGTTACAGGCAACATGCATATGAGAACGGATAAAGGCTGATATACCAACATAATACTATTCTGCGTATAACATATTTATATAAGACAAAATGACAATTGTTATAACTTTATTGGCACGATAAACAAAAATATCAATTAGACTAAATTATTAAACATGCCTGTTTACAATAAAACTAAACTAAAAACTAAAACTAAAAAAAATTGGGCCCCTTTGGCATGGTGCCGAAGATGCTGGCAGCATTTCCCTGCTGTATCGCAATACTAATTCGTTGAGGGAGGAAGCTGCCAGCTCTTCGGTCACCAAATACATTTTCATGCCGTTCGGAGTCGAGACTCTTGGCCCGTGGGGTCCCAGTGCCCAAAAACTTTTTAGAGAACTCTCTAAAAGGCTTGTCGACTCAACTGGAGACTAAATTAAGTATGTAAAAACCTGGAAAAAGTTATAACATCGTCATATATCGAGTTAAAATAAATAAATAAATATTATGGGACAATTTTACACAAAATCAACCTAGTCCCACAGTAAGCTCAATAAGGCTTGTGTTGTGGGTACTAAACGACGATATATATAATAGATAAGGAGTGGTCCTGAAATAAAGTAGCAGTGTACAATCTTGTGTATTTTTTAATTTAGTGCTAATTTTGAAGCAGTATATTTATTTTATTAATCCGTAGATACAATACTAATAAATAAAAATACAATCATAATAGAATATGTGAGCATATTTAAGTTTTCGCGTTTTTAATTCAACATAATTTGACAATCTTCAATCGACATCCGCTACAATGCCACAATTGTATTTCCATTTTCACAACCCGTTTTATGCTTTTCAGAATTTCATCTTACCAAGAAGCTACATTAATTAACTGTATTTTAGCTAGGATAGTCAGGAAGACTCTCTAATCTAACCTCTGACAAAGATTTTTCTATGGGAGATAATTTTCTATGAAAAAAGGCAAATACATTTAATTAAAAATTACTGTAACTACCTTAAAATGAAGCCAGATAAAAAAGTTTACTATTGAAGAAAGACAATTTATTAAGGTATAAAATAGCTCATCAAATCAAACTATAAGAAAAAACATGTTTTTGAGAAACACCTCAAAAATTCTGTCAGAAGACGCTGTTCAAAAAACTATGTGTATGATGGAATACAAAAGGCGAAAACTTCCAAACGCTGTTTTATTTAAGTATGATTGTATTTATGTTTCGTATGATTGTATCTAGAGATTATTTAAATATAAACACTGCTTCTAAATCGGCACAAAATAAAAAGATAAATCAAAAAAGGCACTGCTACTTTTTTTCCGGACCACTCCTTAGATATAGATAAATACTTAAATACACAGAAAACATCCATAACTCAGGAACAAATATCTGTGATAAACACACAAATAAATGCCCTGACCAGGATTCGAACCCGGGACCTCCTGCTTCATAGGCAGGGTCACTACCAAATTGGCTAGGAGGCCGTTTAAAAGTGAAGTATCATAACCATACCCCGGATTTTTTGGTGCGAGAATGATTTCGTGTGTTTATAACTTTGTTTATTGTAAAATAGTTACCAAACTATGAATAAACGATAGGTAGTAAAATCCAAACGGGCTTAAAAGTGTTCCAATAATTTCTTTTTTTACAGTTTTTACCTATTTTTTGGCTAGTGTAAAACATTCCCGCACCCAAAAATTCGGAGTATGATCATAACTGCTGTGTACCTTTGCCGAAACCAGCGATCCGTTTTGGAGATAATTAGGACTATTTGTTTGTATGCACAAATGTACTAAATTTACAAACAGCCTCTCACCCTAAGCCCTGAATGCAATCAAATGCGTGTAACTGCACCAAAGTTGTATGCGCGGTGGCCGCTTAACATTTAAGCGGGCCGGCTTGTTTGTCACCGTCGTGATTCAAAAAAAAAACAATCGCTCCAGTAGTTTCGGAGTTTTGAATTAAAAATAGTGCTTAGTTTTTTATGTAAGTACTATGTGGCAGGCAGTCGATTATTTATTTATTTGTAAATAACTTGCTTTTTAAGTGAGCAAATATTTGTAACCAGTAAAATTTTAAAATGATACAATCAATTTATTTATTATAACGAAAAATATATTAAATATAAACTAAATTAAAAACGAAACTAATTCCGGTGAGTGCCTGGAGCAAAGGTCCCTAGTATGCTGGCGGAGTTACCACGTTGTATGGCTAGGGATATTCTTTGCGCCAGGTTCTCACCAGAACGGGGATCGGCTCCGCGGTCTCTTAGCCGTCGGGCTAGGGCAGCAACAAACGCTTTGGCCTCGGCACACCAGGGCCCACCAGTCTCTACGGCTATCGGGACGAACTCATACACCGGCTCCAGATTGCTATACTTGGCGTGCTTGAGTTTGGCGGTGACTTCAGCAGCGCCACCTGCTGCACGCGTCGTATTAGCTAGGTGAGAGGGAGCAAAGGTGCTGACGCAAGTTGCGTCCCAGAGTCGGCTGCGACCTCTCACCCATGGAACCAGTGTGAGTCCGTCCGGCCTCTTGCCGTCAGTGCGGCTTATTAGGCCCTGGGGTTCTAATATACTTACTTAGTTTTGTCTATTAGAATACTGTTACTCTTAGAACGATCTGAAGGAGATGAATTCTAAATATGAAATTAAAAAATGTACATGCTACTGAAGTTTGGATACCAAAATAATAAGATAATAACAACAAGAAGTTTCATTACAACTTTATTTTAATAAAATCCAAGAATTTTTTGATGAAAATGAGTTTGAAGTTATTAAATTAACATAATAAGGACGTGCAAAGCAGTGCAATGCAATCTTTTAAAAGACCTCTAATGCAATAGACAAACAATCTGTATACTTCTTTTTGGTTCCCAAACAATAGATAGTTTTATCCAAATTTAATTGGTTAGTTTTAACCACATTATTTACATTTAACCATGGACGTATGTCGTAGCTAATTAAACACGAGAATATAATTTACAAATGCGCACTCTCCATAGATTCGGGAATGTTTCGAGTGCTACTTGTAAGAGATCGGACACTGGGTATATACAACTTTGATTTGTAAACTTTATATAAAATGAAACTAACTAGAATCGCCAAAATCAATCCAACACAAACCTCCGTAAACATGGAACTTTTTGACCTGTCTTCATTTGCCCCAAGTAACTTTTCGTGAATGGGTTTTGCAGCTAATATTGAATTAATTTGTGAATTTAACTTTTCTATTTTACTGTCAAAGTCAAGAATAACGTTCTGTTTCTCAACAGCTATACTTTCTTCCAAGCTGTGTTTAATTTTATTAATCAGTGTGATTAAACGATCCGATGTGACATTTTCTTTATCCCTACTCAATGGGTCGATAGTAGTTGTGGTCTGTATAGTGTCTTTAGATTCTAGAGAGCCTTTTGATGCTAACTCACGCAATAGTTTTCCTAAAAGTAAGTTTGTATTACTGTTTCCACTAACTTGGTTTTGATTAAGTTTTTGTAAAAGTAAATTCGTATTATTGTTAAGGTTTACTAGATCCAAAGTTAAGTTAGTGACTGATGACAGTTTTTGAATGAGAGCTAAATACTGTTCCGTAAGGTTGATATTTGGTGATTCAACGTCTATAACTTTGCCATGTTCTTTAATATTTTGTTCCTTAGAAACATTGTATAATATGTTTCTTATATCAAGCAGCAATTTATCAGGTTTAGCAGTAGCGGGGGAAGGTTTAATATTATAATTATAATTACCTTTATTACAAGTAACTCCATTCACGTTTTCTTTTGTTAAGTCATTACTTATAGAGGTTATACTGATTTCGTAGCTGTTTTTCTCTATACTAACTAAAATCTCACAAGGCAGTGGATTACCTCCTATGCTGAGTTTAGATAAACTAGTCCCGACGAACTCATCATCGGAAATAAAGTCAATTTCATTATTATCTACTATGAGAGTACTTAAGTGCTCTATGTCGTAGAATCTGGATCGATGTAGGCTTTTTATTTGATTATACGACAAATCTATTACTGCCACGTAGAGAAGACCACGAAACATTCCGTAATTTATTTCCAAGATTTGATTGTGAGAAATGTTCAATAGATTCAAATATGTGTTGTCAGTAAAAGCTCCAGGTTGAATATAATATAAGCTGTTGTAACTTAGGTCCAGTCGTCTAAGTGATGTCAAATTAGACAAAGCACCAACTTCCAGCTTCGAAGCAATATTATTACTTAACACTAATGTTTCTAAGCGTTGTAGTTTATGCAATTTTAAGTTACTTATGTTTTGAATACTTGAATATGCCATTTCTAACATAGTTACAGGAATATCACTTACTTTATCAAACGTAATTTCAGCCTTTGTTCCGGAGAGATATAAATTTCCTAGATTTTTAGTCTTTTCTACTAACGATACATCAAATTCTAATTCTGGATTGTAAGATAAATCCAAAATACGAATATCTTCTAAAGCATAAAATGCTTCTTTTTGTATTGTGCGGATATGATTGTGCGACAAATCAACTGTGTTTAGAATACTTAGTCCATTAAAAAATGTTTGAGAAATTACCTGTAACAAATTATTATTCAGCATTAAACTTTTAAGATATCTCAAGTCTGTTATATTAACATCGAATACACTCAGTTGATTATATGAAAGATCAATAGTTCGAATATTTCTCGCGTAGGATAAGGAATTGTATTGTAATTCATTTATCTTACTGTGCGATACATTAAGATCTCTTAATAGGGACATACCCGTAAATGAACCATTATTTACAGTAGTTATTAATGTCCCAGAGATATCAAGACTTGGTAAGGAGCTTAAGCCCTGAAAAGTTTTTTCTTCTATCGAACCGCTGAGAGGATTATCAGAAATTTTGAAATTTAACAAACTTTGCAAGGACCGAAAAGAGTTGGTTCCTAAATATGATATGTTATTGTAAGATATATCGAGCAGCTGCAACGATCCCAAAGCAATGAAGTTATTACTTGAAATGTGTGTTATTTTGTTATGATGCAGTGTTAGAATTTGTAGTCCTATTAGGTCTTCCGTCTCAATATCCAGTTTTTGTATATTATTATATGACAAATCTAAGCAATTCAAATAGCGCAAACCTCTTAAAGAATAATTGCTTAAAAAAAAAATTTCATTATTGTTCAATAACAACGTTCTTAAGTTTGAAATTCCGACAAATGCATCGTTTTCTACAGAGGTTAGATGTTGGCCACTTAAATCTAATTCGACTACCATAGCCATTCCATCAAAAGAGCCTCGTTCAAGTGGGCCTTCTAGTTTATTCCCCTCTATACTAAATTGAAACAGGACCTTAGCCTGAAACATATTTTTAGGCAACGTTTTTAATTTATTTCTGGAAAGGTACACGGCTGTTAATTTGGTGGCGTTTATAAATGTTTCTCGATCCATACTTTCTAAGTCATTGTTTCGTAAGTCGATTGTAGTCAATGAAGCCATGTTATCAAATACATTCTTTTCGATGGTTATAATATCATTCGAATCAAGATTTATAGTCTTTAAATTAACTAGCTTTCCGAAGTCACTTGATTTTATTACTTGTATGTTATTATGACCAAGATCTAGTGTCATTAAATTTTGAAATCTCATAAGAGATGAATTGATTTTGGCGAGTCGGTTGTATGAAAGATTTAAATTTAAAAGTTTTCTTAAACCTTCAAAAGACATGATGTCTAGAGCGAATATATAGTTATGAGATAAATCTAACGTCTCTACATTCGGGAATGAATCAAAAATGGCTTCTGGAATACTAACTAAATAATTGTGCGATATATTTAGTTTTTTAAGAGCTTTGTATTCGTATTCACCAGGAACGACTTCAATATTATTTATATTGTTTTGTGAATAGTCTATATCTTTTAGTGCTGGAAGATTATTTCTATTTGACAGTTTCGCAGTGATCAGTGAACATCTCGTAATTTTCAATACAGCTAAGTGGTTCATCGGTGCTAAATTTGGGACAGATGCATAGTTATTGACGCTTAAATCCAATGAATATATAATCTCAGTATCATAATTATTGGAATATATTGGTATATTCTGATCATTTACCGTATCCTGTTGATAAAATACGTTAATGGGATCAAAATTGTTGTTATGCGGTTCACTATAAATTAAATTGTTACATTCAACGTGTTGAGTAAATGCAAGGGACACTTCGTTTGTACAATACACCGTATGAGTGCAGGTTTCAGCTTCGTCATATTGTTGGGAGCAGCCATTGTCCGGGAATACTGACTGAGAACTGCACTCGGCTACCAAGGACACGATGACCAGTTTACCTGAAATGAAAATAATAATACCTATATATATGCAATTATGCATTTTAAAAATATATTGAAAAAAAATATTCTTCGTAATTGGACGGCTGTGGTAGGGATTCACTAAGTATATCGTCGTAATAACTTTAAGTAACTTATATATTACTTATGTAGTCACAAATTAAGTAATAAATTTAGTTAACGAACATGGTTAAATATTTTGAAACATAATGCAATAAATTTAAATATCTGTACGTACATAGGATCAAGTTCATCTTTGTTCATATCCGGTTGTTGTGTATTTATCTGTTGCTCGGCCTGGAATAAAATAAGTTCTTGTAAAAAATTGCAAGTTTTAAAACAAGCTTTTATCGCCGACTGTGTAAGTAAAAGTCATCTATTTCTTGTAAAAGTCATCAAACTTAAATATAATGCTATAGCTTCCATTGTTTTATCCCATAGCTCTTATGTATGACCGAAAGGTCTCCATCATCAGACCAGCTCGATTTATTTTCAGCACTTAAAACTTAAAAATTAAATTTCAGCACAATCGGATACCAGGAACTGGTTTAATTAAATCTGGCTTGCAAGATTTTATCGAAACAACAGACAAACACTGCGACTTAAAATTAGGTATAATAAAGAATGCACTTTATATGTATGACGCAATACAGATTCAATACACATATCTACATGGAACTAAAATTGATCCCATCAAAAACATAAATGTGGAAGGCTGCCACGTTCGATACTATGGTAATGCTTCGCCTATAAAAGAAGTGAGATCTGAATAAGTACCAAGTTCCATAAAAATACCTCAAATCATAAATAGTTATAGGAATGCACACTTGATTTCCAACAGTTTTTAAGGTACATTTTGAATAAGTATCACGTTACATAGAAATACCTAAAATTATAATAGTCAGAGAAACGCACACCGGTTTTTTTAGCAGTTTCCTGATAACATTTATTATTTTCAGTACTTTTTAATGATGTTACTTGGTATTTTTATGGAACTTGGTACTTATTCAGATCTCTCTTCTTTTATAGGCGAAGCATTCCCATAGTATCGAACTTGGCAGCCTTTCACATTTATGGTTTTGATGGGATTTCATTTATTTTTGTTAGGTGTAGGTTCTTTATTATTTTTTTATCACTTTTGCTTTAGGAAATGTCTCATTCCACTTAGGTATGTACTTTATACTATACCCTTTATACTAAGCGTCTAATTCTATTTTACTATTTATTTATAGGTGATTTTTACAAATAAACTGGCTCCCTACACCTATAAAATGTACCTACTTACATATAATTACATACATCAATAACGTACTTTATTCTGTTTGTAAGTACGCTACCTACATAGATAATTAATAACTTGGTAATAGGCCACCAATTATAATACCTACTGGTAGGTAGGCCTACCAGTAGGTATTATAATTGGTGGCCTATTATGTAGCCCTAGAAGTGCACCATCCCATCTCATCCCGTGGCGTATCGGAGGGTGAGATGGGCAGTAGTATATATAATTCCATCTTAGAGTATATATGATTCCCATGTTCTTGAATCTGCGATTTTATTAGTTGTAAAATTAGAAATTATTTAGACTATGCGAGAAAAAATTGTCTTTTTATTTTTGTTTGACTGATTTAGCGCACCTAGTGTACCTAGTGACCTGCTTTGCACTTCGTAAATCGTGGGTTCGGTTCCCGCAACAGACACACACAGAGTGGTGAACAATTTTATTGTTCTTGTCTTTAAGACAAACATGTATTGTCTTAAATTGGTATGTATCTAAATTTAAATAAGTCTTATCTCATTTCCACTCCATACCTACTTATAGTAGAACAAAATTACACATTCGTTGTTTTCGAAACTGACTCACACTTGGCCGTTTTCAGATTTTTCCCTTTACTTTGACCTTAAGACCTATCTCCATGCCAAATTTCAAGTCAGTACGACCATTGGAAGTGGTCTAGGTTTTTGATGAGTCAGTGAGTCAGTGAGTGAGTGTATAGTAAAAATAGCGATTTTCTGACGTCAATATCTCAAGAACTGCTATAGGTAGAATAATGAAATTTTGTATTCTAGACAATTAAGGGGATGTCAACAGATACTCGAAATTTCATATGCGTAGATAAAATATGTTTTGAGTTATAGGGTGGTCGAAATTGGCCCTAAATGGTTTGTGTAATATAACCCACGGCCGGTGTGTCGCTTTTTTTTGCTCGAACTTGGCGGACACACTGCCGTGTGTCTAGAAACTTAAATAAAATATCGTAATTCATTTTTGTTGGCTGTGAAGGTAAAGGAGACCGAGGTCAGTTGTGACAGAGGAGAGTTGTGACATCGTCGATTTTTCGGAACTTAAAACGGCTTGCGAGCTTACAACAGCGCGCGTTGGAGGGTTCAAGTCTCGAATTAAGAAACGCGCGCTGTTGTGAGCTCGCTCGCAGTTATAAGTTCCGAAAAATCGACTATGTCACAACTCTCCTCTGTCACAACTCACCTCGGTCTCCCTTAATGATAGCTACCAATGAAAACGTTTGTAAAATAAATTGAGGTTATTTAAACCATAGGCAGTTATGGGCATGGCTGTATTGTATGTGGAGTTAGGAAAGCCCCTTTATCGGAGCACAAGTATCAAAAATAATTTTAAACAAAAAAGAACTGACTTCACTTAGCATCCACCTTTTCAACAGCAAATGCTCGAGTGCTCGTGTAACCCTAGTAAGACACAAGTCTGCGCGTTTTCTGCTAAGAAAACCCCCCATTCGTCATAGCGCCAAAATTTCAGAACATCCCTCTAACTATATCCAAAAGTATCGGGATATTGGGTGTCGACATTACGAACGAAGTCCAGTTTCGGGGTCATTTGGAGAACAAAGCCAAACTGGCCTCCAAGAAGCTCGGGGTGCTCAGTAGAGCAAAACAGTACTTCACGCCGGGTCACCGGCTTTTGTTATATAAAGCGCAGGTTCGACCTCACATGGAGTACTGTTCTCATCTCTGGTCTGGCGCCCCGCAATACCAGCTTCTCCCACTTGACTTCATCCAACGTCGGGCAGTTCGTATTGTTGACGATCCCGATCTTACTGATGAGAGATGTTGGCTCTCTGTGTGTGTTCTACCGTCTGTACAAGGGGGAATGTTCTGAAGAACTTTTTGAACTGGTGCCATCGTCACGTTTCTACCATCGCACCTCCCGCCAAAGGAACAAGGTTCATCCTCATTTTCCAGACACATGGTATACCAAAAATAAACGGGCATCTCGCTCGTTTCTGCCTAGAACGTGCGGAATGTGGAATGAGCTGCCTCCCTAGGTGTTTCCATTGCACTTTGACATGGGGTTCTTCAAGAAGCGGGCGTACAGGGCTCTCAAGGGTCGGCAACGCATAGGCGGCTCCTGATGTTGCTTATGTTCATGGGCGACTTTACCCGCTTCCCATCAGGCGGCTCGTTTGCTCGTTTGCTACTAGTTTCATAAAAAAAAAGAAAAAAAAAGGTGTGCCTATAATAGTTGAAGAGCTCCCTCGATTTCTCGAGGATCCCATCATCAGATCCTGACCTGATTACAATATGACTAACTGTAAAGTATGTAACTCTTTCAAACAAAAAAAGATTTTATCAAAACGGTCCAGCCGTCTTCGAATAATCGGTGAACATACATAAAAAAAACGAAGATCCCGACAAATTGAGAACCTCCTCCTTCGAAATCTTGAAGTCGGTTGATAATAATGTTACTTTTGGCCATGGTTTCGTCGGTCTTTATGATCAAACCTGGAATGAGTTTGAAAAACCCGGCCAAGAACATGTCAGGCCATGCTCAATGTAGGGTTCCTTAGTTACCGGCTCGTCACAAAACACCCAATCAAAATATCATTTTATATAGGGTATGTTGCGCCACTTACGTCATTTTACGATGCGGCACTTACGTTCCTTTTACTATGCGTTTGTGATTTATATATAACTAAAAAACGAATGAACCGATTTTATTAAATATTTAGTATTTAGTGTTTTCATTGAAAGAACTTATTAGGCTTCACTTTCATGAATTCATCCAAAATTTTTGTACCCACGGTTCAAAAGTTAGATGGCGGGACGCCCTTTTTTAACTTTTGGAGCTATTATTTACGAAACTATTAGTTTTATCCAAATATCGTTTATAAACCCCTGTATTATTTTTAAAATACCTATCCAAAAACACCCTACACGATACGGTTGTAACGTAAAAAAATTCACCCTCACACTTCATGTATACGAGAGGTACCCTAGCAAAAAATTTTTTTCGAGTTTTTATTCTACCACTTGTCGGAGTAATGATTGCACATACTCGTACCAAATTTCAGCTTTCTAGTACTAAAGATCACTGAGCTAGGCCGCGGACAGACAGACGGACGGACAATACGGAAAAACAGAAAAACTATTTTTTTTTCTGACTCCGACTTTTTCCTTACTTAAAAAAGTTGTTAATTTTCGCTGAACATTACCTATTGAGGTCCTCTATATTAATTTTCATTTGAGTCATTTGTTTGACTCATACTGAATGCGAGTCGCGACATCGTATATAGATGAAAGAATTTGTATGAGCAGATATATTTATATTCTAGAGTGTTATAACATAAAATTAAATATATCACTTACCCGTTTTATAATATAGTTTGTTTTATAATGTTGAGATATGACACAAGCGGTGTGTTCCGATGTAAGCGCAGAACTATCACAATTATTGTGTTCAAATTAGGGTCACTTGAAGAAATTAGCAAAACCATTTTAAGAGTTTATTATGCGACTTAAATTTATTATAAATTGACTAAAAGGGTATCATAAGAAGTCAATCAAAATGAACCCTGAAAAATACTAAGATAAAAAAAAAAATCGACCAAGTGCGTGTCGGACCACGCATAATGGAGGGTTCCGTACCTACTATCGAAAAAAAATATATCAAAAGATTGTATCTGCCTATGCAATAAGTTTTTTGGAGATAACTCGAAAACGCCTTAACCCTTTAACGGGCAACAACTGAAAAAAAACCTCAATTCAAGCCTCATTGTGGCATCTATAGTCCTAAAAATTCTGTACAAGAAAAAAAAACAAAAAGGTGGTCTTTTTTGAGATCGCTGCCCTATAAAGGGTTAACCGATAATGTTCAAAACAAATTGCGTTAAAAGCAAAAACAATGAGGTTTTTTTTTTTAATTTTGACAATCTCTTACATGTATCACATGTATGGAGTGCCTCCCCTAAGATATTTTTTCTGAAATTTTATGACAAAACTAAGTAGTGGCATACAAAATACACCAAATTTTTTTAAAGATACGTCTTATAGTTTCTGAGTAAAATGGGTGTGACAGACGGACATGACGAAACTATAATTTTTGCCATTTTGCCTAAAAAGTCTAACTAGCATCGTTAAAGTTTTTAATTTCGTGTACAGAAATAGCAAGAGTAAACTGACGTTTGAAAACGTGTATTTGGTTTTGTGTATATATACTTTTGTTTACGTCACACCTGGGTGCGTAGCCAACGTGCCAATCGTTAACGCTCCGTAGCGTATCGTAGTCACGTCTCTCTATCACTCTTCCATATTTGTGTGACAGTGACAGTTGCGTTTCGCTCACTACGACGCGTTAACGATTGGCACCTTGGCTACGCACCCTGGCCATAATGTGAGTATTACCGCACGCTACGCGTACGGTAAAACTCGCGTTATGGCCAGGTGGAGACGTAAAATTGTGTACCTACTCACCACGGGCAGTAAAAAAGAAAGCCCTCTATCGCATATTTACAACCCTCGCCTGCGGCTCGGGTCACAAATACCTGCGATTTCGGGCTTTCTTTCTTTTACAGTCCTTGGTAAGTAATGTACTATTACATGACTTCATGAACGTTGTATAATATTATACAAATATGATTACTTTGTAAAATTGTCTGTTATGCTCTTCCTCATTCTGAGTACTTCCTCATACGAACGAGTGTGATTATCTTCAAGTAATGACGTAAATTGTCTTTGACTATTTATATTCCTTAGCTGTATTGACATTTCAGTTAATATCACGATAAAAATTAAAAGTTAATTAAAATTTACCTGGAACATAGCTTGTAGGAGTATTTATTTATCGTATGGCTACATGTCACTGGATGTAGATAGGCTTTTCTTCCCTGGGATAGCAGTAGCGGGAAAGCAGACAATAAAGAAAATCCAGTGAGTGCTGCGAGGTCCAGATGGGACAGTGCAGCTGTCAAGTTTGTGACTCTTTTAGCACCCAGTGATAACGTGTAGGGTTGTCTCAGGTGTTTCCTACGGACGCAGAGTAACATTGATTCCCGGGAATATACTTTGTACAGACAAATACCGGGATCTCTGTATTTGCATACAAAAAATCCCGAAGTTGAAAGCCCTAATACTCTGTTATCGATCGATCAGATTTGTCCCAACTAACTAAACCTAAGCGTATACACCAAACACTCTGAATTCGCCCGAGAATTTCACTCCTATTGCGCTGTGCGAAACGACGACGCATTTGAGTTGATTTAACGGCCTGCTAGCCTAGTCGGTAGTGACCCTGCCTATGAAGCAGGAGGTCCCGGGTTCGAATCCTGGTCAGGGCATTTATTTGTGTGTTTATCACGGATATTTGTTCCTAAGTTATGGATGTTTTCTATGTATTTAAATATTTATATGTATATATCTATTACATATATCGTCGTCTAGTACCCACAACACAAGCCTTATTGAGCTTACTGTGGGACTAGGTTGATTTGTATAAGATTGTCCCATAATATTTATTTATTTATTTATTTTATTATTTATTTGTTGCGGTCTCGTTAGGCCAACAGACACTGTAGTAATAAAGAAATATACATGGAAAACTCAAAGCAAGAATTTAACTAGAGATCGCACACGCGGACACCCGTAAGGGATAGACAAAATTGACGATAAAATCACTTCTACAGCACAAAACAAATCAATTTACCGTTGTTTTCCTTAGCCGATACCATTTTCTAAGAAAAATATCAGATTTAAACACAGAAATTCTTGAAGAAATCGTGATTTACATCTGTTTGTGACCATCCACTGCTATAAGTAATGGCGTGGAGGGTAATAAAAAGATGTGAGAATATGACAAGGACCAACGATAATAGCACCTTCTCTATCGTACCTGTTGAAAGTGTAATAAGAGTATCCCGTTCGGTCTTGGTATTGTTATTAATATGACCCGTCTATAATTTTTCTCCTAGGTCTATGATAGAAAAGAACGGGTACTGAGACAATGACATTAGTACTGACAGTATCTGGTGGCCTGTAGGCCTATGAGGGCAAATTTTATCAGCGGATAAGTTGATATAAACCTGATAAAATGACATTTGCCGCCTTTGTTTGTCATTTTATCAGATTTATATCAACTTATCCGCTGATAAAATCTGCCATCATAGGCCTGCTGATCACATAATATATGCACAGCCCCATAAAGTAAACTTTTTGGTCGCGCACTGTGGGGGTTGTGTGTAGGGTTTGAAAGACAAATCTGAAATGTATGGAAGATCCGTCGTATCCGGATCCAGATCCGGGTCTGGATGGAACTATCCGGATAGTTCCATACATTTAAGATCCTGTTTCAGAAATTTTTCCTCCCGCGATCGCTCCGACTGTACAATGAGTTGCCGAGGTTTTTACGAGGGAGTACATACGGGATTCTTAAATAAAAAAAATCTGTCGAATTGAGAACCTCCTCCTTTTTTGAAGTCGGTTAAAAAGGAGTGAACATGTTTTTAAACGGTTGGCAACGCGCATGTAACACCCCTGAAGTCGCAGGTGTCCATAGGCTACGGTGGTTACCTACGACATGGATATACATTGTATGCAGAACCCTAGTAAAATTATTTGGGATCAAGTAAGCTTTTATCAGTTTTGCTGACAGGACGCTTCCATACAAACACAGCATATCACCTATACACAGCATATCAAATTTAAGCTCCAGTTTCATTATTGCGTTTGTTAAATTAAATGATGGGGGCTATTTACATAAAAAATTAGAAAAAAAAATACGTGTAAAATCCGTTTAATTTATATGTATACTAGTGTGCTACATACAAATAATAAAATTTAAGAAAGGACATATTCTAAGTAGAAAGTTCTTGTTTTGACAATATGTCATATATTATATTGTCCTTTCATTTATAGAAGTGGGGCAAATAGAGATTATGCGACTATTTTAATATTTGTATGAATTATATTTTGCTTTAGTATTTTAATAACCGTATTACTACTCTACAAAATAAATATATAAAAAGACACGGTGTATCTGTATTACATGTACAATTTATTTTAACAAAATTAGAAGAATTAATAGGAAAATATATATAACTAATACTCATAGAATTATCATAACTAATACTAATTGATCTGTTTTATAATTCTTAATTAACAATGAATTATGCTATAATCTATTAGTAAACTGACAGGGTTGACTCTCCATCTAAAGGCAGGCCAGCCAAACCTGTGAATACATAGTAGTACAATAAAAAGTTATACTTAGGTATAGGTACAAGCATAAAAAAGAACCAAATATATAGGTTGATTACTGGGTTAAGATCCAGAACCAACTTTCATGGCTCTTACTGATGAATATTATAATAAGAAAAATATAATTGATATTTTTTTGATGAAATACTGTTGACAAAAAAATAATCAACTGAATTCTTTGCAAGTATTATTAGTCTAGCAAAAATGTATTTTTCTACTTAAGTATCATCTGAAAAATAATTATCAAAATGAGTAATGAAAAAATAATGACCTTCAGTTTAGGTTCATCTTTAAACTCTGTATCATGATTCATGCCATGTTTTCTTTTCCACAACAACCCCAAAATTAGCCTATACAACGACCAACACACCAACAGAGACCCAAGTATTTATACAAATACAAATATTCTTTACTAGCTGTACCCGCGGCTTCGCCCGCGTATGTGGGAGGTTTTGTCATTTTAATTTACTATCCAGACCATTAGTGAAGAATTTACGCGTTCTACATATAAATATATCTAAATTTATTAGTTCATCCGTGATAAAGATAACTGACTAAAAGGCGTGCGTCGAGGTCTGCGAATGCTAATGGCCCAGCGAAAACTGCTTTTACAGCAGCAGGCCAAAATCTAATAAGGAAAAAGGCAGCAAGAATTGTTTCACCAGGAGCATGAAATTGTCCCCACAAAACTCAATGGTCAAGTTTTTTGGTGAACCCGAACGCCGAAGCCGTGACGCGGTGAGCGGCAATATCGCGAAAGCCATAGGGCGAGTACCGCGCAGGACCCAGGCCTGGAGGATCGCAGCGAGAATTGTTTCAGCAGAAGCAGCATGTCAGGGACCGGACATAACATAACTCAATGGCGAAGTGTCTTAGCTAACTCGAGGGCTGCGGACACGAGGGTGAGCGGAAATGTATGTGAAAGTCAAAGACCGAGTACCGCGTAAGGACCAAGCTCGGAACATCGCAGCGAGAACTTCTTCAACATCATCATGACAGGGACCGGACACAACTTAAAGGCGAAGTGTCTTAGTGAACCCGAGGGCCGTGGCTTGAGGGTGAGCGGCAACGTTTGAGAAAGCCAAAGGCCGAGTACCGTATAGGGCCCAGGTCAGCAGCAGTACCATGACAGGGACCGGACATATCTCAGTGGTGAAGTGTCTTTAGGCCCGAGGATGAGTGGCAATATCTGCGAAAGCCATAGGCCAAGTATCGCGTAGGCCCAAGCCCGGAGCGTCGCAGTGTAAATTTCTCCAGCAGAATCAACATGATATAATCCGAACAAAACGGAATGGTGAAGTATCTTAGCTAATCTGAGGGCCGGAGCCCCGAAGCGGTGTGGCAATGTCTGCGAAAGCCATAGTCCGAGTACCGCTTAGGCCCAGGCCTGGACCGTCGCAGAGAGAGTTGCTTCAGCAGCAGCAGAAGCAGCACCATGACAGGGACCGGACATATCTCAATGGTGAAGTGCCATAAGGCCCGAGGGTGAGCGGCAATGTCTGCCAAAGCCATATGGCCGATTACTGAGTAGGCCCAAGCCCGGAGCGTCGTAGAGAGAATTTATTCAGCAGCAGCAGGAAGCATGACAGAATCCGGACAAAATTCAATGGCGAGTCTTAGCAAATGTGAGGGCCGGAGGTCAGATGGTGAGCGGCAATGTCTGCAAAAGCCATAGGCCGAGTACCGCGTAGGCCCAGGCCCGAAACGTCGCAGCAAGAATTTCTTCAGCAGCAGCGTGAGAGCTAGCAGCTAGTAATTGCGAGATTCATGACTACCCTTTTTCTTGCAATCAGTTGTTAAAGCGATATAAAACATGTTGCTCTCACAAACGGTAAATTTTTTGCCGTCGGGTAAATCGAAATCGATAAATATTAACTACCTGTTTTATTTGTTTTACGTAATATTGTAAGTAGGTTTCATGTATTGATAAATAGATTATTTTTACGTTCAGAATAAAGTACCTCCAGGTATTAATGGATCACAATATATGTCCGGATACTTACAATTTCCAAAACGAAATAACACGTCTTAAAAATATTTAACCCGCAACCCTTAAATTGGGAAAGCATTTAAAAATCCATGGTTTAAACCTCGGCGAAACGCAACAAACCGAATCGCTTAATTTAATCTTAAATAATGTTTGTATACAGTATACCGGGTACCTATACAGCGCCATCTGTGACCACTTTTGAGAGCTATTTTTTTATAAAAATTATGTTTTTAATAAGCAGAATAAAAACTACCCTATATGTTGCTCCGGGGTATAAACTGTTACTATACAATATTTCGTAAAATTCTGTTCAGTAGTTTTTACGTAGTGCGCGGACAAATTCACAGCCAGACAGACAAGAATTCCAAAAATCACTGAAATGTATTCAGTCAACGTTTCTAAGACCCCCTGAATAAATTTTTCAAAAATATCTTCAATGTACATTTTTTTTCTCCTTACGCGTTTATTATATGTATAGATTGCACACCTCAGTAAAATAGAACACACAGATTAACAGGAGATAGTAAATTTATATTTAATCATATTGAATTACATAACCCAAATTTAAACTTAAATCATTCAAAGTCTAAATATATTGAGTATATCTTTATTTTATTTATTTTGATAAACATCACACAGCATTACATATCAAAACATTAACAATACAATATATACTAAATAATTACAACTAGATACCAACTTAAAACTAACTTATAATCCATACATTTTGATTATCTAAATTTACAAGGCAGCATTTGAGTATATCTTAGTTGAATACCAAAAAAGGGAAAATTTTACAATTGCGGACTTTCCATACACTCAGCTATATTTCGTCTACTGCTGGTGCTAGTGCGTGCCCGGCCTCTGAGTAGGTAGATTTCAGACTTGTATATCTTATACAAAATGAAAGCAATCAAAATTACCAATATTAAACCTACACATACTTCAGTAAATATAGAAGAATTTTGCCGTTCTTCATGGGTATTAAAAAATTTTTCATGTACGGGAATTTTCGTAGTAAGAACAATTTTTGAATTTATCTTTTCAATTTTGTCATCAAGCTCCAAAACATTTTGTTTTTCTATAGCTATAGTATCTTCTAAATCTTGCTTGATTTTATTAATGTAAGAAATAATACCGTCTGAAGTAGCATTTTCTTTGATTACAAGTACGGGTTTGCTTGTTGGCAAAGATTCTTTTGCGGTCAGTACTCGTAATATTTTTCCTAGCAGCAAGTTTGTATTGCTATTAATAATCGAAGTCAGATTACTAATAGAAGATAAGTTTTTAATAGAATTTATAATTTCTAAACTGTGTTGACTCATTTTGTGTTCTTGTTTCGTTATGCTTTCTAAGTATGAAGAATCATTATACCTTTTTGCAATCGGTTCTTTGACAGTATGCTCTAATGTCATGTTATACAATAAATTTCTGATATCGAGCAGCAATTTGTTATGCTCAGCAGTTTCCGGCATTAACTTTGAATTAAAATTATAACCGTCTTTATTACACGTTACACCTTTTAAGTTGTCTTTTGACTCATCAATATGTAAAGCAGTAATGCTGACAACAAAATTCATTTTTTGGATTCCAAACAAAACCTTACATGATAATGGATTACCTCCTATGCTGAGTTTTGTTAAACTAGTCCCCAAGAAGTCGTCATCAGAAATATACTCAATTTCATTATTATCCACTATAAGAGTCCTTAATTGCTCAACGTCGTAGAATCTGGATCGATGTAAATCTTTTATTCGATTAAACGATAAATCTATAACTTCCACATGCACAAGACCCTGAAATATACCGTGACTGATTTCCAATAATTTATTGTGGGAAATGTTTAATACTTTCAAGTAAGTGTTGTCTTTAAAAGTTCCAGGCTGAATGTAATCTACGTCATTGTAACTTAAGTCAAGCTGATTTAGAGACGTCAAATTAGATAAAGCACCTATTTCGAGCTTCGAAGCAGCATTGTTACTCAATACTATAGTTTGTAAATGATGTAATTTATACAAATTTAATCGACTAATGTTCTGGATATTTGAGTAAGCCATTTCTAATTTAGTTATAGGTATATCATTTGTGTTTCTAAATGTCACTCCGGTTTTTGTCCTCGAAATAATAAGATTTGCTAAATTTTTAGTTTTTTCTACTAAAGATACATCAAATTCCAGTTCTGGATTATAAGACAGGTCCAAGGTGCACAGGTCCTTTAAAGTGTAAAAAGTTTCTTTATGAATTGAACTAATGTGATTGTGTGACAAAAGAACCGTTCTTAGAAGGCTCAGTCCGTTAAATAATGTTGGAGAAAGTACCTGCAACATGTTGTTATTCAGCATTAGGGTATCAAGATTTTCTAAATCAGTTGTATTCACGTCGATTACAGTTAGTAGATTATATGAAAGATCAATTATTCGGATATTTCTTACGTAGGACAGTGCATTGTATTGAATTTCAGTTATGTTACTATGTGAAACATTTAAGTCTCTTAGTATGGTCATACCCATAAAAGAACCATTATTTACTTTAGTTATTATAGTCCCAGAAATATCGAGACTTGGTAAAGAGCTTAAACCGTCAAATGTTTTCTCATCTATCAAGCCGTAGAGAGGGTTGTCCGAGATTTTAAAATTTTGGAGACTTTGCAAAGACCGAAAATAGTTAGATCCCAGGTTTGATATGTTGTTATGAGATAAATCAAGTAACAGTAGAGACCCCAATGTGATAAAGTTTTTACTTGAGATATGTGATATTTCATTATGATGCAATGTGAATATTTGCAAACTAATGAGATCCTCAGTTACTATGTCTAATTTACTAATTTTGTTGTAAGATAAATCCAAGCAATTTAAATTTCCTAAACCTTTAAATGAATAATTTCTCAATAATTCTATGTCGTTGTTGTTCAATAACAAGGTTTGCAAATTTTGAAGCCCGGCAAAGGCGTAGTTTTCTACAGAAGTTAGATGTTGGGCACTTAAATCCAGTTCTGTCACCATACCAAGTCCTTCGAAAGAACCTCGTTCTAGAGGACCTTCTAGTTGATTACCTTCAATCTTCAAATCAATTATTGTTTTACCCTTAAACATACCTTTTGGCAATACTTTTAATCTATTTTGTGAAAGGTAAATACTTGTTAACATGGTCCCATTGATAAATATATCTTGATCAATACTCTCTAAAGCATTATCTTGTAAGTTAACTGTAGTTAATGATGCCATATTTTCGAATACATGTTTTTCTATAATATTAATGTCATTAGAATCAAGTTTCATTTCCTGTAAGTTTACTAATTTAGCAAAATCATGCGCTTTTAATGCCTTTAGGTTATTATGACCGAGGTCTAACTTAATCAAATATCGCAATCTTTGTAGAGAAGATTCTAGATTAGCTATTCTATTGTAGGAAAGATTTAAATAAAAAAGTTTTCTTATACCTTCAAAAGACATGATTTCTAATGCAAAAATACCATTATGAGATAAATCTAACGACTCTATTTCCGGAAACAAATCAAAAGTGGCGTCTGGAATACTTTCTAAAGAGTTGTGTGATAAATTTATTTTTTTCAGTGATTTGAACGCATGTTCGCCAGGAACCACTTCGATATACTTTATATTATTTTCTGAATAGTCTATATCCATGAGTGCTGGGAGCTCATTTTCGTTCGAGAACTTCGCACTACCCAATGAGCACCTCATCATTTTTAATACGGCCAAATTCTGCATAGCTTTTAAACTAGGGACATCCCAATTATCGCTATTGTCACTTAAATCTAACGAATATATTAAGGACGCATCATCAGAATCTCTAAATCTCGGGAAAGTATCGCTATTCAAATCAAATAACATCGCTCCCAATTTCATAACAACGCTGATGGGATCATAATTGTTACCATTGTAGCTATTATGCACGAAATTTCTACATTCGTCGTGTTGAGTATTTCTAATCGAAGATACATAGTTCAAACAATATACAGTATGAGTACACCTTTCTGGATTAGAAATATCATGAGATGTTTCAGAGCAGCCATCACGAATCGGGAACAATAACTGCGAACAGCACTCAGCTATCAAGAATAATATCACCAGGTTATCTGAAACATAATCAAAAAAATCAACACTTACTATTACTTTTTTAAACTACAAATATTATCGGGATAATCCTTTTCAACCGACTACAAGATTTCGAAGGAGGAGATTATCAATTCGTCGGGATCTTTGTTTTTTTTTTGCTATTTTTTTTTAATGTATGTTCACCGATTATTCGAAGACGGCTGGACCGATTTGGAAAATTCTTCTTTTGTTTGAAAGAGTATACTTCACAGTTGGTTCCATTGTAACCAGGTCAGGATTTGATGATGGGATCCTGGAGAAATCGAGGTAACTCTCCAACCATTATAGGCACCCCTATAATGATTTGGGTATTTTTTACAGCAGCTCGAGCATTTGCTTTTGGAAAGGTGGATGCTAAGTGAAGTTGGTTATTTTTTGTTTAAAATAATTTTTATTATTTGCTGTTGTAATTAATCACTTATTAATGTATGTTCGAGTATTAATGTGTGATGGTATTAACTAAAAAGTTTTTAACTTGTTCAATAATGCCACCATGCCAAATAGTATACTATGTCAGAAAACAATCCTTAAGTACTTGAGTAGGCTGCTTAAAATATTAAAATACTGAATGAAAGTTTATGGCAACCGTACCTTGTATCCGTATCGTTAACCGTAGGAATAAACATATATTTTTAAAGCCTGACCAGAAATATATGATAATGCGCCATGTTGCGGAATTTCTTTGGAACTAATTTCTTACACTGGCAATCATTTTAATGACAGGATGATTATGCATGTGTGAGTGCATGATAGCCTCTCACTCTCATTGTGGCAGTTTACTTGAATAAAAATAAAGTGTTGAATATTAAACAATAAACGACAAAAAAATCCCAAAATTATCCATAGTCAAGAGCGAAATATTGTAAATAGAACCGTTTCTCCCCCGAAGGGTAAAAAACGGATATTTAGGTTTCTGCCGTAGCTTAAACCACATATGAGATTACACCCTTGTAACTCAGCCCTAATCGAGTGAATTCCTCGACTAGTAGCGCCATCTGTCGCGCCACTCAGGTACTAATGTCGCCCTGTGCTAGCGCCAGGCTGATTTCTCCTCAGTACGTTAAGTAAGGCGGCAAGGCCCTACGGTGTGGTTTAAGCTATGGCAGAAACCTAAATATCCGTTTTTTACACTTCGGGGAAAAACGGTTCTATTTAGGTATTCGTTGCCTTCGCTTAAACCGTGAGACGTTATACGTTAAACGAGTTATGAGACGTGTTTAAACCTCTGCCGGCGCTGGCCCGGGCGTACTGTGATGATTAGACATTAACCAACAAACATTTCGGAACAAAATGTGTACACAAGAGATACTTGTTGCTATACGTTATTATTTTGCGCAATAACTTAACTAGGTTTATCTTATTATTATTTTTTTTTTTATATCTATTGTGAAAATATCCTTATTTGTCGTAATTGGCAGTTTAGCTATTTATTTTAATGATAGAGTTAGGTTAACATTTCCATTTTTCAATTAGGAATATTTCTAGTAACCCTAAAACAATCGATCCCGTATTCGTATTTTTGTGATTTTAGTTAAGCGAGCTTCGATATTCCTATCTGGATATATTGCGTTGATAACCTCAGGTAAGATTTCCGTCAAACGGGTCATTAAGTTATGAATGATGTAAAGAGTTATTTGATTCTGCTATTTGATCACTGATTTGTATGATGTACTTTTTATTATTCATCGTAACATGGTCAGATTGAAAGTTCTTCCAAATATCTGTTTTAAAAGTTGTTCTAGATTGAGAAAACCTGTTTCACATCTGAAATTTTTAGTATTATTTGGGCCTTAACGGTCATTTTAAAGTCTAATTATGTACTGTTACATACGCTGCCTTATACATTATAAACTCCCTGTGATGTCTTCAAAGACCGCATGCTACGACCGGCATTGCGGCATTGATCAGACCCATTAGGTAGCGATCATTTGTTAGTAAAACCGAATGGGAAATTCAGGTAATTTTGCGAGATCCTTAGGAAAGACAATGTATTTATTTACATCCAGACCTTATAGATGTCAATTGGAGTTTTGAGTGAGTATTATAAGAATGCTAAATGTTGACGACAGCAACTATGAATTTTAGAACTAAAATGGTATTGCTAAATTGACAATACTCCACCGGAAACTGACCGGATATACTAGATAAGCAAGCTCCGAGTTAGTTTGTATGATTTTCAATATAATGTTTATAGGTTTGAGAGAAGGACGAAGGTGAAACAACCATACCGATAAGAATATTAATTAAAATTATGCTATTGTCTTCAAGGGCTGTAGGTATATTACTATAACTATAATGTTATTTGTATGTATTTCACGTTTGAATACCTATACCATTTACTCGTTGACCTTACGTCTACCAACTAAATACATCTCTATCTCTGTGGACTATGTAGTTATTTTCTGTAGCCGGAATGAAGATCATTGGGTTCACAAGGATTGTCCGGGTCTGTAATATGAGCTTGTACACTCTCTGTGGCGGCGATCTGATTCACAAAGTCAAAGCAAGAGGTTTTATGCCTTGCTTGTGTATGTTTTTTATGTTTTATTATTGAATATCCTTTGTGTTACGTCGGTAAAATATTATCTAAGTTGCATAGTATAGATAATGGATATAGTGATACACAACGAGAAGTCTAAACTGTTTAGGGTAGGACCTTGAAGTTTAAAACTTATAATCTTTGGATGTTTTGGAGGTCCATTAAGAGATAACTTTTTCAAATTCAACATCTAACGGCGTGAAAAAGAGATTCAACAATTTTGAAATTTTTAGCGGGTAAAACCATTGGCAGTGGCTAGTATTATGATATTAAGGTTAACATTAAAAGGACCTTTGTTTACTCCCAGAGATTGTAAAACCCTTAATGATTCTAGACTTTAATGAGCGGATGAGGCGACATATTCGCATTTAGTTTTAGTGCAACCAAAAGTCACGTATTGACGGGTCATACCTACTGAGTATTATACAAGTGTACTCTCTTCTGAGTATTCTCTTATACCTTTGCATTCTTAAGTCTACAAATATATTACTTGAACTGAGGATATGATTGTATTTTCTAATGCCTTCTTGCTTAACTTTAAAAGCAGCTGCATTTCAATCGTCTATATGTATAATAATCACGACACGATACAGTATACAATCATTTTTGGGATGCTCTCAGCTCTTTAGGGAACGTACCCATACTACGTGACCCGTTTAGGGGGGGTCGTCAAAATACTACTCATGGTCACAAGGGGGAGGGGGGGGGGGGTTTAGGTTTACGTCACGTAATCAATAATTATTATAATTATGCTCTAGGAAAATCTCGCGCAATTTTTTTTTTACTTTTTAATTATGGTTTGCACGCACCTTGAGGCGTTACGCGGCAACCGCCGTTTTAATAAATACAAATATGCGTCAAATTATGATATTTTTTACTTTCTGTTTGCAAAAAAACAATATTAAGAATTACTACGTGATAACCAGAGGGGGAGGGGGGGGGGGTCTTGGCATATACTACGGTTGGTCACCGAGGGGGGGGGAGGGGGTGAAAATTGTAAAAAACCTTACAGTATACCTTAGTATGCTAAACTAAGTCTGCTGCATCTTGCTCGCATTTCTACAGAAATACAGAGTTTATTTGTAAAAATTGTAAAAACACATTTTACACGTCATTAAAATTACATACAATAAGTAAGTATACCATAATTTATTATCTTATATACATTAACAAATTTGTGGGTAGCTACCTAGTAGGTAGAACCTGTTTTCGAACGCTGCTGGGTCAATGATTCACCTACGCAATCATGAAGGCATCGATACGGTAATATGCTGACATTCAGTTTGGCCAATAAGCTTTACACTGGCGACACATAACTGTCGTCGATTTTAAGAACATGTTGAATTCATTCTGGATCCTTATTCGACAAGTAATGACAAACTGTGACACGTGGATATCCTTGCGAGATCATTATGTACTCGTTTGACATATGTACTAGAATGTGTCAAAGTGGTCTCATTGTCGAATGTCTGTTTTCGGTTGTATAAAACTGGCGACCATATTGTAGTCTTATGTCACTACGAAAGGTTGCTGAACTTGGTATCAAAGACACTGATTGGTCTTTGGTGTGCTTTTTATATCATATCATACATTTTTTTTTTATACTAAGACGGTGGAAAACAAGCATACGGCCTGCCTGATGGTAAGCAGCTACCGTAACCTATGGACGCCTGTAACTCCACAGGAGTCACATGCGCGTTGCCGACCCTTTACAAAAAGGAGGATTCACTGTGTTGACGGCTAAAGGAACAAGAGGGTCCCTCATCGTCAACACACTGGGTCCTCTTTGAGTTCTTTGGCAACCTTACTCACCAGCAGGAACACAACACTATGAGTAGGGTCTAGTGCTATTTGGCTTTAGTTTTCTGTAAGGTGGAGGTACTTCCCCAGTCGGGCTCTGCTCCAGATTTGAGCGAGATGACATTCACTGAACGTGCCCTACCACACTAAGCGAGATGCCATTCGCAGTGCCCATACCTCTCTTTTTGGCATAGTTTAAGGACATACCCAAGTCCGGACGTAGTTTAAGGACATACCCCGGGTCCGATACATATTTAACAGTGTCCGTTGCTTGAAGGTGGTAGGGCCCTAGTGCCTTTAAGCCTTCTCGCACAGATAGCATAAGCTAAGTCACTTTCCTTTTTAATAAGTTTAAGCATGATCGACTGTACTCTTATCATGTACTTATGCAATCTTATTAAATAAACGTCTCTTATTATTATTATTATTACTTAAAACCTCGAAAGGGTTAATGTATTTATATGAGTATTATTACCCTAACAGTGGGTTAGGTTTACCTACCAGTGACGACACGTCCAAAATCTTCGTAGACAAGCTGTGACAAATTTGGTTATCATTTTCTTCATAGCACACAGAAAAGTCGCGAAATGAAATTAGGCAAGCCGTCGGGAATCGAGTTTTATGGGCGCTTGGCCACCGCTACCCACTTGACTATCTGACGGCTTGTTAGTGTTGAAGAATCTTTATATGGGTCCCCAAACGGGTAGCCCCTTGAAGTATGTTAACAATTTCATCCAATTTTGCCTAAATCACCATGCTAATAAGTTGTGAATTTTTCCGTAAGCACTTAGTTACTGAAATCCTTGGGGCGCCCTCATCTGACAAGCACTCAATAGAGAACCTATCTTCTTTCACAAACAGGCATTTGCAATTCTTGTTTATAAAAAGGCCACCTAGGTTTACGTCGTCGCTATTCACCTGATTTGCCCCGCAGTACAAATTTCTTTGAGGATTTTGAAGCGCGATCGTTACATTTGACTTGGATCTGGAGTATGGTTAAAATCCCTCGAGATCTCATTTTTCATTCATTTATCACTTCCTTCTTTGTTTACTCTTACGCCTCAAAGGAGACTTCCGATCCTCTATAGAGAGACCTAAGCCCTCCTACGTATAAACCTGCAACGCGACTAGCTAGCTCTGCTGCTACAAGTATAGAGGAGTATTTTTAAATCGAGTTAAGCCTAGCCAGTCATTTTAGGAGTCAGAATAGCCAACTTCCATTAGGTTAGCTTTTAAGCTCGCTGGCATAGAAAACGATGAGGAGGACTATTAATAATATATTTAGGGAAAAGTTTGGTAAGTTTCCACTGTTACTAAATATTTTAAGTTTGTTGTCATGCCTAAGTAGGAGTTAATTCTATCGAAATGGAATCTTGTAAACTTATCTTTATACCTAACCTGATCAACTATATTTCTAATGCCTCTGTTACTGTGTGTCTCATCTTTCAAACTAGAGCTTGTTCTTCTAGTAGTCGCACTGAAAACTCACACGTTTTTACGTTTTGTGATGCGAATGAAGTGATATGAATGGAATGTTTTTGTCAACACTTCTTGCTTAGTTAGTGGCATTATGTAAATCATTTTGTTTAAACAGCTACATACTTATTAATGAGGACGTCTTAGTTTTATTTAATCAAAATTGTAGCTATTTTAAATTTTTTGTATATTTCTCTTTTGTGTTAATTTACTCATTAAATAATTTTTTGCTTGACAAACAACAATTCTTCTTTGTGTGCGTTTATTTGGTAACTAATAATCAATGTTTGTGAGGTGTTTCAGTATGCCTGAGGACACAATCAGAATTTGACTCATATGTGCCTCCAAGGAGCAGGCGTTTGCTGTTTAGATTGATATGAGGTAATGCCGGTTATTCAGCTCAGCTAACAATTCTACGGCATTACTACAAATTTATTGTTTTTGATGTTATACGACAGAGACAAAACGGTTGTGCTATTCCTTTTCTAAATAATAACTACTGCGGTTAGCGGAGGAGAGAGTTCTAGACTTCCTACGTCTAAGGTTGTTTGTCCCTGCCTCCCCCTTTCTTTTAAAGTAAAGGATCTGGTTGCGTGCTTACAAAACCTTGTCGGTTTTGACTTCTAAAGAGATCTTGATCTAAATAGCTTATTTTGCATTGATCTGTAGTATAAACAGTATTTGGCAAGATTTTTAAATCATTATAGGCTTACGTGTACCTACTTCCTGGGTTAAATCGAAATGTCCCCACACCTATTTATTGATGACTGTGGACAACTTTTATACAAGCAAGTCTACAAGAGACCACGTGTCTTCCATTCTTCCTAACAGATGTACCAGACAGTTATTTTACCCATGAACCATGCTTTAGCTATTGAAAGAATTTGCTTTTTCTATTTTTCGTATCTGAGGTACGAGGACAGAGGAACGACATTTGAACTTCGTTTAATAAATCGATATTATATCGTTCAATATCGTGACTGATGTCAAAATAATTTTGACTGTGCAAACGTTGGCGTCGTCTGTTAAAGGAGTAGATCAGCCAATAAGATGGCAGTTTTTTAAACTGTATCCATATAGATGTACATAGCCTGTGGAGCGACAGTTACAAAACGATGCATGGACATTACATGACATCTCAAGGGACGACGCCATATCATGATACATGTCGATGCAAGCCATCTGAGATGATACAACGTCATCTCCCAGAATGATAGACATGAGTACTCCGACATTGGCGACATTGTATTATGTCCAGGACGACACAATGTTGTCTTACAGGACGATGCATATCGCATCACGGGACGATGCAAGTCGTGTCCAGGGATGATGTAGTGTAGTCTTACAGGCTGGCACAATGTCGTCGCAAGGGACGACGCAATGTCGTCACAAGAGACGACGCAATGTCGTCCCACAGGACAACGCAAATAAGACGGGATGACGCATGACGCACGTTTTCTCACAGGACGACACTATGTCGTCTTACAGGGCGACGCAATGTCGTCTCCCAGAACGACGCATGTCGGCTCACGGGACAACGCCTGTCGTCTCACGGGACGACGCCTGTCATCTCACGGGACGACGCCTGTCCTCTCGTGGGACGACGCATGTCGTCTCACGGGACGACGCCTGTCGTCTCACGGGACGACGCCTGTCCTCTCGTGGGACGACGCATGTCGGCTCACGGGACTACGCATGTCGTCTCACGGGACTACGCCTGTCGTCTCACGGGACGACGCATGTCGTCTCATGGGACAATGCATTGTGTTTTGACGGTGCCTATTAGAGGTCACTGCGTCTCATCGCTGGGCCACGGGCACTGAGCGGAATGTCACAATGTCTGAAGTAGCAACAATCATTATAGAATTGGCTTTTATTTATTATTTACATCTTTATGCAATTTGCACAAAATAAATTCCAAAGAAACTGTTTCAATCATTATACAATTTGTGTTTGCAATTTACTTTTCGATATTTTTTAAACTTGATTGAGCACGTGTTGCTCGGCTGAGTTATAAAAGCGTACTGAGGAGAAATCAGCCTGGCGCTAGCACCGGGCGACATTAGTACCTGAGTGGCGCGACAGATGGCGCTACTAGTCGAGGAATTCACTCGATTAGGGCTGAGTTACAAGGGTGTAATCTCATATGTGGTTTAAGCGAAGGCAACGAATACCTAAATAGTGTATATAATAAACTGCTGTAAATAATACGCTCGGGAAATGAAACTATTTAGCTGTAAAACCTTTTTTAATTAACATCAGAGCTGACAGGTAAACAAATCAAGATGTCACCATACCATAGAGAATAATACGCTCTATGATTATACTGAACTGTTGCCATATAAATGAGAGTAATAGCGCCCTCTTGACAATAATCATATATTTCCGGTCAGGCTTTAAATTCGTCACAAGTTGCAGTCATTGCAATGATGTAGATATAATAGTTGTATAATAGTGGTATTCTGGCTTTACTTTTTAACATGTCGACTTCGTGAAACTAAACTTTAATTAGGCTATGCTATAATATTCTAAGAAGGACGTACTTAGCAAAAAAGGGCTGTACTTACACATAACGAAGTTCATCTTTGCTCATAGTATCGGCTTATAAATCTGAAAAAGACATTTGAGCTCACTTTTTGCTTTTGTTGCGTAAGTTTCTATTTTAAAAAGCTGTAAGTAGTTTGTGTCAGAAATACAATGGTAGATTGATTATAAGTGAATACTTTTTGACGTAAACCTCTGTGAATATCTGGATGTTAGGGAATAGTCACTGCGTTTTCAGTATTTATCACTCAACGATATTTATTACGACTAAAAATGGTATTCAAACCGATTATCATAAATTAAATTCAACATCATAAACCATTTGTTTAACTATAGACACTTACATTGAAGAAACAAGTGAGGTTGGTGATTGAAAAGCTTAATTATGTAACTATTGTATACAATACTTTTTCTATGAGTGCTCAAAATAGGCAAGCCGGTATGAAGTAGGTTCCACGAATACCTTATAACGTGCTGCCTCTATACAATTAGTATCTACTATTTAAGTTACAATACAATTTAGTAACATGTACCTCCCGGTGGATTGTGCCAGCGCTCGGGGAGGAGGACGTTGTCCTTCTCCATGAACGTGCTATAATATTGCATGAAAACTCATTTTAGCATCGACGGTGATGCTAAAATGTGCGACCATAAAAGCTCCATCGAAAAGTATGCGCTATTAGTTCGGTTTACTAAGTCTCAATTCAAGTATTACAGTCCACGAGTACAAAAAATGCATTATGCTATAAAACATTCGTGAGACTCTAACATATTAAAAATATTTATAACGGGTTACTCACGTAATTTAAGTCGATTTTTGCTTGACATGTTTCGATCAATTTTGATTTGTTGTGAAAATTATCATCGTAAATTGATCGAAACATGTCGAGCAAAAATCGACTTAAATTACGTGAGTTAAAATTTCCGTTATAAATATTTTTAATAGATTATGCATTGCGAAAATTTAGATGAGCAATATTATTGTGCTATAATAAGTATACTATAGTGTTATATACCGTGCCTGTCCACTTGAGAATCATTACGAAGCAAAAAAAAATTACTACATACTATACTTACTATATATATCAATTGCACAGTAAACTAAATGCAATAAAATTCTACTCTACTTTATATTTAATTAAAGTTCAAATTTAATATTTACTATACAATTTAGTATGTTTTCGATTTTTCTAGCACAAGTTGCTTGTTTCAATGAAGGTTACAATGTAAAGACAGAACATATGCAACTATGTATTATGATTCCATTAGGGTCACTAGGACAGATGCACAAAACCTTTGCATAAATAGTTAAATTAAAATAGCTTTAAGAACTATTAATGAAAAATTATTGACGTCAGCGTTAAATAACACGAAGCCAACTCCTTGTATGTTATTTCATAACAATGTGTTAACATAATTTGAGTTTCTAATACGAAAATAATATTGATAGTCATTTTCTAAACTAGGTAAGCTGTACAAATATTATTCGTATGCAGAACCCTTACTAAAATAAGTTCCAGCTTAACGTTTATCAATTTTGCTGACAGGATGCCTGTGTGGACATCATATCATTTAAGCTACAGTTCCATTAGTGCGTTCGTTTGTGCGAACTACGAACAAGATGAAATCAAGAACAAGATGAAGTCATATATTTTAAAGTATACCAGGGGTGTGGTAACACGAGCAAAAAATTTAAACACAGATTGTACTCCTCAAACTAGACAACGTTTGTTCAAGGACTTTTAAAAATAACTAATGGTTTAATTTTTAGTACACTTTAAAGTTTATTCGAACACGCAATGTATTGCGAAATTGATTATGTCTGTAGTCTACAAGACTGACAATGTCTATTAGACGGATTTCAACGTACATTAAAATATATTCAGTTTGTATGAAAAAGAGACAATCTAAAGACACTCTTTAAAAAAGTTGTTGAACAAAAGTTTTATTTTTTGAGGAGTAGAATCTACGTTTTAATTTTTTGCTCATGTTACAGGCCACACCCGGTATAAAATCAATTAGGTTTCTTGGAGCCTTTTCCACATCTATCTCTCAAAGAATTATAAAATAAAAGAGTTTAAACCACAAAGACAACTACAAAATTGAGTTTTTTGTCCTTAATTAACAGACAGAGGCAAGAGAAAAAGCATTACCGAAACTCCACCTTAAGTTTAACTCATACAAAGTTGCTCAGTACCTAACTAATGTAGGTGTTATTGATAAAATAGACATTGTATTTATATGTATAATAGAATTTTAATTATGTTTTCCTTTTAATGATTTTAGTACGTACCTACTTTTTCGGATTTGGTCTTTGATATTGGTTTTGATTTTAACTCTGAATTATTCCAATTTAACATTGATTAATTATGTATTCTACTAGATGTGACATTTAAAATCCCAAAACGAATATGAAAACAGAGTCTGGAGTTCATACTTACCTAGTAGTCTAAACAGCTTTACTAAACAAATATTCCAAAACATAGAAAGTAAGCCTAATAAAATAAAATACGAGTATATAATAAGGAAGAAACTCAATAGCAATTTTTTTTTATACCACGACGGGGGCAAACAAGCATACGGCCCGCCTGATGGTAAGCAGCTACCGTAACCTATGGACGTATGCAACTCCCCTTTACAAAAAGGAGGATTCACTGTGTCGACGGCTAAAGGAACAAGAAGGTTCCTCATCGTCAACACACTGGGTCCTCTTTGAGCTCTTTGGCAACCTTACTCACCAGCAGGAATACAACACTATCAGTAGGGTCTAGTGCTATTTGGCTGTGGTTTTCTGTAAGGTGGAGGTACTTCCCCAACCTTACCTTACTTAAAATGTAATAATATTAAGTTACCAAGCATCAAAACATTAAATATAGATATTTAATTATATGCATAGATACATATTATAAACGTACTACTCGTAGGTATATGTTAATTTGTATAACTTAACTAGAGACTGATCTAAATATTAACTTAGTAATAATAATCTTGTTAATAATAAATGTTAAAGATTTTAACTAAGTTTTGAAATAATTGTAACTTGGATAAGAAATTGAAATAAACAGAATTAATTTTAAAAAAATTAAAATTTTATCTTAGAACAAATTTTGTGCGCCATGTTTGACGGTTGACAGCTATGACTAAATCAAAGAGGAGAGGAGTATAGACTTATTTATTTTCACTACAACTTTTGGGACTTATAAATCTTAGTGATGTCATCTCCTGTTACTCAATGCAATTTAATTTAAATTTACTTATTTATTAATCAATATGCAGGTGGTATCTATGCAGGAATGCACTATGATCAAGCCTACTTGGGTTTTATTTATGGAATGCTAACTGGTTATTTTTAGTATGAAAATAACCGGTTTTACCCGAAATCTTGGTTATTTTCAACAAAACATTCTACTCACAATACGAAAGCTTACGGTTTAACTCAAATGGTTTAAGGGAATCACTATGAAATGTAAATCGCAGTGTTGATTATTTAAAAAATAGGTATTTTTTATAGATATAAAAAAACCGGCCGAGTCTGACTCGTGCACGAAGGATTTCGTACCATTATCTATAAAAACGGCAAAAAAATCATGTCTGTTGTATCTTAAATATTTATTTTATTCTGTTTTTTAGTATTTGTTCTTATAGCGGCAACAGAAACACATCATGTGTGAAATTTTCAACTGTCTAACTATCACGGTTCATGAGATACAACCTGGTGACAGACGGACAGCGGAGTCTTAGTAATAGGGTCCCGTTTCTACCCTTTGGGTACGAAACCCTAAAAAGTAGGCAGGAATTTTTTTTTAAAGATAAAGTCAGAATTCCTATAATGAACCAGAAAAAAAAATGGTTAATTATAATATGTATTTATTGACCACACTATAATAAAATGAAGTATACATACAAAAACTCGTACAGTTAAACTTACACTACTTCACTTCGTTGCGAGACATGTCTATTTGCTGTAAGCTGGGCTGATAGAGCAATTGCGCCTTAAGCATCTTGTTCTGTTCTCTAATGGCGTCCAGTATCTTAGAAGTCATGACCAGAAGAGTCCTGTCGGCGTCCAATCCCTCCACATAGTTTCCTGGTGCGTCCTGAACACACGAGATACCTTTCAAATTATTCCCGCCTTCGACCGGCTCCGTAGCCGCTGGCTCAATTATCGAGATCCCATTCTTATAGTCAGTAATCGCCAAAGCCAACCACTGGCAGTCAAAACTGTTCCCATCCATGTTCAGTCTCACAGCATACTTGTGCCCGATCCAGCTTTTGTAGTCCAAGTAATACATCCCATTGAAACGCACTGACAGCACTTGGAGCGATTTCAAATCAGTAAATACCTTAGAATCCAGAATTTGTATGTAGTTGTAAGATAAATCCAAGTTTATTAGATTGTTGAGACTCTGGAATGCGCCGTACTCGATGCGGCTTAGAAAGTTGTGGGACAAGCGGAGAGTCCTCAAGTGGACGAGGTCTTTGAACGCCGAAGCAGTCATGTTATTTATGTAATTATAGCTCAAATCTAGATTCTCCAGACTAGATGGCAAGTGAAGCGACTTCTCGTTCAAATCCTTAATATGGTTCTTACTCATATCCAGAATTTTCAGTTCATCTTGTTGCTTTAGTTCTATCAAAGAAGCGTCCTCTATATTGTTAGAGCATAGTATTAACATCAGCAGACGAAGTGTCTCTCCGTGTGGGATATTTACGACTGACAAAGTGTTGTTCGAGAGATCCAGCACTCCTCCCTTGTTGTGAAATTTAATTCTCAAATTATTTACATTGACTAAATTATTGACTGACATGTTGACGTATCTAGGCATGCTCCTTAAGCTTATAAAATTAGGATCGGGGACGTTTTCCAGTTGATTAAAGGACAGGTCTAAATTTTCCAAATGGTCCATATATAAAAAGGATTCATAGTAAAGATTCCGTATGAAGTTGTAGCTGAGATTTAGATGTTTGATATGTTTTAAGTCTTCCGCATATACGACAAAATCGGTCAGCTTGTTTCGTGAGAGATCCAAAGATGTAAGATGTAAAATATATTGGAAAGCAAAAAGATCGATATTCGAAATTGAGTTCCTTGATAAATCCAGTTCCGTTTGGATATCATTGAAGTCTAGTTCTTCTACTTTTCTAGCGCGTCTAATTAATGTCTCTGATGTTGCATTAGGCAGATAAACTAAATAGTTATCAGAGAGTATGATTCTACACTTTGAATGGCTGTCAAAATGGGGCCAGTGACGGGCAAGCACATCTGATGCTATATCCGCGAGTCGATTGCCAGAAACGTCGAAAGTTTTTAAATGGTAAATAACTTGAAGTGACTGCATTTCTATAGTTTGAATCTGATTTCCTCCGAGATATAGATGTTTTAAAACTTTTAAAGTATTGATCGCGCCATCTAAATCAACGATTTTGTTATTAGTCAGTTTTAGGACCCTAAGTCTTGGCATACTACTAAAAGTGTTATTGTTTAAACTACTAATAGAGTTATTTGAGAGGTCTAACTCTTCAAGAGATGTGACGTTCTCGAAAGTGCCATCAGAAATGTTATCAATATTGTTGAAAGCAAGTTTTAGTTGTTTGAGCCGGCAAAGATTACTAAAGCTATCACTATCTAGTTTACTGATGGAGTTGTGTGAAAGATCCAATTCTTCCAAGGATGTAACTTTATCGAAAGCCTCTCCAGGTATACCTTCAATAGAGTTATGAGCTAGTAATAATGTGAGAAGTTTGCTCGGCTGCAATTTAACTTCAAATAGAGTGCCAATATCTGTCAATCGGTTGCGTGATAGATCTACTTTTTCCAGATTGTTCAGGTAGTAAAAAGGGTAGCCTTCGATGCGTTCAATGGAGTTCCCCACGAGATGTAACTCCTTTAAACCGTACATTTGATCGACCATGATGAGGTTGGGGTGAGGCCAGCGTCCGTAGGCTTGGAAGGAAGTGACGGTGCGTAGAAAAGCCATGTCGACGTTGGTGACGTTTTCATTGAAGCTAGGGTTATGGAGGGTCACTTTGACGTTGACGGGGAAGTTGTGGGCGACTTGGCACTCAGCGGGCACTTGGGCGCCGGTCACGTCGTGGTAGCAGGTGTACTGGAAGGAGCAGTTCCCGAGGGCACGCGTGCCGGTCTGAGGGCAGTGGCAGCGTCCGAGGGCCAGCACGGCCAGAAAGACAGCCGTGATGTATACTGTAAAAAATTAAAATGGTCTTGTAATGGCACATTATCAAACATTGATTGGGTTAACACAATTAGCACCAGGAAGTATAGGCGGGCTCTGTGTGTGTGTAGCGTATTTCTTTTAAAAAGTGGGAAAACGTTGGAATCGGCTACGACTGTAGCGCGTAGCGAACTGCGGTACGGAGAGTGTAAAATAATTTTAAACAAAAAAGAACCGACTTCACTTAGCATCCACCTTTCCAAAAGTAAATGCTCGAGCTGCTGTAAAAAATACTCAAATCACTATAGGTGTGCCTATAATAGTTGAAGAGTTCACTCAATTTCTCCAGGATCTCATCATCAGATCCTGACCTGGTTACAATGGGACCAACTGTGAAGTACTCTTTCAAACTAAAAATAATTTTCCAAATCGGTCCAGCCGTCTTCGAATAATCGGTGAACATACATAAAAAATAAAATAAAATAAAAAAAACCCTATAGGTGTGCCTATAATAGTTGAAGAGTTCCCGCGATTTCTCCAGGATCCCATCATCAGATCCTGACCTGGTTACAATGGGACCAACTGTGAAGTATACTCTTTCAAACAAAAAAGAATTTTCCAAATCGGTCCAGCCGTCTTCGAATAATCGGTGAACATACATTTAAAAAAAATTGCAAAAATAACAAAGATTCCGAATTGATAACCTCCTCCTTCGAAATCTTGAAGTCGGTTGATAAATACACTGTGTACGATAAGAGCGTAACCAGTAAACTTTAAAGAATATACAGTAAACGTATGGGCGCTCGTTACTGTCTCAGTATATGTCAAATTGAAACTTAAATCATTCGAAATATAAACTAAGGTGTCCACTATTGGGCACCAGCGTGTCGGGCACTAGGACGTTTACGTAAAGGGAATATTCAAATGAAATATTAATAATTTTAAACAAAATATAACCGACTTCACTTGGCCTACTCCACCTTTCCAAGAGCAAATGCTCGAGCTATTTACTGTAAAAAATACTGAAACTCTATAGGTGTGCCTGTAATATTTGCAGAGTTCCCTCGATTTCTCCAGGATCCCATTATCCTGATCTGGTTAGAATGGGACCAACTGTGAAGTATACTATTTTAAACAAAAAAAAAATTTTCCAAATCGGCCCAGCCGTCTTCGAATAATCGGTGAACATACATATAAAACAATAAAAAATAAAAATAGCAAAAACAAAGATCCCGACAAATTGAGAACCCTCTTCGAAATCTTGGAGTTGGTTGAAAATAAACTAATCTTTCATGCATGACACATTTTCCCGTGTTCAGGTAAGTCGACGTTTTTTATTTTATTAAATCGTGCACCCACTTTAGTACAAACGCCTTCGACTTGTTCATTATACTTGGCGGCATGGAGGGCGATTTTTGAGATTCTAGCGCTCGAATCTGACATTTTAAACGCTGAATAAAATAATGAAATGATGTTTTTAAAATAACAGCGATAGGAATTTAAAATCACAATTATTTAACCTATTAATTTCACGCCAAAATAATGGCGACAAACTCTTCTGTGCGATTATTTTCGTGCTTAATTTCTTCGAATTCTAGCGCTCGAAAGTCAAAAATCAGTCCCCTGATCATTTTGGGTCTTTTCGAGCGTGTACAAAGAAACACTGTCTCAAATGCAAACGCGGCGCTTATTTTCGAAAATACGATTTGAAACAGTAAAAATAAATCCTTTTTACAAAGCAGAAGAACATACTACCAGAGAGTATATGATGTAATAAAGCAGCACAGTCTAAGAACTATTTGAAGCTCCAAGTTTGAAGCGCCATCTGGACGAGCCATTTGTGTCTTTGGGTTGCTCTCGTCCAGATGGCGCCTCAAAAATTTTTTAGACTGTGGCTGTCTATATTATTTATAGTATCTGATATTATTCAGGCAATTTTTTTTTCTTCACCACATTCATTAAATAAAAAAATATACTGGTCACTCTCTTGTCAAACAGACTGTATATACGCTAAAAAACAATGAAAACTGATCACTTCACACAGTTCGTAATAATAGGCATGATGAATTTATTTCATGTATGGTATCAATCGATTCGTTTTGTTGTACGGATAAAATGTCAATATATAATTGCGTCAAAGCAACACAAAAGTCAGAAATGAGATTCAAAATCTGTCACTCGCTTTTGTTTCTCAAAACGCTCCTAACAAAATGATATGCAACAGTGACATCACGATTTTCTAAAGCTGTTTTATTATTAATTGTATCATATTAAATTTAAATCATTGAAAATAAAATATAAAAAGCGGACCATAAGGTAATTGTGTAATACTTGTTCATGAATATAACATATTAATGAGTTTTAAATTTGTTAAATTTAAAAGCATATTTCACCTTAAAATAGATGTCATATACTTCAGAAAAAGTGACCAAACCCTCCGGTGTCCGAGGCCGGTGACACCGGAGGGTTTGGTCACTTGTTCTGAAGTATATTACATCTATTTTCAGTTTATATATAGTAGTGTAACTACTTAACAAATTGCAAATCAAAAAATATTGAACAAAATAATTTGATTTGCTTCAAGATTCATATTTCACCTTTTCAAGATCAAGAGCAAATAGACATTTTCTATATCCTCGGCCTCATCGTCAGTTACCAGTAGGTGAGATTGTGGTCAAATGCTTACCTATTATCGTAAAAAAAGACTTTAATTAACTGCCCCTCTTCTCTCTCTCTCAAAAGAAGAATACTATAGGTAGAGAAGATATTATTAGATGTGAATGATAATAAATAACTTTGCTTACCTAGTTTACTAAGATCCATTTTTACTGAGGTTTTCATGTTATCCTAAAACAAAACATTAGATTATCAATCAGCATACGGCAAACAAGCATACGGCCCGCCTGATCGTAAGCAGCTACCGTAGCTTATGGACGCCTGCAACTCCAGAGGTGTCACATGTGCGTTGCCGAGCCTTTACAAAAAGGTGGATTTACTCTGTCATCAACACGGTCCTCTTAATCTGTTTCTCCTGTTTCCTCTTAATCTTAACCACAAGAAGACACTACACAATGGTCGTTTTTGTACAGTCGAGTTCTCCAATACCATACTATATACACACGGACATTCAAAAATATATGAACATAACCTTATTTGTATGGGTTTAAGGTCTTCCATCTTTTTAAACTTCTATGTGTACAGACATTGAAGAACTCGACTGTATCTACTTTACCGAGAACGTCGGGGATATCGTCTCGTTTTAAGAAGGCGATATCCCCCAATGTATGAGATTGAATGCATTCCCTATTAAATTATGTCCACGATATTCCGTTACCGCCAAAAGCTAAAAGAATCCATACATATCGTGACGATATAACTAGACCATACGTTCACGGTAAAGTATAAGGGCCATTTTATTTAAATTTAGATTTGTACCTTCCACTTTTTTATTTTGTTTGGTTAGTTTCAAATGATTTACGAGTAGACTCAGAATCACGAGCTCTTTCGATCTTAGTAGGGCACAAAAAGTGTCCTAAAAATGTCATAAATTTTTTGTTACTTCCATTCCGTTACCGCCATAAGAAGTCTATGGGAAAATGGTAACGGAATGGAAAAAAACTTGGGACACATTTTTTGTCCTAATAAAATCGAAAGAGCTCGTGATTCTGAGTCGAAGTCACCTAAAATTTCCCAAATTAAAAAAAAGTGGAATGTACAACTTTAAATAAAATGGCCCATAAATACAACGACATGAATTTGTCCCAAAAATGTCAATTAAGTAATTGCAATAATTATTACCTCGGCAACTCATTTCACTGGCGGTCAAAGTCGAAACGGCTACTTAAATGAATGAATATGAGCACTTTAAATGGACACTAGGCATTTTGCTGATCATGCGAAATGCGAACGATTGTTGGGCCAAAGATTAAAATATAGACAGGTCACATTGTGGCTGAATGCAAATTGCATTTAACAGAAAAGCCGAGCGGTAACGCAAGCAACTTTGAAGTAGGATGTCTTAAGTCGTATCATAACAAAAATACATAACGTAAATATGTGTAGGTAAACTTAAATGGAGGTCATATACAGGATGTGGTCTGTAACTGTAATAAGAGCAATAAATAAAACCGTAGATTCTACTCCTCTAAAAATGAAACTTTTGTTCAACAACTTTTTAAAATATGTTGTCTTTAGATTGTCTCTTTTTCATACAAACCAAATAGTATTTTCAATGTACGTTAAAATCCGTCTAATTGACATTGCTTGTCAGTCATCATAACATAAAACTTGTGTCATTCGAAAGAACGCATTAACTATTAAAGAAATAAAATCCTAGAATCTCAGGTTTGCGTGTGGTTACCACAATTTTTTTGGCACTTCTCGATGAGCACTATCGAATGGGTCACGTGACCACTTGCTATTCGTTGAAGCAGTTTTTTTAAGAAATAAGGTAATTTTTTCTGACTGTACAAAATTCTCCAACTTTGGCTCAGGCTTCCAGGTACTAAAATACATAACATTTTACCGTGCATTGATCTATCTACTTAAGCCGAATTCTGCTACTAGATGAGGTAGGGTTGCCTACGCCCTACTCTTGATCTAGATGTCTAGACTATTATAGATAGACTAGGCCCCATAGCGGCGATATAGCTATCAAAAAGGCGTTTTGCACTGAGTCACAATAAAAAAACATTTTTTTAGTTGGCATTTATTAACTAGGCATATTCCAGAAAAGTTCAGTCATATACAATTATACAGTGTAGGTATGTTTCCACAGTATTAAAGTTTTTTTCCTCTTAGCATATCTACGCTTATTTAATCTATACTCAAGTGCAGTTAACACGAAATACGAGGTGGCTTATCTCAAAGAAATGCTATACCACCGGCTATGTTCACTACAGGATCGGTGTCAAATATATATTTACTATTCAGCACCTTATCCCATTATGATAAGGAGAATAGTGTGTACATGTTTTTGATATTGGTCGTACGACTAATGAACAAGCCTTATGTATTGCTATTTTGATGCCACTGATTTTATTCGCATTGCTTGCCTACTACGGGAGACATTAGATATTATATATTTAATTCAGGCTCAATACAAAAGTAAAATAATATAAACAAATCCATTTACCTTCATTGCTTCGCAATTATGCCCGTTTAAAGAACACCCATGGTTTTATGGACAATCGATACATATACACGTTATTTACATTAATGGGGGTGAAAAGTGCTTTATTGAACACGAAATAAGTTAGTTATAAAACTAAACTAGTATTAAAAATAACTAAATTAAAACTAAATACAACTATAAAATAAAATAAACTACCTAAAATCCCAGTTATAAAAAGAAAACCCCCTCTAAGAGGTCCCCCTGCGGCGGGGAACCCATGACGCTGGCCGAGTTACATCTCTGTATTGCCAAGGAGATGCGCTGGCAGAGGTAAGTGCCAGCTCGAGGGTCCCCTGAAGCGCTGACCAGCCGTTTCTACAGGGCCCCCATGAAAGTTTTCATATCACAATTAATTACATTTGTCAATGTCAATTTATTTATTTGAAAACATAATTTGGTAACAGTGGTAGTAGATACATATAAAGCACTAGCTGTGTCCGCGGCTCCGCCCGCGTGGACTACGGTCTGTGTCAGTAAGCGGCTAATTTATCTCCCGCTACCCTGGAGGCGGAACTTGAAGTAAAGTTGACAGATAACGCTAGAGGACAGTAGTCCTAATAAAATATTTTACAATTACCACTAAATGAAACTACACTCAAAAATGAATACTTTTTTATCATATTAATTTAATTTTTTTTGGCATGATTTAAACGACATAGAGTAGTAGGTGTATATCGGACGATACAGGACCACTTTTGTATTTATACGTTCATGTCCACGGCAAATATCATCCAAATCGATCCTCCCGTCAAATCAGTCTGAAGCATGAAAGGTAAGAACAGGCGCGGTTGAAATTGGGGAGCGGGGGGGGGTTCACAAATGCAGAAATGATTTATTTCTATTTGAGGTGCACTTGGAGGGGGGAGGGGGTCCATGACCCATGCAAATTTAACTCAATCGAGTGTAGTTTAGACGTTGAATTTGAGCATGATGAGATGAGAACTGGCCAAGAGCATGTCGGGCGATGCTCAGTGTAGAGTTTCATAAAGGCCGCCCTGTTACAAAACATCCGTTCAAAAGGTCGTTTATTAAGGGATATTTGGCAGCGCTTACGTCATTTTACTATTCGGCACTTCCTTTCACTATGCGTTTTTGACTGATAATTCAAAAACGGCTGAAACGATTTTATTCAATATAGTTTTTATTGATAGTTCTTATCAGGCCTCACCAAATTTCAGCTTTCTAGTGCAAACGGTAACTGAGCTAGACCGCGGACAGACGGACGGACATGGCGAAACTATAAGGGTTCCTAGTTGACTACGGAACCCTAAAAAGAGATAAATAGTAGTTTATGTAACTGTTAGGTAATAAGGCCTAATTATGTACAGAAACATACACTGCTTTACCTACACACATATTAAAAATTCAGGGGGGGGGGCGTGCCGGCGGTCGGGGGTAATGAATTTTCATACGTTTTTACCACTCTGTCACAGATAAACCAAGATATTTATTCTTCAATGTAAGCACATCACAATGCACTAATGAACGTCAGAGAAAAATAAAATACGTGAGTGTCGTCGAACACGCGATTCGAACGAAGTTATGTTATTTAACTTTATTTCATCTTTTTTGGATTTTTTTTTTTGTATTTTTGAAATTGTTGAAATTTTTGAAATTGTTGAAATTTTTGAAATTTTTGAAATTTTTGCAATTTTTGCAATTTTTGCAATTTTTGAACTTTTTGAACTTTTTGATAAATTCGAACATTTTGTAATTTTTGAAATTTATGAAATTTTTGAAATTTTTGAAGATTTTGAATTTTTTGAAATTTTTGAAAATTTTGCCATTTTTTACTTTTAGGTTCTCGACTTTTTTCAGTTTTTTTCACTTTTATCACTTTGTCACTTCTCACTTTAACTTTTCACTTCACTTTATTCTATTTTATATGTATATTTTTTTTTTCATTCCATTTTACATGTTTCTCAATCGTATGGGTGTCGCGTTTTCGTGACGTGACGCTTTTTCGTGACGTCACGTTACTTTTTTTGGCCTAGCCTCCCATCCGCGAACCGTCCGATAAGGAACTTCGTTCCAAAACTACCACCGGTTCTAACCCTACACCTCTGGCCCAAGAAGTATTATGACATTTATGACCGAAAAGAAACTCGACGGGACTTATTTTATTCAAAACAGTAAGTAAATATATTATTAGATCTTAAAGATACAAAATAATGCGTAGTTCTTCAAGAAGACATATCAAAACAGCTTGAGAGACAGATAATGTACCCATTGTTTAATTATAAAGAAAAATAAATCCTAATCTGACTGCTTCAAAACGTTTGATATGTTTTCCTACCTAACCGGTGTCCTATAAATGTTAGATGATTTTGTAGTACTTTTTTGGTTTGGACCATACATCTTTGTCCGTCATATATAGTCCTCGAACCTGGAATAACCCTTTGAAATTCATGACATTTTCAAATATTTCTTAAGAGCGGGTAAAGGTAAATTTAAAGCATCGACGGGTAACTTGTTATAAATATGAACACCTTGACCAAAAAATTAAAAATTATTTCAATACCAAATTTCATCTAAATACGTACAGCGGTTATTGGTTCTTTCTTCCCCATGTAAACTTCCACCCCTTTTGCATCCGCTTAAGGGATAATTTCGAGATAAAACTATTTTATTTCCTTTTCCAGAGCTCAAATTATCTCCATACCAAATTTTATCTAAATCGATTCTGCAGTTAATAATTCCGTATACAAATTTCCAACTCCCTTTTCACCCTTTTAGGGTTGATTTTGGGGTAAAAAATATCCTTTGTCCTTTCTCGAGACCCATACTATCTCTATACACATTTCCATCTAAATCGTTTCAGCGGTTAAAAATTCTCCACTTTCAACCCCATTTTCACCCCCACCAGGGTTGATTTTCGGGATTAAAACTATATATTATCCTTTCCCGGGACTCAAACTATCTCTATACAAAATTTCATCAAAATCCGTTCAGCTGTTTTCACGTGATGCGCGGTCAGATAAACAGTCAGACAAAAATTCTAAAAATTGTTGTAACGTGTTCTGTTATCGATTCTAAGTATCCCTAGCCAACTTTTTTCGATTATCTTCCATGTACAGACTTTCGACCCTCTTCAGCTTTATTATATGTATAGATCGATAGAAGATAGATGAACCTAACCTACTCTTTGAGCCGCAGTTTGGGTTGGTTCAGGGTCACAGTTCTCACCTAACCCACTCTTTAAGCAGCCATTCGGGGTGGTTGAGGGTCACAGTTCTAACCTAACCTAACCCACTTTATGAAGCAGCCGTTTGGGTTGGTTGAGGGTCGCAGTTCTCACTTCTAACCTAACCTACTTTTTTGGCAGTCATTCTGGTTGGTTGGGGGTCACAGTTCTAACCAAACCTAACCCACTGATAATTCAAAAACGGCTGAAACGATTTTATTCAATATAGTTTTTATTGAAAGTTCTTATCAGGCCACACCAAATTTCAGCTTTCTAGTGCGAACGGTAACTGAGCTAGACCGCGGACAGACAGACGCACATGGCGAAACTATAAGGGTTCCTAGTTGACTACGGAACCCTAAAAAGAGATAAATAGTAGTTTATGTAACTGTTACGTAATAAGGCCTAATTATGTACAGAAGCATACACTGCTTTACCTACACACATATTAAAAATTCAGGGGGGGGGGGGGGGCGTGCCGGCGGTCGGGGGTAATGAATTTTCATACGTTTTTACCACTCTGTCACAGATAAATCAAGATATTTATTCTCAATGTAAGAACATTACAATGCACTAATGAACGTCAGAGTAAATTAAAATACGTGAGTATCGTGGAACACGCGATTCAAACGAAGTTATGTTATTTCATATCTTTTTTGGAAATTTATTTTTTTTGTATTTTTTTGAAATTTTTAAAATTGTTGAAATTTTTGAAAATTTTTAAATTTTAGAAATTTTAGAAATTTGTGAAATTTGTGAATTTTTTGAAATTTTTGAAATTTATGAAATTTTTGAACTTTTTGAAAATTTTGAAAAATTTGGAAAATTTGAAATTTTTGAAAATTTTGCCATTTTTTACTTTTAGGTTCTCGACTTTTTTCAGTTTTTTCACTTTTATCACTTTGTCACTTCTCACTTTAACTTTTCACTTCACTTTATTCTGTTTTATACCTATGTATATTTTTTATTTCATTCCATTTTACATGTTTCTCAATCGTATGGCTGTCGCGTTTTCGTGACGTGACGCTTTTTCGTGACGTTACTTTTTTTGGCCTAGCCTCCCATCCGCGAACCGTCCGATAAGGAACTTCGTTCCAAAACTACCACCGGTTCTAACCCTACACCTCTGGCCCAAGAAGTATTATGACATTTATGACCGAAAAGAAACTCGACGGGACTTATTTTATTCAAAACAGTAAGTAAATATATTATTAGATCTTAAAGATACAAAATAATGCGTAGTTCTTCAAGAAGACATATCAAAACAGCTTGAGAGACAGATAATGTACCCATTGTTTAATTATAAAGAAAAATAAATCCTAATCTGACTGCTTCAAAACGTTTGATATGTTTTCCTACCTAACCGGTGTCCTATAAATGTTAGATGATTTTGTAGTACTTTTTTGGTTTGGGCCATGCATCTTTGTCCGTCATATAATAGTCCTCGAACCTTGAATAACCCTTTGAAATTCATGACATTTTCAAATATTTCTTAAGAGCGGGTAAAGGTAAATTTAAAGCATCGACGGGTAACTTGTTATAAATATGAACACCTTGACCAAAAAATTACAAATTATTTCAATACCAAATTTCATCTAAATACGTACAGCGGTTATTGGTTGTTTCTTCCCCATGTAAACTTCCACCCCTTTTGCATCCGCTTAAGGGATAATTTCGAGATAAAACTATTTTATTTCCTTTTCCAGAGCTCAAATTATCTCCATACCAAATTTTATCTAAATCGATTCTGCAGTTAATAATTCCGTATACAAATTTCCAACTCCCTTTTCACCCCTTTAGGGTTGATTTTGGGGTAAAAACTATCCTTTGTCCTTTCTCGAGACCCATACTATCTCTATAGTTACACATTTCCATCTAAATCAGTTCAGCGGTAAAAAATTCCTCATACCAACTTCCAACCCCCTTTTCACCCCCACAAGGGTTTGAAAACTATCCTATGACGTTTCTCGAGACTCATACTCATTTCTATCTAAATCGTTTCAGCGGTTAAAAATCCTCCATACAAACTTTCAACCCCATTTTCACCCCCACCAGGGTTGATTTTCGGGATTAAAACTACATATTATCCTTTCCCGGGACTCAAACTATCTCTATACAAAATTTCATCAAAATCCGTTCAGCTGTTTTCACGTGATGCGCGGTCAAATAAACAGACAAACAGATAAACAGACAAACAGACAAAAATTCTAAAAATTGTTGTAACGTGTTCTGTTATCGATTCTAAGTATCCCTAGCCAACTTTTTTTCGATTATCTTCCATGTACAGACTTTCGACCCTCTTCAGCTTTATTATATGTATAGATATAAGAACACTATGATTCGCCGATTGGCATACAAATTCAAACTTAAAATTAGGTAAGTAGTTAAGTATATACATATACCAATTTACAAGTATACATGCAGAATTTTAAGTTAAAAATTAAAATAAATTACTGTACGTATTTTAAGTAAATAAATGCATAGCGTTTATATTAATATTAAATTACGAAAATATAGTCCACAATTTGATATACTGTGTAGTAGCAATATTTCAAAATCAGGTTTGTACAATTTCATGAATACTTAATTGCATTATTAGTTATGCCAGCATCCTCGGCACCCTCCCGCGGGGGCCCGATTTTTTAGATACATTTTAGACTTATTTAGTAAATTTCTAAATTTAGTTTCTAGTATTCTAGTATTAAATTTTATTTATAGACATTTAGTTTATAATTCATATAACAAACTTAAATATAACTTAAAAATAACACTAAGCTATCTAAAAAAACAAAACAAAACAAACCCTACAATAAAATAACCTAAATTAAATACCTATAAATCTATTTCTAATTTTGGCCCCTGTGGCATGGTACCGAGGATGCTAGCAGCAGGTCCTCGCTGGACCGCAATACTCAGGCGTTGGGCGAGGAAGCTGCCAGCTCTTTTATCCCCAGTTATGTCGACCAATCGTTTAGCGAACTCTCTATAATTAAGTAATTAGTTTAAAATAAATGATATTTAATGTTAATAATTTATGTTAATGTTCAAGGGCGTCGCCAAGGGGGGAGCAGGAAGGAGCCGCCTCCCCCCCCCCCCTTCACACTCTTGATATTTTCAACACATTTCATACTTTCTTCACCCGCCATTTATATCAACTATCAACTTGCCCCCCTCTGGGCCATCAATAAATATGTTTAGATTTATATCTTCTATTTTAAAGTGTGTTACCCAATTGTCACTTGTCACTTAAGTTAGCCATAAGGTCAGCCTGGCAGATATGTATCTGTGGCCGACAAATAGGGCAGATGCCCTGGTTGTGGTGGCCACTGTGCCGGTTAATTTTGGCCATTTGCAACTTTATTAAGGTATTAAGAAACTACAAGTCTATCGTTTATAGTTAATATAAGACTAAATATGGCAACACAGATGACACTATCTTCTGGCATGCATTAGTTGTCATTCAGTTGTCAGAAGCCATAGAAAAAAGTGACCAAAATGGTATACTGGGCCCCTTTCTGACATTTTATTAAAGAAAGAAAAAGATCTAATGTTAGAATCTTAACAGGGGATATTATCCATATAAATATATAATTTCAGTGACTTACCCCCCCCTTATTCATAAACGTCTACTAAAGTTAAGAGGCCTCTGATAATCGTTTGCCCCTTTCCGTCCAACTTATATGAGGGAAAGGGACAAACGATTATGAGCAATCTCTTATTTTTAGTGGCCGTTTATGAATAAGGGGGTTAGTATATGTATAAAGAGTGTCAAAATTCGTTATTGACACAAAATGACGGACGTCTAAATAGACAAACTCTCATTAAAGTGGCCAAAACCGGGGCATCCGCCCTATTTTAACGTATGGCGGGAAAAGCTAATGCCTGACAGAGAAGGCGTATCTCACATTCGAGCGAATTTAGACCTCAAAGAAAAAAGTAGGAAATTTGTGTATGGTAGCTGAATTTTGTATAAAACCACAGACAATTTTTAGCCGAATATCAGTCTGATTTTTCTCTATGGTAGCTGAATTCCGCTAAGTATGTGCGCGCCATAATCAAGGCAGATCAGACGAGCAAATCTGTAGGTACGGGTATGGCTATTGAGTTCACGATAAATACGAGTATATCTACGCGAGATATAATAACATCCGCTGGCCACTGTAGGTACGTAACTATATTTGATTAAGTATAGGTCCACCTACAATAATTGTTGACTAATATGATACCATTACTAAACTCAAATAGAATTGGGCAGGACATGTTGCCAGGCTGGGTGACGGCAGGTGATCAGAATTTGGTATGACGATTGACAGGTTTAGTCTTCTATAAGATAAGCTTAAACTAAAATGCCTTATTTTACACTCCCTAAGTTAACTTTAAACCTTTTGGTCTTATTGAACACTTGCTTAAAGTAACTACTTGCAGCCATTTTGCCGACATTCTTAATAAAGTGTTCATAAGTTTTTTTAAAGACAAATTTCTCTTTAATTTTACTCAGAAAAGGTAAGTTACACTTACACAACTTGTTATTTTTATAGCAGTTTTATGCAAAAGCTTATTAAGGTCATAAGTCTAATACAACACTAACTCACTCTAATAAGAAAGAGTGTACTTTTAAGATGCTTTTTTAACTTCAAATAACATTTAAGACCAATGTCCCTTTTAAAATGCACTTGTAAGACAACCTATTCTGTGTTACGATGACTCTTTATATACATCTATAAGAGTACGTAGTAGGAGTTAATATTCTTTAAGTACAAAATGCCTTAAATCATGCTTTTATAAGATGGACGGACTATGACAGTTCATGACTTGATTATGACAATCAAGACACTTGAAAGTCTTCTGTACCACCTTATAAGAACTAAGTCACACACCTTATAATCAGCATACCTGTAAGAGAAAATTGTGAGTTGAGTCTCATGTAGAGCCGTAGCCAGGGGGGGGGAGTCATTATGGGGCAAAGCTCTACCTTAAAATATCATTGCCCTACCTTAAGAACTGCCATCGACTATGAGAATAAAATAAATGCCCTACTATTTATACCTTGTTATTCGCCATGCCCTATATAGACGCGCTGGTGGCCTGGTGGTAAAGTTGGGGCCAGACGGCAGATAGCCGCAGATTCTGCCACGTGACCTTGGTTGGAGCGAGTTGTTGAAGCGACATGCTACATGGCTGACAACCAACCAACCGCTTCCGCCAATGGTTCGCAGAGCACACCAAGGGCGTTTAAAGGTCATGTAGAATTTGGCATCAACCACTGGCTACATCTCTGTTTTCAGCCAAGGGCTGTGGTTGTATGCCGTCTGGCCCCAACTTAAGAATAGAAGCGCTGGTGGCCTGGTGGTAAGACGTCACTTTCAATCCGAAGGTCTCGGGTTCAAACCCCGGCTTGTACCACTGAATTTTTAGCACTTATGTACCTACCTATGAAATATCATTTGATATTTACCAGTCGCTTTTCGGTGTGAAGGAAAACATCGTGAGGAAACGGGATCTAATTCCCACAAGGTCTAGTTTCCCCTCTGTGTTGGAAGATCAGGTGGCAGTCGCTTTCGTAAAAACTAGTGCCTACGCCAATTCCTGGGATTAGGTTGCCGAGCGGACCCCAGGCTCAATAGAGCAAAAAATCTGGGACAAACGCTAGGAGGAAGAGAGATTCGCCATGCCCAACTTTAAATTACCACCGCCCTATCTTAATAATCTTACAGAAATATAGATACTGTGCAAATATGCACGGTGCCCGCGAGGAAACGGAAAGATTTTAACAGTATATTCTAGATCCTATTTAGAGACAAAAATGTCATATAAGTTTTTTGTAATTCGCCTAGTTTCAGAGTTAATACCAATTTATAAAAAATACACTTTTTATTATAACTCAGCACAAAACGCCTTTCTGAGGGCGTTTTTGCCACTATTGGTCATTTGGTATTTGGTTTACACGTCTTTATTGACAGATATCAAAGTGACAAGGAAAACTATGCAGAAACTAAATTTTTACAAAAAAAATGTACCAATTTGTTTTAGACGATAATTTTATCAATAACATTTACTTTTCATGTGCAAGAAACATTAAAAAAATAGAGAAAAAAAGAAAAAAAAATTTTTTTTTTGGCGAAATTGACCTTAAGTCACATAATATTTTTTCCTTCTTTTGGTCTCAGGAATGCGTGGTTAATTTTTTTCCGTTTCCTCGCGGGCACCTTGTATATGCATTGAATTAATGAGTTCAGTTTGATTAGCAGCAACATACATCCTTTTATGAAAAGCCCAAAGGACATATGATAAATATGTGTTAAAAACCCATTTAATAGCATCTACTAAAATCCACCATAACCCATTACATTAAAGTTTACAAATGGTCAATAAACTACGCCAACAATTATTCAATTTATAATGAAATGAGTCATTTAATGTAATCTGTTTACATATTACTCCTACGCAGTCCCGAAAAACAGGAGTTCTCCCACAGTAGTGCTCCATTATTCATTGACAGTTAATCATCTGGTGTTAACAGTTCAACACTTGCCTCTGTTACGAATTGTTATAAAAAGACATATGTGTTTTATTTGAAATAATCTGTGCTTTTTGGACTGGCCATGGAATTAAACGCGGTTTTATGTAAGTAAAAATATGCGAGATTTCACAGTAGAACGAACTGGCAACATTTCAATTAATATTTCCTAGCCTAGTTGGTAGTGATAGTGACCCTGCCTACGAAGCATGAGGTCATTTATTTGTGTGTTTATCACGGATTTGAGTCATGGATGTTTTCTATTTAATTAAGTATTTATCTATGTCTATCTATTATAAATATCGTTGCCTAGTACCCACAACACAAGCCTTATTGAGCTTACTGTGGGACTAAGTTGATTTGTGTAAGAACCCATTAATATTCATTTATTTTATTTATTTATTTTAATATTTAGCAAGTTTGCTTGCAAGCGGTTGTTACGAACGCGTCTGCTACAACAAGAATCAGAATAGTATACATCAATATAATTATTGTATGTATTATTTATAATGTATTTATAGTAAGTATATGTAAGTGTATGTTAATTTACAAAGGTTTCTGCTTCCCAAAGGTTGTCTGGAAGAGATCGCTCTTTAGCGATAAGACCGCCAATTGTTTTGCCTCTGCTTTTTTGTTTTTGACTTGTGTATACTTTGTGTCTATTATTTGAGGTGTGCATAAAGAGAATTTATGTTATGTTATGTTATGTTATGTAGTTTATAGTAAGTAGGCATATGTCTATAAAAATATTATCAATTCAACTTTTCTCCTTGCGCCTTATCTATATGTCACTGTTAGGCCCAGTAATGTATACAGAGGTTGACTGGAAGAGAATGCCATTTGGCATTAAGTACGCCGTTTGTGCATACATTTTTGTATTTGGTGCAATAAAGTTTAAATAAATAAATATTTGAATTAGTTGAATATTTGTTGCTATGGCAGTCACAAAATTAACTGCATAGCTTGTAATGCCATCGCATGACTGAATTATCAAAACTAATAAGTACTGTATTCAATCATCATTGAAATAGCTTGTAATGCCATCGCATGACTGAATTATCAAAACTAATAAGTACTGTATTCAATCATCATTGAAATAATCGTAATAAATGGTAAATAGTTATAGACACCTATTTATTTGCGATAATGACTACAGTACCTATAATAGACTAATAGTAGTTTAAGGGACTGCTACAAGTGCTACATAATGAAGGGCATTAAACTACGAGTGTGGTTTTATAATAATATCACACGAGTGTACAGTTACATACAATACTTTATCTACACACATATTATATTATAACTCCTCAATAACGTGTTGAGATTAATTAGAATGACCACCATTGCACTGCCATGGCCAACTGGATTACAAATCATGAATAACTTGATTTTCGTACCAATACTTTAATTAAATTCCAATTTCGAACATCAGATCTACTGGTAATCGGTATACCAGAAGCTGTTCGGTCATCGATATTGTAAAGTAAATTTTACGATGCACTACAGAATTACAGATACAGGTTTCTTAATACCTATAGGCCATTAATTTATTGTTTCTGAACATATTATAGGAAAGTTACTGGACCCGGGGTATGTCCTTGGACCCGGGGTATGTCCTTAAACTACGTCCGGACCTGGGTATGTCCTTAAACTACGCCAAAAAGAGAGGTATGGGCACTGCGAATGGCATCTCGCTAAGTGTGGTAGGGCACGTTCAGCGAATGTCATCGCTTAAATCTGGAGCAGAGCCCGACTGGGGAAGTACCTCCACCTTACAGAAAACCACAGCCAAATAGCACTAGACCCTACTCATAGTGTTGTGTTCCTGCTGGTGAGTAAGGTTGCCAAAGAGCTCAAAGAGGACCCAGTGTGTTGACGATGAGGGACCTTCTTGTTCCTTTAGTCGTCAACACAGTGAATCCTCCTTTTTGTAAAGGGTCGGCAACGCGCATGTGACTCCTTTGGAGTTGCAGGCGTCCATAGGTTACGGTAGCTGCTTACCATCAGGCGGGCCGTATGCTTGTTTGCCACCGTCGTAGTATTAAAAAAAAAAAAAAAAAAAAAAGTTATTAGTTATATGGTTGTAGATAAAATAATTAAAAATATCATTACAATAATTTATCATATGTTTTGAATTGTGTTATTTGATATTAGATTATATCCGTAATTTAATATTTTAATCGTTGATATATGTATACTAAAGAATACTTAAGTCGTCCTTCAGTTGGCTGGCTTCCCTATACGAGTATACATATATATCTACTCGTACATATATGTTTGTCATTTGTATGGATAACAGTGCCATTTTATCTTGCTACTTGTGATTCTAATTGGGTACTTTCCTGGGTAAAAAATATATAATTCTATTTAGTCCGTCAGTTAGATAATCAAAAAATATTGGACACGTATTTTTTATTTTGTCAATCAAACAAAAATTGGTGAAGATATAGCCCGTTAAAGTTCCGCGTGACGTCACATTATACTAAAAACTGTACTGAAATGTGACGTCACGCGGAACTTTAACGGGCTATATCTTCACCAATTTTTGTTTGATTGACAAAATAAAAAATATGTGTCAAATATTTTTTGATAATCTAACTGACGGACTAAATATATTTTTTTAGGAAAGTAGCCAATTATAAAGTGCAATACATATAGCCAAGGGTATGTTTAATCAATATATCGGAGCGACCAAGGCACTCAAAAACGACTGAACATATACTGTATCGCCTGGACCTTGACTATACAGGCGTTGTTCAGATATTTGTTACCACATTGGCCGCTCCTATATATTTGATAGCTACTGTACCATAATGAATGGACCGTAAGCCAGGAACAAATTTCATGACCAATTGCGTCCCTGGCGATAACTTGTGAAGTGGTTATAGGCGATGTATAATGAAGCCTTGTGAAGGTCAGCTGCCGCTCCGTCGGTGGGTGGAGGAACGGCAGCTATTTAATCACTTTAAAACAACGGTCATTGCGTCCCGATTGAAAATTTGTCAGATGATAGTTAATATGATAGTTTATCTATACATATAATAAACGCGTAAGGAGAAAAAAAATGTACATTGAAGATATTTTAGAAAAACATATTCAGGGGGTCTTAGAAACGTTGACTGAATACATTTCAGTGATTTTTGGAATTCTTGTCTGTCTGTCTATGAATTTGTCCGCGCACTACGTAAAAACTACTGCACAGAATTTTACGAAATTTTGTATAGTAACAGTTTATATCCCGGAGCAACATATAGGGTAGTTTTTATTCTGCTTATTAACAACATAATTTTTATAGTAAAAATAGTTCTCAAAAGTGGTCACAGATGGCGCTGTATAGGTACCCTGTATACCGTATACAAACATTATTTAAGGACGTCTTTAGATTAAATTAAGCGATTCGGTCTGTTGCATTCCGCCATGGATTTTTGAATGCTTTCCCAATTTAAGGATTGCGGGTTAAATATTTTCAAAACGTCTTACTTCGTTTTGGAAATTGTAAGTATCCGGACATATATTGTGATCCATTTATACCTGGTACTTTATTCTCAACGTAAAAATAATCTATTTATCAATACATGAAACCTACTTACAATATACTTCAAAACAAATAAACCGACAGCAAAAATTGTACCGTTTGTGAGAGCAACATGTTTTATCTCTCTTTAACAGCTGATTGCAATAAAAAGGGTAATCATGAATCTAGCAATTGCTAGCTGCTAGCTGTCACGCTGCTGCTGAAGAAATTTTCGCTGCGACGCTTCGGGTCTGGGCCTACGCGGTACTCGGCCTATGGCTTTCGCAGACATTGCCGCTCACCATCGGGCCTCCGGCCCTCAGATTGCTAAGACTCTTCGCCATTGAGTTTTGCCTGGATTCTGTCATGCTGCCTGCTGCTGCTGAATAAATTCTCGCTACGACGCTCCGGGCTTGGGCCTACTCAGTACTCGGCCTATGGCTGTCACAGACATTGCTGCTCACCCTCGGGCCTTATGACACTTCACCATTGAGATATGTCCGGTCCCTGTCATGCTGCTGCTGCTGCTGCTGCTGAAACAATTCTCGCTGCGACGCTCCGGGCCTGGGCCTAAGCGGTACTCGGCCTATGGCTTTCGCAGACATTGCCGCTCACCTTCGGGGCTCCGGCCCTCAGATTAGCTAAGATTCTTCGCCATTGAGTTTTGTCCGGATTACATCATGTTGCTTCTGCTGGAGAAATTTACTGCGACGCTCCGGGCTTGGGCCTACGCGGTACTCGGCCTATGGCTTTCGCAGATATTGCCACTCATCCTCGGGCCTTAAGACACTTCACCATTGCGATATTTCCGGTCCCTGTCATGGTACTGCTGCTGACCTGGGCCCTATACGGTACTTGGCCTTAGGCTTTCTCAGACGTTGCCGCTCACCCTCGAGCCACGGCCCTCGGGTTCGCTAACACACTTCGCCTTTAAGTTTTGTGCGGTCCCTGTCATGATGATGTTGAAGAAGTTCTCTCTGCGATGTTCTGAGCTTGGACCTTACGCGGTACTCGGCCTTTGACTTTCACATACATTTCCGCTCACCCTCGTGTCCGCAGCCCTCAAGTTCGCTAAGAAACTTCGCCATTGAGTTATGTCCGTTCCCTGACATGCTGCTTCTGCTGAAGCAATTCTCGCTGCGATCCTCCGGGCCTGGGTCCTGCGCGGTACTCGCCCTATGGGTTTCGCGATATTGCCGCTCACCGCGTCACGGCATCGGCGTTCGGGTTCACCAAAAAACTTGACCATTGAGTTTTGTGGGTACCCTTTCATGCTCCTGCTGAAAACAAGTCTTGCTGCCTTTGGGCTTATTAGATTTTGGCCTGTTGCTGCAAAAGCAGTTTTCGCTGGGACTTTGCGCTCACACACTACCTCCCGCTTATACCTTCAGCGTTTGACCCTCTGTTCGAAGTATGTTCTCCTGCAGGAACTCGGCCATTAACATTTGCAGGTCTCTACGCACGCCTTTTAGTCAGTTATCTTTATCACGGATGAACTAATAAATTTAGATAGATTTATATGTAGAACGCGTAAATTCTACACTAATGGCCAGGATAGTAAATGAAAATGACAAAACCTCCCACATACGCTCCACCTTACAGAAAACCACAGCCAAATAGCACTAGACCCTACTCATAGTGTTGTGTTCCTGCTGGTGAGTAAGGTTGCCAAAGAGCTCAAAGAGGACCCAGTGTGTTGACGATGAGGGACCTTCTTGTTCCTTTAGTCGTCAACACAGTGAATCCTCCTTTTTGTAAAGGGTCGGCAACGCGCATGTGACTCCTTTGGAATTGCAGGCGTCCATAGGCTACGGTAGCTGCTTACCATCAGGCGGGCCGTATGCTTGTTTGCCACCGTCGTGGTATAAAAAAAAAAAAAAAAAAAATACGCGGGCGAAGCCGCGGGTACAGCTAGTACATGTATAAACGCATTCAAGAAAGTCTTTGTTTACAAAAAGGATGATGTTGTGTGATGGCACTGATGGCTGGTGTACCTAGCTGTCATAATGTATTTAAATTGTTGCAAGCGATATGCCTGGCATTTGCACCACGCATAAACCTTAACAGGTTTCAGTGGCGCATCTTAGTTAAGGTTTAGTTTTTGTAATTCCTTATGATATAAATCAATTTTAAAAAATGTATGTTTATAATCAGTCGGCTGTATCTCAGTGAAATTTAGACCGTCAGGTGGTCAGGTGAACATACGATCTTTAGGGCATCAGCTGACGGTCCACCTCGATATAGGCAACTGACGATTTTTTATATTTATATTATATATAAACTATCATCTGACAAAGTTTCAATCGGGACGCGATGACCATTTTTTTTATTATTTGATTAAATCGCTGCCGTTCCTCAACCCACCAACGGAGAAGCAGCTGACCTTTACAAGGCTTCATTATACATCGCCTATAACCACTTCACAAGTTATCGCCAGGGACGCAATTGGTCATGAAATTTGTTCCTGGCTTACGGTCCATTCATTATGGTACAGTAGCTATCAAATATATAGGAGCGGCCAATGTGGTAACAAATATCTGAACAACGCCTGTATAGTCAAGGTCATTCATTTCATTCACTTCATTACACATCGCCCTTAATCACTTGATAAGTTATCGCCTGGGACCCGACCAACGACATTTTGTTCCTGGCTTAACGGTCTATAAGGTCTCACTGTGACGTCATGAAGCATCTCTTTCTCACTTGTGCAAAAGTACCGGGTACCATGTTGTCAGATTTTTTTTACTGGACATCAGATATACCGGAGCGGCCAAGGTAGTTATAAATATCTGAACAACGCCTCTATTGTCAAAGCCATAAAGTGCATGTTCAGATATTTGGAGTAACTTGGCCGCTCCGATATAGTTGAGGGGGACTTCACCTTGGTTATGCTTTGGATAGGTATGTCATATTGGCCAAAAACCCGTTGGTTTTATCCACTTTTCAAAGTTTCAATCATAATAAAGGTTCCTTTTTACCATTTTAGTAAGTAACCCTAAAAATGAAATATTTCGGGTGTACCGACAAAAGTTTTAAAACTTGCATACCTAAGTAAAAATCCCAGCAAAAAACTGCAAATAAAATAGGGAAATAAATCACGGAAAAAACCAAACGATGATTCAGATGATGCTATAAAGCGGATTCACATCGGGTGGATGTATGTTAACCGCCTTACATAAACTATCAGGAGGCGTATCTATTCGAGAACCGTTAACTGTTGCAACAATGCCTATACCATACTCAACTTTGCCTCATTCTACCACACGAACATTTTTTCATACCGAACAATCTCCTAAACGTCTAAAAACATGGACAATGGTCAATTTACCTTGTTTGAATCAGCAAGGAGTAAAAGCCAGACATAAAATCTTTGCCTGATTTGGATAACAGCGATTATCTATATATTTCTACCGAATAGGTATTCACATATTTAATCCCTAATAATGGCCGTCCTTCTCCAATCTCAGGAATAAAATATTAACAGTTATTTGGTGAAGAAAACCGTGTTTTTCAAGCCAAACAAAGTTGAGCATGGTAGGCAATGTTACAGGAATTGACGGAGTTTATAATGTGAAATTAATTTATTACATGTGTAAACTTTATTGCACAAAACTAGTTGGTTCGTTCATTGAACCATATTATTTTTATACCACGACGGTGGTAAACAAGCATACGGCCTGATGGTAAGCAGTTACCGTAGCATATGGTCGCCTGCAACCCCAGAGGATTCACATGCGCGTTGCCTACCCTTTAAGAACCTATACACTCCTTTTTTGAAGAACCTCATACTGTAGCCCGCTGGGAAAACCTCGAATACTATGCTGGGAATATGCGGGTATGGACCCGGGGTATGTCCTTAAACTACGTCCGGATTTGGGTATGTCCTTAAACTACGCCAAAAAGAGAGGTATGGGCACTGCGAATGGCATCTCGCTAAGTGTGGTAGGGCACGTTCAGCGAATGTCATCTCGCTTACTTCTTTGGAACTATTAATATCATTTTATTTTTCAATCCGAATTTTTATACTTAGATATTCAATAAGTAAAGAACTTAAGTATACAGGATGTAACAAAATACTGGTGATCGGTTTAAGTGCGTAATTGGTATCGTGTTGCGACTAAGAAAAATAAGGAGAAATATTTTTTGGACGCAAACTTTTTTTTGTATAGGGCACGGCACGTCGTCCCAGCTGGCCAACCCTCCATACAAAACAATTTTTTTTTCACGTGAAAAAATGTTGTTCTTACTTTTTTATCATTAGAATACGATACCAATTACGCCCTTAAACAGATCACCAGCATTGTTTTTATCTTGTATACTTAAGTTCTTTACTTATTGAATATCTAAGTATAAAAATTCGGATTGAAAAATAAAAGGATATTAATAGTTCCAAATAAGTTCCAGATGTTTACAAAAGTTCCATGCAACGGTAGCAATTTAATATAAATGTTATATTAGGTACGAGTCCGGGCATCGAACCTTGAACCTCCTGCAGAGTTAGCATAATAAGCGTCATGTCACTGACTACGTATTTCTCACAGATAAATCCTAACCCTAGACAAAATAACAGCGCTTTCAACATATTAAGTTGCTCTTTTTTCGCCGTAGTAAAAAAAGCTGAAAGGAACAACCTACAATACCTGATAAAGCCGACATGATTTTACAATACAATACAATACAATAATGTTTATTTCAGAGTAATAGATTCCATTTGGTTAGTAACACACAAAAACAAAAACAAATAAAAAAAATTATATAGATTATATTACTAATGTTAGTACTTACTTGCTAAAAATTTATCAACTAAATAATACAATCTACAAGTATGGGGAGCGCGAGACGTTTTAGGGGGGGGGGGTTAGGGGGTTTTTAGGGTTCCGTAGTCAACTAGGACCCCTTCGCCGTCCGTCTGCCCGCGGTCTAGCTCAGTGACCGTTAGCACTACCTACGTAGAAAGCTGAAATTAATCACGCCGACAAAGTGGTAGAATAAAAACTGGAAAAATATTTTTATTAGGGTACCCTCCCGTACACATCAAGTGGGGGTGAATTTTTTTCGCTCCAACCCTATCGTGTTGAGTACCGTTATATAGGTCTTTCAAAAAGAATAGAGGTCTTCTAAAACAGTTTTTTTTTAAAACAAGCTTTTATTCAAAAACCTTAATTAAAAATGAAAATATAATATGTATTATAGCACTTTCTTCAAGCTGCAGCATCAGATCAGCTAATTGATGAAAAAGTATTGCATTGTCACCAAACATACATAAGTATTCCAAATTTCAGCTCAATCGGATAACGGGAAGACCCTGAAAAATTTTGACGGACAACTTACATATTTATTTACTTATATACTTACATACCTAGTTGGTTACTAAGTTCTGTTACCAGATTCCTAACTGATAAAATATAAAATAAAGTTTAAAATAAAAATTTAAAGTAATTATTTAATAGCCTAATTTGTAATGAACATAATATGGTATAATAATATACAAATCAGATGGGAAATTTATTGAAAATCCTTGTAAAGCACAAGATTGCCTGAAGACGCAAACACGCGGTAAATTTAAGAAAATGACACTTTACAAAAGTACATCAAATAAATATTGCACCTTTGTTTAGAAGGTTCCATTGCTTGTTTGTAAGAAACCTGTTTATTAGAGGTAATTGTGTGACCACCATTTAATTTTCTAGCGATGTTACCCCACAGATATTCCCATTTGAAACATTGCCTATTTTTAAGTTTTGCACAAAAGACATAGATTTAGACTGCTATGGAACAAACAGACTTGCAACGTATAGTCTAGTATTTTATCGGATAGACCCACGTGAACTATACATACACCAAATTGAAGCTAAAGAATATAGCTACCGAATTGTGCAAGACTGATGCGTCTTAAACGTGATTAAAAATAAATAGGATTTAAAATCAACATGAACAAGGAGCGTACTTTTGACGAATATTTTTCACGCCTTTTTCCGAGTGTTATAAAGAATTCTGAAAAACTGCGACAATAGTTTTTAATTCAATATATTGTAATCTATTGACTGTTAAATAAACTTTTAATTTATGTACATGAATAATTAAAATTTTGCTACCTATTCCTATTTATTTAGTGAAAACTCTAGTAACAGAACTTAGTAACCGACTAGGTACATACGAACAGTGCAAGTTAAATAAAAGCTTGTAAAAAAAACCGGCCAAGAGCATGTCAGGCCACGCTCAGTGTAGGGTTCCGTAGTTTTCCGTCCGTCACAGAAAGTGTCCCCACTTAAGAGTTAAAATAACACCGCCATGTAGGATATGATATGAGCGTTCCACCTACAGCGACATCTATCGGCAAATTAAGTAAACTATTGCGCGCGAGCTTAAAGTATGGAAGATGATTTTTATGGGATAATTCTTTATTGCATGAACCGATTTTCACCGTTTTTACTTTATTTGAAAGCACGTCATTTCATTGTGATTTTGTAGAAATAACAAGTACAATAAACACCTGCTTATACGGTTAAATTACAAACTTAGTTCAGAAATTATTTTGTCAATTTTTTTCAAAAACTATTAAACCTATCAAGTTCAAAATAATTTTCCTAGAAAGTTTTTATAAAGTTCTACTTTTGAGATTTTTTTCATATTTTTAAAACTTATGGTTCAAAAGTTAGAGGGGGGACACTTTTTTTTTTACTTCTGGAGCGATTATTTCCGAAAATATTTACTTTATCAAAAAATGATTTTAGTAAACCCCTATTCATTTTTAAATACCTATCCAACAATATATCACACGTTAGGGTTGAAATGAAAAAAAAAATCACTCCCCACTTTACGTATAGGGGAGGTACCCCAATAAAACATTTTTTTCCACTTTTTATTTTACCACTTTGTCGGCGTGATTAATATACATATTAGTACCAAATTTCAGCTTTCTAGTGCTAACGGTCACTGAGATTATCCGCGGACGGACGGACGGACGGACAGGCAGACATGGCGAAACTATAAGGGTTCCTAGTTGACTACGGAACCCTAAAAAAGGGCATCCCATCACCCATCTAACTTTTGAACCGTGGAACCAAAAAATTTGAAAATACATGGAAGTGAGGCCTCATAATTACTTTCAATAAAAACTATATTGAATAAAATCGGTTGAGCCGTTTTTGAGTTGTCGCTCAAAAACGCATAGTGAATGGACGTTAGTGCCGGATAGTAAAATGACGTAATCGCCGCCAAATATCCCTTAATAAACGACTTTTTGAATGATTTTTTTGGTATTGTAACAGGTCGGCAACTATGGAACCCTACACTGAGCATGGCCCGACATGCTCTTGGCCATTTTTTTTTAAATATAAATTAGTTAAGCTAAATCATCATTTCAAGAAAAATTACATCCCTTGTAGTCCAGATGAGAAAGGTTACATTTTATACCGACTTCCAATCGGCAGTGATTCTATCCGTAAAAACCGGCCAAGAGCGTGTCGGGCCACGCTCACTGTAGGGTTCCGTAGTTTTCCGTCCGTCACAGTAAGTGTCCCCACTTAAGAGTTAATAACACCGCCATGTAGGATATGATATGAGAGTTCCATGTACAGCGACATCTATCGGCAAATTGAGTAAACTATTGCGCGCGAGCATAAAGTATGGAAGATGATTTTTATGGGATAATTCTTTATTGCGTGAAACGATTTTCACCGTTTTTACTTTATTTGAAAGCACGTCATTTCATTGTAATTTTGTAGAAATTACAGGTACAATAAACACCTGCTTATACGGTTAAATTACAAACTTAGTTCAGAAATTATTTTGTATTTTTTTTTCAAAAACTATTCATCCTATCAAGTTCAAAATAATTTTCCAAGAAAGTTTTTATAAAGTTCTACTTTTGAGATTTTTTTCATATTTTTAAAACTTATGGTTCAAAAGTTAGAGGGGGGGGACGCATATTTTTTTACTTCTGGAGCGATTATTTCCGAAAATATTTACATTATCGAAGAATGATTTTAGGAAACCCCAATTCATTTTTAAATACCTATCCAATAATATATCACACGTTAGGGTTTAAATGAAAAAAAAAATCACTCCCCACTTTACGTATAGGGGAGGTACCCTAATAAAAAAAAAATTTTCACTTTTTATTTTACCACTTTGTCGGCGTGATTGATATACATATTAGTACCAAATTTCAGCTTTCTAGTGCTAACGGTCACTGAGATTATCCGCGGACGGACGGACGGACGGACGGGCAGACATGGCGAAACTATAAGGGTTCCTAGTTGACTACGGAACCCTAAAAATCCGAACTCAGGATTCCCTAACCTTTCGAAATTCTTGCATTAGCGTCGGTACAAATAGTTTCTATGAAAGTGATCGCCATTGCCGTTGACCCTCTAACCCAGTGGGGAAAATAACTTGTTGGGATTAGGTCCGGTTTCCTCACGATTGTTTCCTTACCCGAAAAGCAACTGGTGAATATAAAATGATATTTCTTTTTTCTACTTTGCCTTCGGTTGACTGGTAGAGAATGCCTTTGGCATTGAGTGCGCCTTTTATACATCAAGATTTTCTCCTGTGCAATAAAGTGTAATAGGCCAGTCAAATTAGAATCTTTCGAATAATTAATTGCCAGCAAACTGGAAATCGTTGTAATACCTGCATTCGGTCCTAAATTCGTGTAATCCAAGTTTGCCCAAGAGGTGTGCGTTATTTTTGGGAAATTGTTGCTCCTGTGTTGATCCTGAGGACTCATTTCAGCAGGTCAATTATTCCTATTATATTCAACTAAGGGCAATGAGACTTCCTTGGATAAAATCCGCCACGGAATATTCTCAAAATACCTCATAAAGCCAACTTTCAATTTTGCCTCTCCACCCCCAACAAATGCAGCCGAATTTAACCCTTTTTAACATTGAATGGGTTAACTTTTTCCAACGGACCTACCGTTTTTGAGCTACAAGCAAATAACTGGCAAAAAGCAAACATTTCTCAGTTATTTTGCTGCTAAACCTCCTGAAATTGAGCAAACTCGGATAACACTCATCTAGGACCAAATTTAAGGTATTTGAAGCCTGCTGGAAATTAATTCCTCAAAAAGCTTTTTATTGATCGTATTCGATTGGTCTATACCTAAATAAATAAATATTTCGTACATGACATAAGTTCCAAGAAACTCAGTGGAACGAACAGGGGATCGAACCCAGAACCCGTGTATTTTGAAAGTCACACTTCTTATCGCTAGGCCACCAGCGATCGACATAATGCCTACCTATGTATTACCTTAAATAAAATACATATACAGGGTGATTCAGGAAACGTAAGCAGGAACAACCCTGCACACTTAGTTTACGATAATGAATCGGCCGCCATCATGTTTAAGTGAAACAATAACTCCTTTCTATTTTTTTACCTTTTTGTTACGTAGAAATTTTAATCTCTGTTATCATGGTCACACATAAATAAATCATTATATCATTAATGATAAATACTCTTTAACAATTATGACAGTACTTTAATTAGGAAAAAATAATCGTCAAATTAAGTGAGATACGATGTTTCCAATATGTAACTAGACATCAATTTGGCACATTCACAGAAAAACAAGAGAGTATCAGTACTCGACGGAGTAATCTAATGCCATGTGTGTCGTTACGTAAATATTTTTTTTTGCGTTAATCACACTAATACTGGTATGAAACAATAGCTTGTTATTAACTAAATCCGTTGTATTAAGCCTGATCACGTCTACTGAATCATTATATTATATTATCTGTATATTATAATTATAAAATTACTTCTATTGTTCCAGATATTGCCGCCTTTTTGTCCTGTGTATGGAGCGCAACATCCACGGTATGCTCAATTAAGGATCGCAAAGATTGCATCTCCTACACGGTGCTCTGCGAGCAGCATGCTGGCACTACGATGAACCCCAGCTGCAACTCCAACGTGCGTGTCAACTTCATCATGAAAGATTCCACTGTTGAGACCCTCACCACTGGTTTCTTCGGGAGCACCAACTTCGACGCCAAAGTCAGAAGCATCCATGCCATCAATAACAATTGGCATAACATCGAGTCCTTCGCCTTTAAATACTACACCAAATGCGAAGACATCAACTTGGCCAATAATAACATCAAAACTATTAACAACTATGCGTTCAAAACCTTGACTGTTCTTGATTCACTAAACTTATCTAATAACGCTATTGACCATTTAAATCCAGATTCGTTTAAGATTTCAGATTTAGGTACAAATAAAATAAGTGTACTTGATCTCTCGAATAACATACTGACGAAAATTTCTAGCGAGCCACTGAGTAAGATGTCGAATCTAAATAGGTTGTATTTACAGAACAACAAAATTAACTCTCTGGCAGATGATTGTTTTGTTAGTATGAAAAACTTAAATATTTTAAATTTACGGAATAATCAGCTAACTGCTATTAATGTTACTCTTATGAGTTTAAAATCATTGTCGGGTTTAGATTTAGCATATAATCATTTGATAAAATTATCAGGATTTGAGCTAAATCGATTGGGGTCTCTTTTGTTTCTCAATGCGAGTAACAACGATATAGAAGAAGTTGAATCAAATTGTTTCAATCTGGCATTCAGCCTTAAGTCCATAGATCTGAGAAATAATAAAATCAAAACGACCATAGATGATAAAATGTTTATCAACAATAATCAACTACAAAACTTAAATTTATATAATAATAGCATTGAACATATTGCAGATGATGCATTTAAAAATACCAATTTAATCACACTTAATTTAGAAAACAATAATGTAAAAGGGGATATTACTGGACAAACTTTTAAAGGAATATCTAAATTGACGAAACTGGATTTGTGTAACCAAAGTATAACAGCTATAAAAAACAATGCATTTTCTACAGCAGAAAGTCTTGTTTCCTTAAACCTGAGTAGAAACGCTATAAATACAATCGAAAGTAACAGTTTTCCAAGCGGGATGAACTTAAGCGTTTTAGACATTTCTTACAACAATGTAACAAATCTAGACTTTTTAATTGATTCATTACAAGCCCTTACCGAACTGTATTTGCATGGCAACAAACTCAGCGTTATAAAACGGGGTACATTTCTTAACCAGACAGATTTGAAGAAACTAGACTTGTCAATGAATTTCATCCATGCCCTAGAAAACTATTCTTTGCCTCTTCTTAATTTACAGTATCTAAATGTGACTGGTAACCATTTGGCAGGGTCTCTCAAGAGTAACGTAATAAGCCCAACAAAATATCTAAGATTTTTGGACTTCAATAATTTCAACTTTACCAAAATTGATGACAGAGCATTTGTCGATTCGCCTTTAATTGCGAGAGTTAACCTTTCACATAATTCAATCGAATTCATAGGTCCTGAAAACTTTATAAATATGGACAATTTGTACAGCTTAGATTTATCATATAACAACCTGCCAAAATTACAAATGAATAATAGTGAGCTGCCAAACCTAAAATCTTTATATTTAAATAATAATCATCTGCAAGGCATTTCTAATTCCTTCTCCAACATATCAAATATAATTTATCTTGACATTTCTAATAATGACTTAACTGATATTTCTGATCCAATCGTTCAAACTTTACACAATTTACGTGTTCTACATGTTTCAAATAATAAACTAACACAATTCAACAACCCACGGACGAACTCTCTTATAAAACTTATGACATTAAGCCTGTCTTCAAATTTTTTGACCAAATTAAATTTAAGTTACTATCCAGATTTGATTAACGTCGATTTGAGTCACAATAATATCAGTTTCATCAACAGCTCTTTCTTCCAAAACCTCGACTATCTACAGTCCGTAGATTTGAGCTTCAATAATATAACCGAGTTGACTCCTGGTACATTCCAAAATCTCAAAATTTTAAAGCTTCTCAACATATCTTCTAACTCCATTAGCACTTTGCGCTACGGCAGTTTCAAGGGCCTCGGAAGAGCAGAAGTGATTGATGTATCTCGAAACGCAATACATGTTCTAGATGTACATATATTCCACGAATGCACAGAGTTGAAACAATTGATCATTGACTATAATTTTATAACCCAGCTCGATTTCGAGAGCTTAGTAACGACAGCTAGTAAACTTACTGTCCTCAGTTTAGGAGGCAACCCGATTTTGTGTAAAGAAATAGTTAGAAATTTCAACTCGGGCATTGGGAGTAGGCGTGTGGAAGTTACTTCAATAGATAAAGTTTTTGAGGAAGACAATGTCCACGGGATTTGGTGTGGTACGGGAACAGTAACTTCAACTACAGCGGCAACTAGTGTGGCTCCTTCAGAACCTAGTGGTACTAACTCGATATCAAATGTTTTATTGGTCTGGTGCACGGTGTTGACGATTCTGATTATTGTTGTAGGTGTTGTCAGTTACTTTTATAAAAGAAACCAGAAAGCTTTTCAAATAACACAACCTAGTAATAGGCGCAGTTGTTCTACAGAATTTGAATACCAAAGTGACTTGTTAATGGAGTAGGTTATTGTAGTTTACTTAGATAGGTACATAATAAAATAATAAATTATTGTATGTAAGTAAATTGTATTAGGTTAAGTATACCGATTTGTCAAGATTACCAGGATAACCTCAGAATAACCATCCGTAGCTATTTGCCTAAATATGTAAAAGACCTGTAATATCTTAACCGGTTTTTTAAATGCCTGTTCATGAATAAAAGAAGTTTTTGTAAAATTGGTACTTAGTATTTTAATGCCGTAATTTTTGTATTATATTATATGACAGTGATTTAATAAGATATATAAAAAATTGTAGTATACTTGTATTTTTTTATGAATGTACCTCTCTAACAAGTGGCAAGACTAGGAATTGCCATTTGTCATTTTTACGTGTGCTCCAATGGAGAAGGCAACTATCAAAGTGACATCTCCAACATTGCTCCTTAGAAAAGCTAAATATATGGCGGGAAGTAGTTTTTATTTATTTTCGTGAAAATAATTCAATGTTTTGTTTCGAATTGCTCTGAAATAGAACTTCACCGGTTTCCGAAATACTCTAAACTTAAAATGCTGTAGATTAACGTCATATGGAAGGTTTTTGCCTAAGAAAAGCATTTAACCTCCGCATAAAAGCATAAAACCATTTTAAGTGTATACTATCACTGGTGTAACTACGAATATGTGGTTTTCGTAAATAGTTAAGGACCATTCATCTTCTGTCTTTTTCTCTCATTGTATGGAATCTGGATCAATGCTGTTTACAATAAGTTTTACCTGCCTTCCCCATTGACATATTTTAATATAGTTGCGAGAAAATGGCAAATATTGGCTACATTTGCAATTTTTTCCATGAACTTCAGCAAATTGCAAAATACGTTGCGTTGGTAATATACCTACTCGAAAATTCCAAAAATTTAATCAACAGCTCCTTTTATACACTAACACTCACATGATTCAAGTGAAAAATGAGTACCTACGCGAATTCAACCTTTTGTGGCGCTAAACAACAAACCACTAGAATACCTACTTAAAATCCACTAGTTGGTCAAATGACCAACGGTATAAAAATGGTTGTATGTCTCTTGTAAACCACTTTTACCGCCCTCCTTAGTGCAGATTTGAGTAGTCTGTTTTAGGCAAAGTAAGGGTTCAAAAATTGCGTAAATTTAATAAATTTAAATTTAAATTTCATATTAAAAATTGCGTTCTCTATTTTAAATAACATTGAGGGTTTGTGGGTCAGTTTCTTACACAAAAGTATTTTTTTTATTTTGTCAATCACGTCAATTATTTAACTCTTATAATATCGAGAATCTAATCAACACGCAAAAGTGACACAGTAAATGGCATCCTATACGACGCCTCTTGCGGAAGAGACTTATAGAGTCGATCGTTCGAAGGACAATGCCAGTTAAAAAGGACCGACCACCGACCACTAGAATTGTTCGGCTAAAATGAGACCAGCGATCTTATAAGCGTGAATAATTCAAATATGGGAGTAAAGTTATATTTAGTCGAGATTTAGTCAGTGACTATTTAGTCACATACTCGCGGTATAAACCAAAGGTTTTAGCGAATTTGTCCATATTGTCCATATGCAGGTGCCGTTGGCTTTAAAAAATTCTATTGACAGCATCCAACATGGTTTTATCCAGCGTAGGTCTACAGTTTCCAATCTCGTTTTAGGTACTTAATGGCTTTATCTTTTAGTCAATGGTTGGTGGCCATCAAGTAGATTTCATCTACACTAACTATAGTAAAGCTTTTGATTGAATTGACCATAACATTTTATTACACAAACTATATTTAGTACGTATTAGAGGCGATCTCTTAAAATAGTTTAAATCATACATAGATAATCGGTGTCAGGCGGTACTGGCGGTAGTGGTCAATTACTACATTTCAAGCTGGGTATCTTTACCTAGTGGAGTGCCCCAAGGATCTTTTTTGGGTCCACTTCTGTTTAACATCTTTGTCAATGACATAAGCAAATGTTTTCGGTTTTCTAAGTTGCTCAGCTTCTCATCCGCGACATCATCATCATCGTCACCTGACATAAAAATGCTGAAATTACTTCGCTTGATAATGCTGTTTCATTGCCATCTGTTCGTGGCCGGCTGGATAGTTATTGCATAACAAATAAATTAGATTTAAATTCCTCTAAATGTTTCTCAGTAACATTTTCTCATAAATTCATTAATATTCGAACCTCATATTCATTGAAAGGAAATATTCTTCAGAAAGTAGTGAGCATGAGAGATTTGGCCACCTAAATCTTTATTCATGATTATTATGATTTATTCCTGATCAGATTATTTTCGGCGGCCACATTGATAGTATGTAAGACAGCCAAGTCACTTTTTTTAATACCACGACGGTGGCAAACAAGCATACGGCCCGCTTGATGGTAAGCAGTTACCGTAGTCTATGGACGCCTGTAACTCCAGAGGATTCACATGCGCGTTGCCTACCCTAGGTTTTTTAATGTGTAGTTCAGCTTGTTTTACACGTCTAAAGACGATTAAAATTTTATATTGTTCTTATGTGAGAAGCAAGTTAGAATACGCATTTCAGGTTTGGAATCCTCAATATCAAAGGAGATCGTCAATTTTGTTAGGCGATTTGCCCCAGCTCATTAAGGTGCGTATAATTATGAAGTAGGTATCAAAACATTCGCCTTAATTTCTAGATCAGGACGGTCATAAAATAATCATGAAATCTAACGGGAAAATTGGGAAATCGGGGATGAAAAAACGTGAATGTGATAAGGACAATATTTAAAAGCGTACATGTTTATGATTTACAGTATAACACAAAAAAACTACCGGTTTTTTAAAGAATATCTACAAAATCTGACATGATAATGAAACGAAAATCATAATAAAATAATAAAAAGTCATACTTTGATCCTGCCGCTGATTTCTTGTATTTAGATAAACAAAGATAATGACTGTCAAACCATCATTGCTACTATGAACTAAACAATTGTAGAACTAATTACAAAGAGATAAGGTTTAGCTCTGTTAGTGCGCTACTACTAGTATCCATGAAGTTATAATTTTAAACTGGAGTATACTCTTGGGCCACAAAGTGAGGCCGAAAGAGAGTAATACAGGGAGCTGCGTATCGTTTTGACTTAGGGAGTTATGTCGTCATTAGACAATAATGCCAGCATGACAACAAGTCAAAATGTCAATGTGTGTCAATTTCGTAACGAGCGCGAGTGAGGCACCGCCCCCATAATTAAAAAAATAGAAATAGAAAACATTTATTCGCTACAACAACATGCATACAAACATATTTAATCTAAAGTTTATTATCCCCTCTATCGGACCGTTTTTTAGGGTTCCGTAGTCAACTAAGAACCCTTATAGTTTCGCCATGTCTGCCCGTCCGTCCGTCCGTCCGTCCGCGGATAATCTCAGTGACCGTTAGCACTAGAAAGCTGAAATTTGGTACTAATATGTATATCAATCACGCCGACAAAGTGGTAAAATAAAAAGTGATTTTTTTATTTTATTAGGGTACCTCCCCTATACGTAAAGTGGGGAGTGATTTTTTTTTTCATTTCAACCCTAACGTGTGATATATTATTGGATAGGTATTTAAAAATGAATTGGGGTTTTCTAAAATCATTTTTCGATAATGTAAATATTTTCGGAAATAATCGCTCCAGAAGTAAAAAAATATGCGTCCCCCCCCCTCTAACTTTTGAATCATAAGTTTTAAAAATATGAAAAAAATCTCAAAAGTAGAACTTTATAAAAACTTTCTTGGAAAATTATTTTGAACTTGATAGGATGAATAGTTTTTGAAAAAAAAATACAAAATAATTTCTGAACTAAGTTTGTAATTTAACCGTATAAGCAGGTGTTTATTGTACCCAAGTATTGTATTGTAAGTTTCTACAAAATTACAATGAAATGACGTGCTTTCAAATAAAGTAAAAACGGTGAAAATCGGTTCACGCAATAAAGAATTATCCCATAAAAATCATCTTCCATACTTTATGCTCGCGCGCAATAGTTTACTCAATTTGCCGATAGATGTCGCTGTACATGGAACTCTCATATCATATCCTACATGGCGGTGTTATTAACTCTTAAGTGGGGACACTTACTGTGACGGACGGAAAACTACGGAACCCTACAGTGAGCGTGGCCCGACACGCTCTTGGCCGGTTTTTTTTAATAGGGTTCATAATAGGGTAATAAGGTTCATCTGTGGTTAGGGAAAAAGTGCAACAATTACATCCACTTTTTATAAATCCATACGAGTATCAGACATTACTAAATTGAAAAAAAAATGCGTTTCGTTATCGAAAGAGCATGATATAATGCCGTCATAACGCCCTAAGTCAAAATGAAACGCAGCTCCCTTTCTTTCGGCCCCACTTTGTGGCCGAAGAGTATACTCCAGTTTAAAATTATAACTTCATGCGGCAGACTTGGATGACAGTGTCAAACTAGAATAATAAACTAGATTAGTATAGTAAACGTAACTCCTTTCTAAAAATGTCTGTTTCGTCTCAGTCCAGGTAAAGTTAACCTTATGTCAATGCTGTAAAGACGTTAACAACTTATTAAGCACTATTTGGATCGCGAAAGGATCAACGAAATTACTTTTTATTTTGTATTTCTAATTCCCGTTTCATTTTCATGAAATATTTTGTCTAGTTTCGTAATAAAATGGGTATTTGCTTAAAATTGCAGAACAAACCTTATACGAGACCATTATCGCTAGTGGGCCTGGAATTGACGGTCTCCTTTATGTTGATAGGATTGAGCGATTACAAATGAAAGTCAAATTTATTTGCTTGTAAACTATAACTCTACTAATTATTTCAATTTGTGTTAAAAACACCATCTAATACTACTTGATAAGCGTCGTCTAATTACCGATATAGTGTACCTACTCGTATTAAACATTATTCAAGGCAAAGTTTATTGTCCCAATTCCCAACCTAGTGCATAAAATATCTTTAGCGTAATACACTTAATTATAAAATATTAAAAATACATTTAATGACTTCAAAATATATAGTTGTAACCATGAATAATTATAAAATAAACCCTAAGTATCATTTAATATTCTTAATAGGAGATTTAGATATCTTCGTCCCATTGGCATGTATCAAGCTTCTAAAGTTTCCTGTGCAGGGCAAGTACGAGTTTAAACAAACTTTTATTAAAAATGTATCTTGATATATTGAATGACAGCATACCAGCAATAAGGGCTAATCAAGCGACTTTAAGATTTCGAATGAGGAGGTTCTCAATTCGTCGGGATCTTTGTTTTAGCTATTTTTTTTTAATGTATGTTCACCGAAGACAGCTGGACCGATTTGGAAAATTATATGTTTGAAAGAATATAGTTCACAGTTGATTCCATTGTAACCAGGTCAGGGTCTGATGATGGGATCCTGGAGAAATCGCGGGAACTCTTCAAATATTATAGGCACACCTACAGTGATTTTAATATTTTTTACAGTGGCTCGGGCATTTCCTGTTGGAAAGGTGGAGTCTAAGTAAGTCGTAAAAAGAACCGACTGGTTCTTTTTTGTTTAAAATTATTTGATTAAGTTTTTGATGGGTAGCACTCCTGGTGCACGGCTTAACTGCACCCGCACCTCCGCACCTTTATTAGGATTCAAGTTGTCATGTTTTTTCATGGTTATTTTTTGAGCAGTATCTTGTATTATCTTGTGTTATCGCCGTTATCGGTACTTGTATGTGTTTTAAGTTGGACTGTAACTTATTTTTGTTAGTAATCTTGTTCTATAGTTAAGTGAGAACCTGTAATTGTCTTTCTAGTTTCGTATTTCTACAAAAGATTTTGCTGTTGGTTTTCAATACAATAAATAATAATGTAACCAGATATGTCATAGCATATTTACGGTGAATTTTGTTTGAGTCTGTTGGTCGTCAATTCATCTGCGTGAATAACTTGAAAACATACAATATTTACGCCGAAGCATTGCGTATTCATTTTCTCTTGCGTAAATTGACCTACAAACATTATTTTCATGTGCTCTTGATACTTACTTCACACCACATTCCTAATCTAGCTATTCTGAAAGATATACAGGCTGAACCTAATTCGGGGTGTTCTTCAAAGGAGCTAATAAGATATTTAACTTTGTTTTTATGAATGCCTACAACTTGCATCAACTCAATTCCACTGATATCTGGACTGTATTTCACTAAGTGTATGTTTCGCCTTATTCTCTATTCTCTCGGTTATTGTTTAGCGGATGCACTGATAATAATACGTGTTATTATTTAAGGATCGCACAATATAATGGGAATCTATGTTTATTATTCAACAACGCAGTGTATCGTCCGTTGACATCTCAAAACTTGTGTTTGTTATCGTACGCACAGTCAGTCTCGCACCACCACCCAGTCATCATTGCGTGTAAAAAATAATCATGGCATTTCAGTAATTTCTCGGTCTTTAGTGATCTTTCAGAAATAGTGTGTGTTGTTCGAATTTCACGAAATGGATTCCACTGTGCATTTATGTAAGCATTTTTTATTAACTTAAAACATTATGGGTTACTCATAAAGGTGCTTGAGCGGTCACTTGTAATGAGACAACTTGTAAAAATAGACGAGCGTTAGCGAGCATTCTAGCGAGCGTGCTAGCGACCATACAAGCGACTGTAGGTAACTTGGCTTCGAGCTTTTAATGTAATAAATAGGATGATAATCGTGAAAATGTTCGCAGCGATGTTTGGCTCTACGCTTGATTATTTTCGTTGTTCAGTTCGACAAATTTAAAAACGGCGGATGCTCGATGTTCCTGTTACAGTGAATGCTAAGCTCAGCACCTTAGCTATTTTCTATTTTCGATCCGGAAATGTAATAAAAAATCGTAGGTTTTTATACGGAATCTTGGTTCTAGAGTACGAATCGATATAGATTAATTATCAAACTTGATAATCTTGATATTATTAGAAATGATAAACTAGGTTACCTTTACTTTTCCGTCTGGATCGGTAAAGTGCCAATGACTATGCTGAACAAGTACTTAGGTAGTCCTAATAAAATAGTTTTGGAAGATAGGGGCTTTTAAGGGAAAACTTAAAAAATAAACGTAAAATTTATATACGTATGTCTAAATTACCCAATTTTGAGTGTGAATGTCTTCTGGGTAAGTTAAAATCCATGTAAATATGCATCGAAAAAAAAATTGAAAAGTTTAAAACTTGCAATATTCAGGTACGGTCAGCTGCAGAGAAAAAGACGCACGCTGCATACTCGTACAAACTACCGTACCTTTGAACTTATTTATGAGCTGATCTCGAAAAAACAAAAGATAAGTTTTATACACTTCTCTAATATTATCTCATTTTTAAAACTGAGATCTGTAAATAAGTTTCTGTCTAGAATACGAGTAAACCAATCAATATAGAAATAAATATATCCCTTTGACATATTTTTCTATATTGCACATAAGGAAAACTTACCGTATAAAAGTTCGACGAAGTGCCAAAGTCAATCTCTATCAGTCAACCTAAGTGTAGGCGATCTATCACAAATTACATACAAACTGGCATGCATAAAATACACAGGTACATACCTAATATATTTGAAGAACAGTTCTACCTTCCTACCTATCCTTTTCTATCTTTCCAGATATTGCCATCTTCTTATCCTCAATATGGCGCGCTTCGACCTCAGTATGTACGATCGAAAACCGTAACAATTGCACATACACAGTAGTCTGCGAGGGTCACGCCGGCAGCGCCAACAACCCCTCTTGCGACTCGGACCCCAATGTCAACTTCATCATCAAGGACTCCAACGCCGAATCCCTCACCACCGGCTTCTTTGGCTCCACCAACTTCGATTCCAGAGTCAGGCGCATCAAAGCCATCGATAACAACTGGCCCAACATTGAATCGTTTGCTTTTAAGTACTACACCAAGTGCATGGAGATAGACCTCTCCAACAACAATATTAGAAACGTAAAGATTGACGCGTTCAAGAACTTATTCCTGCTTGATTATTTGAATCTATCTCACAACGTTATAGAACACTTAAATCCAGCTTCGTTGGAAATTTCAGAAATTAGTCAGAATAAATTAACCACGCTGGATTTGTCACATAACTTACTAACAGAGGTTAGCAGCGAATCTCTGCATATGTTATCACACCTCAAAAATTTGTATTTGCAAAACAATAGACTAACATCATTAGAAGATGATTGCTTTGTCTCCTTAAAAAATTTGACCAATTTGAACTTACGAAATAATCAGTTGAAAGCTATTAATGAAACTTTAGTAAATTTAAAAAATCTCAAGACACTGGATTTGGCATTTAATCATTTGTTCAGATTGAAAGGTTTTGAATTAAATCGATTAGAATCTCTTAGAGTTCTTAATATGAGTTATAATTCTATTGAAGAAGTTGAATCGAATTGCTTTATTCATGCGTTCAACCTTATATCGATAGACTTGAGCAACAATAAAATTAAATCGCCTATAGAAAACATTATTTTCATCAACAACAATCTTCTAGAGTACTTAAATTTGTCTAATAATAATATTGAACATATACAGGATGATTCATTTAAACATAACGCTTTAATTACTCTAGATTTGGACAAAAATAACTTAAAAGGTGATATAAACGGCCAAATGTTTAATGGAATATCAGACGTTTCAATACTCGATTTGTCCAACCAGAGTGTAATGGCGATAAGGAAAGGCGCATTTACCACAGCTACAAACCTCATTCATTTAAACTTGAGTAGAAACCTTATACACACTATCGAGATATCCAGTTTTTCACCTTTAGCACCCTACGATTATTTACCTTTAGAAGTTTTAGATGTTTCGTACAATAAATTAATAAATCTAGATTTTTTGAAAGATAGTTTATTGGACCTTACTGAGCTCTACGTGAATAATAACAAACTCACTTCCATAAGACGAGGTACCTTTCTTAACCAGACGAATTTAAAAAGGCTGGACTTGTCTATGAATTTCATTGTAACCATAGAACAGTTTTCATTGCCTCTTCAGAATTTGCAGTATCTGAATGTGACAGGTAACCTTTTGAAGGGTTCTCTAAAGGGTAACGTACTAAGTCCTTCTAAGTATCTCAGATTTTTAAAGCTTAATTCTCTTTACTACACTATAGTTGAGAATGGAGCATTTGTTGAGTCACCTTTAGTTGCCAGAGTTAATTTGTCACATAATGCAATAAAGGACATTGGATCAAACAATTTCATTAAAATGGAAAATTTGTATAGCTTAGATTTATCATATAACAAGCTGACAAAGCTACAGTTGAATAATAGCATTCTATTAAATCTTAAAGCGTTATATTTAAACAACAATCGTCTAAAATCTATGTCGTATTCCTTTTCGAATATTTCACAAATATTATATCTTGACATTTCTGATAACGACATCACTGACATATCAAACCCAATATTTCAAACTTTAAAAGATTTGCGTGTTTTACGGGTCTCAAATAATAAATTAAAACAATTTAACAATCCACAAACAAACTCTCTTACTAAACTAATGTCATTAAGTCTTTCTTCCAATTTTCTAACTGATTTAAATTTAAGTTATTTTCCAGATTTAGTATATGCTGATTTGAGTAACAATAGTATCAGCTACATTCACAGCTCTTTCTTCCGAAACTTAGACCATTTACAATCTATTGATCTGAGCTTTAATAAAATAAAAAAATTGACTCCAGGCACATTCCAAAATCTCAAAATTTTAAATTTGTTAAATTTATCTTCAAACTCAATTCAAAACTTGCGCTATGGCAGTTTCAAGGGGCTTGGGAGAGCTGATGTGATCGATCTATCTCGAAATTCTATACAAGTCTTAGATGTAGATATCTTTCATGAATGCACAGAATTAAAACGGCTAATCATTGACTATAACTTTATAACCCAGCTCGACTTCAATCGCCTGGTTATGACGGTCACAAGGCTGAACGCTCTTAGTTTAGGCGGTAACCCAATTTCGTGTAAAGAGATAGTTAGAAATTACAATTCAGGCATAGGGGGTAGGGCTGTGGAGGTGACCTCCATAGACAAAGTCTTCGAAAAGGACAACGTCCATGGAATTTGGTGCGGCAACGAGTCGGTGGTCTCTGCAGCTGGCGTACCCGCGGCGGCACCTTACACTAGTTCTGCCAGTGTGCTGTTCATGTGGTGCTTGATTTTGTCGATTTTGGTCCTAGTTATTGTAGCCGCCATTTATATGTACAAACGAAAAAGTGATATGGCTTTGAAGGAATGTAGAAGATTAAGAGACACACTACCTAACCAGTTCGGGAGCTCTGAAAACACCAGTAACTTGTTGCTTTGATCAAAACTCAATAAGTTGTGTAAGTTATGTGTATTTTTATAAGTGGTTGACGTATGATAACTTATTTTTTCTATAGCTAGCTAGTTTCTTATGCCATTTAAACCTGACTCTTATTCAAGTTTAATTACAAGTAGCAGCAAACACTTTAGCTGAATTTTGCACTGGATTTGCAATATACAATACAGATAAAAAATGCACAGTAGAGTACTGTATTTCTTATCTTTACCTACAAAGAAGAACATATATTTACCTACTTAGGTATGCTGACTTTTTTTTGTATACCCTCCTAAAAATTTTAATTAAACTTAAATATCAATGAAAGTGACAATTAGCACCAAAGATTGCTATTAGGTTATAAATTAGATTCTAATTAGTTATACTTTTTACAACTGTATATAAAAATAATAAATATTATTTGATAGGTCTATTTAGTTTGTTTTTTTTATTTTATTAAACCCAAACAATAACTTAGAATAATATTTATTCCCGTGAGATAAACATTTTGATAAGCCCCATGTCAAAATTTGTATCGAATATATACTTTTGTATCGAACGATTTTTAAATCGAATTGTATTGTATAAGTACCTGTCGATTGTCCAGATACCCCAATCATGAATTTGGCATATCAGCTTCGACCAAACGGAAATATTAAAATATAAACAATAATTGTCAACTTTACTTCAAGTTCGGCCTCCAGGGAAGCGGGAGAGAAATTAGGGGTGAATTAGCCGCTTACTGACACAGACCGAATTCCACGCGGGCGGAGCCGCGGGCACAGCTAGTATCCAATATACGCGGTATCACCCTTTTAAATGAAAAATATTGTATTCAAACATACAATAAACAATACCTCATGTCAGCTACGATGTCAAAACATTCATTGATCTTATTCAAAAGCATTTGCTTACGGATAAATTAATCGTCTTTTGTTATTATTTTATTAAGAAACAATGCTAAATAAAACTGGTAGCTCGGTTGGAATGTTGTGATTTATATGCAAAAACAACGATTTGCTCATTATTATGGTAGGTCAGTGTTTGAAAACTTACCTGTTGTTTAACTCTTAATATGGCTACAATAAATTATCTTTGGATTATTCTGCAAATGTTAACTGAATGAATTAATCAAATATTAAAAACTTAAATAAACCTACATACCCATTATACAACTACAGCTTAAAACTATTTTTTTTGTGACACAGCAGTTTTCTGTAGCATCACCTGCTGTGTTGGACTTGGCAGATTCCCTCAAAACAACCGAAATACCCTTCGACCACCAAAAAGCGTCCGCGATGGTCTCCAACTCCAACTCCAGACCGCAGCAAAACAGAGCTACACCGAAAATCGAAATATCTTTACATCCTTCTATATCGCACTTGCAGATGCGATGCGAGCTAAAGGGACGCAGAAAACGAAATTTTGATCTTCAAACTTCGCGGTAGGCGTTCAGGCCTGAAGTGCACGTAATGGAGCGTTCGCAATGACGCCTAACTAGACTACCGAATTCTACCATTTCTACCACCGCACCGCCCAATACACTGTTCATCCTCACAATACACTCAGTTATCTCGGTTAACAGTTAATAAGTGTACCTACAGGGTGTAACAAAAATACTGGTAATCCGCATACGATGCTATTATGCTATTATGCGACTAAGAAAAAGTAGAAGAAGTATTTTTTGGACGCGAAAAAAATTTTTTTTTCTATGGGGCACGTCATCCCAGCCGGCCAACCCTCAATACAAAGCCTTTCTTTTTCGCGTGAAGTCGTTTTTTTCTTAGTTTTTTTATAACCAGAATACGATACCAAATACGCCCTTAAACTGATCAGCAGAATTTTTGTTGTACCTTGTATATCTAGAATTGTTCTTGATCAATGGGAATAATAGGTTCTGTTTCTGTTTTCTAAATACCAGCACCAGGTCTTACTGCCAAATTTGGTACACCATATGGCAATTTTTGAGATCCAAGCACGAGACCTGACATTTAATACTCCGTCAGAAACGATTTTAAAATATAAACAGTATAAATTTCAAATCATGTTTATTTTTACTATAAACTTTATGTGAAAAGAATGGTGACAAACTTTTATGTGCGATTATTTTAGCCCTAAAAGTCGAGCGCTCGAAAGGCAATAGGTTAATTATTGCCTCCCAAGGTCTTCTGGGAATCGAGACGTTCTCATTAGTAATAATCTGAACATCCTAATAATTGCAGATTTAAATAAAAACAAAAAGCATCGTATTAAACATTGTTATACAGTAAGTATTATATAAATACAATTAAAGATATATCTAAGAATTTGTCATCGGTGGGAAGTCCTCAAACTCTTTAGGATCACTGTAGTATACCGGAAACAAACGCGTTGCCTCTACCTAAAAGATAAAGGGTTAACAAAGTGTTACTTGCCGATACACAAGAAGTATTTTATACTACAAAGTGAAAATTAGTTTTTAAATTGAGTTAAAACTTTGTTGCAATAACCAGCAAGCTATGTTCGTAATAAATATCTGGCTACGCCGCCTCCACCTCACCCGGGAAAAGGGGCGAGCCCTGGAGGTGCAGACTGGTTGTTGCAAGCGATATTATGTATACCAATGGTGTTATAAAAGACGATGCCATAAACCGTGGGATGTGGAGAAGAAAAAGTAGGAAAGTGGATTCTGGTCTCATTACAGAGACAATATTAAAAATGTGTTGTGTAATCAAATCAGTTTCAAGTTATTCTTAAACCCTTTGAACGACATACACGTCATTTACTCAGGACTTGCAGGCGTCCATAGGCTGCCGTAGCTGCTTACCATTAGGTAGGCCGTATACTTGTTTGCCACCGTCATAGTATAAAACATACAAAAACGTCACTCACACGCCAAGATCATGGATTGCCTGGGGACTTAGCCTAGATGACAATCGTTTGTAGAAAACAAAACGAAACGCTATCGGTCTCTCTATCACTCTTCCATATTAGTGCGATAGAAAGATGAATAGCGTTTCGATTCGTTTTCTACAAACGATTGTCATCTTGGCTAGGCCCCCTGATCACGCAAGAGAGCCAATATAAACTGTATTTGAAAGTCTGCTTCTACTTTGACAGTGTACGCCATAACACTAACTAGGGGTATTCTAACTTTAAAACACGTTTAGACACGATCCTACTTCAATACAACTCCAATGCATTAACTACGCAATACATCTAGCGCCTAAACGTCTGAATCCGGAATAGCAGAATTTGCTTGAAAATTATTCCGATGCGATCCAATACAAGTTCAATATTGGTTGATTATTTGTTGTGTGTTAGAGTTATGGGGATATTATGTTTTTAATATATAGGCTACAAATATATTATATATATTTGTAGCCTATGTTGTGTCCCACTGCTGGGCCCCGCTCTCCTGCCAGTTGCCACGGCCTGGTGCATGTTCCCGCCAGTCGCTACAAAAAGCAATCAAGGTCGTCCCGCCATCTCTTTTCGGTCTGCTTCTGCTCCGGCCACCCTGCGGGGCCCATTCAGTAGCCATTTTCATGTCTTGTTTATGTATTTTAAAATTAGAATACGACTAAGTGTTCTTGGCGTAGCGCTGTGGTACTACCACTCATGACACCTTTAGATGTTCTTGGCATCCAAAATAATAAGCTGCCAGACACTGTCAGCAATAATGTCATTATCATAGCTCGGACATTTCATAGCAAAAATAAATATTGTATAGAACAAGATGCACACCTTTGGACACTTTTTGGGTTGTGGTTATGAATGTAATATAGAAATATATTATTAAAATACTGTAGGTACATGATACGACTTTAATACATCTTGTTTTATTTCGGTGTTATATTCGTTTTGCGACGTTTTTGCTATGAAATGTCCGAGCTGTGGTCATTATTTCTGTAGCCGTTCTTTTCTATGTATATGGAGAATGAGAAGGATAGTGTCTGGTCAGCTGTAAGGTTAATTTGTACCTCGCCGGCAAGTTCATCACGGCTCACATGGGCTGGAGTCAGATCCATCAGCTCTAGAAGCGCAAAGTCCGATTTTATGGACAGCATAAAGGCTATCATTACAGATTCCCTGAAAATATTAAGGTTTTATAAAAAAAAAGCTCTTAACGCAGACTTTCCTTTTTTGCTAAAGTTATCTATTGCTCGACGAGATGACTCCAAAAAGCCCAAACACAATTAGCTTTTACTGTTTTATGGTTTTATCTCATAGTTCATATCACCACCTTCGGTCTGCATCATCAGACCAAATTGTATTATCATCCAACTTACGTTGGTGTGCTAAATTTCAGAAAAATCAGACACCAGTTGCTTTAAATCTAGCTTGCAAAATTGTACCTAAACAACAAACTAACTGGACCCGGGTACGTCCTTAAACTACGTCCGGACAGGAGTATGTCCTTAAACTACGTCCAAAAGAGAGGTATGGGTACTGCGAATGTCATCTCGCTATATGTGGCAGGGCACAGCACAGCGAATGTCATCTCGCTCAAATCTGGAGCAGAGCCCGACTGGGGAAGTACCTTACAGAACACAATAGCACTAGGCCCTACTCATAGTGTTGTATTCTTGCTGGTGAGTAAAGTTGCCAAGGAGCTCAAAGAGGACCCAGTGTGTTGACGATGAGAGGCCCTCTAGTTCCTTTAGCCGTCAACACAGTGAATCCTCCTTTTTGTAAAGGATGAGCAACGCGCATGTGACACCTCAGCAGTTGCAGGCGTCCAAAGGCTACGGTAGCTGCTTACCATCAGGTAGGTCACATGCTTGTTTACCACCGTCGTGGTATAAAAAAACTAACAAACATTGTGAGTTAAGTAAAAGCTTGTAAAAATATAAACGTCCTTGTTATAATACTAACTATTGTGATCATGGCTGTCACAATCAAACGAGACATATAAAGTGCGAAAGTGACACCTGACGCGATAGGTTATTAAATGGCAACCATCGTGTCCGTTCAGGTCATGTATACAACTTACTCATCAAATTGTTCTTTAATTTCGTCATACTGCGCCACGCTGTAGGCTACATGTACGGCGTCAAACGGTCCAGTAGCTTTAAATATGCCCATCTGGAAACCAAATGTTAATAATTAGACCACAATATATGATACCTAAATATTTACTTTATTTAAAATGCATTGCAAAAATATTTACTCATGAGTTTCAAATATCGCCGCATGTGTTTTTGTTGTCGCTTTAAAACATCTTAAGGTCACAAGTACAGGATAGTTATTTTTATTTATCATTAACGTATCGCTTAATACAAACCAGTGTACGCGTGCCTCTTGCCCCGTGCCATCTACCATGCACATTTTAGTTCCCTAAATTATATTTCTAACATAAAAGAAATGAAAGAACATGCATTATAAAATGGAGAAATTGTTGAAATTATGTTGCAATAAAGTGCAGATGTAGGTAGTAGGTACTATTGTACGTTAGGTACGATACCAATCATGCCCTTAAACGGAATACCAATTACACCTTGTATTAGGCGGCATAAGAAAGATACGGAACAACGATATTATTTCAATATTATTCAGTTTTTTTTTCCAAATTCAAATATTTTATTTGTAATTTATATTATTCATCCAATCTCACACAAATCGACCTAGTAGGTATTCTTTACAAGGCTTGAGTTGTGTGTACTTTACAGCGATATTTATCTTGATTAACGGCCTCCTAGCCCAGTCGGCAGTGCCCCTGCCTATGAAGCAGGAGGTCCGGGGTTCGAATCCTGGTCAGGGCATTTATTTGTGTGTTTATCACAGATATTTGTTCCTGAGTTATGGATGTTTTCTATGTATTTAAGTATTTATCCATATTTATCTATTAGATCGTCGTCTAGTACCCTTAACACAAGCCTTAATGAGCTTACTGTGGGACTAGGTCGATTTGTGTAAGATTGTCCTATATATTTTTATTTTATTTTTATTAACACAGAAATAAATTACCTTACCGGGACTCAAACTCTGGACCTCCAGGGGCTCAATTCACCAACCAAAGAGACCACTTTTGTATTGGAAGGATTGGATACCTTGTAGTATTGGATGAAACAAGTAGCAAACTTGCCTGCTTCACAGTCATTACCGACAATACAAGCTAGACTAGTAGGCCGTCAAGTCTCAATCACACTATACTGGCTTGTCTAAGACGAGTACTCGGTAAGCTAAATAAGAACAGTCCAAAGATCATAACAAAACAGATGCTGCCATGCTGATCACAGTGTCTAGACATTTTTTTTAATGTTGACTTTGTACGATAACATGTGATACCTAGTTACCATTTCTATTTAGAACAGTGTCTCTTTTTAGCCCCTATGAATCGAAGTTTTATGGAGCCTTTTAATCAAACCTGTTTTTTTTTAAAGAATGGGTTTTAATTTTTCTGCTGCCGTATACTCAACGAATTAAGTTTACAAGATTTTTTTGCATTTAACAATTATAGTAATCAAAAAGTACGGCTCGTACCGGCATCCAATAATCAGATTGAGTTGTCGAAATTGGCCCTAGAATATTCTTCCCCGATAGATATAAGTTGACCGTTGCTCCGTACAAACCAAAAAGGATAGAATATTTGTCTATGGTACAAATGCGAATTATTTGGAGATGGGTAAGTAGGTAAAGCAATTTCTTTCCTTGTGATAAGAATTAAATAATACCCAAAAATACAACCGTCGACTTAAAACGCAGAAAAAAATATCCTAGCGTTTGTCTGAAACATCAACCGTTAACACTTCAAAAGACGTCATATCACGCGCATGGAAAGTCGTGCCCTCAGCGCCAGCACGTGATATAACGTCCAAAATATAACCGGTTTGCCTTGCGTGCTCGCGCGCGATTTTTTCGTCCAATATATGCTTGGCGGTCGATGGGTTAAACGAAAAACGAAGAACGAAACAAATTACGACGATAGCATGCTCGCGGAATGTTCCTATCGGTTTTTATTCGGAAAGTTTTCAAGAAGTTTCACCTTTTCCGTTTTTTATGTGAAAATTTTACCAGTTCTGGGAAGTTTGAGTCGTCACATAGGTACATATATCTTCTCCTAGGAAGATTTACTTAACTAATAGGGCTCTTACATGTATGACAGCTTGTCTTCGAGGAGCCAACGCAGCGATTGCTTTGTAACGCTTCTTGATTTCCAGCATAGCCACCACGTGGGGCGGCAGGAACTCTGGTTCTGGGACCACTCGTTCCAACACCAACTGAAAATATGCTATGTTTTAGACCAGGGTGTACCAACCAGTGGGACGCGCCCCACTTGGGGGGCGTAGAGTGATCCAAGGGGGGGCGTAGCGAGCGGCTCTAGATTTAAACTGTATAAGGCCTAAGTATACTGCGGCGCGGACGGTGCCCAGTTTTGACTCCCCATTTCGACCTCTAGGGGGGCGTAGCATTTTTGGATAACGTTGGGTGAGGCGCATAGGGTAAAAGGTTGAGAATCCCTGTTTTAGACTCTTCCACGGGTCGGTATCGACTCGATACGTAGTGTAGGTAGTTGAATAAGCTGAATTAAGGGGTCAACCTCGGAATAACATATAATAAGCTGGATATTAATATATACTTTCATTCATATCAAAGTCAGTCGTAAGTCTTTAGTCAAAGTTCACAAAATTCGTTACACAAAGGGGTCAACTTCTGCTGCTTTTAGCTTACATCCCGTGATATCCACCCCCAATTAAACGTAAACCGTTTTTATTAAAGTTCCTTTTTAGGGTTCCGTAGTAACCTAGTAACTAGGAACTAGTAACTAGTAACTAGTAACTAGTAACTAGGAACCCTTATAGTTTCGCCATGTCTGCCCGTCCGTCCGTCCGTCCGTCCGTCCGTCCGCGGATAATCTCAGTGACCGTTAGCACTAGAAAGCTGAAATTTGGTACTAACATGTATATCAATCATGCCGACAAAGTGGTAAAATAAAAAGTGGAAAAAAATATTTTATTAGGGTACCTCCCCTATACGTAAAGTGGGGAGTGATTTTTTTTTTCATTTCAACCCTAACGTGTGATATATTGTTGGATAGGTATTTAAAAATGAATAGTGGTTTACTCAAATCATTTTTTGATAATGTAAATATTTTCGGAAATATTCGCTGCAGAAGTAAAAAAAAATTGGTCCCCCCCCCCCCTCCTCTAACTTTTGAACCATAAGTTTAAAAAATATGGAAAAAAGTCTCAAAAGTAGAACTATATAAAAACTTTCTAGGAAAATATTTTGAACTTGATAGGTTGAATAGTTTTTGAAAAAAATTACATAATAATTTCTGAACTAAGTTTGTGATTTAACCGTATAAGCAGGTGTTTTTTGTACCTGTAAATTCTACAAAATCACAATGAAATGACGTGCTTTCAAATAAAGTAAAAACGGTGAAAATCGGTTCACGCAATAAAGAATTATCCCATAAAAATCATCTTCCATTATTTAAGCTCGCGCGCTATTGTTTCCTTAATTTGCCGATAGATGTCGCTGTACGTGGAACGCTCATATCATATCCTACATGGCGGTGTTATTTTCACTCCTAAGTGGGGACACTTACTGTGACGGACGGAAAACTACGGAACCCTACACTGAGCGTGGCCCGACACGCTCTTGGCCGGTTTTTTTATTATTATCTATGACACGTGTAGACGTTTTGCCGAACGTTATGGCTAGCTACAGACGTGCAAGCTGCGAAAACATTCCAAAATATAGGAATTTAAGAAATGGAAAGTTTCAAATCCCATCCAAATATGTGAGAATTTTGCGAAATTTCCATACGTGGAAACTTTCGCAATTTTGGAAACTTTCCGAGGGCACATCAATATGGCTAGCACAGGATTATCATGATGTTTCAACGAGTTAGCGTATCACTGGTCAATTTCCTTAATCGTAAATTTCACTAATTCACCAGTATACACATTAGACAGTTTCTTAATTCGCCTATTTTCCTTATTTGCCAGTTTCACTAAGCTGTCGGTTCCTGTATTAAGTCAGTTTCTTAGTTCGCTAACTTCTTTGTTCGTCAGTTAGTTTAGTTTGTCAGTTTTGATATTACGTCATATTCCCAACCCGTTACTTTCCTTTTTCGCAAGCTTCTATGTTCGTCAGTTAGTTTAGGTTGTCAATTTTGCTATTTCGTCATGTTCCCTACTCGTTACTTTCCTTGTTCGCAAGCTTACCTGTTCGTCAGTTAGCTTAGGTTCTCAATTTACCTGTTTCATCATGTTCCCATACCTCAGTGCCTCAAGACAAAAGTCTTTAATCAATGTGTGTTACCAGTGATGACTTACGGCTCCGAAACGTGGTCTTTCACTATCGGCCTCATCTCAAAACTCAAAGTCGCTCAGCGAGCTATGGAGAGGGCTATGCTCGGAGTTTCTCTACATGATCGAATCAGAAATGAGGAGATCCGTAGACGAACTAAAGTCACCGACATAGCCCACCGGATTAGGAAGCTGAAGTGGCAATGGGCAGGCCACATTGTACGCAGAGAAGATGGCCGATGTGGCCGAAAAGTGCTCGAGTGGAGACCACGGACTAGCCAGCGCACCGTAGGACGTCCACCCACAAGATGGATCGATGATATTATTAAGGTCGCCGGAATACGCTGCATGCGGGTCGCTTCCAACCGGTACGTGTGGAGGTCCAAGGGGGAGGCCTATGTTCAGCAGTGGACTTATATCTCATAAACTAAGCACTTTTTCTGTACACATTGTATGGCAAAGTTAAAGAGCAATTTTCCTGAAAGTCATACGACTCATACCAGATTCTTATTCTGAGGTGTGCAATAAATACCCAGGCAGGCAGGGCAGGGTCGTCTAGTACCCACAACACAATAGTGCTCTCCCTTATGGGAGAGGGCCTAAGTAATAGTTCAGAGCTGGATACGGTTACCAACTTTTAGTATGTTATTGGGCACGACACTAGGACCCCAAAACTGCCGAGAGACGGGGACATAGGTGTGAACGTCTCCCGAGTAATGACGTCATAAAAATGGCTGCCGCGAAGATTGCGAAAAGTGAAAAGCATGAGCATAATTTATTGAGTAGTTTTTATACATTTTGTAAGTTTTTAGGGTTCCTTGCCATTATAGTAAATAAAAAACCGGCCAAGTGCGAGTCGGACTCGCGCTCCGAGGTTTCCATATTCATCACACAATTTTAACAATGTGTATTATTAAGACCGACTTACGCTTGATCGCGGACTTTTTACTATTTTTTTCTGTAATCTACAGGTAAATAACGATTTTATGTTTATTTTTCTAAAATGTAGGTTCATCGGTTTCCGAGAGACTAAGGGGAATGGTCAAAATTCGCCTTTATTCTCGAATAATTTCAAAACAATAATATTATACATAGATTTATATAATTTTCACACCACCTGCTCGACAATGCCAAATTATATATCATGCAAACCTCACCGAAAGCAAATCATTATAGCCCTTGGCTTTAGCCGGGTTATAATGTTGTACTAAATCTCATTATAACCCGCTGGTTAATAATGTGAATTCACTTCCCATAGCTCTTATTGTTATGTGCTTAAAGTCTAATTTCGTAAAGTCCGCACGGTGCAGAGCCCCGCGACGCCAGCCGGGGCCCGCGCCGCCGCGTCGAGCTGATTTGAAAATCGAATTTATTCGGAAAATCGTGCTGGCCACCTCAATTTTAAATACCTAAAACAAATGCCGCGAGTGTCATAAGCAGAGCTCGGATTTTTCACGGCAAAACAAAACACTAGCGTAATTTAGCCAGTGCTTGAAATATTATTTTATCGATATCGATAATTCAGAACTAGAAGAAATAAAAGTCACCAAATAAAATTAATATGTAATAAAACTAATAAAAACATTTGTATAAAGTTACTATATATTAGAAACAGACGCAATTTCTTCTTCAAAATCTACGTCAGTACACACAGCAGCACAAGACATTTTATTTGGGTAATAGTGATAGGAGTAGATGATCATTATCTTTTCAACATTCTCTGGGAGTAAACAGTTGCGTTTATCACTATAAATCCATTTATGTACACTAAATGTACGTTCAACTTCAGTTGACGTCAAGGGAGCAAATTTATAGAATTCATTATCAGTTCGGGTAATATTTTCAGATATGTCTCTTAAAATTTCGTAATCAGGATTTCGTTCGAGCACGGCTTCAAATTTACGTATCACTGGTAAAAGTTTACTCCAGTTTACGTAGCAACGAACAGTATCCAGAATGAGGAAGGATTCCGCAATGGATAAAGTCGAACATTGCAATTGTTCTATTGAAGAGGCTATTACTTCGTAGTTGTCGCGAATGAAATTTAACTCCGGTCGTAGTTTGCGTTTGAAAACATTTTTTTGCAGCTCTTATAGCTGCCGAGTCATTAGCAAGTATGGAGACGAAATCACGTATTTGCTCATAGTATTGAGCGTAATATACCGCAGCAGATATCCATGTTTCCCATCTGGTGATAATTGGCTCGGGAGGTAGGGGAATGGACGGATATGTTGCCTTAAAAAGGCGTACACGCTCTGGAGATTTTAGGAATATCTTTTTGACATTCGATATCAACCCATCCACACCTTTGAAATTATCTCGCACTTCTTCGGCAACCCGGTGCAGACCATGAGCTAAACACGTAATGTGTTTCATACGAGGAAACGTTGCTTTTAAAATACGACCGGCTTTAAGCATATATGCGGCACTATCTGTGCAAAGTAAAAGCAAATTGTTTACGTTATCATTGAAAGAATTTTGAAACAAAAATTTTAATTGGTTTATTATTAGGTTTGCTATTGTTTCCCCATTTACCTTCTCTAAAACCTTCGACCCCAAAAGATAAAATTGCTTAGAACAATTTTTTTGCAAAGACCGAATCACCACGTTTGTCACACATTTTCCCATGAAATCTGGTGTTTCGTCTATAGATATCCACAAATAATTGGTTTTGTTTACCTCTCTTATACCCTGTATAGTTTTTTTGTACACGAGATTTAAATAAATTTTTCGCAGGGTCGATTCGTCCGGTAAAGAAGTCATAGAGCAGTCGCAACATAAATACTTGTTAAAAAAATGACGAAAATTATTGTTGTTGACTGTTGCCCATGGTATGTTGCATGAAATAAGAAAAATAATTAAATCGAAATAAAATTGATGTTTCCTATTTGGTTGCCCCGAACGGTAATTGTGGCGGTTGCTTTTCACATGATTCTCAATATTGCATTTCTTCAGTTTTAGATGCATATCGCACATAGAGCAGTATATAGTGGAGGTCACTTCATTATAGACTAACTCAGGGTGATTTTCAATCCACGTTTTGATCCGATCTTGTACATTACTCATTTTTGTATTAATTGATACCTTGCAATATTAAGTTATTATACGTATATCCAACACGTCGGATTCAATGCGTTGCGAAATAAATAATACCTAGATGCAATTTACGTTTTATACGTAATGAAATGACAGTTAAAGTGTGAATGTCATATGTCATGTGAGATGAAATTTGCAGTCGTTTCTATCATTTTAAATGAGGTGGTATAGTTACTTCGTTCTAAGTTGTACATGCAGACCTACCTCTTTGTTGCTCGACTATGGCAAAGCTAAAATGAAAAGTTATTTTATTACTTATACAGGATGTCCGGTAATTAATGCACAACCTTCTAACCCCCAGTAGGTCACCTTAGACTGGTCAAAAATATTGATTTTGAGCTCTAGTAAGTCTCCTGTTTTTCGAAATTTTCGCACGTTTGTTAGTTTTTAAATTTTGACATTCACACTGATAGGTCTACCATCGAATAAAAAAAGAAAAAATGTACTGAGGCAATACCTGTCATATACTCTAGTAAGACTCGATAGGTGTCGATAAAATAATATTTCAAGCACTGGCTAAATTACGCTAGTGTTTTGTTTTGCCGTGAAAAATCCGAGCTCTGGTCATAAGACGCTGCAGTATACGGAGTAAAACTGCAGGTTCTATAAAAATAGAAGATAAAATTAGAATAAAATGGACTAATGTATCAAGAATCAATTTTTAGGGTTCCGTAGCCAAATGGCAAAAAACGGAACCCTTATTGATTCGTCATGTCTGTCTGTATGTCTGTCCGTCCGTATGTCACAGCCATTTTACTCGGAAACTATACGACGTATCTGAATAAAATTTACACATAAGGTATATTTTGTATGCCGCTACTCAGTTATGTAGTTAAATTTGAAAAAAAAAATTTTTAGGGGGGGCGCTCCATACATGTAACAAAATTTTTATTTTTTATATTTTTGACTAAATATCAACATGTGACACATAAATCGATAGGTCTTTAAAAATAACACTGAGGTTTTTTGACCATTTTGTGATTAAGTGAATATTTTCTGAAATAATCGCTTCGAAAGTCAGAAAAATTGTGCCCCCCCCTGTAACTTTTGAACCGTAAGTCCAAAAAATATGAAAAAAATTGAGGAGATGCGCCTTATCATATACTTTCTAAGAAAATTTTTTTGAACATATTGGTTTAGCCATTTTTGAGTTATCTCCAAAAAACTTTTTCCATAGTCATCAGCTACGACCTTTTGGTATTAGTTTGGTTCTTATTCCATTGAAGGTACGGAATCCTGCTATGTGTGGTCCGACACGCACTTGGCCGGTTTTTACTTCTGATTTACTTTAATAAAAATCCGTTTCTAGTAGCCTTAGCTATTTTATTGTCTCGCAAGAGGTGAGAAAAGTAGAGTATACTCCTCGGGGATAAAGCTGTTTTTGTCACGGGCGCGCTTGAACCCCTCACTGCACTCAGGACTCAGTCTTAATTCCCTCGCTTCGCTCGGGAATTAACTCATAACCCCCTCGCTGCGCTCGGGAGTAAAATCTGGAGTCCTTCGTTACGTTCAGGATTCAATATTGCGCCCGTGACATAAAACAGTGCTTTATCCCCTTGGTGTACAATCTACTATTATTCATCCAAGGTATTATAGTTGTAGTTCTCACATCAAACCCTTTCTTTTGATATTATAACAAGGTAAAGTGTGTAGGTAGTTAACAAAATGGCGAAATTTGACCATTCCCGTTGCTAGTGGAATATTACAGTTGCCATCAAATATATCGGAGCAGCCAAGGTACTCAAATATATCTGAACATGCACGTTATCGCCTTGACAATAGAGGCGCTGTTCAGATATTGTGACCACCCTGGCCGCTCCGATATATCTGATGGCGACTGTACGTAATACCATTTGATATTTACCAGTTGCTTTTCGGTGAAGGAAAACATCGTGAGGAAACCGGATCTAATCCCAATAAGGTCTAGTTTCCTAGCCTCTGGTTTGGAAGGTCAGATGGCAGCCGCTTTCGTAAAAACTAGTGCCTACGCTAATTAATGTGTTCAAAATGACCTTGACACGACTTTATTGTTAAGGGAATAAGAGCGTGTGATGGTCATTTTGAACACCTGAGCTGCTGAGCTACTTCTGCTGCTGACTATACCAATAATATTAAATTTATTGTTTGAAATAAAACCAATCTTTTTTTTAAATTTTCTTAACTCAACAACATAACTCGCGATTTCCTTGCAAACGAGGCGACCAGTATAACAAGACCCTTCTGATGTTTGTTTCGCGCCTTCAAGCTCCATAACCCCCTTATCAATCCCCCTTATCTCAAATAGTATATATCTCTGCTAGAACCCCAACAAATTTCATAAAGATGAGAAAAACGTTACTAAAGTTATCGCGGAACAACTATTCAAAATCATAAAGCCATCGAAATGCAGGGACGTCGAGGTAGCCGGCTGACAGATCTGTTGTGTCCGAAGTTGTCTGTGAGAACTCACTTCGCTTACGCTCCGCTCGTTCGATAAAGCTAGTCTGCCAATATCTCGAAAACTATGCCATTTTCATTAGGGCCAAATTTGCCTAATCTGGAGTGCGATTTTTGAATCTCACCAAGTGACTAATTCTCACCGATGTGAGTGATTTCCGAAAGTAAATCACTCACATCGGTGAGAATTAGTCACTTGGTGAGATTCAAAAATCGCACTCCTGATCTGATAGTTCTACCAGCCCTATAAGTCTTGACGTTGGTTTTAGGGACACTCGGTATACTTATTAGACAAAACTGATGTTGTTTTGTACTATTATCTATGTATGTTTATTATAAAACATTGATCTATGAGGAATAATAATCCTGGCAACTAGTGAAATAGGCGAATATGGGAATCGACGAATAAGTAAACGAATACGCAAGGAAACTAGCAAATTTACAAAACTGACAGCTTAGCAAAACTAGTGAACGAGGATTTACGAAAAAGCAAACTGGCAAAATTGTCTACCTAACGTAACTGACAAATAGGAAAACCGTTCAATTAACGAAAATGACAAATAACGAAACTAGCGGATTGCAAAACTAGCATTTTTACGAAACTGATAGCCTGGCAAAACTAGCGAAGAAGGAAACTGAAAAATCAGTAAAATGCCTAACTAGCTAAATTGTCAACCTAGCGAAACTGTCTAATGTGTAAATTGGTGAATTAGTGAAATTGACGAATAAGGAAATTGACCAGTGGTACGCTAACTCGTTTCAACTCGCAAGTCGCGCGAGATCGCTATCTATTTATCTATCGCACTCTACGTACTTATGCCCTTCAGCATTCCCTTTGCCCCTACAGATCACGTTCACCACAGATAAGTATGTTTACAACAGCCGGAAACGTGTTCCATTCCGAGCTCCAATAAAAAATGGCATATCCTGGCGATAAGACTGGACTAAATATAACACAGTTATCTCTGTCCGACTTTCGAGTCTTGGGCGAAATTAGTTGCAAGGTCACGCTCTCAGCCTATCCGCTCTAAATTATATTAGAATATTGGCAAACCTTAATAAATAAATAAAAAATAAAAAAATATTTTGGAGACAATCTTACACAAATCAACCTAGACCCAAACTAAGTACGGCTTGTATTATGGGTGAATACTAGACGACGAAACGAGGAGATCCGGCGAAGGACCAAAGTAGTAGACATCTTTCAACGGATTGCTACTCTGAAACGGTCCTGGGCCGGACACGTTAGTCGTCGAGATGATAGGAGGTAGAGCCAGCGTGTCCTAGCGTGGAGACCTCGTTCAAAAAGACCAGATCATAGACCTCCAACCAGATGGGAGGACGATATTAAAAAGTTTACAGGCCCACTCTGGAGGACAATAACTGCGAACCGGGCTTATTGGAGGAAAATTGGAGAGGCGTATGCCCAACAGTGGGCGCATACTCGCTGAAGAAGAAGAGAAGAGACTAGACGACGGCATCTATACGAGTACATGACGTGGCATAAGAATTGTTCGCTTAATAATTATATATTAAGAATTTTAAGATCACGTCACTACGCATACAAAAATAGATAAATACACCCATCGTGTAACTCAGGAACATATGTACTCGTAATAAACATACAAATGCTTTTGCCGGGATTCGAACTCAGGACCTCCAGCTTCGTGGACAAGTTCACTATCAAGTAGGCTACAGAGAGGAGGGGTCGTTAAAAAATAATCAAAACAAAAAATTAGAACAATAAAGATAGCAGCCACCCTAATTCATCGATCGGTCTCGGGTCTTCCACCACTTTCGGTTAAAAGGGGGGGGGGGGGTAGCTGTGTCAGAGCTGGGCTCTTATCGCGGTCTTCTGTTCGACTTTGTGGAGGACCGGACTCCTTCCTGGGTTATCTGTGGGGATGTGAATGTGAATATCAGAAGAAGAATTTTGGCTGGCATGAAAATAGTCATAATTACTTTAGGAAAAAGTATATGCAGCCCATTTGTCTTAGCTATGTCATTGGGCGGTGCGTAGAAGCCGGGTATTAGCATGCCTGGCGGGGGGAAATACTCGTTCTCATCCTCAACGATTTCCGTGTCGAAGTCCTCCTCGTCGTCTGGTAACTCCTGTGAACAAAAATAAGTAAGAAATGATACGAACTACGTGTTAAATAAAAGTCTCTTTTGTAATCGGATCGGACATAGATGATGAAGTTCTGAAATAAACTAGTACTCCGCCTCGAACTCATAACTCGCGATTTCCTTGCAAACGAAATGACCAATATAACAAGATCCTTATGATGCCTTTTTCACGGCTTCTAGCTCCATGACCCCTTGGTCAATCCTGCTCGTATACGAACTATCAAATTATATGGGTCTCTGCTACAACCTCAACAAAAATGAAGACCAGGAAAGCGTAATCAAAAAGCCATTTAAATTCCGAGACGTCCCAGTAGCCAGAAGTTGTTTGTAAGAACTTGCTTCGCTTGCGCTCCGCTCGTTCGATAAAAACATTGGAGTCGACATATTTAAAAAAAATCGCTTTGTGACAGGCAGACAAACAGACAGAGTCGCACCATGAGGGTTCTTTTTTTACCATTTTGGTACGGAACCCTAAAAATTAAGTCAAAATTAAAATACGAATAACCTCCGGTATTTCTATGTCCACTTCTTCGTCATCAGGCTCCGCTTTCAGTTTTTCAAGGGCGTCCAAATCCTGAAATCATTATGGTTTCATGTTTATTTTAACGGATTCAATCTAAGCAAGTTTCGGGACGTCACAGCTACCTCGTCTGAAATAGTTGACTGTATAAAGCTATCTGTATAAAGATGCATGGCCCAAACCAGAAACTTCTACAAAATCATCTAACATTTAGAGGACACAGTTCAGATAGGAAAGCATATACCGTTTTGTGAAGCAATCAGTTTTGGATTTTATTATTTTCTTTTAATTTAATTAAACAATATGTAGGTTGTACATTGTCTGTGTCTCAAGCTGCTTTGATATGTCTTCTTATAAAACTACGCATTATTGTGTATCTTTAAGATCTAATGTATTTCTGTTTCGAAAAAATAAGTCCCGCCGAGTTTCTTGACGGGCATAATACTTCTCGGATCAGAGGGTTAGAACCGGTGGTAGTTGTTTTTTTTTTGTGTGTGCATCGTAATGTGCCTAAATTGAAGAATAAGTATCTTTTATCATTTACTGGAACAAAATTCACAAGCCGCTCAAAGATTTCCTACTATCGCTTTTATAGCTTCAATCTTGTACTAATTTTGCAAGTATGATCATATTATAACTCTATATAATGGATCCTCTTACTCCAATCATCAACCAGTGCAGTCTCCAGCTCTGTGGTGATTCTCTTGGACTCCAATACTTGTAGATCAGTTTTCTATCACTTCCTAAAACTTTTAGCTTACCCCGATCTTGAGCAAGCGCAGCTTCTCCTGTTCTTTGGCGAGTCTTCTGGACTCCAAGACCTGTTCTATCGCCTGTCGTGCCAAACGCTGCATTTCCGATAGCCGGCGAGCTCGATTTTCTATAGCTTCTTCCTTAAAATCATTGAGTAACAGGAGATGACATCCCTAAGAAATTCTTTGTCCCAAAAGTTGTAGTGAAAATCACTACAAGTCTATATACTACACTTTGATTCTGTCATAGATGTATCTACATCTAGTAGAATACATAATAAATCAATTCTTAAAATAAATAAATTTTGGATACATAGTATCTTTAAGATCGGGAAAATATTGTCAATTAGTAAAATATCGGCAGTACCTAACAAATATTCAAGTTCCTACTTTTGTTATTATGTAAGTTAGTAAATAATTGCTCTTCAAAAATGTCCAAGCCCTCAGATCAATTATCCTATACGAAAAAGGTACGCCTACGTAACCCCTCAGGTCATTTAACTATTGTGTAGTCAATCTTAACATAAAAATGATCTGAAAATATATGTCATATACTTCAGAAAAAGTGACCAAACCCTCCGGTGTCCGAGGCCAGATTTGAACTGGCGTCTTCAGCTTTCGCGGCTGACGTCGGCGCGTCCGTCGGCGTGGCGGAGGTGCAAGCACGTACTGCGCATGCCCTTTGAGTATGGTCAACGGCGCCTAGCCGTTTCAAATTCAGAGATTGCATATACATGAGAAAATTTGTCAAGTTCCGCCGTGACCGGGTGGTCTAGTGGTCAGGACGTCAGCCGCGAAAGCTGAAGACGCCAGTTCAAATCTGGCCTCGGACACCGGAGGGTTTGGTCACTTTTTCTGAAGTATATGACATCTATTTTCAGTTTATATATAGTAGTGTAACTACTTAAAAAATTGCAAATCAAAAAAAAAATATATTGAACAAAATAATTTGATTTGCTTCAAGATTCATAAAAATGATCATTAAAAAAATTCAAGGACAAATAGATACCTTTTGTCTCTGTCTCTCTTCTCGTCTCTTCTGCCATATCTTTTCCCTCGTCAGACTGTAGGTTTTGTAGTGGTTAAAGGCAGTTGTCTGGATAGGTTGGTCACTCATGGGTTTGGCCGGATCCAATGGTTCTATATACTCGTATAGAATTTGACGGACAAGTGCTGTGAATTAAATTTAAAGTCAAAACTTTTCTTAACAAATGTTGGACTTAAATTCAAAATGAATTTGAACTTTATCTATTTTTATATGCTTTTTGAAATGTTGGACTTCTTAAGCTAGCACAGTTCTTCTCGATCTAAACTAGATCGACTGTCACTTAAATTGTTTCGAATCCCTTAGCTTGTGTAATCAAGAAAGAAATGAACAACATCATCTAAATATTTGAAGTAAATAAGAAGAGCAAGGGCTGACCGAAGGGCATACATAAAACCTTCTTTCTTGGCGCGTCAGACCGTCGGTGTACAGAATATAATGCCACTCCTTTGATAGTCCTATAAGGGTTTAAATATCACTGTCAATTGTAATATACCAACTGGGCCTCGATTCGACATGCCAAACTGTGAGACGTAGATGTTACACTTGTATCGCTAGTGGATAGAGTGATATCCATATGTCCACACGTGTCCACACCTAACTGTCAAGCTTTCAGTAGGTCTCGCTAGAGCGTTTTGTCTATGGCTATGGCCACCATTTTAGATATCACTCTTGAGTAATTCCACCCCAAATTTCAACTGTCACAAAAGTGTGATATCATAGTTGTCTCGCAAGCGACTTTCAGTTATGCCATATCGAATCAAGGCCCTGGTGTCGCTTGAATAGGTTGAACACTGGGCTGGCGGTGAGGAAAAGCAGACCACCGAAAATATCTTTTGACGCTATCCCCTTCACTTGTATTCTGAACCAGCCGATCATTTCACATCTGCCTTAGTTGCTTAACAACCTCAAAGCTCTGCATCTTCAACTATGCATGCCATGTGATTAATACACTAACACTTTTTCCCTTCAAGTCTAGAGAAATAACACATCTTTCTACAATCCGATCGTTAGAATGTGTCGTCAGTACAATGATTTGGTATCAAAAATAGACAAATCGACATTTTTGACTCACGGCTTGAGGAATTCAAGAGGCAGGTCGTGTATGCTCTTGGCCATCACACCTAAATATTTTTTGATAACACAGCTTAGCACTAGCTTAAAACACTTATCTATAGTTAATTTAGTTAGTAGGTATACTCGTAGTCTTAGTTTTAGGATAGTTTTTGCTCGTATGTATAACTATTTTATCTGTGCTGTGCAGTGTGCATGCCTATTTTGGATGGTATTGTTATAAAAAAACCTACCTTCTGGTGTGCCTAATAAATAAAATAAAATAAAAAACCGGCCAAGTGCGAGTCAGACTCGCGCACCGAGGGTTCCGTACAAACCTATAACAAGCAAAACTTGTATGGTTATTACTAATTTCAATTTAATACCTCTACTCGTTTACAAGGAAAAAAATAGTAGTAGTTTAAAATTTTTTTAAATATTTTTTGTATGATTTTGATAAAAATGTTTACCTTTCGTAATTTTTCCTTTGTCTGTGCTATATGAAGTTTCTTCGTGCCAAGTTTCAAGTTTCTGAGTTTACGGGAAGTACCCTTTAGGTTTTGAGTTTCTCGCGAGTACTCAGTTTCAAAATATGCGACTTAAATTGCTATTTCTTTTGATTACGTTGACATAAAAGTTTGGTTTTGCTACATCTGAAAGGTCCTATAGCCCTGAGTATTTGACATGAATTTCAATTTAATACCCCCACGCGTTTACGAGGAAAAAGGTAGTAAGTTTAAAATTAAAAAAAAAAAAATTTTGTATGATTTTACTAAAAATGTCTACTTTTTGTAATTTTTCCATTGTCTATGCTATATGACGTTGCTTCGTGCCAAATTTCAAGTTTCTGAGTTCACGGGAAGTACCCCGTAGGTTTTGCGAGTGCCGAAAAACTCTAAAATTTGCAGCATAAACGACTGTATCTTTTGATTGCATTGGCTTTTAAGTTTCATTTTTTCACGGCTCCAAGGGACAATAGACCTGAGTATTTGATATAAATTTCAGCTTGATACCTCCACGCATTCCTGAGAAAAATGGTCTTGACAGACAGACAGACAGACAGACAGACAGACAGACAGACAGACAGACAGACAGACAGACAGACAGACGGACAAGAAAGTGATCCTATAAGGGTTCCGTTTCTTCCTTTCGAGGTACGGAACCCTAAAAATAATACCTTAAATAGTATACTAACAGGTAAAGTTAACATCATCGTCTAAACATCTGAAGCAGATAGCAAGAGCGGGCGCTGCCAGTAGGGCATACATGGAAGCATCATTGATGGGTGCGTCGCCGTTATAGAGAATGTCTCTAGCTTTGTATTCGTCCAGCTGTAGCTCTTCTCGGCCCACCATTATAATATCTGTAAAGGTAAGTTTTAAAAGATAACGACTTTGTTTTTTGGTTCATCATAGTTATCAATTCATCATCATATGAGCCGAAATACGTCCTCTTGACAAAGACCTCTCCTAAGGATCTCTAGATCGTCGGTCATTTTTGTCGGGGCCTTCCCACGCTGAATCTTCCAGTTTGTGGTCCCTATTTACTTTTCTGTCCCATCGGCCACCGGTTCATCGAGTAACGTTTGGTATGTTTATAACGTTCAGTTTAATTTATAATTATAATAGACCTCTAAAATGACGAAGACAACGTTTACAACATATATATTAAAGAAAATAAAGTATTTTGAGCCATAAAACGTTAAGTAGTGTATTTAGGAGACATTTTAAAATGCTTCGAGCGTCACGTGGTACAGTCACCGGCAATAGTATTTTCCTTCACGAAGGCCCCAAAAATATGTGACACGCTCTTATTTGTAGGGTCATAAGTGCGTGTCACATATTTTTGCGGCCTTCGTGTAGGAAGATACTATTGCCGGTGACTGTACTTTTTTTAACCGACTTCAATTTCATAGAAGGAGGAGGTTCTGTATTCGGTTTGGGCTTTTTTTTTATGTATGTTCACCGATTACTCCGAGACGCGTGATCCGATTTGAATAATTCTTTTTTTGTTTGAAAGGGTCTACTTCCAAGGTGGTCCCATATTAATCTGGTGCTGTTCTGATGATGGGATCTATGAGAAATTGAGGGAACTCCTCAATTTTTAAAGGCATACGTATGGTGATTTGAGTGTTTTCTTAAGCAACTCGAGGATTTTCTCTCGAAAACCACCAATTTGATGAAGTGGACCTCTTGATGATGGTTGTTTTGATGATAATGATGATGATTTTTTTTAAATGTAGGATGTTGAGCGATTACTCCGAGACCCGTGGTCCAATTTGAGGAATTCTTCTTTTGTTTGAAAGTAACTTTAAGATGGCTCCACATTAATCTGGTGCTGTTCTGATGATGGGATCCATGAGGAATTGAGGGAACTCCTCAATTTTTAAAGGCACATGTATGGTGATTTAGGTGTTTTCTTAAGCAACGCGAGGATTTTCTCTCGAAATCCACCAATTTGATGAAGTGAATCTCATGATGATGGTTGTTTTGATGATAATGATCAGGATTTTTTTAAATGTAGGATGTTCAGCGATTACTCCGAGACCCGTATGGTCCGATTTCAGGAGAATTCCGGAAATCGGACAAAAAAAAGTTTTTTTTTTCTACATTAATCTGGTGCTGTTCTGATGATGGGATCCATGAGAAATTGAGAGAACTCCTCAATTTTTATTGGCACATGTATGGTGATTTGGTTGTTTTTTTTAAGCAACTCAAGCATTTCCTCTCCAAAACCACTAATTTGATGGAGTGGACCTAATGATGAAGACCACATATGATATGTGGAACTTTCCTTACAGTGAGTACGTATCATGAACTTTTTCTTATATATCTTCACCGATTATTGCGATATCCGTTGTCCGATTATGATAATTTTATAACCACTAAAAATGGAAAAATAAAAACTTTTTACAAAAAAAAGATAAACCGACTTCAAAAAGGTGTGTTTATATATTTTGCCGCCTTTTTCTGATTATTGACAAAGTAGACGTGTATCAGAGTATATATACATGGGTAGCTCTTTTCAACAAAATTGGATTAGTAGTTTAGACGTGAAAATGTAACAGATAGATTCACATTCGCCTTTGCGATATAAGTAGGAATCATAATGTTATGTGATTTTCAGACTTGAAGCTGATTTGCCGGTATTGTAACTTTTTGGCTTGGCACCGACTTCAAACATATCAGTTTGTAACGCATATAAATAATATAATAGTTTATTTTATCCTTTTTGAAGTCGGTTTATCTTTTTTTTGTAAAAAGTTTTTATTTTTGAAGTAGAGTTGGTAATAACAATGATCTTACTGTTTAAATCCCATCGCTCATATAGTTCGAAGTGCGCATGCCTGGCCTGAGGCCAGAAAAGCACAAAGTTCAGGTTCTGGAGATGCGGAACCATCAGCTCCGCGCGACGACGTTTGCGTAAATCGTGTTGCACAGACCTGCGAATAAAATAAATTCTTTATGTGGGAATCAGAATAAGTATACCGGGATATCAGCTAAGGCTCTGGGTCGGTCCAAATGCGCGCTGTGCGAATCATCGATAAACCCAAAGTAGGGAATGCAACCCGGGGTTTTTAGTATGAAAAAACCCGGTTAGTACCCGAAACCCCGAGTTTGTCATAGTAATAAAACCTGGGTTGCATTACCTAACCCAATTTCACAAGCGATATCGTCTTTTAAGCTTTAGGAGAAACTTTGCATTCTTATGTGTGTTCTACCGCTTGGTGTGGCAGGCATTGTCTCCGAGGTGTTGGAAGAGTCTTTTTTTTCTAAGAGTATTTTTTCGGTGCCTGTTTATATGAATAAAAATATGTAAAAAGAACCGTCAAAGTTTGAATGAAGCCCTACCTCTAAATCATCCAATATTGCATGAAATACCTATAGCCCGACCGCTTTAATGCGTCGTCGACTTCGCGGTGTGCTGGCAGGTGTGAACTTAACTCACTAAAGGCCCATTTACACATTGATTAGTGTTAAGTGCGAGTCCATACATTTTCTACTTGTGTTTAGTAACAAATGTATGAACTTAAGGCGCAAAACACACTTGACCGGAATTCAGCGCGGAATCAGTATATTGTAGCTGAATTTTTGAATGGAATCCATAGATAAAATTCAGCCGGGACTTGGATTTTTCCGCTTTTTAGTCGTTGATAGCTGAATTCAGCCTTGGATTCCGTTGTGTTAATAAAGTAGATACAGTAGATACCTTATTGCTTCGAAAGCTTTTATCTCCCTCTCGCGTTCTTTTATAAGCTCTTCCTCCCATTCCTAGTAACAAAAAATAACGAACACTAATATTACATATTATTACACCTACCTATAATATCATATATAAGTAGAAGCAAAAGAACTCCGTGTGTAATAAACACACTTCGTGCTATCGCTGAACCGATTCCGATGAAATTAGATATTATGTAAGTAGATTAAAACCTCGAGGAAAGACATTATGGATTGTTTTCATCGTGAAAAGGGGAGCGGCAATTACTATAGAAGATTCTCTGCAGGCAAAGTTTTCGGCAGAGGCCAGAATAAAATAAAACAATACCATCAGTACCATCACGTACCTAAAATCAGCAGCAGAAGTAGGTAACTACACGTGAGATGTGTTCATAATTATCCTCACACCCTCTAATTCCCTTAATAAACAAGCACAGAGCAAATTTTCGTTTAAACGTATGTTACGTACATAGACGTATAAAATAAGAAGACGTAACGCCGTGAAGACAAAACTGTGCTTCCATAATAAGCCGATTTCTTCGTGTTTACGCGCGACACGCACACATCTACAACTCGTGGACGAGCGGTGATTGGTTCAAACGTCAAAAGTGAGTGTGTGTGCACGAGATCGCGGCTCATTATGGAATCACAGTTTTATCTTCGTGGGATTACGTCTTCTTAATTTATATGTCTATGGTTACGTTAGCACCTTTCTAAATGAAGGGTACTTACACGGAAAGAACATGTCTAGTCACATTGACAACATTTTGAGTTATAGCGCTTTTAAAATTTGAAACGATTCAATTAACCATACTATTTTCGTAACTAGATGGTTTTTATGAGTTAAGAAGTTGATAATTGTTGAAATTTACATCTGTAACAGAAGTTGTTACTAATATTTAGTTCATTGCAAGCTCTACATTTTGATATAAAAATTTCATTAAAAAGTGACTAGACATGTTCTTTCCGTGTATGTACCTACCCTTCAAATAGTCTCACTCACTTAAGGATGAGTCTTTATATTACTTACTAGCTGTGCCCGCGGCTCCGCCCGCGTGGAATTCGGTCTGTGTCAGTAAGCGGCTAATTCACCCCTAATTTCTCTCCCGCTACCCTGGAGGCGGAACGTGAAGTAAAGTTGACAGATGGATACGCTAGAGGACAGTAGTCCTGTTATTTTTTTTTACAATTACCACTAAATGAAACTACACACGAAAATCAATACTTTTTTTGTCGTTATACATTTTTTTTGTCATGATTTAAACGACATACAGTACTACTGTTGTACGAACAGGCGCGGTTGTAATAGGGGGGGGGGGGGGGGGGGAGGGGTCACAAATGCAGAAATGATTTTTTTGAGGGGGTCAGTAATGATTTCCGTTCAAAAGATCGTTTATTAAGGGATATTTGGCGGCGGCGCTTACGTCATTTTACTATCCGGCACTTCCTTTCACTATGCGTTTTTGACTAATAATTCAAAAACGGCTGAACCGATTTTATTCAATATAGATTTTATTGAAAGTTCTTATCAGGCCTCACTTCCATTATTTTTTTCTATTTTTTTGGACCCACGGTTCAAAAGTTAGATGGAGGAGACGCCTGAACTTTCAGATCTAATATTTACGAAACTATCAGTTTCATCCAAAAAATGTATTAGAAGACCTCCATTCTTTTTAAAAGACCTATTCAATAATACCCAACACTTAACACGATATATGGAGCGAAAAAAAATTCACCCCCCCATTTTATGTGTACCCTAATAAAAAAATTTTTTTAGTTTTTATTCCATTACTTTGGCGGCGTGATTAATGCACATACTGATACCAAATTTCAGCTTTCTAGGGCGAATGGTCACTGAGCTAGACCGCGGTCAGACGGACAGCCAGATGGACGGATATGGCGAGACTATAAGGGTTCCTAGTTGACTACGGAACCCTAAAAAGAGATAAGTAGTAGTTTATGTAACTGTTACGTAATAAGGCCTAATTACGTACAGAAGCATACACTGCTTTATCTACACACATTTTACAAATCCTAAATGACGTGTTCGGAAACCATTAGAATGACCGCCACTACACCGGCATGACCAACCTTATTGTGCCGGCTGTCAGCTGTTTTGAAATTTTTGAAATTTTTCGAATTTTTCGAATTTTCGAATTTTTTGAATTTTTTGAATTTTTTGAAATTTTTGAATGTTTTGAATGTTTTGAAATTTTTGAAATTTTTGAATTCACAAAACGTTTGATATGTTTTCCTACCTAAACGGTGTCCTATAAATGTTAGATGATTTTGTAGTAGTTTCTGGTTTGGGCCATGCATCTTTGTCCGTCATATACAGTCCTCGAACCTGCAATAACCCTTTGACATTAATGACATTATCAAATACTTCTTAAGAGCGGGTAAAGGTAAATTTAAAGCATCGACGGGTAGCTTGTTATAAATATGAACACCTTGACCAAAAAATTACAAACTATTTCAATACCAAATTTCATCTATATCGATTCTGCTGTTAATAATTCCCTATACAAATTTCCAACTCCCTTTTCACCCCTTCTTCGGGGTGAAAACTATCCTTTGTCCTTTCTTGAGACCCGTACTATCTCTATACCAAATTTCATCTTTATCAGTTCAGCGGTAAAAAAATCCTCATACAAACTATCAACCCTCTTTTCACCCCACAAGGGTTTATTTTCGGGATGAAAACTATTCTGTCGTTTCTCGGGACTCAAATTATCTCCATACTAATTTCTATAAAAAATTCTCCATACAAACTTTCAACCCCCTTTTCACCCCCTCCAGGGTTGATTTTCGGGATGAAAACTATTTATAGTCCTTTCCCGGGACTCAAACTATTTCTATACAAAATTACATCAAAATCCGTTCAGCCGTTTTCACGTGATGCGCGGTCAAATAAACAGACAAACAGATAAACAGACAAACAGACAAAAATTCTAAAAATTGTTGGAACGTGTTCTGTTATCGATTCTAAGTATCCCCAGCCAACTTTTTTTCGAATATATTCCATGTACAGACTTTCGACCCTCTTCAGCTTTATTATATGTATAGATATACAAGGGTACTATATATTTATTTATGTATGTATATGTATGTTTATGTTATGTTCCTATTGTGTATGTGTATTTATAAATAAATAGTTAAGTATGTTGTTTTGTGTTTCTAAATATCTCTCGATTTCTATGATCCTGCACCAATTACAAGTTTCGGTTTGATCCAATGGTTGACTGGTAGAGAATGCCTTAAGGCGTTAAGTCGGCCTCTTGTACACTTTTTTATTTGTGCAATAAAGTTTAAATAAATAAATAAATATGGATAAACGCGAAAAAGTTATGCATTGATGGCGCCGCAAACGCAAAAAAACAAACGTATTGTTGGTTACGGTTTGGATATGTTAAATACAAACACTCTATGGTACAGTATCTAGCCTTCTGAATCCTAGAACTCAAGGACGTTCCAATTTCAAAAACAAAACAAAAGATTGAGGGATTCAGGAGGCAAGACCAAAATAAATAAATGTATCCAAAATAAACAATAATTATTGGCTTTTTAAATATCCTCATCAAGTCATGGGTAGGTAATTTTGGATACCTCACCCGCTTGGCTGCTTCTGCTCTCCTTCTCCCTCCCTCCTAGCGTTTGTCCCACCTTTTTGCTCTATTGAGCCTGGGGTCCGCTCGACAACCTAATCCCAGGAATTGGCGTAGGTACTCGCTCTTGCGAAAGCGACTGCCATCTGACCTTTCAACCGAGAGGGGAAACTAGGCTTTGTTGGGATTAGATCCGGTTTCCTCGCGATGTTTTCCTTCACCGAAAAGCGACTGGTAAATATCAAATGATATTTCGTACATAAGTTCCGAAAAACTCAGTGGTACGAGCCGGGAATTGAACCCGCGACCTTCGGATTGAAAGTCTGACTTCTTACCGCCGGGCCACCGCTTCGATGCATCTGCTGCTGTGCACAATTTACGTACCATTATTTTAAAGAATGCAGCACATCAGCGTTATTGTGTCGGCACATATCAAGTTACCTTAGTTCTCGAAACACGAAACATACCAATTTGACATTTATTCCGTTACTTCAGAAATCAAATTCCTTTACTATTTTCTGTGGAGTAGTGCAATTTTGATATGCATCAACACATTTAATAGTACGAGTATGAAGTCCATTTCTCTGACGCTGGTGACATGGTAAACAACCATGGTAAGCACAAAATAGGGGTTCCCCCAAAACATAATAGCAGTGTTGCCAGACATACTTCTTTAATTAATATTAATTAGGAGCATCTTTTATTTATAAGTTTATTTTAGTGTTTATACACCGTGGGCTGGAATAACCCGACAGATCTTAACCACGAATTTCTAAGATTAAAAGAAAGAAAAAATATTATGTGACTTTATCTCAATTACGCCAAAAAATTCGTTTTTTTTTCATTTTTTGAATGTTTATTGCACATGAAAAGCAAATGTTATTAATAAAATTATCGCCTAAAACAAATTGGTACTTACATTTTTTTTGTACAAAATTTAGTTTTTGCAAAGTTTTCCTTGTCACTTTGATATCTGTCAATAAGGATGTGTAAACTATGTCCAATAGTGGCAACAACGCCATTAGAAAGGCGTTTTGTGATGAGTTATAATAAAAAGTGTATTTTTTTTATTGGTATTAACTCTGAAACTAGGCGTATTCCAGAAAAGTTTATAGGACATTTTAGTATCTAAATATGATCTAAATATGATACACTGTTAAAATATGTCTAGTTATATGGGCCCACGGTGTATATAGGTTTATTGTTATTGTACTCTTGTTGTGTACAATTGTACATACCGATGTTCCCCGATAAATATTATTTTTAGAAAATGTTAATTAATTAATCTGAAGAACTTGTCAAATAATTTTTAATAAAAAGTGATGTTTATTCCTCCGTATAAGTATGACACTGCGTGGGATTAACATTCGCTGAGGAATTAATTAAACGCCTTAGTAAAATCTCATAGCAAATATTAATTTAGCGCACATGCTATTTTACTTCTACACTGAGCAACAATTACATACAAACTTCCACCCCACTTTCTAAAAATTATCCTATGTCCTTTACTGGGACTCGAACTATCTTTATACCAAATTTCATCTAAATCGGTTAAAGTCAAAGTCAAAGTCAAAGTCAAATAGTTTATTTGTACAACATGGGTATATAGTACAAACAGAGGTACAGGTCTTACAGAAATAGAGTAGCATCACCATGTCGGGCCACAGGGCATACAAATTTTAGTGTTTTTTCTTTAAATCTGTAACTACATGTTAATATTAATTGCAGTCGGACAAAAAACCCTTAACAGTATAATATTTACTATCCACTAAAAAATCAAATAATTTTCTTTTGAAACTTATAATATTTTCTATACTTCTTATTTGTTTCGGAACTTTATTATAGATTTTTGGAGCCATACCAAGTATACTTTTCTTTAAAAATGCTGTGTCGGAAGACATTGAAGCTATTTTATTTCTTAAACGAATACTCTTAAATCTTTTAAATAAGTGCAGGTTACAAAAATAACTAATTCATAAATATACAAATAAGGCAGAGTCAATATACGTAGCTTTTTAAAGTGTGGTACGCACGAAGCTGGTAGCTGAATTCCACATAAAGATCTAACGCATCTCTTTTGCGCTTTAAATGCAGTTTCTCTATCAACTGAGTTTGCCCAGAACATGATACCATACCTTAGTGTCGATGTTACATAAGCGTGATAGGCCGTTAAAATAACCGGCTCATCAACATTTTTCCTTAGATTATGTAGGAGGTATGAAAATTGATTCAGTTTCTTACATATATTGTCAATTTGATTATCCATGTTAACTTATGATCTATGCCTATTCCTAAAAATTTTGTCACATCTGTTTCCTCAATTTTTTTACCCTTATATGATATATTTAAATTACGGGTATCATTTCGTCTATGTTTAAATGTCATGATTTTAGTTTTTTCCATATTAATTTTTAAATTGTTGTTTGCTAACCAGTTAATTACTGTTTCTAATGTTTTGCATATATCATTTTCATATGTTTCTGGGTCTTTACAAGGAAACATTATAGTGCTATCATCAGCAAAAAGAACCATGGGATACTCGATAGCTCGTGGTAAATCATTGATATAAATAATAAATAATAATTCAATGGTTTAAGCGTGAAGATGTGACTGACAGACTGACACACTTTCGCATTTATATTTATTATAATTTAAGTATAAAAATTAAATTAAATTATATTGAATATAATATCCCCTAGTTGAATGAGGGTTTCCGCGATCGAGATTTTCACTAGATGGCAGCACCGTGGCGACAGGTCTTTTTGACAGCAGCTGTCAAAATCCACCAATCAAAAAAAAAAAGATCAAACATGATTGGTGGATTATGACAGGTAGACCTCTCGCCACGGTGCTGCCATCTAGTGAAAATCTCGAACGCGGAAACCCTCATTAAACATTAATCAAAGAGATATAGCAACACTACTATTAATATTTCGGGGAACCCCGATTTTGTGCTTACCATATTGTTTCTGCCATGTTAGCAGTGACGAGTTGACGATGAAGCAATAGGTCTTGTCATAGACATACTAGCCATAGACCTGTCATGTTAATAATAATACCAAGATAGAACGGGATTGTCTTATTAAAATATTTTTAATTTATTATTATTTAATTAGGATATATGAAGGGTACATGGAAAGAACATGTCTAGTCACAATTGACAACATTTTGAGTTGTAGCACTTGTAGCGCTTTTAAAATGCGGAACGATTCAATTAACCATACTATTTTCGTAGCTAGATGGTTTTTATGAGTTAAGAAGTGGATATACGTTAAAATTTACATCAGTAGCAGAAATTAGTCTAATAAATAGTTCATTGCAAGCTCTTTATTAGACTAATTTTGATATAAAAATCTCATTTTACAAAAAAAGTGACTAGACATGTTCTTTCCGTGTACCCTTCATATAGTCTCAAACAAGATTTACCGAAAATATGGCTCGCGAAAATTTGTAGCCGGCCAGTGTTATACCGTAATAAGACTGGCTGGAAGAAACTGCTGTACGAGTCGTTCTTATAGCACTGTTGTGAGGCCATTGTGTATCTCGTTCTTTATCGGTGGTTGGTCCAAGTCATAGTCCCACATTTTGATTGTTGCTTACTTCCAAAAGGCCCTAAGTACAATATAAACGTTTGTTACCCTCCATCGTTTTTTGAAGGGGAACAAAGAAACCGACTAAATTATGTAGACTAGCTACGGCATGCTATCAGTTATCTTGAAATGCGTTTGCAATTTAGTCAAGTTGCGTGTATTCTGTCATTCTTAGGCGTAGCGTGTTTCAACTCTAGAGACACTTGCTTACGATGATAGGTCTATGGCTAGTATGTCTATGGTACACAACCTTATTCGTATGAGTTTTAGTTCGTGTACACATATTGTACGTCCGTGTGTACATACTGATATTGGAGAACTCTACTGTACTTCAGTAATTAAAAACCGTAATTACCAGTTCTTCAGGCGTAGCTTCGTCTAAATTAAACGTCCGTCGGTCCACCTCTTCCCCCGCCAGGGCTCTCTTATGGTATTCCAGTTCTTTCTTGGCTATCTCTGCCAGCTTGATGCCGTTCACACCACGGAGGAGTTTCGTTATTTTGTTATGCTAAAAAAGTTATTCAATCAAATACAAACACTGAAAACATTGAAAAAATAATCAACCCAGCAGGATTTGAACCTCGCATCGAAACGCCTTACCGGGGCTCGATCGCTTTACCAATTAAGCTATGGGTTCAGTTACTGAGTTGACGAAATTCTCAATGCCTTCAATCATCTTTTTGCATTTATTTTTACATCGACTTTATAGCAGCCGTAAGCGACATCTAGGTGCTAACTACTAGAGTTAGATACCCTTCCCGCCGACCCTTTTACAAGTGTCACAACGGAAATAATAGATGGCGCTGCTATCAACTCATAATTATTTTACATGTTTTTTTAAAGTGGGGCATTCCACTCATACAATAGTATGTTATTCAATCAAATACAAACACTGAAAACATTGAAAAAATAATCAACCCAGCAGGATTTGAACCTCGCATCGAAACGCCTTACCGGGGCTCGATCGCTTTACCAATTAAGCTATGGGTTCAGTTACTGAGTTGACGAAATTCTCAATGCCTTCAATCATCTTTTTGCATTTATTTTTACATCGACTTTATAGCAGCCGTAAGCGACATCTAGGTGCTAACTACTAGAGTTAGATACCCTTCCCGCCGACCCTTTTACAAGTGTCACAACGGAAATAATAGATGGCGCTGCTATCAACTCATAATTATTTTACATGTTTTTTTAAAGTGGGGCATTCCACTCATACAATAGTATGTTATTCAATCAAATACAAACACTGAAAACATTGAAAAAATAATCAACCCAGCAGGATTTGAACCTCGCATCGAAACGCCTTACCGGGGCTCGATCGCTTTACCAATTAAGCTATGGGTTCAGTTACTGAGTTGACGAAATTCTCAATGCCTTCAATCATCTTTTTGCATTTATTTTTACATCGACTTTATAGCAGCCGTAAGCGACATCTAGGTGCTAACTACTAGAGTTAGATACCCTTCCCGCCGACCCTTTTACAAGTGTCACAACGGAAATAATAGATGGCGCTGCTATCAACTCATAATTATTTTACGTTGTGACACTTGTAAAAGGGTCGGCGGGAAGGGTATCTAACTCTAGTAGTTAGCACCTAGATGTCGCTTACGGCTGTTATAAAGTCGATGTAAAAATAAATGCAAAAAGATGATTGAAGGCATTGAGAATTTCGTCAACTCAGTAACTGAACCCATAGCTTAATTGGTAAAGCGATCGAGCCCCGGTAAGGCGTTTCGATGCGAGGTTCAAATCCTGCTGGGTTGATTATTTTTTCAATGTTTTCAGTGTTTGTATTTGATTGAATAACATACTATTGTATGAGTGGAATGCCCCACTTTAAAAAAACATGTAAAATAATTATGAGTTGATAGCAGCGCCATCTATTATTTCCGTTGTGACACTTGTAAAAGGGTCGGCGGGAAGGGTATCTAACTCTAGTAGTTAGCACCTAGATGTCGCTTACGGCTGCTATAAAGTCGATGTAAAAATAAATGCAAAAAGATGATTGAAGGCATTGAGAATTTCGTCAACTCAGTAACTGAACCCATAGCTTAATTGGTAAAGCGATCGAGCCCCGGTAAGGCGTTTCGATGCGAGGTTCAAATCCTGCTGGGTTGATTATTTTTTCAATGTTTTCAGTGTTTGTATTTGATTGAATAACATACTATTGTACGAGGGTTGCTACTTATATATCCGGAAACAAAAAAACAAACAAACGTACACGGCTGAAAATGGTTTTATTGTTTTTCAAAGTATTCCCCTTGATGATCTATGCACTTTTGCATTCGCGTGAACCAATTTTTAAAGCACTTCTGCCACTCCGCCTGAGGTACCTCCATAACGTGTTGTTTGAATGCGTCGACAGCATCTTCAGCGGTCGAAAATCGTTGACCGCGTAATTTATTCTTTATATTTGGAAATAAATAAAAATCGTTGGGTGCCAAGTCAGGGCTGTACGGCAGATGACCCGTTAATTCCACATTTTGACCCTCCAAAAATAGAGTTGTTTCGCGTGACGTATGACAGCTGGCATTGTCATGATGAAGAATGATTCTTCGTCGCTGGTTAGTTTTACGAATTTGTTCAAATACTTCCGGTAAGCAAATGGTCGTGTACCACTCTGAATTAACCGTTCTACGGTTTTCTAGTGGCACTGTAGCTACATGGCCATTAATACCGAAGAAGCAGGCCACCATTTGTTTCAATGTACTTTTTGCACGAGTAACTTTCGTAGGGTTCGGCTCATTTTGAAACACCCATACCGTTGATTGTTGCTTCGTTTCGGGATCGTATGCATATATCCAGGATTCGTCACCTGTATAGATGTTATAAACGGCTTTTGAGTCACCACGGTTATATTTTTTTTACATTTTATTGCACCATTCGACGCGAGCATCTTTTTGCTCTTTTGTTAAGTTGTGGGGTATCCAACGCGAACAAATTTTTTTTACAGCCAAATAATTATGTAATATGCTATTAATGCTGGTCATAGAAATACCCAGAGTCGCCTCTATCTCGCGGTACGTAACATGTCGGTCGTCCATTATAAGTTTTCGCACAGCCTCGATATTTTGTTGTACAACGACCGATTTCGGGCGACCTGCCTTAACTTCGTCCGTAAGCATACTACGTCCACGATTGAACTCACTAAACCAGTGATACACAGTAGTTTTAGATGGGGCTTCATCACCAAAAGTTGAAGTTAGTTGATCTATGCACTGTTGTTGCGTTAAACCACGCCGAAAATCATAATAAATCATAGCACGAATATTTTCACGAGTGAGTTCCATTCTTGCTGCGAGATGACATTTAAAACCCGTCAAAAACAAAACACGAGCGTTAATAAGAAAGAAAAAATATACCGGCCAGTACTTAAAAAAGTTCAAATTTTACCATGGAGGTCAAATATGCTATTTAAGAAGATTGTAATCCCGGTTTCCGGATATATAAATAGCAGCCCTCGTATGAGTGGAATGCCCCACTTTAAAAAAACATGTAAAATAATTCTAAAAAAGTTAGTTATTTATTTTAAAGGATATGGTAACCACCGTGCAGGATATGGTAGTTCATAAGGTGGGTTAGTCTCAATAGCTCAAAGTCAATAGACTTTTGTGGTGGACTGTTACCAGGGACCGGTTGCATAACAACTTGTAACTAATAATATTAGCGGAAGTCTCTTTCCAATCCCATTTATTAGAAAGAAACTTCCGCTAATAATATTAGTTACAAGCATAATAGACGTATAAAATAAGAAGACGTAACGCCGTGAAGACAAAACTGTGCTTCCATAATAAGCCGATTTCTTCGTGTTTACGCGCGACACGCACACATCTACAACTCGTGGACGAGCGGTGATTGGTTCAAACGTCAAAAGTGAGTGTGTGTGCACGAGATCGCGGCTCATTATGGAATCACAGTTTTATCTTCGTGGGATTACGTCTTCTTAATTTATATGTCTATGGTTACAAGTTGTTATGCAATGAATCGCGATAGTTCGAGTCTCGCCTATAGCAGTGAACTATGCCATTACTCCTTTATTTCAAACATTATAAATAATAGAACGGCACCTGCTCTATTATTAGTCAGCTGAAGTAGATGGCGCTGCACAGTACATTATGCGATAACTGAATGAGTTGTGATTGTGAGGCGCGTACAGTCACCGGCAATAGTATCTTCCTACACGAAGGCCGCAAAAATAAAATAAATTGGAAAAATTCATGAAAGTGAGGTTGAGTCGTTTTTGAGTTATAACTCAAAAGATGCATGGTAAAAGGACGTAATGTGCCGTATAGTAAAATGATGTAAGTGCCACAAAATATCTGTTAATAATTGACCTTATGAACGGATGTATTGTAATAGGCCGGCAACCACGGAACACTACACTGCATGAGCATGGACCGATATTATCTTGGCCGGTTTTTTAAATATATAAATAAATATTATTTGATAATCTTACACAACTCGACCTAGTCGCACAGTAAGCTCAATAAGGCCTGTGGTATGGGTACTATACGACAATATATAATAGATAAGTATAAATAAATACTTAAATACATAGAACACATCCATAACTCAGGTCTTTGATAAACACACAAATAAATGCCCTGACCAGGATTCGAACCCGGGACCTCCTGCTTCGTAGGTAGGGTCACTACTGACTGCGCAAGGAGGCCGTTACTGGGCTAGGAGGCAGTTAAATATATATCGTTTTTAAATAATCACAACTCAATCACAAGTACGACGAGTGGTGCTAGTAAAATTAAATTTAAGTTCTCACTAAGTGACGCCAACTACCTCAAAGGTAATGAAACAACTTACATATATGAAAATATACACTGGCTCGCTTTTTCCTCGAAATCGTTGGAAAGCTTCGATTTCATCCGCAAGCACCTAAAATATACAGAACAAAACACAAAAAGTCTGCCAAGTTTATATTATACCATACCACGTATATTGGAGGGGATATGGAAAAAGTTACGACAAAACAATTCTATTATTTTAATTTTGCTTTGCATTTATTTATTTGCTTTGCAACACCTAATTTTCTGTTAATTTACAAAGATTTCCGCTTCCCAAAGGTTGTCTGAAAGAGATCGCTCTTTAGCGATAAGACCGCCATTGTTCTGCCTCTGCTTTTCTGTTTGTGACTTGTGTATACTTTGTATCTATAATTTGAGGTGTGCAATACAGAGTATTTATGTTATGTTATGTTATACCTTAAGAAGTACAATTTTCCCGTCACTCCAGTCGAGTTTTACCTTAGTAAACAAATGGTCTAGTGCAGTGCACGAACCGCTGAATTCGCTGTAGATTTCTGCGCCTAGGTATACAAGAGAATGTTTAAATAGAGGGCCACAGCCTAAGTGTAAGGCCCATAGACTAATAACCCAAGACCCCGCATAGCCGGGTGACCCCCGCTGCCACGCTCGAAGTAATTTCACCCTATAGTGAGACAATAATTAATGCGACATTGTCATGGCAAAGGTAATATATTGTCGGTATTGAGTTATTGATACCTCCTTATAGTTCAAAACATTCTCCTTCATATGCAAAAAGAACGAGATCGCTATGTTGAGTATTTTTATTTCTAATAATTTTTTGAAGTTTCAATTCAACATATCTTTGTACTGTTTTGAAATATTCGAGTTTAAAGTTTGAAAGCCTAAAAAACCTAGTTATAGGTTGAAGTTATGGAGATAGCGGTTTTAAAATGTTCCACATACATTATATTACTCGACAAATCATATGTTGTCTCTAACATTTTACATTTTATAGAAATAATACAATAATAATGCACGTAGGGTGTAGAGTCAAGAATCAAAAATAAAATATTTTATATAACTCAAAATCGACAGATTTTCAGCATTTCATTTTTGATTTCTGAATATGATGTAGGTAAGCTTTATAATAAAAATAATGAAACAACCATATCTCAAGGCATAATTTTTTTTTAAATAAAACAAAAAAAAATCAGCACTTACATAAAAAATATACAAAATCAACATTATAGTTTTTAATTCTCATAGTAAACGTTAATTTAGGAACAAAACTAACGATCAAGTGTAATTAAACACAAAAGTAATGTAGTTTTCTATCAAAAAAGTGACTTCAAAGTTTAGACTTTTAATATGATTTTTTGTATGTAAAGTGATCTAGGGTACCACATTGTCGCTATTCATAAGTTTAGAGAAATAAGAATTCTACTTCCATTATTTAACATAGTGTCCGCACTATAAGTGCATATATCTAATACAAATATTATTATGAATCAATAACATAACTTATTTTATAAATAATAACAGTGTTTTCGTCAGCTTTACTAATTTAGATCAAGTTTGTTAGTTTAACATTCCTTAGGGTCCCACATTGTCGCCTTATGACTTATAAGATCAAACTTATTTTTAAGACTCATTATAATAAAATTATTACTTACAAAAGTAATAATTTGCATTTAACATCATTATGGAAATGATTTACGCTACTCGACCTCGCACCTAGGGGTACGTAAGTGGTGACGCCAAGTCATTTAAATTCTTACATCTGAATTAGAGATTGATGACTTTGTACGAGTATTAACTGATTATCTATCCTGTCCCTATTTTCTGTTAAAAAGTTTTGATTTGTCACTAACTTATATCCCTCCCCTTATTTATATTTAAGTTTTTGTTATGTAATTAATCAGTATTCAAAGCATCTGCCAGGCACCCGGATTATTAAAATGAATAGTATGGCACACTAACTAGAGAAATGTTCATTTCTCTATATAATAGCAAACCTATTTCCGTTGCTAGCTCTCCGGCTAGAGCAACGCGTGCGCAGCGTACGAGCAGCATATTCGTGGCGTATTAAGACGGTCTGGACGCACTTTAAAATTGTAAATAATTTTATTATCCTATGTGATCTATTTATTTATTTTTAACAATCCAATTGAACATAATATGAATTTCGATTAATATATTTTGTATCTAGTTGATTGATTTAGGCCAGATTAAAATAGAGAGTTTTGCTTTGTCTTAATAATTATTGCTTATTGACCACTATTGTTAAAGGGGTAACATAACATAAAGCTAAGTGAACGTAACGGGCAGCTAAGTTACGAACTGTCAAGCAAATGGATGGGAGTAAACTGAGCTTTATACAACACGTGTTACTACATTTTCCAATGGCCCGATATTACTTCAAGCTTATGAGCGACAAAGTGGTACCCTAGTCGGTAAACTTTGACTGTGTTTTTTTCCTACTTTTAGTTGAAACGTTGAACTTTTTATCAATATACCGTATTATTTAAGTGTGTAGAAGCTATTTTTAATCAAACCCAATTTTCACTATTTTCGAGTTGATTAACAAAATCAGTGATATCTCGGAAGCGACAAAGTGGTACCCTAACCATGACAACGTCACATTTATTGTAAGTGACAGTAAACTTAGTATGTCTCCATGGCATCCATTAATGCCTGACTCTCTCTTACGCCCCACGGAACAATGGCGCGTTCCTTGTCTAGCATTGCGTGTTCCCCTCCCGCACCCCTTCTTTTTGGCAGCTTAGGTTTCAATGAAATAACGCGCTAAGCGGAGTATAGAGATATCTTGTATATGGTAAGGCCTGAGTGGACGCTCGAAGCGGAGCGTTCGGCGGGGCGTGCAGCGTGGCGGACGGCGTGCATTCGCTTTGTGCAGCGACGACTCAGGACACCAGTATGAGTTTCATTTGTTTAACATGCACGCCGCACACCCCGCCCCACTGCACGCCCAACTCGAGCGTCCACTCAGGCCCTACACAGAAATTGTTGTCCTCCTCAAGTTTGATAGCATTATTAGATGGCGCTGTACGCCACACATTACGCGGTAATTTTGGTTTGCTCTCGTTCAAATGGCGCTTCATATCGATGGCGTTACGACATAATGTATGGGGCCGTATAGCGCCATCTAGTCGAGCGATCAAACTTGGAGCACAAATAAAAACTTAGACTGTGCTCCTCTATTTGTACATAATATATAATAATATTATGGGACAATCTTTCACAAATCATCCTAGTCCCACAGTAAGCTCAATAAGGCTTGTGTTTTGGGTACTAAATAGGCGACGATATATGTATATAATAGATAGATATACATAAATACTTAAATAAATAGATAACATCCATAACTCAGATACAAATATCCGTGATAAACACACAAATAAATGCCCTGACCAGGATTCGAACCCGGGACCTCCTGCTTCATAGGCAGGCTTAGGCAGGGTCACTACCGACTAGACAGACATTCTCTTTTATATGTATGTATGTACTATATAAATGTGTTTATTAATTTAATTATCTTTTGTTTTGATATATTCCAAATTATCGCTGCGCTCTCAAGCGGCCTGTTGAGATTATTCGCTAAATTTTAATGTTAGACCGCGCCGAATAGCGAACACGTAGGTATGTATGTACCTACAGTCGACATAATATCAAATAAAATAAGTATATCGGAGCAGCCAAGATAGCAATAAATATTGGAACATACACTTTATCGGCTTGACAATAGAGACGTTGTTGCGATATTAGTTTCCGTCCGGCGTCCACATTGCGCGTGGTTTCTGCAAATATGTGTCGCGTTCCCTGCTACGTGTGATCTGGACACAGTAAACGTTTAAAAGAACCTACTTACAAATAAGGCTTTCTTTATTTTTCTTCAGAATGTAATGAAATTCCCTATCACAATTCACATTAAGGAATATTTCTATTTTCTTTCTCTGCGCCATAGTTTTAGGCAACTTACTTTGACAGTAAAATGTTGAATCACATTGGTCACGATTTAAGATTTTGTAAAAGTACGTTTTTTTTACAACAATGGTAGCAAACAAGCATACTGCCCGCCTGATGCTAAGCAGCCACTGTAACCTATGGACGCGTCGCCTGCAACTCCTGAGGTGTCACATGGACGTTGTCGACCCTTTAGAAAAATGGTTATCTTATTGATAGTTTAACGCCAGCTGTTGCTTCGTACAGTTCCATAATCAGTATAATCACGCATCTTTTGGGTGCCACAAGCTTTGAGTTAATGTACCTACAATATTAGCACTCAATATTAGTTACTAACTATAATTTATAATAATAAATAGTTGCTACAAACCAAACATTATATTTCTAGAAGGATTATTGAATATCTGCAAATCATTGTCCTTTAATAATGTAGTCCTTGAGATAGCTCATAGAAACCAGATAGTAACTGCATACTTGCAGCAAATCAGCACGTTGCATTATTATCAGCAGGATACGTCACCGCTTAATCCAGTAGGTACAATAGGACCGTATTGATTATATTATCAGTTGCAAATATGGATCCGATAGCTACGTACGTCTTCCTAGACTTTGGTACCACCGGTAAATACCCTAAGTTTGATGAAATAACGGAGTTGGCCATGGTGGCTGTGAATCGCCAGTACCTTCTTAATACACTATGCTTACGGAAAACGCTCAGGGTTCAAAAAAAGCTGGTACTATGTTTCAAAGTAGACAGGGAATTCACTTACGGTGCACTCTCCGATGCCAATGGCGGATTTACCAAAGAAGACTTGCAGGACGAGAGTATCTTCGATGGGACCACTTCTCATACAATTGACAATTTTCTCAAAAGTTTGAAGAAACCTGTGGTGCATTATGGAAGGATATTCGACTTCCCTATATTAAAGAGATATTTAAAAAAGCTTAATATGAAATTTTCAGATTTTAACCTCATGTGTGCTGATACACAGTTGACCTTCTATGACCTTGAGACAAAAGGAACCATTCCTATACTGGATCCCGGATCATCATCGCCTTCATCGGACGATGACGACTTGTCTGCTGAACATACATTGGCCATGCAGTCAGTGAACGAAACCACTCCACGCAAAAAACAGCGCATTGAAAAACCCGCCAATTTCCTTGGGGAGCACAATCAAACACGCCTGAAGAAAAATACGATCTGAAAGATGTATACAGTCGAGTAATGAGAAGGGAGCCGGAAAATGCCCACAAAGCTGAAGTGGACTGCATCTTGATGTTAGAGATAGCCGTGAAATTTGGTCAGAGGTTTGTGGAGTGGACTGATGATTACAACAATCTTCTTTGCTTTGCTACCCATGGTCATATAAAAGACGTCTAGAATGCCTGATTTTAAGTCTTCGCTAACTGCTGGGTTGTCTTATTTTCCATTGGCATTAATGTAATGCACGATTTTGTATGAAGCCCTCGCGACGCTGCCAGCGCAAAAAACGCTGTTAACAAAAAACTTAAATGTATATGAAATATTTGATTCCGATTATTCGGATGCCCCGTGGCGATAACAATCCATACTAATATTATAAATAGGAAAGTGTATGTGTGTGTTTGTTTGTTGGTTTTGTTTGTTTGTCTGTCTTTCACGGCAAAACCGGGCGACGAATTGACGTGATTTTTTAAGTGGAGATAGGGATGGAGAGTGACATAGGCTACTTTTTGTCTCTTTCTAACCCCCCACTTCCCTAAAATGGGGGGTGGAAGTTTGTATAGTTTGTTACCCAGAATTTAACGCGAGCGAAGCCGCGGGCAAAAGCTAGTAAAGATATATTTTATCTATGAGAACGTACCTACCTACATACATATGTACATATATAGTCTGTTCAGAAAAGAAAAGTGTCGTAGAATGTATAAGCTCCCATATAAACTACGACACTTCTCTATCCGGACAAACTACAGACTAATCCCCTTATTCATAAACGGCCACTAAAGTTAAGAGATCGCACTAAAGTTAATGGTTTGTCCCTTTCCCTCATATAGGTTGGACAGAAAGGGACAAACGATTATCAGAGGCCCCTTAACTTTAGTACACGTTTATGAATAAGAGGGTAAGTTATTTCGTTAAGACTGAAGTGTGAAGATCCCCACTGAGATGCCACTGAGGGTGTACAGATGTTTTCGGTTTAGTTAGTTAGTTTTCGGTTAACGACGTATTTTAATTAACTATAGCGATATTAGCGATTTTATAAAATATTATTTTGTTGTTTTCTCTGTTTGTTTATTAATTATATGATATTTGCTAACTTATTTGGTGTCGGTCAAATATATATACATATTTCTTTTATTTATAACAAACGTACAACTATTCTTACAGGCTTGTCCAAATTCGACAGTTATATAAAGTTTTACAACATTAGTAATTTATAAAATTTTACGTACATTATTTTACTGTGCTACATTGCTGTAGCACAATACAAATAGCGTGACCCTTGTGAATTCGTTGAGTGAACAAGAGAACGTCCAACTCGATTGCTACACGATTAAGGATCCTAATTGCGCGCGAAAAGGGTGATTAGTTATTCTGTGGATTGGCGAAGAAATTGCGTGCGTGCGTCCGGCTCGGCCAGCAGAGTTGGCCGCCGCTGCCACACATACCGCATTTCTGCCATAACTCCAGGGTTGGACAACTTGAATCGAAATAACTTAAATAATTGGTACGAGGCTCATCCGAGTTCTTTTCGAACTTCTAGTATATTGTACCCCAACAATGTAGGAGACATTAAAGGATAAAACGGGTACACTCCGTACAGTTGAAGTAAATAAACATGCCTGTGGCAGCAGTTTGGTACTACGCGCGGCAACTGTAAAAGTAGCTACAACGTTAAATTCACTTAAAAGTAGCTACCTATTGTGCTTGCTTAAAAGTAGTTAGCTATCCATTCGTGTATGTAGTCCTACACCACACTTCGCCAGATTAGGCGGTGAAGGCAAGGATGAAAGTATTTTAGCATTGACGTCTATAGATGAATATGTATAGAACTGTTGACGTCTATACAAAATCGCGGTCTCATATTTCAGGCAAGGGTACTAGGGTCATTCTTTATAAATTTATGGGGTCATCTATCGTTATTCGAACGCAGTAGCGAGGTCTTAGTTTCATACCATTTCGTTCGGCTATGCCGCCAAAATAACTCAACCCCAGACTCGACAGATGGCGCCGTGGTATAGTTTATCCGGCGGCTTAAGGTTAAATGCGCCATACATAAAGTATGTATGGCGCACCGGATAAACTATACCTAATACCGAAAACAGACGTGTAGGCGTCCGGCCAACCGAAAACGCAGAAAATCGAAATTTTAGGGTTGTTTCCAATTTTTTGAAACGCAAGTATAACGTTGTATTGTGTCAAACCGTGAGTTATGACGTCACCAGAATCTTCAAATTTGCGTTTCGACTTGGGACACGTGACGCTTGTCAAAAGAAATTTTAAATTTGTATTATACAAAAATATGCCACAAAAAGTAGTTTTACATTTTCTTATAATCGAAAAGAATTTAATGCGCTACGATTCAACCCTAACTTTTATAGGAGGAACAACCCTAACAGAGGGATCTACTGGATTTCGGTTTTCGAAGTTTGCGGTTGGCTATGAATCGATGCCACTCGATACTTAAATAATCGAATGAAAAAAAATTGAATGGCAATGGCAACATGCAACATTATGGCCGGCGGCCATATTGGAATTTTTTAGTGTTTCGGAAATTACTGTCTGCAATGGAGTCATATTTTTGCTTATCAAATTCTGATTCTATTTTCTTTGGGAATTCGCCAAAATTATGTCATTTCTTCATCGTTTCTCAATCCGGTCGTTGTCATAGTAGAAAAGCGTCGAACGTTTGACAAAATCCGCTAGTGAATATCGTTATTAAATTCAGTGACGACCCTGGAGACATCTTGTGATAAAAGGCATTGCGGCGAGTCATTTCGCTGTCTCTGATTTTGTCTTCACGTAAAACGAGTAACAAAATTAGATTGGTGCCATTTAGTGCCCGCAATCATGGAGGAGTCGTGGGGTAAGGGTCCGAGAATGCGTTGATTTATTGATTTTTGTTTTAGTAGTTTTGTGGTGTCATTGTGTGGTTAATTGCAGATGCGGAAAATTTCGAGCCCAAATTACCGACCACGTTGACATCTTCGAATAAATGGGAGGGCGAGGACGAGGAAGACACCGTCAAGGTAACGGTTGACGCTGCCAAATTGTTCATAGTGACGTGATAATAGTGTTTTTGTTGGATTTTAAAGAGAAGTTTGCGCATAACCTCAATATGGTTGCTTACGTGTTGGTTTTCCGGGTTGGCAGGAGAGCTGGGAGGACGAGGAGGAGGAAAAGAAGGACGAAGAGAAGTTGCCGCCGCCGCCACCTAAGCCTAAGAAGAAAATTGCGGACAAAATAGCAGAGAAAGAGGTGAGTGGCTTTATAACTGTCATATTCCATTCAGGGCCCATATGGTCATTAAATGTGTTGTACGTATGCTAGTTTTCTTTACACTTTGTTAAGGGCACATTACGCATATGGGATCATGACATTACAGTATAAAGATAAGACTTTACTAATTACCAACTTAATGTTCCAACGGGTTCATAATTGCATACCCAATTTATCAATGAATTCATGCATAGATTGGGTATGCAATTATAAACCCGATGGTACATTCTCAAAGAACAGCTGATTGGTCTACCAAATTAAGCAAATTTGTCCTTAAAATGGCATAGTTTTCGAGATTTTGGCACTTATACCTTTATAAGTCTTCATTGGGTTTAGGGACATCCAGCATGTATATAAAATTTTAAAAAAAGCTACAGTATTTCATTTATTATAAGAATTATAAAATATGACAAGATCAGTAACAATAACCATGAATTTCATTAAATATAATTCTATATTTGTTGTGGAATCATTATAATAGTCGAAACTTTGCCAAAATAGTTTGTTAAGCTTCTTAGTAGGTTTACTTATTATTATTAGACTACCAAGAGTGCAGGATAGATCAACTTTCTATTTAGTGCTAACCAGTTTCATTTTAGTATTTTTTCCTTTCTACTTTCTCTAGTCATTAATTACTCTATACACCTTGCTCAGTATTATTTAACATAAAGACATCCATCTGTTAAATACCTAAATGACACAAAAATGTATTAGCAATTTTAGTATTGTTCTTAGTTAACCTATACAGGTTAGGTAATAACTAACCTATTAAAGAGAGTTTAACGTTTTGACCTCCACTGTGGGTTATGGCCGACATCAGGAAGTCATGCTATGGACGCCAACATCGGCTACAGCTCACGGCTTTGGTAATGCAATAGGGACCTACGCGGGATTCCACAAAGTTAAATTTCGCTTAAAAAATACGTTTGCGTGGCGTCAGTGACACGTCATTTTTATTCAATGCTTGGTTAATGATAAACTACTTATTGCAGTGTTTTTCAATGTTATCATGAACACTAAGTATCATTGTTATGTAATGCCAACTTATCTGCTATTTCATCCATTATTACCACAACAGCTTTCATAATTTTTAAATTGTTTGGTAATCAATGTTATGTGATGGTGTTGATGTTGTACTAGTAAGATGTTATTATATGATAATTTTTTTTTGGAATACTGTAATATGTATGCCCAAAAACATTTTTCTAAACAGCCAGTTTCACTATTAATAAATATGTATTTTTAATTAACATGTAACATGTAACATTTGACATGGAATTCGGTTTGTTGCCCTCAAATAAAAAAAAGGTATTTTAAATTAAATGCTATTAAATTAGACAACAAGTTGCTTCTGGAACTTCAAGTCTTGCAAGTTTATGAACTACATAATTTTATTGTTTATTTTAGTACATATAGTTAAGTTCTGATTTGATTCATACAGAGGAAACATTTTGTTAAGAATTCTGCCTGCCTCAACTTTGCCCTTTTAAAAGAAGCTATCACATTATATTAGTTGCCCAATCAACTTACCTTAATCGTGTGTTTTATATGTTCCAGCGTCTGGAACGCGAGAAGGCCGAGCGCCAGCCCGCCGAGAAGGCCGAGGCGGAGATGACGCCTGAACAAAAGCTTGCAGAGAAACTAAAGAGACAGAAGCTGCAGGAAGAATCCGATCTCCGCGCGGCTATGGAGACCTTTGGTAAGATATACTTTTTTGCAATGGGGATAACAGTCAACGGCTTGGCCAGATGGCGTCAGCATAGGCACAGAATAAATAAAACCATATTTTAACGACCTCCTAGCCCAGTCGGTAGTGACCCTGCCTATAAAGCAGGAGGTCCCGGGTTCGAATCCTGGTCAGGGCATTTATTTGGGTGGTTATCACAGATATTTGTTCCTGAGTTATGGGTGTTTTCTATATAGGCATAGAATAAATAAAACCATATTTTAACGACCTCCTAGCCCAGTCGGTAGTGACTAGAGCTTGTGATATACGTGTTACACGCGGAACCGTAGCTACGTAGCCTTAGCACCGGCGGTGCTAAGATCCCGTACTACACGGTTACGTCAAAGATACGTATCCGTTTCTGGATTCGGCTACGTTCCCGCGAATCTCGGCTTCGGCTCCGCTCGGCTTCGGCTCCGCTCCGCTCGGTTGTTGAAAGAGAGCTTGTGTCGAACGGACCCTTCGCATTATGTGTTATACTCGTGGTCTTTGCATTGATTTGATTCCAGATGTTTTTTTTTAAGTAATTACATATTGGTATTATTCTGTTCTCTGATAACCAGCCATTATTAGTTTTGATCACTCTTAAAACTTTATTTAAAATGCAAAAGTATGGAAACTGAAATTAAAAACTCGCCCCTTGCATTACATTCGGGGGTCTTAATGACACGCATAAAATCTACACTAAACGTCACGGTCACGACTGGATCCGATCTACGTATAAATAAGATACGTATCTCCGTGTACACGTAGCTACGTATCTTAATTACACGTAGCCGAATCACACGGAGCAAACGGAGCGGATCTCCGTTGCCGAGTAACACGGCAACGGAGATTCGGCTACGGGTACACGAAACACGGTCACTAGTAGTGACCCTGCCTATGAAGCAGGAGGTCCCGGGTTCGAATCCTGGTCAGGGCATTTATTTGTGTGTTTATCACAGATATTTGTTCCTGAGTTATGGGTGTTTTCTATATATTTAAGTATTTATCTATTATATATACACTCGCGATCAAAAAAATCGACTCAAACTAATTTTTAATTCCATCGTTTAATATCTCAGGAACCAATCATGAGATCAAAAAAGCAACGGTACCATTTAGAGCTAACAGTGTCAGCTTTCAATACGAGCATGTTTTTCAGGCGAAAAATTTCAGTTCATGAAAAACAAGCTAGCATACCAAGGAGGTGTAAAATTTGGGTGCAAAAATGACCTTAACAACGAAAGAAAAAACATTTTCATGAACGAATAACAATTTATTTTTATCTTTAATACCTGGTGTTACCACCAAAAACCTTTTTCACACATGCCATGCGTCTCTTCATTGACCTTATCAGCTTCCTGATGGTATCCTGGGGGCATGCTTCCCACTCTTCGACCAAAGCTTCTTTCAGGGCCAAAATTGTCTCCGGAGCAGGATTGCGAGCTCGAACCTTGCGTTTCAGGTAATCCCATAAGTGCTCGATAGGATTTAAATCAGGACTCAGAGGTGGCCACTTCAGAGTCGGGATGCCAACTGCGTCAAGGTACTCCTTTGTGACGCGGGCGGTATGACAAGGGGCGTTGTCTTGCATGAAATGGAACCCCTCGTCAAAGAACCCGGCGTAGGGGACGACATGGTCTTGCAGGATGTCGTTGATGTACCTGTCTGCATTCAAACCACCGCCTCGACCCCCGCCATCAACAAAAACCAGCTCGGTCCGCCCCTCCATGGAAATCCCCGCCCACATCATGACGGAACCTCCACCGTAGGCGACTGTTTCAGCGAAGCAACACTGGGCGAACCTCTCTCCAGGTCTTCGGTACACCCGTCCTCTTCTGTCGCTGCCATGGAGACACACTCTGCACTCGTCGCTGAAGAGTACGCGGCTCCATTGGTCGTAGGTCCAATTTTCGTAGGTCGCCACGAATTCCTTCCGAGCGTCCCGATGCCTCTGAGTCAGTTTGGGCCCAGTAGCAGGTCTTCTTGGGGTAAGGTTGGCTTCCTTGAGTCTCCGCCGAACTGTTGAGGTGCTAACAGGCACAACCCGGTTCCGTATCAGGTCTTGCTGGATGGCAACAGCGGTACGGTGGCGATTACGAAGACTGGAGGTGGCGATGAAGCGGTCATCCCTCTCCGATGTGCACCGCTGACGGCCAGATCCTTGTTTCCGTTTCAAGGTTGGAACCTTGAACCGACAAAACCGACGATAAACTCTGGAGACAGCAGACTGGCTTAAATTCAGCTGCTCAGCAACAGAACGCTGCGAGAATCCTCGATTCACCAAGGTGACGACTTCGGTGGCTTCAGCTTCGGTGGTATCCATTTTTCGAAGGTGATTCCGGTGTAAGATTGCGAGGAGATGTGCACTGGTCAACTTCTGATAAGCGAATGATAAGAAATAACCGGTTACACCGGTTTTTATTGGTCTCAAGAGGGCACAACTCGTGCATATCATAACCATGTAAAATGCCATTTTGTACAAAAACTGCGATAACCTAAAAACTACGCAACTGAGATCGATGTCTTTTACTGTTTTTTGTAGCTGAATAAATTCGTAATAAAATTGCATTCAAAGTTTTATTAAAATATTTCCCGCTTTCCGGAAATACGACCAAAAGTAAAAAATGTTGCTTGAGTCGATTTTTTTGATCGCGAGTGTATATATATCGTTGTCTAGTACCCATAACACAAGCCTTATTGTGCTTACTGTGGGCCTAGGTCGATTTGTGTAAGATTGTCCTATAATATTAATATTAATAGTAGTATTTCATACAGAATGGCCACTTTCCGCCCCACCGCGCGGTGGATTGGTAGGGAACTAGTAGGCTAATCCGTCAGGTTGGCAGCGCATTGATAAAACAAAATGGCGGTGTATTGTCAAACATCATTTACGACAGCGGAAACAGCGCCCTAAGACGCACGCACACATTGAAGCGTGTACAGGTGTGCCGTGCACACAAAGGCGCTCAATCGAGTTTTGTAGTATGAGGTGTCTGCCCTGTGGCATAGGTTACTACTACAGAACAATCGTACAGTTTAAGCCAATTTATTTTTTCAACCGACTTCAAGATTTCGAAGGAGGAGGTTATCAATTCGTCGGGATCTTTGTTTTTGCTATATTTTTTTTTAATTTTTTTTTATGTATTTTCACCGATTATTCCAAGACGGCTGGACCGATTTCGAAAATTATTTTTTTGTTTGAAAGAGTATACATGTACAGTACAGTTGGTCCGATTGTAACCAGGTCAGGATCTGATGCTGGGATCCTGGAGAAATCGAGGGAACTCTTCAACTATTATAGGCACACCTATAGTGATTTGAGTATTTTTTACAGCAGCTCGTGCATTTGCTTCTGGAAAGGTGGATGCTAAGTGAAGTCGGTTCTTTTTTGTTTAAAATTATTAGTACTTATACTATGAATTGAAATGAACCCTAAATGGGGTAACAATTAAAGTCCGTAACATACGATTGTTCTGTAGTATTTGGAATGAAGGGCATCCAGGTATTTTTTGACGTGATAACGTCTTTAAAATCGTTTTAGTCGGGTGACATGTTCAGAAACTTGTGTCACACCAAAACCTCACGAGCGCGATCGCAGGTATAACGAGAGAGAGACGGACCGATCTCCCGTCTCATCTCGAGCGCTGCCAGTCATTCCGTGAAACTTGTCACGCGGAATCCTCACGAGCGGTTAGACGTTATCACGTAAACATCTCGATCGTAAACCTACTTTACAAACAACCAATTTTTAACTCTTCGTTTAAGGCACGCGCAGGAAAGTCATTTTAATAAGGACCAGAGTCCGTAATTTTTGTGGCATTTTTGAACTAGGTATCATACTAAATTCTCATTAAAAACTTTTATTCAGTTTCACCTGTCCCGTTGTCTGTAATCAGATCTTGCAAGTTAAATTTGAACCCGGTTTCCAATTGAGCTGATATTTTGCACGCATATGTATATCGCGTGTCAATGCAATATTATGACATGGAGCTGATTTGATGATTGAGCTGGTAGGTGGCCATAGGAACTCCTTAACTACTCAACATTAACCAGTCGTGTTTGAGCTCGTTGCATGGGATTGTATAAACAAAGTACAGTTAGCAATAAAATTATGTCTCAAAAATGCAATAAACAAAAAATTTTTATTGTCTTCTGTACAAAATATTGCTAATCAACCGACTTCAAGATTTCGAAGGAGGAGGTTATCGGTTCGTCGGGATCTTTTTTTTTTGCTATTTTTTTTTATGTATGTTCACCGGCTGGACCGATTTGGAAAATTATTTTTTGTTTGAAAGAGTATACTCCACAGTTGGTCCCATTGTAACCAGGTCAGGATCTGATGATGGGATCCTGGAGAAATCGAGGGAACTCTTCAACTATTATAGGCAAACCTATAGTGATTAGAGTATTTTTTACAGCAGCTCTAAAATCTGCTGTTGGAAAGGTGGATGCTAAGTGAAGTCGGTTCTTTTTTGTTTAAAATTATTTTAATTTCCCACAGGAATCACAGAGACCGGCAGTGGGAAGATAGACGGCTTCGACCCGACCAGCAAAGAGGAGTTCACAGAGTTTGCGGACCTGCTAGTCAAAAAGATCACCATGTATAAAGCCAGGGAGGAGTTCCCCGAGTTCGCTGATGAACTTGTGAAAAATATTGTTGTTCAAAGTGAGTACTTTGTCTGAAACTATGGCTTTATGTACTGTATTCATCCTTACATCAGTCTTATCATGTAAACAAACATGTGTCAATCTAGATCAATACTTTGCATAAAAATTTTGACACATTTAACACTTTGACTACCGAGAACCGGCCTGGTAGGCACTCGTAATATTTGCTCAGATGCCGGGCACGCGGCGTGCGGCATCGCGTTGCACGTCGTGGCCCGCCTGGCGGGTTCTGTCGGTTTCTGGGGTATTGTTCAAAATTTTGCCCGGTTGCAAAAGTGTTAATAGATTTCAAAAACTCACTCGTTCACTGATTTCCCAACGACTGCACATCACTTTACTTGTATTTTTCTTGGTTTGGATAGTAAACCAGCTTGGAACCTTCAGTCCACTTCTTATTTACTACCTTTACATCACCTGAGACCGAGCGAAGAATCTTCACATCATAATATCAGTTATTTTTGAGATTATTCTTTTGTTACTTCGATTGTTGTCAAATTTTTTATTAAATATGATATCTTTCAGTGGTTACTCGATTTAATTCAATAGTTTGTGAGTTTGTTTAAGTACATAATAACATTTGTACCTCGCAGCACTCACTGGATTTTCCCACTACTTCTACCCCCGGGAAGTTATGCCTATCCTATATCCAGTGACGTAGCCATACGATAAATAAATAAATAACATTTAAAGTGATAATCCCACAGATAAATGTAATAATGTGTTTGAGAAGTGTTTGTTTACAAGATAGGTTTACACTGTACAAGTAAGGTATACACTGCTACCCGTAGAATTCCCCTAGGATACTTTCATCCGCTGGAACTCAAAATATTTCCATATACAGGTTGAATTTTAAGTCGTGAATCGTAATATGTTTTTCTAACTCCATAAACAACAAGCAATTTGATGCCCCAACTCTTACTAAAATCAGACAAGATTTTTTTTTTTTTTTTTTTCTCGTTTATTTTACTTTTAAAAGTGGATTTAGGATATTACAACGGCCTATTAGGATATTTAAATTAGTAAATTGAATTGCCTCTTTGAATCGGAACTGTCATTGACATCAAATTTGTCATTTGTCCTAGTTAGAAATGAAATTTACTTAATTTCTCATCTGAAATATCTCATAAAGCTGTTTTAATTCCACATGATCACTTTTAAAAGTAAAATAAACGACAAAAAAAAAATAAAAAAACAATATTTTTTTTGTCTGATTTTAGTAAAACATTACGATTCACGACTTAAAATTCACCCTGTATAACATGTAAGCTCACCAGTATGCGCCCCAAGCCGCATTTACCTTAGGCGCCGAAGTAATACGCCGTGCCCCTGACCCTGGAGCTATGATATTCACAGAACATCATAAAAGAGTTCTAGGAGTCTTTTAACGGCCTAGCCCAGTCGGTAGTGACCCTGCCTATGAAGCAGGAGGTCCCGGGTTCGAATCCCGGTAAGGGCATTCATTTGTGTGTTTATCATAGATATTTGTACCTGACTTATGGATGTTTTCTGAGTAATTAAGTATTTATCTATATCTATCTATTATATGAATGATTTCAAGCTCACATGGTCATTCACATTATAAATATTACTTGAAACGGGATATTTACCACCACTCACCACAACTCACTGTTGCTCCGTGATGATGGTGCATGCAACTGCGCCGAAATATCGGATGCTCGTAAAAACAAATATACATGGTAAATATCCCGTTTCAAGTAATATTTATAATATCTATTATATGTATCGTCGTCTAGTACCCACAACACAAGCCTTATTGATCTTACTGTGGGACTAGGTCGGTTTGTGTTAGATTCTCCTATTTATTTATTTTAACAGACGTCAATTGACGTCAGTGGCCGGATTTGCAGATACCGTGATTTGCCGTTCTTGGCGATCAAAAGGTTAACAATTGTCTTCCAAAGTTTAACTTGTTTTATCTACAACCATATCATAAATCCCCTATTCTGTGTTCGGCAACCATATAATAATGACCGCCATTATTGCAACCAGTAATGTAACATCAGTGTATAATCTGTGCCAGTGTCGTAATAATATATGAAAATTCATTACGACATGGGTAACGAAATGAAAATCTAGCCCTCCTCCCCGACCGCCCGCACAATCCAGTTGGCCATAGCGGTACAATGGCGGTCATTCTAATGGTTCCCGAACACGTCATTGAGAATTTATATGTGTGTAGATAAAGCAGTGTATGTAACTGTGCATAATTAGGCATTTAAACACTCGTGTGATATTATTATGAAACTCACTTCATTCGTTTCATAAAACAACACTCGTATTTTAATGCCCTTCATTATATAGCTATCCTATAAAGTACTATAATATAACTTCCAGTGTCATCCCTGGACATAAAGAGGATAAAGCTGACCGTAGACAACTTGTACATCGAGAAGCAGAAGGTGGAGAAGAATGATAAAGGCAAGAAGCCCAACAAGGGGAAGGGCAAGGCGAAACTAAAAGTGGAAGGGGACAATGTAAGTGTTCACATTTTAGTCTTTTAGGTTCACGGTTCTACCCCTGGGTGTCCCTGAGACCAAAGTCTGCTGATGGATGGATTAAGCAAATTATAAATGGAAATAGCATAGTTTTTGAGATATTATAGGTGTTCCCTATGGACGCAGAGTAACATTGATCCCTATTGGGGAGGGGGATAACCCGGATTGTAACTCTGGTTAGTCCATGATGTGATGAGGTTTAAGTTTGATAACTTAACTTCAAGATTTCGAAGGAGGTTATCAATTCGTCGGGATCTTTGTTTTTGCTATTTTGTTTTATGTATGTTCACCGATTATTTGAAGACGGCTGGACCAACTTGGAAAATTATTTTTTTGTTTGAAAGAGTATACTTCACAGTTGGTCCCATTGTAACCAGGTCAGGATCTGATGATGTGATCCTGGAGAAATCTAGGGAACTTTTCAACTATTATAGGCACACCTATAGTGAGTATTTTTTACAGCAGCTCGATCATTTGCTTTTGGAAAGGTGGAGGCTAATTGAAGTCTGTTCTTTTTTGTTTAAAATTATTTTTTACCAGTTCTGAAAATCCCACAGTAGAATCGCGGTAAGTATATCACACAGAACAAATGCGGAAATTCCAAAGATTGTGTCAAATGATGATAACCCACGACGGTCTTCTGACAAACATCTGATGAAGATCGTGTTTCTAACCCAATATCTGATTACACAATCTTTGATACTTTCTAAACTGATTTTAACACGTTCAGCGCCGAGAACCCGACTGTCGGGCCCTCTGTTCGTAGCTACTACGAGCTGCATGCGACGAATACGTGGCCAGGGGGGTTACGCGTAGCTCGTAGCACTAGGTTGCGCTGAATGTGTTTGGCAATATATTTTGGGTTCAATTCTATGGCAGCGGCGGAGCGTAGTCAACAAACATATCGGAGTGGCCAAAGTTCTCAAAAATATCTGAACATGCACTTTATCGCCTAGATAATAGAGGCGTTGTTCAGATACCCGGACCCGGGTATGTTCTTAAACTACGTCCGGACTTGGGTATGTCCTTAAAGTACGCCAAAAAGAGAGGTATGGGCACTGCAAATGGCATCTCGCTAAGTGTGGTAGGGCACGTTCAGCGAATGTCATCTCACTCAAATCTGGAGCAGAGCCCGACTGGGGAAGGACCTCCACCTTACAGAAAACCACAGCCAAATAGCACTAGACCCTACTCATAGTGTTGTGTTCCTGCTGGTGAGTAAGGTTGCCAAAGAGCTCAAAGAGGACCCAGTGTGTTGACGATGAGGGACCTTCTTGTTCCTTTAGCCATCAACACAGTGAATCCTCCTTTTTGTAAAGGGTCGGCAACGCGCATGTGACTCCTTTGGAGTTGCAGGCGTCCATAGGTTACGGTAGCTGCTTGCCATCAGGCGGGCCGTATGCTTGTTTGCCACCGTCGTGGTATAAAGAAAAAAATATATTTGTGACCACCTTGACCGCTCCGATATATCTGATAACGATTCTGTACAGTGTACAGTCGCCATCAAATATATCGGAGCGGCCAAGGTACTCAAAAATATCTGTACTTTATCGCCATGACAATAGAGGCGTTGTTCAGATATTTGTGACGACCTTGGCCGCTCCGATATATCTGACGGCAACTGTACATATGACTCGAAAGCCTAATTTTCAGTATTGTACATACCTAATAGCTCGACAAATCTTTAAAAAATGTATTCACGCTTGTAGCGTCATCTGCGCTATACTTTCCGCGTTTGATCTCATTGAACTAACTGTTGTTTTTCTCATTCCAGGCTCACCTCAACCAATACGACGCTTACGGCAATTACGACGCCGACTTCGACGACTTCATGTAAGCGCGTGCTCACTCCGAGCTCCGCCCACACACACACACACACACACACACAAACACACACACACACACACACACACACACCCTTTACCGGCACAGGGCTTGAAGATGTAACGCAACTTACCATTTCAATGACAGATGTTTTTCTGATGCAAATGAAATTCGGCGGGTCCACTAGCCGAGCTGCCTCGCGAGGCCGTGCGTCAGGTGTGGAACCGCCTATTGATTAAAATCTGTAGATGAGAATAACTTTTATCCCTAGAAATATTTTCACTTCAATTTGCAGCATTAAGAAAAAAAAGTGAGCAATGAGTGAGAGTTGTCGCGATCGAGGTTTGCACTAGCTGCACTGTAGCGAGAGGTCTAGCTGTCATAATGCACCAATCATGTTTCATTTTTTTTTATTGGTGGATTTGACAGCTGCTGTCAAAAAAAACCTCGCCACGGTGCTGCCATCTAGTGCAAAACATGATCGCAGAAACCCTCATAGGTAACTTGCGTTCCTCTGCTGTGTATTTACCCGAGTAGACTTGAGACCATGTGTGGCTGGCAACTAGGTAGAATTCATAATTCGATGGAGCATTTTACATACATTTGACAACCGCTGTGTATGCCAGGACCTGTCAATTTACTCCTCTGAATTATGAATTCAACGGAATGCTGTAGAAACTAATAGCAGAACGCCCAATAGTTACGGGCCACATTAACATATAGCTTTCTTTGTCCTCAATAGAAAGTACGAAAAAATACAGCATTTCCCTGCTAAGGCGAATGGCGCTCTCAGAAAAAAAAAGCTATTTATACCTTAATTTCTTTAGCTAAGAGTCCCATTTGCACGGAAATTTGATTTTGAGATAACGCCTTTCGGCTTAGCAGGGCAGAATAGGCGCTTAACATTTTGAACGCTTATCCTCTCGCGTCAAGACGTGGCCTACACGCCATTATCTAGACTAGTAAATAACGAATATAAACCTTATCTGTCAGCAGGACAATTTCTTTGACAGCGTCCGCCATGACCGATTTAGTGGCTCTTGGCGTTCAAAGGGTTAAAGCTCCTTTACTTCCAAGTTATTGAGAAATAAACTTTGGCATGAGCCTAAAACTCGCCTGTCCTCGGTAACTAATGAGGGTTTCCGCGATTGAGATTTTCACTAGATGGCAGCACCGTGACGACAGGTCTTTTTGGCAGTAGCTGTCATAATCCACCAATCAAAAAATATATGGTTAAACATGATTGGTGGATTGTGACAGCTAGACCTGTCGCCACGGTGCTGCCATCTAGTGAAAAACTCGATCGCGGAAACCCTCATTGGAATGCCACAAGTACTCTCAACCTTACGGCTTAGACATAGGGGCGACTTTCGTGTTGTATTCTTGTTCCACTCCGAAGCGATACTTTCATTTTCACGTCACTATTTATTGTATTGTCATGAAAATGTGCTCTTGTAAATAAGTCGTTATTTTAATTCACAATAAATTATAGTATTAATTATTTTTACGACCATCAGATATCGAACTTGGTAAGCCATATAAGCCTAACCATTATTTTACATATTGTAATATAATATACAGTCGTTTCATTAAACGGTTATGGTCCGATGTTATGTTATATAGATATTAAATTTTTTATTGTGATAAAATTTGGTTTCATTTCGAAATTTCCTTCAAAAGTTATCAAATAGAAGGATACATCTGCGGCCTACAGGGTACTTCGAATTTTCGTTTCTATCGCTCTTGCATAATCGAAAGAGTGGTTCGCGGTTATAGGTTTGGTCTGGTGAATGCCCAGCAGCGAGGTAGGTACATTCCTAAGGGGCTTATCATGGCCTGGGAATTTTGTCAATGAGTGTCTATGGTATAGTGACATCTTGATTTGTTTACCTGTCAGCTCTGATGTTAGTTTGAAAATGTTTCACAGCGAAATAGTTTCATTTCGCGAGTGTATTATTTACAGGAGTTTATTATATACACTGTTTACCATGTTTCGCTCTTAAATATGGATAATTTTGGGATCTTTTTATCGTTTATTATTTTATATGCAACAATTTCTTAATATTCAAGTAAACCGTCTCAATGACACTTGACAACAGTGACAGCCTATCACATGCACTCACAGGTGCATATCATTCAGTCAATAAAATTATTGCCAGTGTAAGAAATTAGTTCCAATGGAATTCCGCAACATGGCGCATAATCATATATTTCTGTTCAGGCTTTATATCAAAAGAAAATCGCCCATATACGCATGTTTCCGTGACTTATCTAAAAAGCCTGTTACAATTTACTTGTTTTTAGTATCCTAACTAGTTTTCATAGTAAAATAACTTGCTGAATGCGGTTACACTTGACTAAATTTAGAAACTAACTCATTTAGGAAGCTAACTAGGACAAGTGTAACAGGGCTTTTAAGCTGTTTGTAATATTTTATGGATTTCTTGCCTGCCAAAAAAGAATTTATTATTATTATTTGTATATCTTTCCCGACCACGGAACAATTGTGTTGGGAGGCATATGCGGAGCCGAAGCCAACGCACAGAGGCCCTTTCGGCAATTTAATGAAAAGTGAGGGGTACACTAAGCGGATGCTGCCCCTACCCGTGTCATGGGACGCACGCAGAGGCAGCACCCGCCATGGTGTAAGGACTATTGAGTTAATGGAGTCTAAAATGTACTAGGCTATTGGGTGAAAAGTATGGACTAACTACTGGGCTATTGGATGAAGAATCGGAACTGCCTAATAAAACGGTATCCAATTTTATATCAGGCAGACGGTGACTCGCCCGCCGCAAGATGGGCCCCCGTAAAAAGCGACACTATTATTATTATAATGTTAGCGTAAATAACATAAGTTATGCGGACGATATGGTGCTGCTCAGTACGACTTTACGGGCTACAGAAGTTAACAAAATTATGTGAAAGGTATGGGGATACAAATGGCCGAAGGTATAATGTAAAAAAGTGAATTCATGATATTTAAAAGCAAGAACAAGTTGCCAGATTACGTTCCAGCACTTCTTTTAAACAATTTACCGATAAAGTGTGTTTCGGAAGTTAAATATCTGGGTCATCTGCTAACCGAAAACCTTAGACGATAGGGACATCGAACGTGAGCAAAGGTCATTGTCCGTTCGCAACAATATGCTGGCTCATAGATTCACTCGCTGTACTGTGCCCTGCCTGTGAAGCTATCGCTTTTTAAAGCCTAGGTACTGCCAAAGCTTTTACACAAGTGGTCTATGGGTTAGTTTTACTCAGCGAGCTTACAGTGCACTAAGAGTGCAATATAATAATGCCTTCAGGGCTCTGTTAAGGCTCCCTCTCAATTGCAGTGTCGGGAATATTCGCTGACGCGGCCGTCGATGATTTTTACGCGCTAATACGCAAAAAGTCGGCGTCCATTATGCGACGTGTGCGAGGGAGCAGTATGTAACAGTATTCTGCGGATGATCGCGGATAGGCTGGACTCGGCTTCATAGATTTCCATGTCATGGGATGGGATAGATGAAGCGGGGGAGAGGGGTGGGGCGGTCGAATCGGTATTGTGTTAGTTTTGGTTTTTTTTGTTTAGGTTAACTAGTAGCCCGCGTCGAACTCGCGATTTCCTTGCAGACGAGTTAACCACTATAACAAGACCCTGATGATGATTGTTTCGAGCCTTCGAGCTCCATAACCTCTTGATCGATCCTGCTCATAAACGAACTCTCAAATTGTATTGAGCTCTGCTACAATACAACCCCAACAAATTTCATAAAGATCAGAAAAACGTTGCTAAAGTTATCGAGGAATAACTATTCAAAATCAAAAAGCCATCGAAATGCACAGACGTCTAGGTAGCCCCGAAACTATCTGTAAGAACTTAACTTCGCTTACGCTCCGCTCGTTCGAGTAATTTAATATAGTTTTAAGTTAAGTTTTACTAACTGAACTATGGACTTTAAAAATTCTGAAATAGAAGATTTTTATTTTAATAGTCTTGACTTTTTTTTTGTTAAGAATTTTATCACGGCACGGTGTTGCTTATTTCGTTAACATAACAAATTCGCTCATGGTGACCACGTGTGTTCGGCATATGGATGGTAGAAGGTAAGGATAGGAATCTCTATGTTACAAAAGTGTCCGTCAAAAGGCGCTAAACTGATGGCGCCACAAATAGCATGAGCATACGTTTCTAGCCCGGTCAGTAGTGACCCTGCCTACGAAGCAGAGGGTCCCTGGTTCCAATCCCGGTCAAGGCATTATTTTTTTATATGTTTTAACGGATATTTGTTATTATGTATATTATGATTTTTGATATTTACAAAATAATTATTTGCGGAGAAGTGTTTTACATTAAATAAAATACTTGGGATAGTCATACATAACTTTAATGTGTATCCAATGAATGGTCTATGACTAGAGTGCAGTCACAGATAGCACTTGTCACAGATACAATATGAATATACAACATCTTCCCTACCAGTCTAGAATCTCCCTAGGTCGAACCACACGACCGCTTCTAGTTTGGTAACATTTGGGTGTAGGTTCATTGTTATTACTAGAATTATTTAACACATTGTCATTCACATCAATATTATTATTACCATTTGTCTCTGGACTCCCAGTACTAGTTACATTGTCTGTATTATCCTTATTATTTTTATCAACATGCATGGAATTATCATCAATAAAGGGCAAGCACTCGTTATAATTCCTACTTTGTACAGTTACATTTGTTAAAGACCTTTTAAGATGATGAGTGCTACGTCTAAAGGGCCTAGAGGAACCATTTCTAGTTATCCAATAAGATCTAGGTTCTTTACACTTGCTCAGAATAGTCCCTTTTTTCCAGTGCTCATCATTTTTAGTTTTGAACCCAATGTGGTCACCTTTTTTAAATACAGTTTCTTTTTTATTTACATGTTTATCATGCATGCTTTTAGTAATTGATTGCTTTAAAGTTAGCAACTTATAAATGTCTTTAACAACACTTGGTTCCAAGGCTTGTTCAGTTGTAGGTACAATAGTTCTGATACTTCTACTGTTTAATATTTGCGAGGGAGAGTATTGAAGTCCTGACAAAGGAGTGTTATTATAACTCATAATAAAGTCCCGGTAGTCCGCACCATCTTCAGAGGCTTTTTTCAATATTTTTTTTGCAATATTAACAGCTTTTTCTGCCATACCGTTGCTTCTGGGATAATGAGGACTACTAGTTATTATTGTGATATCTTTAGATTTGTAATAATTGATACATTCCTGTGATTTAAACGGATTGTTGTCTGCAATTATTTCTACTGGATATCCAAGTCTTGTGAACACTTCTTGCATGGCATCTATGACAGATTTGGAGGTTTTATTCATGAGAGGCCTAACTTCTAGCCAATGAGAAAAATAATCAACAATAACCAAGTATGATTTACCAGCAAATTCTAAAATATCTGTGCCAACCTTACAATACCTCCTTTTTGGAATTTTATGAGGTAATAATGGCTCATGTGAATTGGATGGACTAAACTTTTCACAAGTGCGGCACTTGGCAATAAACTCTCTGATATCCGATGCTAGATTTGGCCAATAGAAAAGCTGCCTAGCTTTCTGAGTACATTTACTGGTGCCACTGTGCCCTTGATGTACACAGTTTAGTACATATTGCTTTAAACTCTCCGGTACAATAATTTTATTTTCTAGAAAGACTAGGCCCGATTCAACATAGATTCTGTCTCTAAGTTTAAAATAAGGATTGCATTTTTTTGTTAGTCTTTTTTCGTCTGGCCACCCTTCATAGTAATATTTACATAATTCTTTAAGCGTGGAATCCCGACTTGTTTCAAGTTTAAATTGGGCCTTTCTTTCATCACTCATAGGTAAGTGAGTAGATACAGAGTGTACCATTTCTCGCATCTGAGGATCATTATCTGTTATTTTTAAACTATTTCTTGACAACATATCTGCAAAATGGATTTCTTTACCTGGTACATATTTTAATTCCAAACTATAGTTTAAGAGCTTTAGACAAAGTCTCCTTAAACGTGGCGATCCGACTTTGCTTATTGGTTTAGACATTATTGCAAGCAGAGGTTTGTGGTCGGTTTGAACTACTACATGTGAACCATAGATATATTTGTGGTACTTTTGAGTTGTGAAATATATAGCAAGTAGCTCTTTTTCAGTCTGGCTGTAATTTAACTCACAATCATTCATAGTCCTTGAGGCACATGCAACCAGGTTTAACACATTATTTTCTCCTAACTGAAACAAGCAGCCACCAACCCCTTTCTGAGAAGCATCACATTGTAAAATTATTTGTTTTTGTGGGTTGAATGGGCATAAAGCAGGAGCTTGAGAAATTTTATTTTTAAGTTCTTTAAAAACCCTTGCATGCAATGGTAACCACTGAAATTCAATGTCTTTCCTGAGTAACTTACAAAGTGGTGCTAATAATTCAGCCATTTCGGGAACATAGCGTCTGACATAATTGAAGGAACCAATTATTTGTTGTAATTGCTCCTTATTTGTTGGTTCATTTAAATTAATGAGTGACTCAACTCTTGCCTTATCCACACTCATGCCCGATCCATTAAATATTTGTCCAACATATTTGACTTCAGACTGTTTGTACTGTAATTTATCCTTATTAAATACAGCTTTAATTTCTCGTGCCCTAGCTACAACTTTACTTACAGTTTCATCATGAATTTTTTCTGTCTCACCCATTATTAATATGTCATCGAACCAAGTGATAACATTAGGGATGTCTCCAAAATAGGCTTCAATTTGGTCCTGGAACAGATCAGGTGAATTAGACAAGCCATATGGAAGAACCAAATACCTAAAAACTCCAAATGGTGTTGAAAAACAACACTTCCATGATGACTCTTCTGTTAAAGGTATACAATGAAATGCTTCTGACAGATCAAATACAGAGAACATTGTTTTTCCTTGTAATTTAGCAGCTATTTCTTCAACTGTCAATAGAGTCTTTGGTTTCCTAACAATACATTTATTGAGTTCTGAAGGATCCAAGCACAATCTAATTTTCTTATTTTGTTTCTCCACTATGACAACCCTATTAATACAAGCCTGACTATCTACATCATCAACTTTTGCTATCGCACCCCTTTCCATTAATCTGTTCAATTCAACTTTGAAGGGTTCATACAAGCTATAAGGAATTCTCGGTGATGGATGACAGATCTGTTCATGATCAACTGTGGGTATTATACATTTTTTTGGAAACTTACCATGACCTTGGAAAATATCTTTATTTTTATTTATAAAGTCCTCTTTCAGTGTCTCATCCACAGTCTTGACCTCATAGACACGCTTCACCAGATTTAAGCCTAAACAGCCCGGCAGTCCTAACAACATTGACTTGCAGTCTACCACTCTAAAGTTCTCAAAACATTCTCGGTCCTTGTACTTGCAGCAGAGAACAATTTTCCCCTCTGCTTCCACTGGTGCACCATTAAATGCTTCCAAAGTTTTCGTTGGGCGCAACTTTAAGTTAGTTTTAAGTTTCTCAAACACTTTTTTAGGCATAATGCTTACATCTGCTCCAGTATCAATTTTGCAATAAACCTGCGTTCCTTCTATGTTTATGTGCTCCATCCATTTTTTTTTTACCTCACTAGTCACTCCGCCACAAAATAATGTATCATCCGAGTCCTCCGAGTCTTGTTTTGCTTCTTGAATATTTTTGACTTTGCAACTAATGGCGAAGTGATTAAATAATCCACATTTGCTGCATTTTTTTCCATAGGCAGGGCATTCACGTTGGCCATGTTCAGTTTTACATCTTCTACATTTAAACAATTTCTTTTGTGATGCATGAGATTTAGATTTTGTTACCTTGTCTATTTCTATTGTTGGGTTCATCTCTTGCACTTGTCTTTTACTCATCTCTGTAGTGCGACAATAGTTTGCTGCCTTCTCTAGTGTTAATTTATCTAGTTTAAGCAACGATTCTTGCAATGTTTTATCGTGAACACCTTGCACAATTTTGTCTCGCAATAATTGATCTTCAAGAGACTCTTTAGTATCTTTGTCTTGCTTATAATTACAAGTCATAATTAGCTGTTTGCAATCAGTGAAAAAATTGTCAAAACTTTCTCCTTCCTTTTGTTTTCTGTCATTAAACTTGAACCTCTCGAAAACTTCGTTGACGCGAGGGCTAACATATTTACTAATGGCATCCATTACGGAGTCATATTTGACGGATTCAGTTTCGGAGAGTTGCAGCGACGTTGTCACAATTCTAGCCGCATCCAACCCCAACATATTCCTTAGCAGGGACAATTTTACCTTGTCAGTAGCATTATCTTGCCCCGAACCTACCAAATAATCTTCGAAACATAATTTCCACAGCCGCCATTCCGAAGCTGCGTTTGCTGCCCTTAGATCGAAGTTTGGCGGCAACTTTATGGAATGATCCATCATGCTCACTGTAGTTTATTCGCAGTTTTCTTCACTACAACACTTTTTACTACGACTGCGCCATGTTTTACATTAAATAAAATACTTGGGATAGTCATACATAACTTTAATGTGTATCCAATGAATGGTCTATGACTAGAGTGCAGTCACAGATAGCACTTGTCACAGATACAATATGAATATACAACAAGAAGAAAAACACTCTGAATATTAATTTTATTTAGAACGTCGTATATCGATAATTTCAAATTTAAGAAATATCATAAGTAAGCGTATTTAATGCAGCTCTTAAATATTTACATATTTAGACACTTACAATATAAAGTTCATTTCATACGCTCAACTATACCCTAGCGCCACCCGGAGAGATTTGGAACTATTGTTTACGCTTACAGCTGGACACTTTTTCGACCTATCTCCTATATAAGATGGCGGTCCTTTACTTTATGGTTCATGGTTCGGCAGATGAAGAAAAACAAAATAACGTAGCCATTCGAATTTAACTTTTTTTAGTCTTAGCGGCCAGTATTATTATAAGTGACTAGCCTTTTCCCGCGGCTTCGCCCGCGTACTATAAGTACTCAAAAAGGATACGATACCCATGTTGATTTTCAGACTTTGTGACCACATTTGCCCCTTTTAGGGGTTGAATTTTCAAAAAATCTGAAACACGTGTTCACTCATTTATTGTTAGGAATAATCCTGTGAAGTTTCGAATAAAATAATCTAACAAATCTTGATTCGCCATACAAACTTTGGACCCCCATTTTACCCCCTTAGGAGGTGAATTTTGAAAAATCCTTTCTTAGTGCACCCCTAGACCTTATAAGGAACCTACGTGCCAAATTTGGAATCTCTAGAACCAGAGGTTTAGGCTGTGCGTTGATATGTCAGTCAGTCAGTCAGTTTCTTCTTTTATATATTTAGATTAGCTAAAAAAGGTTGTAACATATATCGATACCGAGAATATATTGAACGACCCTCGTAGGTGCAATTTCTAGCAACATTATGAATTAAAAATGTTTTTATTCATAGCCAGGAAATAGTGTGCAATATTGCACTATTGCAGTGAAAAAAATCTAAAAGGATATTAGAAAATAAAAAATGTTTTTTATTACTATTATAATATAATATCGTCATACAAAAATTTATCATACGTATTTGAGTACAAACATGCATAGTGATATATTTAGGAACACAATTATTATAACTAGAAGATAGCTATGCCCTATTTCTAAAGACAATTGTCTTTTAACCCTTTGAGCAACATCAAGCATCGAAAAAAATCGTGCCACTGACGCCAGAGCGTACAAGCGCACTTGACGCTTTATATACTACTAGCTGTGCCCGCGACTCCGCCCGCGTGGAATTCGGTCTGTGTCAGTAAGCGGCTAATTCACCCCTAATTTCTCTCCCGCTACCCTGGAGGCGGAACTTGAAGTAAAGTTGACAGATGGATACGCTAGAGGACAGTAGTCCTAGTAATATATTTTACAATTACCACTAAATGAAACTACACTCAAAAATGAATACTTTTTTTATCCTATTAATTTTTATTGGCATGATTTAAACGACATAGAATAGTAGGTGTATATCGGACGATACAGGACCACTTTTGTATTTATACGTTCATGTCCACGGCAAATATCATCCAAATCGATCCTCCCGTCAAATCAGTCTAAGCATGAAAGGTAAGAACAGGCGCGGTTGAAATGGGGGGGGGGAGGGGGGGGGGGGGGGGGTGTCACAACTGCAGAAATGATTTTTTTCTATTTGAGGAATTAGTAATTCTTAAGGGGTGATTTCCGGGATAACAATGCAAACAAAACCGGCCAAGAGCATGTCGGGCGATGCTCAGTCAGTGTAGAGTTTCGTATATGCCGCCCTGTTACGAAACATCCGTTCAAACGGTCGTTTATTAATTTTCATTACGTTACCAGATAATACACTGATGTTACGTTACTGGTTGCAATAATTGTGGTACATACTTCAAGGTACGCACATAATAAAATAATGCACTGTTAATGAACGTCAGAGAAAAATAAAATACGTGAGTGTCGTGGAACACTCTGTTGGAACGAAGTTATGTTATTTTATTTTATTACATTTTTGACTTTTTCGTAAATTGTATGGTTTTAATTTTCTTTGTATTTTTTTGAAATTTTTGAAATTTGTGAAAATTTTGAAATTTTTGAAATTTTTTAATTTTTTTTACTTTTAGGTTCTCTTTTATTTCATTCCATTTTATATGTTTCTCAATCGTATGGGTGTCGCGTTTTCGTGACGTAACGCTTTTTTCGTGACGGTCACGTGACTTTTATTCACCTAGCCCCCCATCCGCGAACCGTCCAATAAGGAACTTCGTTCCAAAACTACCACCGGTTCTAACCCTACACCTCTGGCCCAAGAAGTATTATGACCGAAAAGATACTCGACGGGACTTATTTTTTTTTCAAAACAGTAATACATTATTAGATCTTAAAGATACAAAATAATGCGTAATGTGTTCTTCAAGAAGACATATCAAAACAGCTTGAGAGACAGATAATGTACCTATTGTTTAATTATAAAGAAAAATAAATCCTAATCTGACTGCTTCACAAAACGTTTGATATGTTTTCCTACCTAAACGGTGTCCTATAAATGTTGTAGTAGTTTTTTGGTTTGGGCCATGCATCTTTGGCCGTCATATATAATACTCGAACCTGCAATAACCCTTTGACATTCATGACATTTTCAAATATTTCTTAAGAGCGGGTAAAGGTGAATTTAAAGCATCGACGGGTAACATTTTATAAATAATGAACACCTTGACCAAAAAATTACAAATTATTTAAATACCAAATTTCATCTAAATACGTACAGCGGTTATTGGTTGTTTCTTCCCCATGTAAACTTTCACCCCTTTTGTTCTTATCAGGCCTTACCAAATTTCAGCTTTCTAGTGCGAACAGTAACTGAGTTAGACCGTGTACAGACGGACGGACATGGCGAAACTATAAGGGTTCCTAGTTGACTACGGAACCCTAAAAAGAGATAAATAGTAGTTTATGTAACTGTTACGTAATAAGGCCCAATTATGTACAGAAGCATACACTGCTTTACCTTCACACATATTAAAAATCCACTGAAACCATGCGTGCCGGCGGTCGGGGGGGGGGGGGGGGGAGGTATACAAATTATATAAATATCAAATTTCATCTAAATACGTACAGCGGTTATTGGTTGCTTCTTCCCCATGTAAACTTCCACCCCTTTTGTATCCGCTTAAAGGATAAATTCCGAGATAAAACTATTTTATTTCCTTTTTTACTTAATTATCTCCATACCAAATTTTATCTAAATCGATTCTACAAATTTCCAACTCTCTTTTCACCCCTTTAGGGTTGATTTTCGGAGTGAAAGCTATCATTTGTCCTTTCTTGAGACCCATACTATACCAAATTTCATCTTTATCAGTTCAGCGGTTAAAAAATCGTCATACCAACTTCCAACCCCCTTTTCGGGCTGGAAGGGTTTATTTTCGGGATGAAAACTATTCTGTCGTTTCTCGGGACTCAAATTATCTGCATACTAATTTCTATTAAAAATCTCCATACAAACTTTCAACCCCCTTTTCACCCCCTCCAGGGTTGATTTTCGGGATGAAAACTATTCTTTGTCCTTTCCCGGGACTCAATCTCTACACAAAATTTCATCAAAATCCATTCAACCGTTTTCACGTGATAGATGTATAGATAGGTAGTTTTTATTGAAAGTACCTTTCAGGATTCACTTCCATTATTTTTATTTTTATTTTTTGGACGTACGGTTCTAAAGTAAGATGGGGGGGGGGGGGGGCTTTTTTCAAGATGAAACTATCCTTTGTCCTTTCTCGAGACCCATACTATCTCTATACCAATTTTCATCTAAATCTGTTCAGCGGTAAAAAAATCCTCATACCAACTTCCAACCCCCTTGTCACCCCTACAAGGGTTTGAAAACTATCCTATGACGTTTCTCGAGACTCAAATTATCTCCATACTCATTTCTATCTAAATCGTTTCAGCTGTTAAAAATTCTCCATACAAACTTTCAACCCCATTTTCACCCCCACCAGGGTTGATTTTCGGGATTAAAACTATATATTATCCTTAAAAACTGAAAAAAAAAAAAAAAAAAAAAAAAAAAAAAAAAAAAAATTGCAAATCAAAAAATATTGAACAAAATAATTTGATTTGCTTCAAGATTTATATATTATCCTTTCCCAGGACTCAAACTATATCTATATAAAATTTCATCAAAATCCGTTCAGCCGTTTTCACGTGATGCGCGGTCAAATAAACAGACAAACAGATAAACAGACAAACAGATAAACAGACAAAAATTCTAAAAATTGTTGGAAAGTGTTCTGTTATCGATTCTAAGTATCCCCAGCCAACTTTTTTTCGATTATCTTCCATGTACAGACTTTCGACCCTCTTCAGCTTTATTATATGTATAGATGACGACGACGCTATATTTTGAACGTGATATCACGCGCTGGCGTGATTTGACGTCTTTGACGGTCAAAGGTAATCCAATAGGTAAGTACTAGTATGTACTGACATATTCGAATTTTCACTTATCACTAATTAAATTATGAGTGTTAACACCACTGAACGACTGTGTTAACATAATCATGATTATTCTTGCATACTTTTGTTTTTAACTTCTTTCTCCAAGATGGACTTACTGTTTTTGAGTGTGTAAGCTGCACTGACAACAGAATCTTTAGTTACCTGCAACAGTGCAAATGGTAACTCCGGGATCTGATTTTCACAAGCAAATTCAATAGTTGAGAATAAGTCTTCTGAGGAAACCGTTTCTGCAATCTTCCTAATGCAGTGCTCTTCTAAATCTTCAATGAGGTAGCGTCTGGCAAGCAACAATAGCAAACAGAGCTCATCCACATCCCCATCGGGCACAGTACCCTTGGGTATACTTGTATAAGTAAGTCTTTAGCTGCTGGAGTGTCAGTAGGGTGACTCCCTGAATATTTACTCGTCCTTCAGCCGTTTCTTTCCACTCTCCTTTCAGCATTGTCTTGAATACATCACTGTGAGCAGCTAGGCATGCCTTGTGTACTGGCACAGACCCTTCTGTAGTACAGAGAGAGAAGTCTGTAAATTCTGAGTCTGTATATAATTTTGGAGAAAAAAATATGTCATTTTTCACCTCATACACGCATAGCAAAACATCTACAATATAACACCATGGTTTTACTAACGTTCCTGATGGTTTCTTAATTCCTATCAGTTCCCAATCAGACTAGTTTTTAGGAGTGTGTATACCGGTTGCAGAATATTTTAATAGATCACTTGTTATATTTATTTTAATGTTTCCTGTCTTATTCTTTGACAAAGAAAATTTGCAAGTAACTTCTGGTATTTCTTCACACATTTTTACACCCCATTGAAAACGCACTTTGGACAAATTATCAATCAAAAATTCCTTTGAAGTTGTTTCTTCCCTTTCACACTTCCCTTCACCTGTATAAATATATGATAAAACCACCTTATAGCGGGTCTGGCTGTATATAAACACCGGCACTGATATTAAAAATGTTTATTTAAACAAATTGAACACAAATGGGTTATACAGACACAAGTCTAGCTAATATTTTAAAGTCTAGGTTAACAAAGTAACGAATGGGTATCGTAGGTCGGTGGCACGCGAGTACAGCGTGCTTACCATGCGGCGGTGCGCTGCCCACTGGCGAGAGCACTTGAAACGCTCCGAGGTGATACAAGATGGCGGCACACGCCAAGGCCTAGTTGACCCACGGTTTAGCTTATTAAGAAGCGAGCCGGGGGTCTACCTCTAGTGGTTCTTACGGAAACACGCCGAACAGGCGTGCCGTCAAGGTCACGCGCTATATACTCCCCCTCGAGTTCATAATGACGCCCACGTTCATGGACTCGCACACTACTCTGATCATGATCAAGATTACGTGGACGCCCTCTATTACGTTTAGGCACCACGGGAGAAGGAAGCACTTCATCTCTACTATTGAAACGAACGAGCTGTGAAGCGTGATACTTACCCAGCACCTCACCGGGTGAGTTAGAATTTGCGACCAGGTAAGTCGTGGGACTAACCTTATTAACGACCAGATAAGGACCATCTCTTTTCGGAGCCAACTTGGCCGAAAAATTCTTTGCTACATGTGACGTAACGAGGACCGTATCCCCAACGTCAAATACGTCACCTGGCTGACGAGACTTATCAGCATGTTCCTTACGCCTGTCCTGCTGAGCTTCTACACGATCTCGTACTGCTGACAGAGAGCTAATAAACGAGCGAAGGTACGGCGTAATCTGAGGAACAAAGTTTTCCTTATCAAGGACGGCTCTTACATCATAACTAACCTCTATAGGAGATCTCATTTCACGCGCAAACATGAGGTACGCCGGAGTAGTACCAGTCGCTTGACACACGGCACTATTCATGGCAAACCGGATTACACCCAGCTTCGTTGGCCATGTTGTATGGTAGTTTCCAACCAACTGCGCCAGCTGAGTTTTTAGATCCCTATTTTTGCGCTCGGCGGGATTTGCTTCAGGGTGGTACACCGGGAGCAGGCTCTGTTTGACTCCAAGGATATACATACACTGTTGCATGACGGCCCCGACAAACTGGACCCCGTTGTCCGAGACTAACCTGCGCGGGAAACCGTATCTGAGGAAGTACTCTTCTACAAGAGCACGCGCGCAAGCTTCCGAAGTAGCCTCTTTCAACGCATAAAGCTCCACCCACCGTGTGGCGGTATCCTCCACCAAGAAGATCCAACGCTCTCCCTTCTCTCCTTCTGGTAAGGGACCGAACAAATCAATAGCTATAACCTCATTTCGTTGACTGAGGACCGGAGTTTGAAGGAGACCAGACGGCTTCTCGTTCGATGCTTTGTATCGTTGACACGCCACGCAACTTTTCACGTATTCAGTGATGATACGCCGCATCCCCGGAAAGAAAAAACGTTGCGAAACCTTGTGAAAGGTCCTTTCAATCCCCTGGTGCCCCGACAATGGAGAATCGTGGCATTCCTTTAAGATGTCAAGATGAAGCGAAACAGGAACCACCAGTTGCGGCTCTTCGCTATCAACATCGGGATTATACGTGTACAAGACGCCTTGCTGCATGAAGTATCCTCTCTCAGACCAACGCTTTGCTCCAACTTCTGCAGCATCTGATGTACTTTCTAATTCTACTATAATCTTTTCCAGTTCTGGGTCGTCGAGCTGAGCGCGTCGTAAGTCTGTAGGGCTGCGAGCAGGTAAGTCTACGACGACTGCACACACACCACACTGATTCTTACTCTCCTCTTCACAGGCAGGACGGCTAAGAGTGTCGGCGACCACATTTGCCTTACCTGGAGTGTACTCGAATTTGATATTGAAGGCCTGTAGTTTTAACGCCCATCGAACTAACCTTCCAGAAGGCGACTTCAAGGTTAGAAGCCACTTTAACGGCTGATGGTCGCTCCCTATCACGACAGGATGCCCTTCGATGTATCCCCTGAACCGCTCCACGGCCCACACGACAGCAAGGGCTTCGCGTTCCACATTGCTGTAATTCCTTTCTGCTGACGTGAGTAAACGGCTGGCGTACTCGATGGGGCGTTCGTCCTTACCTTCGCCTTGCAACAACACAGCACCCAGAGCGTAATTGCTAGAATCTGTTCTCAGGACGAAAGGCAGATTATAATCGGCCTGGATAAGAATTGGAGCTGAAGTCAAACGCTTTTTCAATTCCTCAAAAGCTTTCATTTGGTCCGGACCCCACATCCATAACTGATTCTTTTTTAACAGGCGGGTCAAAGGTTCGGCAACAGCAGAGAACCTAGGGATAAACTTACGGAACCACGAGCAGGTTTGTAAAAAGGTCCGTAAGTGGCGCAGCGTCGAAGGTACCTTCATGTCCAGTACAGCACTGATTTTATCATTATCCGGCGAAATGCCGTCCTGAGTGATAACATGCCCCAGGTACTTTACCTTATTACGTGCAAACACGCATTTCTCGCGGTTAGCACGTAGCCCAAACATACGCAGCCTCTCAAAGACCGCTCGCAGGTCGGAAAGGTGCTGGTTGAAGCCCTCCGAAATGACAAGTAGATCATCCTGGTATGCAAGTAACGTAACATTCTGCAGAGAAGAGCCCGAACGAAGCCTGTCTATGAGCCTCTGAAATGTAGACGGCGCATTTTTGAGCCCAAATGGCATGCGCTTAAAACGATACATACCAAATGGTGATACAAAGTATGTCTTGTCACGATCCTCAGGTCTGACGGCCACTTGCCAAAACCCACTGCGCATGTCCAGTGTGCTCATAACGCAGTTTCTTTTCGTTGATTGGACGAGCTCGTCTATTAACGGCATTGGATAAGCATCCGTCTTTGTAACGGCATTGAGCTTTCGATAATCCACACAGAAACGAACCTTACCGTTAGCCTTGGGGACCAAGAGAGCCGGAGAGCCCCATGGGGACTCACACTCCTCTGTTATGTCATCCGCTAGCATCTTCTTTATTTCCGCTCGCATTACCTCTTTCTTAGCAGGTGTGACACAGTAAGGCGGCACCGCGATAGGTGGATGATCGCCCGTGTCAATCCTGTGCTCGGCGAAAGGAGTTACCCAAGTAGCACAGATGGCTGTATAACTACTCACATATAGATTTACATAGAGCTCTGCGCGTATTAAGACAGTTATAAGGACACACTCGCGGTCTTAAGCTGCATAATAGCTGTCAGTGATAATTAAATAGCTTAGCGCTGATTAAGAGCTGCATTACGATCAAGAAAACTAACATTAATACGCAAAAGGTGCTATAAAGGTGAATTTGCTACGACTATATACAGCTTTAAACGTTTTCAAATACTTTAACCGTAATAAGGTCTGTTTAGTGGGTAAAATTATGTCAAGTGCTGTTTAACAAGGTAATTGTGAACTTCTATTACGCTGACATAATAAGGGGGCACAAATGAACTACTATGCAGCCAATAGACGTATAATGGAACATAATATGGCGCATAATACAGCTTAAAGCTGAACATGTTTACCGCTAAGCAGCCTTTATACTGCCGTTGATACTGTCCGCATATAGCGGTTGTTTAAACGTTCAGAAGATGTCTCATAGCTGTTTAGCAGTTCAGTAGTGTATCGAATTAACGTCTTTTACTTCATAGTGGTTCATTTAAGTATCTTTAATCAGATATTATATTAGTAACATAGCATATGTGGTACCGTAATAAGTCGTAGTCTACCATTTGCTGCATGGGGATCTTAAACTGACGAGCGTATTTATATTTTACTATAACTTAGACAATTCTGAAGTATAAGATAGCCAATGCAATTGCTTTACTTGCAAAATTGCGGCTCCCTAAAATGTCTGTATAACGCCTGTTTAATAGTCACATTTAAGTTAGAGGTGAGAGTGCGAGGAATTAAACATAAAGTAAACAGCTTACAGCTACATACAGGTTCAGATGTTGAATTCTATTCAGATTTAGGCTGCTTAACAGTACACGAATAATCATTAAACAGCATTTATTGCTTATAAGACATGTAACGTCGCTGTTTAACATCAGCCACCATTTTATGTGTATAACCTATAAATATTTTGATTTACTTTTCCGAATTCTATAATCTTTGTGCATAAATTATGAACGTATGCATTAATTTGTACTTCCTAATATCGTAATAGTAACTTTTTATGTAATAATTATTTAAAATTACTTGAAATTGTTTGGTCAATAATTTCCCACATCTTATTTATAGCATATAATTTAATTATAAACTGAGTATTTTCGTGGCGCACTAAATTTTTCTTAGATAATAGATATACATAATGTCAGTAAACTTGCATTCCCATACATCTTTCTCGGATTAATACATATAAGAGAACATATAATGATCCGAATAAATTAACACAGCATGATATGGCGGCGCGCGTACGATTTACGTTATATGTTACCGGCAATACTACCGGCGGTGCCAAATCGCACACCAAATTATGTTTTATTATTCTTTTATTCAGACCAATGTCAGCCTCCTCCGGTATTAGGAGACATTTGAGATATATTTTCTGAATAAAGGGTCATTAGAGGTCTCTTAGACAGTCAGTATTCTGCTCTTATAACTCCTATTACCCCTTATAACTCTGTTAAATTTCTGCTACAACGCTCTTAAGCAGCTATGTGAACTTAAGGCTGTATAATTTGTGCCCATTTAAGAGGTATAAAAGCTGAATAAGCTCGTATACAGCTATTATGCAGCTTTTATATTCAGCTTTAAGCGTAATCGTATTCTATTATTCAGCTGCTATACAGCCAAGTGTGCTACTTGGGTAGTCCTCCCCCTGGCTCAAACAGGTCCCTGTTTTCGGTGAGCAAGCGAGCAAGCAACTCATGCTGTTGCGCGTTGAGTGAAGTGGCTTCGTCTTCCCTAAGTGCATCTAAGGCAGCCATACACAAAGCTGGAGGTGACACACTTTCAAACTCTAACTTAAACTTTTCTTTTGCATCGTCACAAAAATGCCAAAAACCTCTACCAAAACTAACGTCTACATCGAAATCTGTAAGAAAGTCTATTCCCAGAAGGGACTCGTTACCCCTGGAATCAGGAAAAATTACGAAACTAGCTTTTCTTGTTTTGTGTTTCAGTGTCACCTCCACCTCCGCGGTGAGTACAGTCATATCCCTACTGACACCGTCTGCCAACCTAATATTCCTTGTTGACGACACTATCGGGTGTCCTTTACTTTTTAGGAAAGCGTATAACGTGTGACCTGCGACACTAGTTTTAGCCGCGGGATCCACAAGCGCAGAGCCAATCGCACCGAGAATACCGATTTTAAAAATAGGACGGGGGCGAGAAGTTTTGACATCGCTGACCTGTTCACAAACAGCTTGACAAACACTGACTCTATCAGACACAGCTTGAGATTCGACGGCTTCACAAGAGAGAGTTTGAGAACCGTTGGATTTCTTACAAAAAGTTTGAACACCGTTGAACATAGCACAAAAATTTTTACTATCATTGACTTTATCGCAAAAAGTTTGAGAAGCACTGGGCTTGCAAACATTATCAACGCAAACATTGTTACAATCAGAAACATTTTTGTCAGAAATAATTTCTTCAAAGGTTTGAGAAGCACTAGGCTTGTAAACATTATCAACGCAAACATTGTTACAATCAGAAACATTTTTGCCAGAAATAATTTCTTTTAAGACAGGGCCACAAAAAGTTTGACTATCGCTGACTTGATCAAAAACAGACTGATAGACATTTACTTCAGCACCAAAATTTTCATTATTACAAAACAAAGTTTGTACGTAAGTAAAATCCCCTACGGCGTGCGTAGGGTTACCTCCAAAGTGCGCAGTCGAAGGGTTGACAGTCGGTGTCGTACTTGTCCCTGGCGCGGCCTTGCGCGCCGTTGCTCCGTGACCGGTGGTGTAAGTATCGCGCTCTCGCGAACGATCGTGAGCGTGCGCAGGACTTTCGCTGCTCCGTGCAGCGGGACTTTCGCCGTGCCGTGCACGCAATTCTACGCCGTCGGACGACGGTGATAAGACTTGCGACGAGTCGTAACCGCTTGCCCCGCCCTCGCGCGGGTTAGCGGTACGATCGGCGTGACTAGATACGTCGACCGAATAAAACGACAGCCCCGAATTAGCACTAGAGTTACAATTAGAACACCTAGAGCGAATGACATTAGGGGCACCGCAACCGTAACACTTAACTTTCTCAACGAATTTATCTTCTACGCACTTTCTTTTACACTTTTATTTAGTTTTTCACAGTTTTCTTTACTATGTCCACCGCGATGACAATAAACGCAAAACAAACGACGGGGTTTAGCCTCTGCTTGACCGGAAACGGATGAACACGGCGCACGCGACGTTGAAGCGTCATCGGCGGTGGCGGCGCGCTGCGCGGCAACGCCGCTCGCGCTCGCTCCGCCGGCGGATGACCTTGTTCGGTTCGACGAAATGGCCGATGCCGTAGAATCCTGACGATCGCTTGATTTTCTTGTCACGGCTGGAACATGGTTCTCTTTACGTGAATCTTCAATATTTTGACAATGTTTTAATAGAGTATCAAACGTATCTATATTGTCTCTTTTTAGCCTTTTTCGTATGCGGCGATCTAAGAGCCCGAACACCATGTCTATTTGGACTCGCTCGCTTAGGTCTTCCGGTGGCAACTTGGCTAACAACGCTCTAGCTCTTGAAACAAAAAGCTCCGTAGTTTCGTCGCCTTGAACCAGAGAGAACAACTCGGTGTAGATTACAAAAGGAGGGCGGAGCTCGCCGAAAGCACTTCGCAACTTGTCGAGCGCTTCTTCCCATGTCCTTATTTGCTTCTTCACACCTTGCCACCACATTCCTGCATCTTTAGTGAGTAGCAGCGACAGGCCCCGAATGGCATTTTCGTCCGTAATGTGCATGCACGACTTATAGCTTTCGATACTATCGATAAAACTTTCCAAATGCTCATCTTTACTCCCGTTGTAACGAGCCGTACACTGCGCGAAGTTCGCATTTACAGAGGCGAAAGTAGCAGCAGCGGCAACGGCGGCAGCCGTAGCGTCGGCATGCGCCGGAGTTGAAGATCGCACTTCACGCAGCAGTTGCTGACAAAACTCATTCTGAGTCTGTTGCAAGGTGGTCAACATTGTCGTCAAGGCCTCCTGATTTATCGTAATCTCGTTGGCCGATACAGGACTCTCGTTCCGTGATCCTAACGACTGTCTACCACCACGACGCCTACGCGAACAGGGAGGCATATTGAAAAGTCACTAACGGTAGGTACACTTTTTTAAAAGCACTAACGAACGTTCTAGACCCACAAACGTTGGGCGGCCAGAATATAGCGGGTCTGGCTGTATATAAACACCGGCACTGATATTAAAAATGTTTATTTAAACAAATTGAACACAAATGGGTTATACAGACACAAGTCTAGCTAATATTTTAAAGTCTAGGTTAACAAAGTAACGAATGGGTATCGTAGGTCGGTGGCACGCGAGTACAGCGTGCTTACCATGCGGCGGTGCGCTGCCCACTGGCGAGAGCACTTGAAACGCTCCGAGGTGATACAAGATGGCGGCACACGCCAAGGCCTAGTTGACCCACGGTTTAGCTTATTAAGAAGCGAGCCGGGGGTCTACCTCTAGTGGTTCTTACGGAAACACGCCGAACAGGCGTGCCGTCAAGGTCACGCGCTATAACCTTCAAATTAGGTCCTCCTGATTTTACCCGATACTGTATTCTGTAAATAAAAAGACTATTTTAAAACTATACATACTTTCCTAATTCTATCCAATCTAGCCTAAGCCTAGCAAAATAAGCTCAAAACAGTTCCAAATAAAGTTCATAACATAACCTAGTTATTAATGAATATGTTGTTATGTTGATCCGTGTTTGCAATTTGTTTCTCTTTTTAAACGGTTTTTACTCTCGTAGTTAAGAATATAAGCGGTAAGTGGGTACGTCATCGCGTCCATAATCTGTCGCAAGTGAAGCTCGACTAACTAAACAGGCATAAGCCAATTGGCTAGTGCGCATCAATTTTGGAAATGGAGCATAACTATTCTTAGTTAAATATGCATTAATAGAAAAGTGAAAAAATGCCACAGCATTTAGCATTTATGTTCAACACCGAGAACATTGGCGATCGGAATCAGATCACTGTCATCGACTGTTAAGGAACAGTTGAAGAGAGACTTGTTGGTTCTATGGCTTTGTTGGCGCATATGGTTGAACAATAGGTTAATAGCATAGCTGGGCATTAACTCGTTAATCCGTTAATCGTTAATTAACGAAGTTAACATTTTGATTAACGGATTAACTTTTAAGTTAACTTTTAAAAATGTTAACGGACACGTTAACTTCCGTTAATATGCAGAAGTCCGTTAATCGTTAATCCAATGCCTACTATTTACCGCACGGTACCGCGGCGCGGCGCGAAAAACAGGTTCAGACAAGTATGAAATGAACGACAAGTGCCGGGCGGCGCGTGGCAGCGAGTGAAACAAAAACAAAACTAGATATATTTTGCCGGCGCGTGCGAATGAGAAAACTGCAAAGAGATTTGTTTCGTTTGATTATTTCATTACTTAGCAATTTTACACATATTAACGGATTAACGATTAACGTTAACTTACGTTAATTCTTCCGGAATGTAACGCTTTAACGTTTAGCGAAGCTAACTTTTTTTGTAGCGGATTAACGATTAACGAAGTTAACTATTTGATTAACGGTGCCCAGCTATGGTTAATAGGTACCGATATGTTGATACGATATCTAAGTATAAAATGGTATTTTGCCATTCGGTCGAAGACATAAAGGACTAAGTGCCTATAGAATGTTCATACCGTTCATACTTAATAGTTATAATAACAATAAGTATGTAGGTATAGTTTTACTTACCCAGATAAAACCATTTTGCCAAATTACTACTGTAAATGAATAGATTAAAATGTACGGTTAAACTTGAAGGTGAACTCGGTGAGGAAAGCACAGCCCACCCAACAGCAGTGTGACCACTTTCAATTCGCAAATACTAGAATCTACCAAATATGAGACAAATAGCCACGTCAGATAAACGTCAGTATAATATACAATAAATCGCGTCAAGTATGACCACTGGTTTGACCGTCAGACAGATAAAAATCGGGAATCCCCAGACTGAGTGACGTTCAAACCGATATTAGACATTGCAATTTGTAGGGCCCACCTTGTCAGGTTGGGAGCTGGGAGGTGTAATAAGAGTTAGGGCCCGTAAGGAGCTAAAGGAGGGGAGGGAGAAGCAGGGTACACAACAGATTGGGCACTACAAATTGCAATGTATAATACCCGTTTGAAACGGCTATTACACATGGCAATTTGTAGGGCCCAACCTGTTGTGTCCAACTCCTGTCGGCGTTGGGCCCGTTGTTACACTTTCCCTACAAATCGTCTCTACAAACCCTACCTCACCAACAAATCGTCCCTACCAACGTTTACAGAGATGCCTTCAAAACATCTAAAAAATGTATTTTTTTTTTCACTGACTGTACAGTCACCAGCAATAGTATCTTCCTCTTCCTACACGAAGGCCGCAAAAATATGTGACACGCTCTTATCTGTAGGGCCATAAGCGCGTGTCACATATTTTTGCGGCCTATGTGACGGCCTCCTAGCCTAGTCGGTAGTGACCCTGCCTACGAAGCAGGAGGTCCCGGGTTCGAATCCTGGTCAGGGCATTTATTTGTGTGTTTATCACGGATATTTTGTTCCTGAGTTATGGATGTTTTCTATGTATTTAAGTATTTATATGTATATATCTATTATATATATCGTCGCCTAGTACCCACAACACAAGCCTTATTGAGCTTACTGTGTTACTAGGTTGATTTGTGTAAGATTGTCCCATAATATTTATTTATTTATTTATTATTTTATTTATGTGTAGAAAGATACTAATGCCGGTGACTGTACTTTAGGTATTTCGAAAATTTGTAAATGTCAACCATCCTTTTCAAAAAGTTAAAGATTCGTTGCTGTTTATGCGTAGTATTGCAACAAACTTATATGCATTGGGTATTGTAGAAAAATCCGGTTCATGTTAAGGTAGTTTTTTCATTCATAAGGCGGTAATTGAGTGAGTGAGTCACACTAAAAACAACAAGATTCTAGCACCACCATCTTCGCTATTCACACGGTTTTTGTCAAATAATCTTATCTTATTTGATATAAGATGCAGTTATGCTGAATTATCAGGCTTCTGAAATAGTTTAAGGCATACGAAAATTTTGTAAACAATTGACATGACGATAATATTATAAATGAAAAGCGTTATGTTTTTATATCGTTAGGGGTTTATGCTATATATAAACTGGTGTGTTATAAGAAAACGGACCTTTACCTTGTATTTAACATAAAAAAGACTTTAAAAAGTTATTAACAGCCCGAACCAATCTCAATTTTTGACAGGTAGAGTTGTTTGTACGTTTCGTTTCGCAATTTTCGCATATTGTATTCAGAAACCGTTATTTTTACTATTTACACAAAAAATACCAAAGGAAATATGATAAAAACTTTGATTTTGTTCTAAAATGTTCACTCATCCGAGATTATAGGCTCAAGGGCACATATAAAATGAAGTTGGCATATTATTAGCATTTTTTCATCCTCACTCTAGCATATTCAGGACCATTCGAGTTGGCAACACTGATTGGAAAGACATTAGTGATTTTAATTCCTGTAAAAGTATCTATTTGTTGTGAAAGTGCTAAGTTCATAAATAGTGAAACCAATGCGCCGCCTGCCAGCCTCTCCTTCAGCCGAAAGCTAAGTATATAATAAAAGAGAACAATTGGTTCCAAACAATAACATAATACCATCAGGAAAACAATTATACATAACATTCACATTGTATTACTATTGATAAAGATTCGTTTCAATCTATAATGAGAATTGTTAATGTTAAAAGGAATAATGACATACAGATTTGGGAACATAAAAACAACTAAACGAATTCCCAATTTAATCTGAATATATCATGTCAATCTGGATATATTTTATACTGGTAAAAGGATTTAATGAGAATGATAATTGAGTGTATCATGTATCAAATGCTATGTTTGTAACAAATGACATCCCTGGGGAAGTACGGAGACACATCCACAACAGTCTCAGTGGGTCAGCCCCGGGGATGAGAAAGTGAACCTGCTTCAGGCAGAGGATGATCCGTAGGGATCTTTACTGTTAGGTGCAGCGCTGCACCTCACGATCGACGGGTCGTGAACAGTCCAAGAGAGTCCTGGTTTTGTGGCACCAGGACTGTGGCACGTATTATGGCGTGGTCCACTATTATAAAGTAATCTACTACAAGCGGTACATTCCCAAGTAGATTCAATGAATGGAGGTCTCCCGGGGTGTTGAGTGTTCGGATCCGTAAGAAGGTATATTCCAGTGATCAAAGGCCCTTCCGTGTAGTGTCCGTAAGAAGGTATATTCCAGTGACATTACAATATCCTAATAGAGGAATGAGGGAGATCTCGATTCATGTTGAGTTTTGACATGATAAAGAATTCATGTATGTATAGCCAGAATATGTTTAGTGACTAAGAGAGTCATAAAAATACCTTTACCAACAGATGGATGACGTGGCGAGGTGTGGGCTCATCTAGGCGCGTCTGGATGAGATGCACACCGTCGCAGCTACTAGAACTTGGAGCAGGTATGAATTGGACCCTAACTATAGAGCTGACGCATATGAGTGTAACTTATAGAGACAATAGATTCCTTATCGGGATACATAAACTTACTACAGCTAAATGTATGAACCTCAGGCAGATGCTATGTAACATAAACCTCTTGTGGTTGTCGTGCTATCCCCAACGATGGCCACACCCATGATTCACAAACAGTAATTTATAACACTGATAATAGTTAGAGCGGAGAGTTCTAATGACGTCGACCGCAATAACAAGGCGCGCGCGCTTTCCGTAGATCCCATGCAAATCGAGTAGGTAGCGATTCCCCCCGCGCATAAATCAACCCAAGCACTACCACTCTGCATTTCGTCAATTAACGTCAACCATATTGTGCGCGATAAAGGCTTGCTTCACTTGATTTATATTCGCAGCCGCGATAGCCACTGCAGATAGCAATGCTTTTCACGGCTACTATTCAAACTTACTGTACCCGATACCCCGATGAGCGATAGAGATAAAAAGAGTTTCAAAGTAGTTATGCCACTAGGATAAACAATGGATACAGTTAGTCGAGTCTTATTAGACAAGAATACTTACACGCAAGCAATAAGTCGAAAATTTTAGAAATTCGTCATAGCAGTACTTTAGTCACGGGGGTCTTAAATCACTAAAATTATAATTTATTTTAAACTTAATGTCACAAAATATGATTTGAAAAGCCAGACGTAATGCCTATAAACATTTTCTACCAGTCGCTCATAAGTCGAAACTTATAAGCGTCAAGTTAGTGCACTGAGAATATATTACTATAGTCTGGCCAGCCAACGAACGCAGTAGCAATGTACAGCGAACAAAAGTATGACAACACTAAGAATCAGTGAAAAAAGCAGCAATGATCATCAAATTTTATGTTTTTAATTTTAGTTGGTATTTCCGCCCCTTTCATTAGGCGACATTTACGGTGTGTAAAAAGGAGACGGATATATTTCGTCTGATCTGTCATCAACTGCAACAGATAATCTGGTTGATGCAATTGACATAAGCCTTAAAAGTGAATTTAAATTTAATTGGGAACGTTGCAGGAGTTCTATCTCACTCCCGCTTAAGATGAGAGAGTGAAATGCACTAGAAACAAATTCAATGTGAATTTAAATGTTCGTCATGAAATACGGTGTCTCATCACAAAGGGTTGCCACATGTACGTATTTTGAATTTGCCGCGCGTTTCTACTGACAGAAATGGTTTGCCAGACTATAACTGAAAAATTACGTAAATTTATTTTAAATCCTACCGTTCCAAATTTTGACAAACGGCTTAGCTCACACCAAATACCAATTTTAAGACCAATCCGTTGGGCCCATAAGATTTTAAGACCAGTTGAAGTTGCAATTTTTTGGCCTAAATTTATCAACCTCAAAATAGCCTACCGCTCCAAATTTTGACAGTAGTTAAAGGACCCATTCAACAAACCAAATTCCAATTTTAAGACCATTCTGGTGGGCGCATAAGATTTTAAGACCATTTTAAGAAATAGTCGACTTCATAGAAAAAATAGCAAATTACTATAAATTCTTGAAGCAAATCAAATGATTTTTGTTTAATTTTTTTTTATTTGCAATTTTTTAAAATAGTTACACTACTATACAGCTTGTAAATTTTATACGGGCGTATACTTTATCCACCTATAGTATCCAGCAATAGGACTCATATAGTATAATCATTTTGTTAAATAGTGTTATTAATTATGTCTAATGATTTTTTAAAGTCCTACCGGGCACCAATGGACGCTATCCAACTGATTTAAAACTGACATAACTGACATGACGCACCGGTCAGTTAATTGTCATGGATGCAATTCATTGCGGGCTGAATTATTATGTATGAAAAAAAATATTCTTATTTTCATAAAGAAATAAATGTAAATAGGTTCCCTAGGTCCAATACTAATCGCCATTACAATATACGTCCGTATAAAATTTACACGCGGTATATAAACTGAAAATAGATGTCATATACTTCAGAAAAAGTGACCAAACCCTCCGGTGTCCGAGGCCAGATTTGAACTGGCGTCTTCAGCTTTCAGAGATTGCATATACATGAGAAAATTTGTCAAGTTCCACCGTGACCGGGTGGTCTAGTGGTCAGGACGTCAGCCGCGAAAGCTGAAGACGCCAGTTCAAATCTGGCCTCGAACACCGGAGGGTTTGGTCACTTTTTCTGAAGTATATGACATCTATTTTCAGTTTATATATAGTAGTGTAACTACTTAAAAAAATTGCAAATCCAAAAAAAATAATTAAACAAAAATAATTTGATTTGCTTCAAGATTCATAGATGGCAGCACCATCTCTCTCGCTATACCAGAATCACGTAAGTAATTCGGATAGGAGGTGCAAGCACGTACTGCGCATGCCCTTAGAGTATGGTCAACGGCGCCTAGCCGTTTCAAATTCAGAGATTGCATATACATGAGAAAATTTGTCAAGTTCCGCCGTGACCGGGTGGTCTAGTGGTCAGGACGTCAGCCGCGAAAGCTGAAGACGCCAGTTCAAATCTGGCCTCGGACACCGGAGGGTTTGGTCACTTTTTCTGAAGTATATGACATCTATTTTCAGTATTATAAATTCCTTAAAAAAATATATTTAGCTGGTACAAACACACCTGCATATTCATATGTAAGTGTCTTGTAATTAAAAATGCCCTAAAAGTATTCCGCAATAAATCGAAAATTGGAGAAATTCGTCATAGCAGTACTTTAGTCACGGGGGTCTTAAATCACTAAAATTATTATTTATTTTAAACTTAATGACACAAAATATGATTTGAAAAGCCAGACGTAATGCCTATAAACATTTTCTACCAGTCGCTCATAAGTCGAAACTGATAAGCGTCAAGTTAGGTGCACTGAGAATATATTACTAACTGAAAAATTACGTAAATTTATTTTAAATCCTACCGTTCCAAATTTTGACAAACGGCTTAGCCCGCATCAAATAACCTAGGGGGTGCTGGGCGGGAAACCTCCAAGAGTGCCAGGGGCCTACCAATTCGCGGTGATCCTGATCCACGGGAAAGGGTAGGTTTCTGGACGGTGCACCCTGATGAAGACAATTCCCTAGTAAGGTATTGTCTACCGTTGCTGCAAGTATCCCGGCAAAAGGGGGGGTGGGCAGCGCTGAATGAAGATTGCACGAGAGAGGGGATGAAAGGAAGAATAACTGACACAAAGCCGAGGTGAAGTATGAATAATAAATGTAAACCACCAGGGTCAAGGTGGGAGGACGTGCCGAGGACCCTCACAGCCCGTGCCACAGCACAGCACACAGGCAGCGGGGGGATGGTGTGGATTGGGCTCGCAAGTGGACGAGGGGAGGGTGAGCAGGATCTGTGTTGTATCGGGGGCCCGGTGTGAGCTCAGCCCCATACTGGAAACTGGAGTGGCTGGGGGAACCTGTGCGTGCGCACTGGGTACTCCGGGGGTCACGAGCGACTTCCTAGGAGAGATCCTTGCGCGTGCCAGTGTTCTGCTCACCACAAGGAAGCAACGCAGGAGCTGTTCTCTCATGCCTGCGAGCCTAATCGACACAATCGCTGTCGTTAACGACTATGCGCGGGGAAAGTGGCGCTTCCCGCGTAGGTGTCAATGTGGCTAGGGCGTGGTACGGGAGCAATGCCGTGGCATTGCTCCCGTACCACGCCAAGGAACGTGTTCCTTAAAGTTTTTCTTCGCACAGAAATCTTAAAACCATGGAATCAGAAACTAAAGCTAAAACAACTTATACCACGCAAGCGGACAAGCAGCCTGTAAGGGCGGAAGTGACGGGGAGTACAAACCCGACCGACCGGAATAGTGAGGGATTGGGGAGAAATCCGCTAGGAGGCCCCCCGTCTCGAAGCATCTCAAGGCAGGGTACCCCAGATGTCCAGAGGAGACCAGGAAGCCTGTCACTTGGAGAAGAAGACAAACTACTCCAAACGCCGCCGCCAGAAGGGAACCGATAGGGAAGAAAGAGGGGCGGCGGATAGTGAGGGGTTGCAAAAGTACCAGTCGAAGGAGGAGAGGAAGAAAGCTAGACTGGCGAGAAGACGTGCCATTAAGGCTGGGAGGGCTGGGGTGGGGATCGGAGATCAAGGGGTAACACCCACAGGGATCTCCGATCCGGGCCCCAGCAAACGCAGCGAGAAGGTCAAACGTCAGAGTACGGATGAGGGTTGCTCGGAGCGTCCTCCGCCGAAGCGCCAGAATTAAGACAAATACTATACTTCTCAGCCACCAGAATTAGGGCTAGGATTCTAAGAGCGAACCAAGAGCCAAAGGAGACAGAAGTACCCGCATCGGAAAAGGGGAGTGCTGTACCGCTCGACGTCAATATGGTAGAGGAGGGTATGGACGTCGTCGGAAGTGAACTCTCCGAGTAACGATGAGGGATAGAGACAATACACAATACACAAATACACAAAATGAATCACACAACACATACACAAAACACACAAAAAAACACACAAAGATATGCCAAGTAAACCGCCAACATTGCAAGGACGCAATGTCCGAGTTAGGACAGTTCTTAGCGAGAGAGAAGGTAGACATAGCCCTGCTGCAAGAACCATATGCATGGAGAAATCAGGTGGCAGGCCTGGGACATCTGGGGGGAGTTCTTCATTATGAGAGGAATAGTGAGCACCCCCCCAGATCATGCATATATATTAGTAATTATATAAGAAACATAGGTTGCTTAATAACACTATGTTACAGAGACCTAGTGGTGGTGGAGGTCTACCTCACTGCCAACGACGGGGTGAGATACAAGGTGGCGCTGGCATCCTGCTATGCTATCTACCGGGGGATGAGGAAGCGCCGACAAGGAAACTGGAAGAACTGGTACTCGGATACAGAGGTAAGAGAATGCCACTTATCGTTAGATGCGATGCTAACGCACACCACGAGGTGTGGGGTAGCACTGACACGAACGATAGGGGGGGACTCCCTATTAGAATTTATATCTAGCAATGACCTGGAGATCATGAATGTTCATGCCTATGTAGGCAACACACCGACGTTTGTTACCAGGGCAAGGAGAGAGGTGCTTGACATAACTTTAGCATCTAAAGGGATATGCGACAAAATAATGGACTGGAGAGTAGATGAGGAGGACAGCATGTCAGACCATCGTAGAATACTGTACAGTGTTGAATGTCGCTTAGAAAAGGTGAAGATCAGGAATCCGAGGAAAACGGATTGGACTAAGTACGAAGAGGAGCTGAGTAAATTGACTAACTCGGGAGTGAAATATGAGAACACAGTAGACCTAGAGATAAGGGCACTCAAATTAAAAGAAGACATAATCTCAGCGTACCACAAGGCATGCCCAAAACGACGGGGAAGGGTCAGCCATGGTGGACAAAAGAAATGCAAAAGTTAAGGAAGAAAACACGCAGGGCAATGAGAGTGACACTGAAGAAGGACGACTCTCGCAGCTGGGACGCATACAGAGAAACCAGGAATCAGTATACCAGACTGAGGGAGATGGCCAGTCGGGAGGGCTGGAGAAGATACATGGAAGATATACACAGTTACTCAGAGGGAGCACGAGTTGTAAGACTACTAGCAGGAGAACGATCGTGACAATTAGGTAGTCTAAGAGTAGAGGGACAATTAGTCACGGAACCAGAAGAGAATACTCAGTATAATGCTGAAATCTCATTTCCCGGATTGCGAAGATAAGGAATATACAGATTGCGGCATGGAAGATAAGGAGAGAGGGGAGCAGATAGGACAAGGCACCGTGGACTGGGGGTTGGCAATGGAGGTGGTGAAGGAGGAGAAAATGGAGTGGGCAATTAACTCCTTTGCACCCTTCAAAGCCGCTGGACCGGACGGGGTGCAGCCTGTACTACTACAGAGAGGATACAGAATCATAAAGTAGAACCTAATAGAGCTATACAGGGCAAGCGTGGCACTTGGACATAATCCTAAGAGAGGGAGGCTGGAGAGAGGTGAGAGTGGTGTTCCTACCGAAGCCTGGAAAGAAATCCTACCAAGTCTTTCAAGAGCATCAGTCTCTCATTATTCGTACTGAAAACATTAGAAAAGATGATAGACAAGTCTATAAGAGAGAAGATGGAAAGCAGCGGAAATCCATTACATGGAAATCAGCACGCATACATGACAGGAAAGTCAACAGAGACAGCTCTGCATAATCTTGCAGTAAGGATAGAGAGGGCTCTAGACGCGAAGCAATATGCACTGGGCTGCTTCTTCGACGTGGAGGGAGCTTTTGACAAAGCATCCTTTGCAGCCGTAGAGGAAAGCCTAAGAAGAGGGAAGGGATAAACCCGACGGTAGTGACATGGATAAAGAGAATACTCAAGGACAGGTCTATAAGGGCGTAACTGGGAGGGATATCAAAGAACATAAGTCCAAAAAGAGGATTCCCACAGGGAGGATGCCTGCCTTATGAGGTGCGTACTACTGGACTCACTTGTGAAGAATATCAACAGAAGAGGCGTGTATATGCAGGCGTACTCTGATGACGGAGTACTGTTAATAAGAGTTACAGTCTTAAACATCATTAGAGACATAATGACAAGAAGTCTCAAACAGGTGCTGGAATGGTGCAAAGAGAGAGGGTTAAATCTAAATCCGTCGAAAACAAAGCTTGTGCTATTCACAACCAAGGGTAAGAAGGAGGAGATGAAACCAATAAAGCTCCAAGGGGAAGAATTAGAGAGGGTGGGAGAGGTAAAATACCTGGGCGTTACCTTAGACAGAACGCTTAAATACAAAACCTACATCAAGGAGCAGACGGCGAAAGCAATTAGAACACTGTACCAATGTAAAAGGGCGGTAGGGAGAAAGTGGGGGTTGAAACCTAGAATGATCGAATGCATCTACAAGGCAATAATACTACCCAGGGTGCTATATGGGGCGATAGTCTGGTGGCATAGAACCCATATCAAAGAATACCAGAAAGATCTAACGAAGGTGCAGCGACTGGCATGTTTGATGGTGACGGGGGCTATGAGAACAACCCCCACGCACGCATTGGAGGTAATACTAGGGATGAAGCAACTACAGTTAGAGGTGGAGAAAAAGGCCACAGAGCAATGATATATGATGGAAGCCTGCAAAGAATGGAGAGGAAGCTGCGTGCATAAAAGACATGCATTGATACAAAGAGAGGCGCTAACCAGCATGGAAATGTTGATGGTGAATAACGACCTCGTAAAGAGACAGGAGATCTTCGCTAAGAAATACAGAATACAAATCGGAGAAAGAGACAACTGGAAGGTAGCAGTCGAACATCCAACGACGATCTGCTTCACGGATGGCTCGAGAAAGAGCTCAACGCAACTAGCAGGAGCGGGAATAGTCATACCCAAACTGGGAGAGAAAGTATCGGTTCCACTTGGCAGGTATGCAAGTGTGTTCCAAGCAGAAGTATGTGCGATAACAAGGCGTACGTATCGTTAAGGAAAGAAGGTAACAGGCTGGCACGGTAGTTATATACACCGACAGTCAAGCAGCACTGAAGGCACTGAAGAAGACGTCGGTCACCTCCTCCCTAGTTAAAGAGTGCAAGGAGGAGCTGAATGAGTTGGGAGAATACGGAGAAGTAACGGTGGCATGGGTACCGGGGCACCAGGGAGTCACAGGAAATGAGAAAGCAGACGAACTAGCTAGGGAAGGAGCGGAGAAGGAATACACAGGTCCAGAACCGGCTCTACCAATGTCAGCAGAAGTGACAAGGGGAGTAATAAATAGGATAAAAGATAAAGAAGCGGATAGGAGGTGGAAGGAAGAAACTGGCTGCAGGCAGTCCAGAATGATGATTGAAGGTATAGATCACAGGAGAGCCAGGTATCTTCTAAAACTAGGTAAGAAAAGTCTGAGAGTGCTAACCGGTATCATCACCGGACACAACACCCTCAACAGACACCTCAAGGTAATAGGCATTAGCAGAGATGCCGCCTGTCCGCACTGCGGTCAGGAGGAAACCAGCAAGCATTTACTAGCGGAATGCGTTATGTACGCGACAACGCGATATAATGTATTTGGGAAAGATGAGCTAGAAGAATGCGAACTAAAGGGTATGTCTCAATCTCAGGGATGTCCTTCTGTTCTGCAGGAAGACAAGAAGACTCGAGGAGACCAGTGTGGGAACGCAGCCGGAACAGTATCCTGGGCTGGGAACTGGGCTGAATGACCGGGAGCAGCGATCGACAGCCCGCCTGAATCCGGCCGGGCGTCCCTACACTAAATCTACATCTACCAATTTTAAGACCAATCCGGTGGGCCCATAAGATTTTAAGACCAGTTGAAGTTGCAATTTTTTGGCCTAAATTTATCAACGAGCCTACCGCTCCAAATTTTGACAGTAGTTAAAGGACCCATTCAACAAACCTAATCCCAAATTTAAGACCATTCTGGTGGACGCATAAGATTTTAAGACCATTTTAAGAAATAGTCGACTTCATAGAAAAAATAGCAAATTACTATAAATTCCTTGAAAAAATTAGGGCTCGCGGTCGATTCCGGGTTTCGGGTACCCGTTTCCAAGATCCGTTTCTGAGTAACACGAACACGGTTTTCTGGCCCGTTTCCCACGTGTAATAAAGAAACGTGTAATTAAGATCCGTTTCCACGAGTAAACGGGTAGCCGAAGCAACGTTTCTTAAATACACGCGGATCTCGAAACGTCCTTGACGAGTGGCAGAGATACGAGTCGAGACGTTTAGGAGCTACTAATGAATACATGTGGTAGCTTAGGGAATTTTAGTCATGTTGAATCTTATTGCGAGTCCATAAAGTTGAAATTTAGTTAACGGTTAATTTGAACGAATTTTTTTTCCACGCAGGTAGAAGCACGGGTTTGTTTTCAATAGATAAAGGATGAATTACCTATATTAAAATAATAATTCTGCCGTTTTAGCAATATAAATATTACTTCGTTATACTCAATACTTATTTCATTGAATTAATAGTGTCTCCGTTCTTTAAAATAAAGGTTCAGGTAATTATTATTTTTATACCACGACGGTAGCAAACAAGCATACGGCCCGCCTGGTGGTAAGTAGCTACCGTAGCCTATGTATGCCTGCAAATAATGAGGTGTCACATGCGCGTTGCCGACCCTTTACAAAAAGGAGGATTTACTGTGTTGACAGCTAAAGAAACAAGATGGTCCCTCGTCGTTAACACACAGGGTCCTCTTTGAGCTCTTTGTATTAGTTGTTTATTGATAAAAAAACACTATATTTGATTAAAATTAGATAGTGGTCTGTGGCGGCGGTTAGGACGGTTTTAAAATCCGCGTTCCAAAAACTTACAATGCACAGTAGCTGTAGTATATTATTTGGAAAATTTATCCCCGATTTATTTACCCTAGTACAACGAACGGTTCTCTAAATTAACGCTGAAAATTAAAATTGTATTGCCGATTATCAGTTCCCAACAAACTTTTCGCGTAATTTCACATCGCGGAATGATCATGTGCCAAGTTATCAAAAGATTTTGTTTTATTTCTCTCAGTTACCAACTGTACGTTTGGCCTGTTTTTATAAAGTCACTTTTCTAAATGCCGCCTTTCGAGTATAGAATGGTTTAGTTTGCGTAGTATTCATTTCGTAAGGATGCCATTTTCACTGTGGGAAAATTATAAACAGGTAGTTATTATTATTTTAATTCAATAGTTTATTCATTCGACTTATTGCTTAGGATATTTTTTTTATTTTAAAAAGTCGATTCTGGCACTCGCCGGCCGTTACGGCGGCACGCTCGCTTCGCTCGCTCGGCTTCGTGCACTGTTTGCTCATGGTAGATCTAACACGCTCCTCTTCGCTTCGCTCGTCGTCGCACCTAACTGGAGTCAGTCACATATGAGATTTCTGTTGTTAATATACTTACTAACGAAACGTTATTCTTTTAATAGTTGCTTGGCCTAGTGATAGATTTGACAAATGATAAGTATCCCAAAAGTTTTGAGTCATTATAATAATCAGCTTTAAAACAATTCTACCAAATAAAACGTTATCATACAAAATTTTGCTAATTCATATTCATTATTGTTTAGCAAGTGAAATTCGGCCAAAAAAAAAGTTCGGCGAAAAGGCAGAACACTACAACGAACATGTCCTATTATGAATTGATTACTACCATTTACTAATAAATTGTGTTGAATACAATTAATTGATTTACGGTGCCATTAAAGGTACAACTTACTATTTTAAACTTATGAGCATCGGAAGTAACAGAACGGTCCTTTTTAAAATTATCAACCATTTGTTTCCATTTCGAATCATTTTATATCTGAAAGCAGGTAATTTATTATCATGGACACTAAATTATGTCAATATATACACTATAAATGATGTACTCATAACATGATTATCCATTATTACTAAATACATTCAACATTATCTTGATTTGTATTAGTAGTCAATAAATTGGTATTAATGCTACTTACCAGTTAAATTGTTTTATATTCTTTACATTTTTTTTATATTCTTTTGGGTAGCTCGTTGACATGCAATTATAACAATTTTATAACAACAAAAACCAACAAAACAAATAAAACTATTAACAAAACGACTAACACTATTTTAAAATGGTAAAATTAACTCGGGAAGACTGTAGTATCCAACTGACCGACTAAGTGGAAAACTGAAGCCATACTAAAACTCAATAGGATATTCTATATCTTAGGCATGTTTTTTTTTAAATTATATTTACTACCTATAAGTATCACAGTGAAATTAGGCCGCGTGGCGTCAAAACAAAAGGAAACATTTACTATGCTATAGATTAAGTAAATCCTCTTAAAATCGTGCCGCTTAAGGTCTTGTGTTTATACAGATGTGTTGACTTTATTACAACCACATAGAGCTTAAAATAGGTGGCCATTATGATTTGGAAATCTACACGTTTGCACCAAAGGGTGTCGTAAAATCTGCATTTTATTTTATTACCTGAACGCTAATCTCAAAGTGACCCAAGTCAACTAGTAGTTTACCTGGTTTAGGATCTAAGCTTAATTGAATAAGTTATATTATCGCGGGATAACCAAAGTAGCACAAGTAATATTGGTTCTTTGTTAAAATCACCTGTGCATGGTACTTTGATAAGGCCGCTTAAATTGGTGGTTAGTTTATTTTGCCGCTGCCGCGTATCTCATGGTAGTGAATACCAAGGACGAGATAAAACTAACAGTTCAATTGATGATGATGATGATTTTATAAACTCTTAGTATAGTATAATAATGAATACCTAAAATATATGTACAAGTTCTAGTTTCATTGCTGTGGAGTCCACAACAATGAAACTAGAAACTTTTACATCATTGTATACAAGATGATTCACGAGACGTGAGCAGAAACAACCCTACACAGTTAATTAGTACACGCTAATGAATCAGCCACCATCGCCATCATGTTTAAGTGAAACAATAACGCCTTTCTATTTTTTCACCTTTTTGTTACTTATAAATTTTATTATCTGTAATCATAGTCACCTTACACAAACAAACCAATAAAGATAAAACCTCTTTAAAAATTATGACAGGACACTTTGATTATGAAAACAAATTGTTAAATTAAGTGAGATACGACGTTTCCAAAGTAACCAGACATCAATTTTACACCATAGAAATCTAAAGTATAAGGAGAAATGGCATGACAGCTAAAACACTGTCCCTAAATCCTGATCAACTTGATCAGAAAACTCGATCACAATGACAACCGGTGCAGTATAAATTTAATACAAACATAAAATCACTGTTTTCGTCTTTGTTACTTGTACAAATCGCAGTACAACTATTAATTCTGTGGTGTCAATTATCAAATATAAAGCTAATATTAATACGTTTTTGCCAGAAAAATATTTTAAAATAATTTCGTTTTCCTATGCAAGATGTCAAAATGGCATCCATTGCTTGATTTGTGTGCTTATTTCTTTATTTCTTAGATGTTTACCAAGCTGACGCTCAATGGACAGCGAACTTGTGATATTTCACATTAAGTCAAAAAATTGAAATAATACGTCAAAATAAATTTGCACTAGTGCCGCGGATCAGTCGATATTCTTAATTTTATCTTATCGATATTTTTACGAAGACGTGCAATAAGTAGTAGGTATATTGTTAATTTATAACTATCGTTTGATTGACATACTTGAATAGTAAACGTTAGTTTGGTCGTAATTTTTTCATATTTGGGGTCGTCCAGAAATCATGTGATCATATTTGGCCGATTTTCGTACCCTTACACGCTAAGTAAGTCTAATTTCGTTCGTTTCTACTGTATTGCGTATATGTTCAAGATGCTATCTCTGAAAAACAGGCATCGTAAAAATCTGCTTATGACTTAATATCAAAAATAGAGCATCCGCTCTATTTTGATCTGATTAAAGGTTTGGGCTTTCCCGCTATGAAAACAAATTACACGTGATATCTTCTCTAAACCCCCCCCCCCCCCTGCCATCGTGATCATTCGGGATATTTTTCTTACAAGCGAGTTCATTTTAACAATATTTTATATACAGGGTATATAAAATATTGTTAAAATGAACTCGCTTCTCAAAGCACTAGCCTTTATTCTAAAACACTATAAAAATGTAAATAAGAAAGTAAAAAGGTATATTTTATAATTCTCAAAACTATGTGTAGCAAGGTATTCATTTTGTTAAGAATACCGATGAATACCTCAATATATAATCACTTATATCTACTTATATTGTGAAGCTGGCTAAAGCTAAATAAGTAATTAAAATATCCTGCGATGCCATACAACCTCATCTGTAGTCAACTAGAGCATTTAATAGTAACCCTTATTTGCATCGGTTCTAACTGCTTCGGACCCGTTCGAGCCGGTATTAAGTACCCGTGTACCCGTAGGAACGTTTCTCGAAACGTTTCCATGGAAACGTTTCCTGGAGACGTTTCCGAATCCCGGCGGGTTCGTGTAAGCCGGCTCCTTAGCACCGTCGGTCTTAAGTACACGGGTATTCGTCTCCGCGTGTAACACGTGTAGCGGGAGCTCTAGAAAAAATATATTTAGCTGGCACAAACACAACTGCATATTCATATATAATTAAATGTCTTGTAATTAAAAATGGTCTTAAAATTGGGATTGGGTTTGTTGAATATCCTTTAACTACTGTCAAAATTTGGAGCGGTAGGCTCGTTGATAAATTTAGGCCAAAAAATTGCAACTTCAACTGGTCTTAAAATCTTATGGGCCCAACGGATTGGTCTTAAAATTGGTATGTAGGTTATTTGATGTGGGCTAAGCCGTTTGTTAAAATTTGGAACGGTAGGATTTAAAATAAATTTACGTAATTTTTTAATATATTCTCAGTGCACCGAACTTGACGCTTATAAGTTTCGACTTATGAGCGACTGGTAAAAAATGTTTATAGGCATTACGTCTGGCTTTTCAAATCATATTTTGTGTCATTAAGTTTAAAATAAATAATAATTTTAGTGATTTAAGACCTGCTAAAGTACTGCTATGACGAATTTCTCAAATTTTCGACTTATTGCGGAATACTTTTAGGGCATTTTTAATTACAAGACATTTATATATGAATATGCAGGTGTGTTTGTGCCAGCTAAATATATTTTTTTAAGGAATTTATATTAATTGCTATTTTTTCTATGAAGTCGACTATTTCTTAAAATGGTCTTAAAATCTTATGCGTCTACCAGAATGGTCTTAAAATTGGGATTCGGCATGTTGACTGGGTCCTTTAACTACTGTCAAAATTTGGAGCGGTAGGCTCGTTGATAAATTTAGGCCAAAAAATTGTATTTTCACATTATACTTGACGCTATACATACTTATGGCCATTTAAGACCTTATGTTTTCATGGTCTCCGAGATGGGCTCTATTACGCTATATGGAAGAAAATTGGTTAGGATTTTGATAAATTTCCAGTAAGGCGGGCTCCAGCACTATGTGTATGTAGTTGTTTCAGAGCATGAGTTGTGACGTCACTCGTTTTCCAAACAGCGTTTTAGGCGCAAAGCATCTGTCCAAATATGTTTTGTAATTTTCCCGTATTTAAAGCCCTTTTCTAGGCAAAACATGAATTCTAGGGCAATGTTTGGTCAATACAGAACGTTATACCTGCGTTTAAAAAAATTGGAAACAACTCTATTTTCTAAGTTATTTACCAGTCATACCAGTGGCACTAGTGGACACGTTAAAGGGAGCCAAGGGAGGGCTCTTAAGGGCCGAACATTGTTATGGCCGTACATTGTACGTTTGACGTTTATTATTATTTAAAATTTCGCAGTTTTCACTTACATTAGTAATGTGTTGTTATTACACCTACTTTCCGTTATGTTATTGTGTGATTTCTGTGTTTTGTTCCCGTAAGTTATATTATAAGTAACCCTTTTAGCTGGCAAGATGTCCTATACTGAGTAAGTAAAATCCCATTCTTTGAGAGTTAAGACGTTGAAATCAAATAATAAAAAAATTGTGACATCCACAGCTATAACATAACACTAGAAATAAAAACAAGCTTGCTATCAGAAGTAGTCGTATCCGCAAAGCATATAAGTCATTTTTTGGGCAAGGTATTCACATTTATAACAAGTTACCCGTCGATGCTTTAAATTTATCATTTCCCGCTCTTAAGAAATATTTGAAAAAAAGTTTAATGACAAAGGGTTATTACAGGGTCGAGGACTATATGACGGACAAAGATGCATGGCCCAAACCAGAAACTACTACAAAATCATTTAACATTTAGAGGACACAGTTCAGATAGGAAAGCATATCAAACGTTCAATCAGATTTGGATTTTATTATTATTATTTTATTTTATTTAAACAATACGTACATTGTATGTCTCTCAAGCTGTTTTGATATGTCTTATTATAGAACTACGCATTATTGTGTATCTTTAAGATATAATATTACCGTATTACTGTTTTGAAAAAATAAGTCCCGCCGAGTTTCTTGCCGGTCATAAATAATACTTCTCGGGTCAGAGGTGTAGGGTTAGAACCGGTGGTTATTTTTTTTTTCTCTGACGTTCATAAGTGCATTGTAATGAATGTGCCTAAATTGAAGAATAAATATCTTTTATCTTTTTTTTTTAATAATACTCAAAATAAAGACAGTACCTACATTCAACTTGGTTTTCAAAACAATTTGCGTAAATAATTGATTTAGAGACGTTACACCCTATTTGTATTTCTGCGGGTAGGTATTACTAAACCGCAATTAGAATGGGATTGAGATAGCTGTCAATCCATTTTAATTTTGACGTAAGTGTATGGCAATGGCTGCATAATACCTAGGTACTTAACTTACCTTAAAATTGCCTTTTTTTTTGTTTCATTGGTCGCCTGTATACTTTGCCGTTCACGGCAAGTTACCGTCACGGTATTCTGGTGCGTTCACATGGATGGTCACGTTCGGTGGGCTGAACGCACTGTCTCATAGAATGCAACCGTATATGTGAATGCACCAGAATATTGTGTATAAAGTATAAAAGCGACCATTCAGTCAGAATTAATGTTTTATTTATACATTGCAGTATATGGACAGCTGTGAAAGATGGAGACAAAACGTTAAAGATGGTATATGCAATAACATGTACCGGCGAATGTCAAGTAATGTCCGAAGAAATTATGGTTGGTTGTATGATCAATCTGCGTTTCAAATGGAATGCAAAAATACGTAAAGATACAGAGACACTGGAAATCACTTTTACATACGCATTTGCCAAACATTTAGACGTGGACCAAAACCTCGAAATGAATATAGCAAGTGAAGAATTGAACTATTCTGACATTGAAATTCCCGTTGTCAGGAACTGGTCCAGTTGGAATCACATGGGCAGTATAAAGCCACTTATAGCAGGAGGCTCAACCTATTGTGCTCAAGTACAATTTTTGATTACCATTTATGAGGTTGAGATAACTGCAATGGCGCCAAAATTATTCACAGATACAGACTTCACCGATTTCTGTCTTTGTACTGGAGAAGATAAAGTTCCTGTCCACAAAGCTATTTTAGTTGCTCATAGTGATGTGTTTAAGGCAATGCTGAGTGGGCCATGGAAGGAAGTTGCCGAAGGTCAAGTTATAATGGAGGGAGTCACCGTTGAGTCACTTAGAGACTTAAAGGAATATATGTACAATGGCTACGTGCCTTACACTGATGATCGTGGACTCCGGCCACTGCTGCTACTCGCCCGATACTATCTAATTGAAGATCTCGAAAAACGATGCATTAGAAATATAACTATATCAGTTAAGCCAGAAAACCTATATTCACTTATTGAATTTGCGTGTCAGAACCAGATTCCGGAGTTACCGTTTGCTATCATGCAGATGACACAGGATTCTGTGGTCAATGAAGCTATTGAAATGAAAATTAGGGCTGAATGGGAATGAATCAACTACAAATGGGGTTATAACTGCTCAGGGGTCGTCCAGAAATCATGTCATCATATTTGGCCGATTTTTGACCGCCTCTCACCTTGGTGATATGTGGTGATTTTAACTTTAACGCAACCCACCCCCCCTTCTGCCACAAGAGCACGTGATAATTATAATGCGGGTACCCTTAGACGCTAAGCAAGTTTAATGTCGTTTTTACTGACTGAAAACAGGCTTCATAAAAATGGAGGGATTATTTGATTTGATTGTATTTTTGAGAAGAAAATTTACACGTAAATGTCTTCTCTACCCCCCCCCATCGTGATCACATGATTTCTGGACGCCCCTAACTAGTGCTAAGACACTACTTATTGTGCTGAGGTCTATACTCTATGTCTGTAGGTATTTAAAGAAAAGTAAAGAAACAATTTTTACATTTTCGGGTACTTATAACTTTTATTGGTTAACCAATCAAATACAAAACTGCCTGGATCTGTCACTTAACGACCTGGCTTTAACCAATATTATTTGATCGTGTAATGTTTTCATCTACCCTCAACTGGCTTAAGGAGCCATTTGGGGGTAGATCTTATTTACTTTTATTTAAATACCTAAAGATACAGAGTATAAGTAAGGTAACTTAATAAAAACCCGAGTATCAAAATAAATGAGACATTCATACTTTAGTGATAACCATGTTTTTAGAGTAAGACTATTTAGTAAACAAGTGCTGTACTGTAATTTATAGAAAATATTTAAAAAAGTGATATTCTTAATTTACTGTCAAAAAAGGGACTATTTAGTGAGTAATTAATTATAGGTAATTAATTGAGAAAAATAAAAAATGTAATTGAAAATAATTTTTATTTGGATTTACCTTCCTACAGTTATTGATACAGACATGGTAGAAAAATAAAAACTAATTATATATACGAAATATTCTTAATTACGTATTCTATATATGTGTAACATAACAAAATATAATAATATCTCTCAATAATAATTCAAATTCTATATATAATATTTCTCAATCCAATTATATTTTTAAATAAGCAAATAAACATTTTAGCAAGTAAAACAATACAGTTGGTAAATTTAATTTGCCGAAAACAAAAGTCCTCCTAAAGTAGCATTTTTCAACCGACTTCAAGATTTCGAAGGAGGAGGTTATCAATTCGTCGGGATCTTTGTTTTTGCTATTTTTTTTTTTTTTTATGTATGTTCACCGATTATTCGAAGACGGCTGGACCGATTTGGAAAATTCTTTTTTTGTTTGAAAGAGTATGCTTCACAGTTGGTCCCATTGTAACCATGTCAGGATCTGATGATGGGATCCTGGAGAAATCGAGGGAACTCTTCAACTATTATAGGCACACCTATGGTGATTTGAGTATTTTTTACAGCAGATCGAGCATTTAGTGGAAAGGTGGATGCTTAGTGAAGTCGGTTCTTTTTGACGTGATAACGTCTTTAAAATCGTTTTAGTCGGGTGACATGTTCAGAAACTTGTGTCACACCAAAACCTCACGAGCGCGATCGCAGGTATAACGAGAGAGAGACGGACCGATCTCCCGTCTCATCTCGAGCGCTGCCAGTCATTCCGTGAAACTTGTCACGCGGAATCCTCACGAGCGGTTAGACGTTATCACGTAAACATCTCGATCGTAAACCTACTTTACAAACAACCAATTTTTTTTGTTTAAAATTATAATTGAAGACAATTTAACCCTTTATAAGGCAAAAGGGTGTCAGAAATTAGGCGAAATTGAACCCTATTACTTTGAGATAAAGTTCAAATAATGGTGGGAAATCTAATATTCCCTCTGCCTTATAAAGGCTTAACAGCCCCTGCCATACCTACATAGTAAACCACTTAGTATGGAAAAAGCTGTCAGATTACTGTCTCGAATTAAAAATACTACTTTAGTGGTAGTTTGTTGCGTCAGTGATATTGACTGTAACAGTGTAGGTACAGTCGCAATCAAATATATCGGAGCGGCCAAGGTACTCAAAAATATCTCAACATGCACTTTATCGCCTTGATAATAGAGGCGTTGTTCAGATATTTGTGACCACCCTGGCCGCTCCGATATATCTGATGGCGGCTGTACTTACATTTATTATATATTTTATAAATTAAGCAGTCTTTACTTTGTAAGTTCAAAATCAAAGTTTGAACTTTTTTTTCGCCGTAAAAGGAGTTTCAATTTGGCCATCACACATACATTCAAGTTACGCTGTTGCTTAAAATTAATGGGCCTGTGGGTAGAATAGAAAGCAAGAAGCGTGTGTTGGAGCGAGTGTGCATTTGAAGATAAAAGTTGGTTTTCTAAATGATAGTTATCATTCTCCCGATCCAGTCTTACCCCAGCACCCCTTATGGATAATTTCCACATGAACACTTCTTCTCTAAGTAATTTTCGCACTTGTGGTTATCGCCGCTGAAGTCCAGGATAATGTTACGAGGGTAAGTCTGTAAGAAGAAAACGAGGTAGCTAAAAACATAGACATATAAAATAATTTTAAACAAAAAAGAACCGACTTTACTTAGCATCCACCTTACCAACAGCAAATGCTCGAGCTGCTGTAAAAAATACTCAAATCACTATAGGTGTGCCTATAATAGTTGAAGAGTTCCCTCGATTTCTCCAGGATCCCATCATCAGATCCTGACCTGGTTACAATGGGACCAACTGTGAAGTATGCTCTTTCAAGCAAAAAAAGAATTTTCCAAATCGGTCCAGCCGTCTTCGAATAATCGGTGAACATACATAAAAAAAAAAACAAGCAAAAACAAAGATCCCGACGAATTGATAACCTCCTCCTTCGAAATCTTGAAGTACAAGAAGACAGTATAAGAAGACGTGGTCCCACGAAGATAGAACTGTGGTTCCATAATAAGCCGCGGTCTCGTGCACACACACTCACTTTTGACGTTTAAACCAATCACTGCTCGTCCATGAGTTGTATAATTTGTACGTGTCGCGCGTAAACACAAGGAAATCTGCTTATTATGGAATCACAATTTTGTCTTCACTATGGTCTTATAAGAAGACACGGCACCGCATCTTCTTATTTTATGTCTATGGCTAAAAATTCAACTTTATAAAGCATGTGCATACCATTTCTTAACCAAAATGCACGTTAGATCCGATAACCAGAGGTCAGGGCACGGTGTTCAAAACACAACGCGTATTGCATACTTTCGCAAAATATTAGCATCATTTAATGCAAATGCGAATGTCGGATAAGTGACATCCAAGTTCTACTTAATTTAATTTCTTAATTGTACTATAATGGGGTGAAATACATTTAATTATTAACTTTATAAAATACACATAAGGACTCAAAAATATCACTAAACTATACTTATAAAACAAACCCTACAATAAAATAATCTAAATCTAAAGTTGGCCCCTGTGGCATGGTGCCGAGGATGCTGGCAGCATTTCCTCGATGGATCGCAATACTTATACGTTGGGCGAGGAAGCTGCCAGCTCGTTTATCCCCGGTTACGTCGACCAGCCGTTTAGCCAACTCGCGATATAGATTCTGTGCTGCTGGGCCCCACGGACCAAGAGTCTCGACTCCAAATGCAACAAAATAATTACTATAATTATTTTCTTCCCGGATTTCACATGATCTTCTTGTCAACCGACTCCAAGATTTCGAAGGAGGAGGTTATCAATTCGACGGGATCTTTGTTTTTGCTATTTTTTTTTTTTTTTTTTATGTATGTTCACCGATTATTCGAAGACGGCTGGACCGATTTGGAAAATTCTTTTTTTGTTTGAAAGAGTATACTTCACAGTTGGTCCCATTGTAACCATGTCAGGATCTGATGATGGGATCCTGGAGAAATCGAGGGAACTCTTCAACTATTATAGGCACACCTATGGTGATTTGAGTATTTTTTACAGCAGATCGAGCATTTGGTGTTGGAAAGGTGGATGCTTAGTGAAGTCGGTTCTTTTTTGTTTAAAATTATTTATTATTATTTTGGAATATAACTTTCATAATAAATAATATAATGATGAACGTTCTATCCGGCGCGTGTCGTCATCGCGAACGGATTTCAGGCGCTGCCAGAAAATAGAGGCAAAAACATGTCGCATGTACTTATAGACCGTAAGCCAGGAACAAATTTCGTCGGTCATCGCGTCCCAGGCGACAACTTGTTAAGGGCGATGTGTAATGAAGCCTCGTTAAGGTCAGCTGCCCCTCCGTTGGTGGGTTGAGGAACGGCACACATTTAATTGAATAAAAAAAATGGTCATCGCGGTCCGATTGAAACTTTGTCAGATGATAGTTTATATACCCTATTAAGGTGTGACCACACCGCTGCTTAAAATACGGCGACGTTACGGAATCGCAGTGCCGCAACGTATCCGCACCGTTTTAATCGCATGCCCTCCACACCGCTGCTTAAAATACGGCGACGTTACGGAATCGCAGTGACGCATCGTATCCGCACCGTTTTAATCGCATGCCCTCCACACCGCTGCTTAAAATACGGCGACGTTACGGAATCGCAGTGACGCATCGTGTCCGTACCGTTTTTATCGCATGCCCTCCACACCGCTGCTCGAAATACGCAGACGCAACGTGTAGGCCATGACGTGTCCCATACTAAATTTTTTCACGTAGCTCAATGTCTGCGTATTTCAAGCAGCGGTGTGGAGAGCATGCGTTAAAATCGTGACGTTTACGGCACGTCATTGCGATTCCGTACCGTCAGCGTATTTTGAGCAGCGGTGTGGAGGGCATGCGATTAAAACGGTACGAACACGATGCGTCACTGCGATTCCGTAGCGTCACCGTATTTTAAGCAGCGACCTTTATAAATAGAAAAAATCGTCAGTCAGCTGTATTGCAGTGAAAAGACCGTTAGCTGGTCACGTGAACATAAGATCTTCAAGGTAGCTGAACGGTCTTTCCACCTAGATACAGCCGGCTGACGATTGTACATGTTTGTAAGAGCATATAAACTATCATCTGACAAATTTTCTATCGTGACGCGATGAGTTTTTTTAAAGTGATTAAATGCTGTCGTTCTTCAACCCACCAACGGAGCGGCAGCTGACCTAATACATCGCCCTTAACCACTTCACAAGTTATCGCCTCGGACGCGATTGGTCATGAAATTTGTTCCTGACTTACGGTAAATTAGTGTACTTACTAAATATATACTTGAGTGAAATATTTATATATATATATACAGTGGAGTTCGGTTAGTACGACTTCGTATAACAACCAACCGCTTTTAGCGACGTAAGTGTAGGCAAATGTTTGGTTTTAGTACGAGCTACTATGCAAGTACCACCGTTTATTACGACTCCGCTTATAACGACCGGCCGCTTATAACGACTGAATTTCACACCAAAATGTCCGGTTATAACGACGAAGAGCGGCGACGTATTTACAAATAAATTGTGGGTAAGAATCTATCTGCACCCCACGCACCCGCCTTGCCTGGCCGTGGCTGATTCAAATGCCATTGTTTATTTTACTGCGGTAATTTGCTGGTGATGAGTGTTTACGCATACAAAAATGGCTTTTACAAAGCGAAAAAGTTTCTCCATTGAAGAAAAAAGTGCTATAATACAACGTTTAGAAGCTGGCGAGTCTAATATGACGATAGCGAAGGAATACGGCGTAAATCACTCAACAATATCCACAATTAAGAAAAATAAACACAAGATAGAACCGTTGTTCAATGCGAATGTTTTAAAACCTAAACGCGTTAGGTTTTCGTCTACAGAACAAGTGGATTCGGCAATTCTACAATGGTTTAAGCTGCAACGTAATCGAGGAATACCCGTAAATGGGCCTATGCTTCAACAAAAGGCAAATTTTTTTGCTAAAGAGTTAAACATTCCTAATTTTGATTGCTCAGCGAGTTGGATTACCCGTTTCAAGGTTAGGCACAATATTGTTGCCGGAAAAATTGCTGGTGAGTCTATGTCAGTTGACCAGAGCGATGTGACCGAGTGGCAAACCAAAGTTTGGCCATGTATCTCCGAGTGTATCCGAAGCTCTAAAAGCTGCAGAAGTACTGAATGTGTTTGTGCATTCTAATTTTAAAGATGACAATATGAAAAATATTATGTCTCGCTTGCATAATGCAATCCGTACTTCTTACTGTAGGAATAAAAACCAAAAACAATCAAAAATTACAGACTTTTTGCAGTAGTAATTCGTTGTTAGTTAGTGATTAACTATTTAGAGAGGTACATTACGTACATACGTACATATTAGTTACAGTTATCTTACAGTCTACATTTAAGTGCATATTATGTACAATTGTACATTTGTTTAAGTTTATGTTGAACTATGAATGTTGATTATTCAATTACAATTACTTTTTTTTCATTTTTTTGAAATAAATATACAATTTGATTTAAAATATTTTAATGTTGTTTTTCTCCGATGGTGGTCTAAAATATGAATAAACACATTATATCTGTATACATAGAATATATAATTGTTTTAATAAAAAACCAATATCGACACTTCTTTTAGTACGACTTCCGTTTAGTACGACGTAATACCACTGGTCCCTTGGCCGTCGTTATAACCGGATTCTACTGTATATGGTTTATGGTTCGTATTTGTCAAATCCATACAGTCTCTCGACGTTATTGAGTAAATGAGAGTTTCCGGGATCGAGATTTTTACTAGATGGCAGCACCGTGGCGAGAGGTCTTTTTACTAAAACCAACAAGTTTTTTTTTGCGACGGCGGTGTCATCTGCGCAGAGCTTTGCGCATTATCTTCATTATTAGGTAAGGGGGATTAAACTGACCGTATCTTGTGTGTGAAGCCAGGACGAAAGGTGTAGGCGCAGCGGCCGCAAGCAGGGGCACGAGTGCGGCCGAATGCGCGCGGCTTCCGCGGCACGCGCCGGCAGCGCGCACGTCACCAGGCCGCAATATTGGACGTCCAGCATCTACAAATATTTATTAAAACTTTATCGGACAACATAACATATAATATAAAATTCGGACGAACTTGTGATAATCGCGGAATCGCGTTGTATTAGGACGATCCCTTAACGTAACTGGGCCATTTTATTTAAAGTTGTACATTCCCTTTTTTTATTTTATTTTAGATGATTTCGACTCGATCACGAGCTCTTTCGATTTTATTAGGACAAAAAATGTGTCCCAAGTTTGTTTTCCATTCCGATACCATTTTCCTATAGACTTTTTATGGCGGTAACGGAATGGAAGTAACAAAAAATGTATAAACATTTTGGGACACTTTTTGTGTCCTACTAAGATCGAAAGAGCTTGTAATTCGGAGTGGAAAAGTTCCCAAATAAAAAAAAAAGCGGAATGTACTTTACACAAAATGTCCCACCGCACGACACGATCAGTTATTTTACCTCGAGTCTTGGACAGTGCTTGATGCAGGCTTCTACATGGTGGTCGGCGATGTGAGCGTTGTTTGAAACGTCGAGCGCAGCGAGCGTGCTGCCTGCGCCGCGACAGAGCGCCAGCACGCCCGCCGCACTCACCACTGGAAAATTAACAGAGTAACACATTTTATACTAGACGGAGAGCTAGCCACGTCAGATATGACACAATAATGAGAGCAACGAAACCCCTCTAGTTAGTTTGCTATACTATGCTTATTTCTAGATCCGGACATCTGGCAGCTGTAAAGTGGTGGATGTCAAAGTATGCAAATTACTCGAAGAAAACAAATCCTAGACTTCTGGGTTTGATGCAATATTATGGGAAATTATGTAATTAATTAGATCATATCATATTCTGTCTGAATTTGTGCCACTTTGGCGTTAGCTGTTAAGGTATAAATGTATTTATTTAACAATAAACAATATTCAGAAGTTTCTGTTGGGGCAAGTAGTGCCAAATGATGTATAACACAATTTTTAGTTAATCGCCTACTGTTTTTGTTTCCGCAATAATAGACAATGGTTTTTAATCTAATGTTAAAATATAGACCCCGGCCCCTATAAATGACACAACTTTGGCAGTTTTTACCTATTTTGGTATTACTTTTTTCCAACTTAAAAACTTTGTTTGTCTGTCACTCTGACCTCCACCCATTAAAAGCTGCCAGATGCCCAGATCTAGCAATAAGAATGGTAAAGCAGTCTAACAAGACAGGTTTCATTGCTTCCATTACTGTGTCATATCTGACGTGGCCAGCTCTTAGACCATACTTACCATCGTCCACACTGTTAACTGCCCATCGGTGGACCTTATGCCTTTTGTAATAAGGTCCACCGATGTACAGTTAAGAGTGTTGCTGTTTGTACAACAATAAAACGACTAGTGAATAAATTATAGTGATATAATAAAAAAATTGCCAAGCGCATATCGGGCCATGCTCAGTGTAGGGTTCCGTAGTTGCCGGCCTATTACAATTCATCCGTTAAAAAGGTCGTTTATTAACACTTTCACAACCAACCAAAATTTTGAACAATACCCCAGAAACCGACAGAACCCGCCAGGCGGGCTATGACATCAAAGTGTTAAGGGATATTTTGCGGCACTTACGTCCTTTTGAGTTACAACTCACAAACGATTCAGCGGATTTTATTCAATATAGTTTTCATTGAAAGAACTTATCAGGCCTCACTTCCATGAATTTTTGTAATTTTTTTGGACCTACCACGGTTCAAAAGTTAGATGGGGGGGGGGTGGACTGTATTTTTATTTCCCTGAATTCCAGAAAACCGTCGTCGCCAGTAGATTTGGTCAAAATTGTGAACAATCTATCCGTAGCTGCATTCTGAAAAATGGTCTTCACTTCACTTTTACTGTTAAAAATTCACTCTTATAGTCTTTGTTACAATAAAACAAGCGATCAATATTCGGTCAGTTTTAGCCAAATATAAATTAAATTAAATAAATCATTATTTTCAGATGCCAAGATCCACAGGTACAAACAAAAATAACAACATTACATGCGAATAAAATAATTAAAATTAAACTTAATAGAAATTGGCACTAAAATTTAAATTCTAATTCAATGTCAATACAAATAAAATAAAACAATAATAAATAACATTATAAATTAAGATATAATATTTACAATAATAAATAACATTACATATAAAATCGGGAAGTATGAATATTTAAACAGCATATCGATCTTACTACTGCATGCGCCGACGCTCACGGCCCGTAGCTCCTTGCAACGGCGCCCCACGGCCTCCAACCAATCGTCAGTCACGTTGTCATTACAATACAAACTGAGGTGTCTCAACATACTCAGATCGCATATACCATTTATCAATCCAGTAACTTCTGCAGTACGGCTGTATAGGTAACGCTCCAAACCCAAATATTCTAATCTCGGCATTCTAGAAATCAATTGGTGAGCGATGCCATAGTTCTGTATATGACCATTGTTCAGTTTGAACTCTGTCAGTTCGGTCAAGCGATCTAATGACGACAGCAGGTTTTGGTTGTCAAGGTTTTTACAATTTTCGAGCCGGAGGGACTTCAGATTTGTATCCAGTCTGAGTAAAACTCTTTCAATCATGCTCTTGTTTAAGGCAAGTATTTCTAATTTTTCGAGAGAGATTACGCCAGGAAATTCTTTAACACTCCATTCTCGGAACTGAATCCTGTACTATAAAAAAAAATGTAAGTAAGTAGTGTACCTATATGTAAATGTATTTTTTTTTAAAGAAACTTACATCTATCAGGGAAATTGTGTAAAATACTTAAATAAGGTTACTTACAGGGATATTGAACTGGTCATGGTCAACCTTCTTGAAATACATACGTTTCAGCTTACTGATTTTTTTAAAACAACTTTGATGTATTTTAAATTTCTTTTTCGGTTGTGGTATGATCTAAAATATTTTTAAAAATTAAGTATGTCATGTATTTAAGTATAATTATACAATAATATATTTAAAAAAAAAACTGACTTCTCTTAGGATACTCACCTTTCCACTATAGGTGTGAATATAATATCGCACATCTGATGCTACGCGAATCATCGAGTTTCGCGTCCTGGGTAAATTTGACAAGCGTTTCAACTGCCGGTTCAGTTGTGTTACGAATTAATGACAAAAAGTTACTCGTAACGTAATTCGTAAAATACATGTTTATATTATAGATAAAGATAACACAATTTTCTCATAATTTTGTTTTTTTTTTTAAACTATTAACAAGTTGATGTCATAAATTCGTAACACAATAATTTAATGTATTCGTAATGGAACCGATGGTTGAAACTCTTGTGAAATTTACCCAGGACGCGAACCTCGAACATTCGCTGTAATCAACTGTCGAGATAGATGTGCGAATCTACTTGCGCACCCCATTACTTAGCAAATGAATATGTGATACCGTCATGCATATTTATTCTTAAGTCCACAAAACTTCGCACATTTCCCAAACCTTCGCACATTGGTGAATGCGAAATGCGATTGCTATTGGAGCTATATTGTGGGATGGAATTTACGTGGCGCCACTCACTTGGTCTGAATTAAACGCTGAATTAAAGCTGTGACTAATGAACAGGGGTATAGGTCAAATTGGCCCAGTGAAAAATACCACCACCATACCATACCAACCATAGGCAATTTTAAACACAGCGCTGAATTATTTAGCTGTACCTATGCTGAATTTAGAGTATTCAAACCAAGTGTGCGGCCCCCCTTAGGGGTAATTAATAAAAAATAGTTACAATACATACCCTTAAATGTTCTAAATTTGGACAATTTTGACCTAAATGCTGTAATGTAATCTCATCTATACAGTCAGCGGCCAATATGGCCTCCCCAAACAACTGCATTACTGTTACGAAGTGTGTAGCTTGTACTGACAATAACCGGAATCTCCCGGTTGGGTCGGGTGGCACGAAGTTGTCATATAGATCGGGCAAAGAACTGGACCTCAAATAGAGACGTATACCTGCAATGGACATTTTGCACTTTATCAATACAGAATTTATCCCTAGTAAAAAAAAACATGACGTATTATTTAGCTTAGCCATACAAGTTACCGTTTAAGGCTATTACAGACTGAAGCGCGGGGCGGTAGCGGGACGCCAGCGGCGCGAGCTTTGCGCACTGTATAACATTGACGTCCTACTACTGCCCCGTGCTTCGGTGTGTAATGGCCTTTCCGGAGAGGTCTCGTGCACATTAAGGTAAGACGGCACAGGCACTCGTTCAATTCGTTCATACAGTAGGTACAGTCAACGCCAAAAATATGTATACACTTTTACACCTTACTCAATCGTAATAAGGTTTAAAATTGTATACATATTTTTGCTGTTCACTGTACGACAACTCGACATTGAAAGCACGTAGGTAGTGTGGTGTGGAGAGCTAGCATAAACGTCAAATATATTCAGGATGTCCTTACCCATTGGTCAAACCCGAAATGTATATATGCATTAGGGTATTTTGAATTATATGAAATCATAACAATCGCCGGTGGTTACAAACAAATTAACAATATCTTACTTTGGATCAGCCTGTATGCTCAGGCAATGCAAAATCTCATGATGTTAAACATCCTTTTTTGTATACGACGACGGTGGCAAACAAGCATACGGCCCGTTTGATGGTAAGCAACTAGCCTAGCCTATGGACGCCTGCCACTCCAGCCAATCATATGAAACTTTAAGAACGGGTGCCGCAATCCTTTTGGAATTAAATACTTTTGGAGATATCGCTATACGTGTCACAATTTGCAGAGTCCCGTTTTTAAGATGCTAACTAAGTAGAATACTAAAGTGTAACAGGGCTTTATACCTTGCAGGTAGATTTTGACAATGGTGCGCCATTGCGCGCTGACGCGCTGGGATCTGACGAGGTCCCTCACACTCACAAAGCTGAACAAATGTCGCAAGCAGTCCTCGTTCAAGTTAAAAATCGTCGTGTCATTGTTGTCGCTGTTTACCTGTAACATCATTGTGAAGAAAGTTTATTTTATAGTACTTACTATTAACTTGCTCATAAAGCAGGCCATTACACGCAGGCGTAGCGGGAGTTATAGTTATAGAAAAGGTATAATCCCTAGAAAGTTGTGGACTTTTTATTACCTCATTTAACATATTTTGTCTTAAAATTTCAATATTTTATTTTAAAAAAATAATTCGTAAATAACATTGAATCAAGCATTTTCATTATAAGCAAGCATACAGATACGAAGAGGAGAAACGAATATGGCGAGCATCGCTTTTGGTTGCAAACCGCCCAGTGCATACGTGGCTGCAGTCAGTCGAGAGTGAATTGCCAGCGGTGGGACTGAGCTGCAAAGAGGCTAGATGGGTCACTGAAGATACGAAGGCGTGGTGCGAGTTTGTGAAGGCCCTCTGGACCTCTAGGGGTGCCTTAGGACGACAATAACAACATACAGAAAATGAAATACAAAGATTAAAAAATAACTTGCACACAATAGTCATAATGAATTACACACAGTCCAACAAATTACAAATTCATGCAATGTAACATTCAAATTTGTGCAAATGAGAGTAGTGAATGGCAATGGATAGCAGGATAATTTTACAACACTTGATACATGTTTTAGACAAAGCCAATTAATATATAATTTGACTTGCGTTTGAATCTGACTCTGAATCAGAAATATATATTATCTCGTTGCTGTCTGTATCACTCATTTTTGCCACAGGCTGAAAGGTGTATTGACATCTAAAACAAAATCGAAAATAAGGTGAAGGCCATGGCCATGGCCATCCCATGGTTATGAGTTGGAGGTTTCTCATTTGGAGAGTTAGTCATTGGATCACACGCAGGTGCATACAGGGGGCGGCAACAGGGCCATTCGGCCCTTAAGATATATGTATAATCAATTAATAAGTAAAACAAATTAGGGCGGGACTGCCAACATGTATGTTTTGAGTTAAAACCCTGAATATCTAATTGAATTTTTGATAATCATTTTTATTGATAGAATAATACCTATTAATAAGACTAGATGTGACGTAAAGTGTTCATGTTTTTTTATCTGGATGCTAAAAAAATCCGCGCTTACCCCTCCAAACTAGGTCTACCCTGGGAAAACTCAATCGCAAGGCGTATTTTGCGAAATGTTTTTGTAAGTTAAAATTACGAATAAGAATAGTCAAAAACTATATGGAACTAATGTAGCTTACCCAACTTTAAAGCAAGAAGCGGTTCTCTTTCTGAGAATATGTTTAGCCATCGTCCTCTACAATGAACCGCAAGCTTGATAACTTTGTGAAACACTACTTTCAGTTCGACGTACTTAAATAAAATTAACTCTGCAACTCTGCCGTTTACGTAAACGCGCTATGAAATCGAAAATAATATGAAACCAATACAAATCAAGACACTAAACAATAAATAAGCTCTCTCCGTAAGCTCAGCGATCAGCGAATTAACAACAACAATGATTCAACAAACAACAAACGATATGCAACAGTGAAGTGACAGATAACAGCTGTGACAGTGACACTGACATTTAGTGAAATTGTCATGTCATGTTCAATTACCACCTTGATGCCCATCCAACAATTTTGAAATTCTGTAACTGGTATCATCGAGAAATGGCCCACTGCCGGATAAAACATACTAACTGGTGTAAGAGTACAGGTAAATATCTACATATTCACCTATAGTTAGTGAGGGACGATTACCTTTTATGAAATATAGACGTCATTACACTGGCTGGTCTGATCGCACATAATGAGGGGTGTTCATTATTGACTCCAGAAAAGTACCGAAAAATAACATGAAATGTTGCAAGTGGCAAAATCGACATAGTATTTTGTATTATCGAACAAGCGGAGCGTAAAAGCCCTGTTACATTTGTCCTAGTTAGCTTCCTAAATTATTTAGAAACTAGATTTAGTCAAGTGTAACCGCATTTAGCGAGTAAATGTACTATGAAAACAAGTTAGGAAGGATCCTAATTAGGAAATTAGGATGCTAGTTAGGACACTAAAAAAACAGTGTAACAGGGCTTTAAGCGAAGTAAAGTTCTTACAAACAAGTTCGGCTACTGGGACGTCTCGGCATTTCGATGGCCTATTGATTTTGAGAGTTTGTTCCGCGATAACTTTAGTAGTAACGTTCTTCTGATCTTTATGAAATTGGATGGGGTTATAGCAGAGGTAGCAGAGATACATATAATTTGAGAGTTCGTATATCAGCAGGATCGATCAAGGGTTTGTGGAGCTAGAAGGCGAAAAAAAAACTTCAAAAGGGTCTTGTTATATTGGTCAATTCGTTTGCAAGTAAATCGCGAGTTCTCAGTTCGAGGCGGACTACTAGTTGTATAAATTAAACACTATTCATAGGTTAAGTATTTAGAGTAGGCACGGCGTGCAAGAAATATGGCCAACATGATGACCGGTGTCTAGTGTCGCTCGCGGCATTGAAAACCCTATGTTTCAGCTTCCTGGCCTTGGCCTTTTACGCCGACGTCAAGCAGACGTCAGACGCTGCGTCAAGCAGACTATATAAAGTTCATTTCATACGCTCAACTATACCTAGCGCCACTCGGAGATATTTGGAACGATTGTTTACTGCTTACCGCTGGACACTTTTCCGACCGTTTTCCTATAAGAGAAACCCATCCTCCTTATACCATCCAAAAAGCAGACCGTTGGATCCGATTTAGGAAAGGATGGCAAAAAGGATCAATAGCAAAAAAGACAGTTCGACGCCTAGCATGGCTGGCTGGAGTTCCGAAATCGGATCCGACTGACGCATATGTAATAGCTCCGCGGCCTACGGCCTAGAAAATGACTATAAGACTACCTATAGACTTTACCTAGAAAATGAATAGAAAACTACATCGACTAATATGCCTAGAAAATTACTAGAGACGCAGCGTATGTACAGTCGCCATCAGATATATCGGAGCGGCCAAGGTAGTCACAAATATCTGAACAACGCCTCTATTGTCAAGGCGATAAAGTGCATGTTCACATGTTTATGACTACCTTGGCCGCTCCGATATATCCGATGGCGACTGTACGACGATTGTAGGCGGCGTCTTATACTCTGTTTTATGCTCTGTAAGCAGTGGAGTAATTATACTAAATGGGGCCCGTGGCAAATTCATATTATTTTATTATTATTATTTATTTATTTATTTATTTATTTATTTCAAGAGAAAACTTAAACGGTAGGTATACATCGTTCTTTTTCCGCAAACTGAGGACAGTTTGTTGGCGAATAATGCGCTCTAAAATAAAAATAACAATTTTATGTTTTACCCACTTAGACATTAGGTACAACAATTAAGTAATAAAGTCTGCATATCTACAGCTACCTGTTTCATTCCACGAGAGCCATGGAGTATTATACAATTTAGTTTGGTTAGTTAGGTACATACTATGAATTAGTATTAGTTGCTTTCGTGAGATGGAGCTCGTATGGGGCCCCTTTTACATAAAATATGTTGGTGCTCTTTTGCTCGTCGCCTTTTCGGCCTGGGGCCCATTGGGTCGGAGGCCTGTGGCATTCTGCTAGCTACCCTATCCTTACGCCACTGATGCTGAACTTTGATACGCCGCGTCCAGTGTGACGCTGTACGCTCCCTGCGGCTTGAATCGCCTTGTGACACTTATTAAGTGAATTGTGAACTATGACACGACATTGAGCCTCCTACGCGCCAATTGGATAGGCTATTCAAACGTGAAATAGGTATTTCACACGATGTTACTCTCGCAATTCTGTAGTGTTTGCTTAAAATCTTTGTGGGTAACATGTACCTATAAGAGAACCGACTCATAAGAGGAATTTTGTTTTTTCTCATGTTTTATAGGTAGGTACTTAGTTTTTTTTATCGTATGGCTACATGTCACTGGAAATGGATTGTCATTTCTTCTCTGGGGTAGTAGTAGTGGGAAAGCAGATGATGAAGAAAATCCAGTGAGTGCTGTGAGGTCCAGATGGGACAGTGCAGATGCCAAGTTTGTTACTCTTTTAGCACCACCCAGGGATCACGTGTAGGGTTGTCTAAGGTGTTTCCTACGGACGCAGAGTAACATTGATCCCCAAACTTAGTAAATTACCCACACCCGTAATAAATAAATATTATAGGACAATCTTACACAAATCGACCTAGGCCCACAGTAAGCTCAATAAGGCTTGTGTTATGGGTACTAGACGACGATATATATAATAGATAAATATGGATAAATACTTAAATACATAGAAAACATCCATAACTCAGAAACAAATATCTGTGATAAACACACAAACAAATGCCCTGACCAGGATTCGAACCCGGGACCTTCTGCTTAGTAGGCAGGGTCACTACCGACTGGGCTAGGAGGCCGTTAGGTAATATTTTCTACAATTTGTATATAAAAGTTAATTATAAGTATTTAAATTTGCCCCCTTTTTCAGCACATCTACTAAGTAATAGGTAATAATTTGTTATTCTTCAGCAAATATGCTGATCTCATGATCTGTTGCAATTGAAGAGATGTATCCACTTTTTCACCTTATTACGTTGTAATAAGGTCCAAAAGTGATTACCTCTATATGTACTCGACTGTACTTACTAATCCTAAGGCCTATGGAACTAGTTAAGTGTTAAGGACCCCGGTCTAATATTATTGTCTTACTTTTTCTATACGTGTATTTAATGCTCTTCCTAATAATGAAATTAAAGTGTTAAACGGAAATAAATTGAAGATTAGGCTTAAGGAACTACTTATTCAAAATGTATTTTATAGTCTAAATTAGTTCTTCAAAATGATGGCAAGACTCAAATATATACACCGTGGGCCCATATAACTAGATAGATTTTAACAGTGTATTCCTGATCATATTTAGATACTAAAATGTCCTATAAACTTTTCTGGAATACGCCTAGTTTCAGAGTTAAGTAATACCAATTTAAAAAAAATACACTTTTTATTATAGCTCATTACAAAACGCCTTTCTAATGGCGTTGTTGCCACTATTGGACATAGTTTACACGTCTTTATTGACAGATATCAAAGTGACAAGGAAAACTTTGCATAAACTAAATTTTTAACAAAAAAAAATGTACCAGTTTGTTTTAGGCGATAATTTTATTAATAATATTTGCTTTTCATGTGCAATAAACATTCTAAACATGAAAAAAAAATAAAAATAAAAAATTTTTTTGGCGAAATTGACCTAAAGTCACATAATATTTTTTCCTTCTTTTGGTCTTAGAAATTCGTGGTTAAGATCTGTCGGGTTATTCCAGCCTACGGTGTATATTAGGTAGGTGTTACATGTAAATACGTAGTGTTATTTATTTTTAAGGCCAAAAATTATACGCTTCAAAAGAGCAACTGTTGATGCTAAATTCATATATTACAACCCACGCGCAGTACATAGTTTACAATAAATGATTAACTTACTTGCTTCCTACCTGATGCTAAGCGGCCATCGTAGTCCCTCAGTCACAGTCAACACATTACATCCTTCAGCAGTTCGACATCTACAGTTCCATAAATAATTTTTGCTATAGTTATGACCTTATGGTTTAAAATTACACTTCACATAACTTAAAATTAGTGAGGGTTTCGCAGCACTCCTAAATTGACAACTAAATCGGATAGCAATGCAATATTAGTTTATATTGCGGACAATTTTAAAGTCTCATCGACCAAAGACATCCAAGTTTATTTTTCAACCGACTTCAAGATTTATAAGGGGATCTTTGTTTTGCTTGTTTTTTTAAATGTATATTCACCGATTATTCGAAGACGGCTGGACCGATTTGGAAAATTATTTTTTTGTGTGAAAGAGTATACTTGACAGTTGGTCTCATTATTGTCAGGTTTAGGATCTGATGATGGGATCCTAGAGAAATCGAGGGAACTCTTCAATTATTATGCACATACCTATAGTGATTTGAGTATTTTTTTTTATTTTTTTTTATACCACGACGGTGGCAAACAAGCATACGGCCCGCCTGATGGTAAGCAGCTACCGTAACCTATGGACGCCTGCAACTCCAAAGGAGTCACATGCGCGTTGCCGACCCTTTACAAAAAGGAGGATTCACTGTGTTGACGACTAAAGGAACAAGAAGGTCCCTCATCGTCAACACACTGGGTCCTCATTTATTACAGTATCTCGGGCATTTGCTTTTGGAAAGGTGGAGACTAAGTGAAGTCGGTTCTTTTTTGTTTAAAATTATTTTAGTAGACTTTATCCAGGCTAACTTTTCATGCCAAGTGCAACCTCAAGTGGACATACTTCGTCAAAGCCGAGTTGGTGCAAAATTAACGTAGACGGGCTCTAACAAGTTTACGTCATACACCGTGCTACTTTTACCGGATACCTATTTGCGCTTCTTATGGAAAATTAATGCTAGTTGTTTGTCGATCGTATTTGGAAAGCTCAGGTCTGTTCGCGCTTTTAAATTCTCAACTTGATTTTATATTATGTCTTCTGCCCGCGACATTACCAGCGCAGAATTAGTACAGTCAGCAGCATGAGTACCTAACTTAAGGTAGAATACATAAATCAGTGGAGTAATTGTACAGCACTTTCATACATTTAAAAACCGCTTTGTATGCCAGGAGATGTGAAATTACTCCACTGAATTCTGAATTCTACCTTAGCGGGAGAACTGATCATATGTAACGACTAATAAATTAATAATCTTCACACCGGCACATGCTCTTATTCTCTTATCGATCCACGATTATTGTGAATACCTCACCCGTAACCGATGATTTCCGGGATATAATACTACCCTATGACCACCCCCGGGACAGGAACTCAAATTATCTCCATACCTCCCTAATTTCATCTACATCGTGACAGAGGTAACTACTATCCCACTCAGATAGTCGTCGGACCTAGCTGAGTTTATTGGTGGCGTGTTCTCAGCTGGGCGAACCAGCGATAAAACTCCAGGATCCTTCACAAAAAACCTCGCGGTCCGCACATATGGCCCCCGTAGTATACGAAGTTTTCGTTTCAGGGCAGGGCAATTGGCCCTGGTGCCCCCCCCCCCCCCCCCTCCCTGTATCTGCGCCTGCTCCCATTAGTCTACTCCCATGTACGCACTCAGATCAGGTTGAACTCACCCCAACTAATCTCGCTGGAAGTGCAAGCTCGGTAGGAGCATTCCAGTGTAGCAAGTCAATCATATTATCTGATCTGATTCTCCCGCGGTTACCATCCCACCAAACGTCCGCTTGCTTTATTGCTTCAAAAGCATAAAGCAGTAAGGATAAAATAATTTTAAACAAAAAAGAACCGACTTCACTTAGCCTCCACCTTTCCAAAAGGAAATGCCCGAGCTACTGTAAAAAATACTCAAATCACTAGGTGTGCCATTAGAAGAGATGCCTCGGTTTCTACAGGATCCCATCATCAGATACTGACCTGATGACAATGGGACCAACTGTGATGTATATAAATAAATAAATAAATGTTTATTCACGAAACGGCTAACAAATTTTTAAAACAATACTTAGTTCTTCTGCCAAACCACGGTGTGGTTTGTTGGCAGACGAGGCTTCAGTTTAGAAATTCTATAGTAAGATATATATATATATGTCGGAGCGAGACGACATCAGCTTGTCGCAGAGCTACGCTATCGGCATCATAACTGATAAAATTATGATATTTTGTTGTAATAAGTTACCTTTGTTGAATAACTAAAAAGTTTGAAAAACGACGAGCATTGTTTTGCTTGGGAGTGATCTTAGTTTGGTCCGTGTAGGTAGTCATTAAAATAAAAATGACGTTTCGATTTACCCGCTTTTAAAGTAAGAAATGCGCCGGTAGTTATTAAAACTCACGTTTAGATTTACCCACCTGGTGACCGTATAAAAACGATGAGCACAGTACCTGTGCATTCATTCTTGATTCAGTCTTGATTGAGCATTCATTCTGGATTCAGTCTTCATGCAGTTTTGATTCAATACTCTTTGTGGCTTTGGCAGCCGAGTAGTCACTATCGTGATCGTTCTCATGTAGACGGGTCGGATCGGTTCGGTCGTTTAGAGTAACGGGTGGTATTTTGAGTAGCACACAGACGCAAGCTGCCTTATAAAATCAGTCAATGCTTTTCGTAGTTACAGTGTTTAAGATCATTTTGTGATTAGAAAGTATTTTTGTATCTGTGTGATCTGTATCATAGTGTAATCTACGCAATTTAATTCTAATAGTGTTTCAGATAACAAAACTAAGTCCTGCTGAGTTTCTTACGCTGATTCTTCTCAGTTGAGGCTCATTTCCGAACCAGTGGTAATTTATTGTCCTCCCTTAATCTGGGTTTAAAAAGATTTGAATTCAATACAGTTATTAAACCAGTGTTCATGTTTTATTTCATTACCGTGCGTCCGTGTACATGTGAAATGGTTGAGTGTTAGGCTATCCTGATTCCTGATAGTGTCAGTATTTGAGTTTCCGAAACCACCCGCACTACCACCTGCCATGCACCTACCCTCGGCCTGCCTCCGCCCGGTCCCGTCTCCGTCATATATATATAGTTAAGTTTTCTTTCTCACTTACACAACAACAACTTGCGGCTGATGTTAGCCAATAGAGTGACATACCACTGATTTGGCCTGATAGAATCCTACAACGTCATACTGCTTAATTAAAAAAGAAATGTGTCATACGGAAGACTACAATGGCGGACGCTTACACAAGCGTTTTGTAGCCATTATTTACACTTCCTAGATATGTATCTGTCCGTCTGTCTGTTATGTAACGTAACGTGCATTTGCGGTCTCATTGAGACCCGGCTTAATGATAGTTTTTAATACTGAGGAACCTGTGAAGATTCGTAGCATGGCCGCTTAGGAAGTATTTAGCAGTAGGTTTCCTCTATCATCAGTCGGATATTAAGTATAGACATGTAGTTTGAAATGCTGGTAGCCTGGTACAAAGAAATACTTACTCGCTTTGCTTATTATTAATCCGCCATTCGTCCAGTAATAACCGGTTATTTTTAGTACGAAAATAACCGGATTGAACCGAAAAACCGGTTACTTTCATAATAAAAATAACCGGTTTGCATTTAGACCACAGTTTGCAGTTAGATTAGACCACAAAAAAAAAATTGTTCAACCGGTTCAGTAGTTTCGGAGCAGATTGGCTGTGACAGACGGACGTACACGAGTGATACTATAAGGGTTCCGTTATTCCTTTTCAGGTATGGAACCCTAAAAGTGTCAATTTATTTATTTATTTAAACTTTATTGCACAAAAGAAAAACTTGATGTACAAAAGGCGGACTATTTATAAGTCTATTCAATATTTAAATAATTGCTAGAGGCAATTAAAGCTAGTGAGCTACTTCTCCAAGGATGCAACGAGACCTCGCAAGATACCGATCAACACACGCGCTCAATAATTTGTAACTAATTATTTCAAAATAGAAATAGAGCGGTACAATAAAACAATGGGTTTCAAAATCCGTGCTCACACGGGTTAAGGCTTGTTAGCAGCTAATAAATAAGGCGTGTCGAGTTATATTGATGACAGCACAATTTATCTCGCCATTTTAGATTTATTAAGGAATTCGGACAGGTGGATGTTTCATAGAAATGGTCATTGCGCCTGAGCACTTACAAAGATCTACAAGGTGTAACAAAAATGCTGATCCATTTAAGGGCATAATTGATATTATATTCTAAATATGAAAAACTAAGAAAAAAATGTTTCACGCAAAAAACAGATTGGAGAGTGAACCGGCTGGGATAACGTGCCCCATACAAAAAACAGATTGGAGAGTGAACCGGCTGGGATAACGTGCCCCATACAAAAAACAGATTGGAGAGTGAACCGGCTGGGATAACGTGCCCCATACAAAAAACAGATTGGAGAGTGAACCGGCTGGGATAACGTGCCCCATACAAAAAACAGATTGGAGAGTGAACCGGCTGGGATAACGTGCCCCATACAAAAAACAGATTGGAGAGTGAACCGGCTGGGATAACGTGCCCGATACAAAAATTTTTTTGCGTCAAAAATTTTTTTTCTCCTACTTATTCTTAGTCACAATACACCAGTATTAAATGGATCACCACTATTTTGTTACACCCTGCATAGACACACGATAGTGTGACAGCCAAGTTCGCAGTGCAAAGAGGCGACACGCCATCCGTGGGTACATTTACACGAACGCGGGGCCACTTTTGACTCCCTAACAACTTGATTAGCATATACACGAGCGATGGGTGAAACATTTCGGTGTCAACGTGACCCGGCTCCATGTTAGTGGCGGTGCGTCAAAAATTATCTTAGGCAAGCCGCAGCATATTTGATTTGACTTTAAATTTCTTCATGAGCTGTAGAAAAACTGATAAGCTGGCTGAAAATTAGGCAAGCCGGTGGGAATTGAGTTCTATGGACGCGTTGCCACTGGTTTATGGTGTCGCTAGGCGTCTGGCGCGAATGTAGAAGCTGGATCTATTTGAGTCCTGGGCACAGGAGGACTTGATCACTTTTATTTTTCGTATACCTAAGACATATATTTTAGTTTATAGATTATATGTCATGTAACTGTTGCAAATTGGCTAAACTCTATACGTTTCCCAATTTCAAAATAAATACATTCTCGTAACACTGAAGTATTTGTCCTCACTTGCCACCCACTTTGGTACGATATTCCGAGTTCGAAAATTGAAGATTTGACAGGTACCATTGAGATTTATAACACAAATAGATTGAATCTTGAAGCAAATCAAATTATTTTGTTCAATATTTTTTGATTTGCAATTTTAAGTAGTTACACTACTATATATAAACTGAAAATAGATGTCATATACTTCAGAAAGCTGCCGCGAAAGCTGAAGACGCCAGTTCAAATCTGGCCTCGGACACCGGAGGGTTTGGTCACTTTTTCTGAAGTATATGACATCTATTTTCAACAAATAGATTGAATTAAAACATAAATCAGGTTGAATTTACAAATGTGTGTAGTAAAATGGTTGGATTGGAAGTGTTGGACTGAAGACCGTTGGTTTTCAGTCCAAAATCCGTTAATTTGAACAAGATGACTCAATGACAAGATGACTCAATGACAAGATGACTATGTAGATCAACTAAATAGTTTGCTGCCATTACGATATAAGTGTGTTTTTAAAGTTTCGGGAGAATCATCTCCAAACCCCTTAAATAATTTGAAGGAACCTTGTTAATTTAATATTTGATCGCAAAAAAACAGATTCTTATACCAGATAAGTACCACAGTGAATTAACCTATAGGAATAGCTCAACTTCTCACAATACAGCGACAAAACATTTGTAGATAATACACAACACAATTAGATGCAATATCAAAATTCCTGAGCTGCCAGTTTTTTGTACAAAACTACTAGAATTATCGCATTAGTGTCAGTAATCCAGATAAAGTAACCGTTAGATTCGCACAACAATAAGATGTTATCTGTTGCAGCAAGCGACATTGTTGTCTTAGTCACCTAGATTTGCTGCGTATTAGGGCGTAATTCATCTGTTCGCCTTGGTCTTTTGTATTATCAAAAATCAAATACTTATACTTACTTTAGAGTTCCTCCACGCTAACGCTATATGGTGGCGTATTATATTCTAATTTTAAAATACATAAACAATACATTAAAACTTAATTTATCTCAAACATAACTCCAACACACAAAAATAATCAAACAATAATGAAGTTGTATAGGAGTTGCATCGGAATAATTATCAAGCAAATTCTAATATTTCTGATTCAGACGTTTAGGCGGTAGCTGTGCGTAGCTAATGCATTAGAGTATTGCGTAGTTGTGATGAATGATTATTTATCTTCAGGCAATAAACAAAAAAACTTTATTACTAAATAAAAAATGAAGTTGATTTACTCACTCAATTTAACTGACAATACATAAAGTTCACACCCAATTTTATACACAAAACAAACAACAAGTACAGAGTATAAAGAAATAAAAATATACGGTCAAAATTAAAAATGAAATAAAATAAAAATTAAAGTTAATGCATATATTGAAGTTGTATCGTGTCTAAACTTGATTTAAACATTCAAGGTTTTTACACATATCTATTTGTAATAACGGGACTTAACCGCGTATATATTTCTAAAAATTATCTTCGACGTTTCGAGGACGACATTGTCCCCGTGGTCCCGAAGAATAAGACTCAAACGAAAGATATACACGCGGTTAAGTCCCGTTATTACAAATAGATATGTGTCTAAACTTGTTTTAAATTTAGAATACGGCCCAAGCTTTCATGACACATGCTAGGGCTATAGTCTTGGCAAAGGAATTGAATAAGAGTCTATTCATACGAAGCTGCAAATCAAAAAGAAGAGCCTGGGATTAAACGAAACTAACCACCTATTTACCCACGAGCGTGCGAATCCACTCGCAATTTTGTTACGGACATTTACGCAACCCGCTGTTTAATGAACAAAGGTTGTATTTACATTGAAATACATACGAGTAGGAACCGTAGCCGTAGCCGTAGTATGTAACTCTTGGGTGTCACGGGACTCACGGGCACGTTGCCGTTCGTTTCATAGAACGCTAATTTTGAAATTAGAACCCTATGGTCTGTCTAATGCCCTGAACCTCATGTCTTTCATACCTTAGCAATAGAACAGAAAAGTTGCTGTAAATCAAACTCAGTCTAGACGAACTTTAGTATAATTGGGAGTGCCACAGGGTTCTATTTTGGGCCCATTACTGTTTTTGGTTTATAATAAATGTACCTATTATTTTACCTTGTGTAGTCTAAACCTTTGTGAAATAGATCTGTTTAACATTGATGTCATTAATATTCAAAGTTTTTCTGTTTCCGGCAATCCACTGATTTTACCGTAATTAATATACACACTAGCTGATGTAATGAACTGCAGGTTTACTATTAAGAAAACCAAATTGTATTGTATTAAATTTGTTTTGCCGAATGTTGCACGTATACATTAAATTAAACTTCGCATTTTTTTCTAAGTATTTATAATTAAGGAAACCACATTGTTTAACTAGATTATTTTAGAGTAGAATAAAAACAATCTCCTAATCCGTATATGACCTAATTGTGTAATTTTTCTGCGGTTAAGTTACACAAATGCGCAATTCACGCAATAAAATGACAAAAGACAAAACCTCAGTTTGTCTACCCGACGTCTGGGCATCTTACATAACCATTTTCACTTTCCAAATCTCGTATCTCTCATTCACATCGCATTCAAAACTGAACTTTATCTCATAGATACAAGGTTCCTTGAAGAATAATTCAGTGAAGAAAATTACGTGGTTAAGCTAATTAGGTGATAAGTTAATTATCTAAACGCCAGCACCAACCTATTTGTTACCAGTTTCCACATTTTGGCAAAGGTTTTGTTGATCTTTGAAAATGTATTGCGAAGCTGGGAAGACTTATTGTAGGTTTAGAAATATTTGTTATACCTATTATGAATGTTTGAACTGTCATATTTATAACTTAACTGTTAATAAATAGAAATCCATAAAACTTTTATTTACTGAGATTGTTTACTTATAATGTTTCTTTTTATGCGAAATACTTGAAACGGCCTATCGCAATATTGAGTATCTAGGTAAGTATTTCTAAGACCACCACCTATACGATTTCTGTAACAACATATAGGTACACCTCTGAAGGTCAGAAGCGCAGGTACCGTCATTTCCTGCAATATTGCTTACGCTTAACTTTGCCTGGCTTGAACTCAAACTCAAACATTTATTCAGTAAGTAGGAAAAACATATAGTAGGTATTCTTCACAAAACAGATCGATCTTTCTATGCTATTCCTGAGATGAGAGTAAGAAAGGCGACCTTTATTACGAATTAAATATAACATATATATATTCAGTAGACATAGAGAATCACTATTTTTCAAGCCAGGCATAGTAGGCAATGTTGCGGAAGTTAACGGTAGCTGAGTGGAATGGCCTGCTACTATCAATTTCATAGTATCAAACCAGAAGACTCCAACCCTATCTTCTACCAATGAGTTCCTTGAAACTTATCAACGAATATAATTTGTTAATTACGAGTGGATTTTCCACCGATTTGACTCCATCCGACTTTATACCTAATCCTCATTTTAGACTTATCCCTCTGACGAACTAAGCATTATTCAAATCGTGAAAAAATTGTTTAATATCAACACTACAGTCCCAATGACGGAACCCTGCGGAACTCACGAGTCGAAAGCTTCACTAATCTCCTTATCACATCACACTGAGACTAACAACGTCGTGACCTAAGGATCTATGTCCGTTATGACATAACCTTTGACACGCAGGAACAGAGGTTCATAAACTTAGAAATGCAGTGATATGTGTCAGCCCTTTTTTATTTAAGTGAAAGCTAACACACATAATAAGTTTGGATGCCTATGTTTGATTTTGAGACCTCCCGTAAGATGGGTTGATAATGTCGAAAGATAGATTAAATGCTAGATGCGATTGAAAACCGAACTATTATAGACAATGCTGTTACACTAAAGTATCGAATAGTTAGATGAAAAGGATTCAAATTGTTAGAAAATATGTATTGCGGGTTGGCAAAAACATCAAGATTGGGATCTATAAATGTTGTATTATATACGACTATCCACTATTGTTCAATTCGAACCAAACAACTATAGATTGAAAATTTTAAGGAGGTATACAAACGTTATCGATAATTGCATGCCATTTTCGTTACACTTATCGATTGAATTCGTTAATTGCACCTCAGTAGACGGCAATGAATATATTGAAAGTCGTATGCTTTATCGGTTCCTTTGTAACCCCTTAGACCCGAGACCCTTATAGTTTTGTACTTAAAGGATCTATAGTCAGATCAAGCTAACTCTGCACCGTCTTTGCATGTGATAAAGTATTGAGAGCCAGTATAAAAGTTGAATTTTTATGAAAAATGGCGTTTATGGAAGTTCCACACTTTATTCCTAATAAATTCATAGTAAAGTTAGCGTGCCCAGGATCTATATATTTTAAAGTAAAAAGGAGAAAAAAAGGTATAATAATGTTATTTATCTGTGCCTCTCATACCAAAAAGTGTACGACGAAAAAGTGAATTACTAAACCGCGATTAGAATGGCATTGAGATAGCTGTCAATCCACATTAATTTTGACGTAAGTGTATGGCAAATCTGTCAAGTCTACTCCAATTCTCATCGTGGCCGCATAATAATAACGGCAGTAATAAGGAATTGACAGATCGTAATGATAAATCACCGTGAAATAGTATTCTATAGATCCCTCTTAACTAATCTATCCTCCATTGTACGTTATAAAACTCGTAATTTGCTCTGTGTCTAAGCTTTTGACCAGTCAATTAAGTTTCATAATCTTAAAGCAGGATAAGCTATTGTTGCTAATAAATATTGAGCAAACGTCTGCATTCAACAAGATATCTTACTGGTACAACCGAAGTCGCGATTTACTTGCAAACGAGTTGACCAATATAACAAGATCGTTTTTCGCCTTCTAGCTCCATAACCCCTTGATTGATCATGCTCATATACGAACTCTCAAATTTTAAATGTTTCTCTACTACAACCCCAACAAAAAAGAACTTCATTTCGCTTACGCTCCGCTCGTTCGATATTCGCCTAATTTAGATATATTTAATGGCGATTGTACAGCTAATAATTGATCGAACTGTGTGTCACAACTGGACTAAGGCTATTATTAAATTACTGGGGCATTGCACAACCCATTAGGTCATTGTGTTAAGATCTCTATTGCAAATTCGTACGTCATGTATGCTTCGATATTATTAATTAATATATTGGGTGGATTTTCTTTGTGGGTCTGTGAGGGCAGCTACCAGATCCCATGCTGCTACGCGAAAATGGTCTTAGAAAACCTTCCCTCGATTTTATATGAATGAAGATGCCATTTTCAGATTTCGGAAAATTGCAGGATGCTAGAAAAAGGTAATTTTTAATAAACTTTTTTTTGATGCCTATTGATTCTAATCTATCGATCAAAAGCATGTATGGGTCCAAAAAAAATCCGACTAGAAAAGCCACAAATCGAACTATTCCTATACAATTTGTATGAAAATGAAAACTTATATTTTTCACATGATATTTTTTTATGCCAATCGATTCCATTCCTATCCAGTATCAATAGTTTCTTAGGGGTCCATTTACGGTAATGTACTAAAAAACCACAGAGCGATAGAGATGGAGATAACGAAATTTCGATTTCGAAGTTCGCGGCCCGGTGACAATGAGTTTCCGCGATCGAGTTTTCCTTTTTTTTTGATAGCAGCTGTCAAAATCCACCAATCAAAAAAATATAATCATATTTTTTCACATGATTGGTGGATGATCACAGCTAGATAAGACCTCTCGTCAGGGTGCTGCCATCTAGTGAAAAACTCGATCGCAGAAACCCTCATTCCGGTCATTTTGTTCGGCGATTTGTCGCCATAGAGTATATTGAATATTTGTCGCTCTCAAAATAATTCAAATTCCTTTCAATAGATGGCGCTGCGTTACCTTATTCTGCAAAATAGAGATATAGCGGTAATTTTGACATTAGACTTTGATAGTCATGGTCTTTGAAAGTGACTATGCTACAGTTATCTCTGTATACCTATATATAAAAAACTGTATTTCAGAACATTGCGATTCCATAACATGGCCCTACCCTACCCTGGCCTAACCCTAAGCTAGTTAGTACATAAAAATAGTGTAAATTTATACGCATTTAGTAATTAGTATATTGCCTTAAATAAATATAAAATTAAAGACATTTTGACTATTCAGAGCCACGGACGCGGATCAGGAAGCGAGATAGCAAGGACGCGCTTTCACCACCTTTCTATTGTTGGCACGTCGCGTTAACAAACACTTATATTGTACAAGGACTTTGCAATTATAGCCTCTAGCTCAAAGGCATCCTGTATAGTTTAAGGACATTATTGTTCTCACATAGATCAAAATATTTATTAAAAATAATTTGATTTGTTCTTCAGTTGGCAAGAAACTCGGCGGGACTTATTTTTCAAAACAGTAATACATTAAATCTTAAAATTACTCAATAATGCGTAGTTCTTCCAGAAGCCATATCAAAATAATTTACGAAGCAGACAATGTACCTATTGTGTAAATAAAAGAAAATAAATAATAAAAATCCAAATCTGACTGCTTTACAAAACGTTTGATATGCTTTCTTACCTGTCCTGCCTCCTCTACTCTTTCTGCCTAGAGTAAGATAAGTTATATGTTAGATGATTTTGTAGTAGTTTCTGGTTAAGGCCATGCATCATTGTCCGTCATACATATATAGTCTTCGACCATATATGTTAATAACCTTTAGCGGGTGAGGTATTCAAAACTACTTGCAAACGCTCTTATGCTCTTAACAATAAAGTCGTTGCTAAGATCATTTTGAACACCTCGCCCGCTTAGCTACTTCTGATGCTGACTGTAGGAAATGCATATCGTCGCCTAGTACAAGACTTAGTTACTTACGGTCAAGGATGATTAAGACATGGATTGACAATGCCTATACAAAATCGCGTTCCTCGAACCTTCAGGTTATACGTCCGTTTTCGGTACTAAGTGCCACAGCGCCATCTGTCGAGTCTGGAGTCGAGTTATTCTGTCTGCGCTAAGCGCCGAACAAAACATTAGAAACTATAATTTAGTGTTTGTGGTGACTGATAGATGACGCTAGATGCTTTAACCTGAAATAAGGGAATGCGATTTTGTATAGGCATTGTTAATCCATGTCTCAATCATCCTTGACCGTAAGTAACTAAGTCTTGTACTAGGCGACGATATGCATTTCCTACAGTCAGCATCAGAAGTAGCTAAGCGGGCGAGGTGTTCAAAATGATCTTAGCAACGACTTTATTGTTAAGAGCATAAGAGCGTTTGCATGTCGTTTTGAATACCTCACCCGCTAAAGGTTATTAACATGGTCGAAGACTATATATGACGGACAAAGATGCATGGCCTTAACCAGAAACTACTACAAAATCTGTTGGATAGTCTATGCCCCACTTTATATTATCTGCTCATACATGGGCACCTTTACATTAACCATTGACACTGGCAACAATTGACCTGTCATTCGTTTACTTCTTTTCTGATCTCGACTCGATAGACATTAAAAATCTTTCTCGTAATTAAGTTATATTATATTATTGTGACGATTGTATCAGTGATTGTGTTTATGGTAAATACAAACCTGTATAAGGACGACGTTGTATGATTTCACCATCAGCCTACTTCCTTGCACTGCGATAGCTCAAGAAGAGCGTCTCATTGCAACAGGTTATGGGCCCAGCACAACCAAGCAAGAATAATCCAACTACATCAAGTAAGTGGAAGCTGATTGAGTGACGCTCGACAAGAAATATAGAAAGATAATATTATAAATGGGGAAGTGTGTGTGTTTGTTTGTTTGTCCGTCTTTCACGGCAAAACGGGGCGACGAATTGACGTGATTTTTTAAGTGGAGATCGTTGAAGGGATGGAGAGTGACATAGGCTACTTTTTGTCTCTTTTTAACCCCCCACTTCCCTAAAATGGGGGATGGAAGTTTGTATGGAGCATTACGGGGGGCAAAGGGGAACCGTGTTACCCCGAATTTAACGCGAGCGAAGCCGCGGGCAAAAGCTAGTAGAAAGATATATCGTCCTAAGACTAGACAACCTTATTTCATGCACGTCGTAACACGATGGCTGAAAACGTATCTAGCACTGGTACCATCGTCATGGGTGGCGCACAAATAGAGAAGTTTGATGGCCACAATTATCATACCTGGAAATTTGCGCTTAAGATGATCCTCATTACCGAAGGACTATGGGATATCATTGAACGACAAACGAATACTCCATTGACGAATGCTGATGCCGCGCGCGACCAGCGTGCGTTAGGGCGCATTTGTCTCAATGTGAAGCCTGCGCTGTATCAACATGTTCGTTCTGTAACTTCTGCCAAAGAAGCTTGGCAAAAGCTGGCAGACATATTCGAAGACAAAGGGTTATATCGACGCGTGCTGCTTTTGCGGCAGCTACACAGGGTGGACTTCAATGAACACGCCGACATGTCTGCATACATTGAACATGTGATGTCTCTTGTCCATCAGCTTGCCGATATCGGCAGGACAGTCGACGATCAAGAGATCGCCAAGATTCTTTTGAGCGGCCTTCCAGTAGAGTATGATACATTAGTTTCTAACCTCGAGACATACTGCATCTCATCTGAAGAACTGAAGAGTGGATCTTGTACGGGCTCGCCTACTTCAGGAAGCCCAGAGGAAGACTACTGGTGCCTCTACATCGACAACTGCATATGTAACAGGGAAGATACGGTGCACATACTGTAATCGCGCTGGACATTGGTATGTCCAGCGCGATTACAGTATGTGCACCGTACCGTAGGCTTGGTAGCCTAAATGCTTCAAGCTCAAGAGGGACAAGCGGCAGAAGGAGTCGAAGTCTACCACTGCAGCCTTCTTCGCTCAAGATCGGACGGATGTTTACATGGACAGCGGTGCTTCTTCACATCTCTCGAATGACAGAAGTCTTCTTACTAATTTGAAAGACTCTAAGAAGCAAAGCATAAGCTTGGCAAATAGTGAAACCATGATTAGTTCTGAAGTCGGAGATCTGAATATAGCTATTAATGGACAGGTGAGAACATTTACAAATGTTATGTTTGTCCCCAATTTGTCAGCAAATTTACTTTCTGTCTCTAAACTGTGTAAATATGATCATTCTGTTCTCTTTAATAATGATGGGTGTTTTGTTTATGATAAGGGTAATAATCTCAATAAAGCACCGAGCAACTATATAGCTACAGCTAAATGTATAAATGGTATTTATAAACTCTCTGGGGATGTGTCTAGGGTTGATAGGTATGAACCTAACAGGATGCACTCTTTGGACCTGCAACCTAGGCAGGTGACACCGAGTGCTGCAGTTGCTGCCTCTTCAGCATCGTTGACCGAACTTCGGCATTTCCGCCTTGGTCATTTGAACTCAGGAGCTATGTGTAAGTTACGGGATGCATGCGGTGTGTTGTTTCAGAATGAAGTAAAGAACTGTGAAGCCTGCATTAAGGGGAAGCTTTCGGCCGAGCCTTTCCCAAAGGCAAGCAGCAGTAAAACAACACGACCCTTGGAGTTGGTGCATAGCGATGTATGCGGTCCGATGCCGGAGGCTAGCTATGGAGGAGGAAAATACCTTGTCACCTTCACGGACGACTTCAGCCGGAAGAGTTTTGCCTACATCATGATGAACAAATCACAGGTACTTGATTGTTTTAAACATTTTAAAGCTATGGTAGGAAAACAAAAGAGTTTGCCTATCCTTTGCCTACGTAGTGATAATGGTGGAGAGTATACTAGTTCAGAATTCACTAAATATTTAAAAGAGCATGGTATTATCCACCAGACTACTATTCCTTACTCTCCTAGCCAGAATGGGATTTCTGAGAGATTATTTCGACTTTTATTTGACAAGGTACGCTGCATGTTACAGCACTCAGGTCTTAGCAAGCAGGGGGGGGGGGGGGGGGAGAAGCAGTCATGGCTGCTGTATATTTAAAGAATAGGTCTCCCACGTCGGCTTTAGCTGGACGTATACCTGAGGAAGTCTGGTCTGGCAAAAATGTCAGCCTTGGACACCTCAGGGTTTTTGGCTGTACTGCTTTTTCATTGCTACCTGCTCACAAGCGAGATAAATTGGATGCTAAGGCAAAGGAATACATATTTGTGGGATATTGTGATACATCGAAAGGTTATCGCTTAGCTGATCCTTTAGATCCTACAAAGGTCATTAAATCCCGAAATATTGCTTTCATTGAGAATAGGTTTTATAAACCCAATACAAACCCATTGCAGGAGTTGTGCGACACCAGTAATATTTTAACTTATAATGATATCGAGAAAGAGATCTGTGGTAGTGATAATATTTCTAGTCAGAATGTTAGTCAAGTAAATTCAAATAATGATAATGAAATGGATAATAATCATATTGCAAATAATGATATTTTAAATAATGAAATTTTAAATAATGAAACTGTGAACAATGAAATTGAAAATAATTAATTAATGGAATCAGGTGTTACTTTGCGGAAGTCCATAATATCAACTACAAGAATATTGCTTTGCTATTCCGCGGTATACCGCGGAATAGCAAAGCAATATTATTGTAGTTGAAAATAATTATTTGAATTCTTCTAACAGTCATTCATCGTCATTTTCAGGTGGAGAGTCCGATGAGTACTGCACTGGGAGCAGCGACTCCGGTACAGCTTCGCCAGGTGACACCGGCGGTTCACAACCAGTGAGCCTTCCACCCGTGGCAGCTGAAGGTGATGCAGCGACTCGTCCTGTGGCCGTCGCTGCACCGCAACGTTCGTCGCGTTCCACGCGTAATGTACTCCCTGCGAGGTATTTAGACTATGATATGTCCTTACTCGCTTATGGACCTTCACCGTCGACTGATGAATCCAATACGTATGAGGAAGCTGTAAACGGCACTACTAGCCAACAATGGCTTGATGCCATGAAAAGTGAGTATGATGCTCTAGTTAAGAATAAAGTCTGGGAAATTGTAGATAGGCCCTTAGATAAGAACGTAATAAAATGTAAATGGGTTTACAAAACTAAATATGATGCTTCTGGTAATTTTGATCGTTTTAAAGCAAGACTTGTTGCCAGGGGTTTTACCCAGCGTGAAGGAATTGATTATAATGAAACGTTCGCTCCCGTTGTCCGACACTCGACAATGCGAATTTTATTTTGTTTAGCTAATCAGTTAGATTTAAACATTGACCATCTAGATGTGGCAACTGCTTTTCTTAATGCTGACCTCCATGAAACTGTATATATGGAGCAACCAACTGGTATTGGTGACAGTAATAATAATAAGGTCTGTTTATTGAAGAAAAGCATTTATGGCCTTAAACAGGCAAGTAGAATGTGGAACTGTAAAATACATAATCTACTTACTGAACATAGATTCACACAGTCAAAATGTGAACCATGTGTATATGTAAAAGGTAACAAAGATGATTTAGTGATTTTGGCTTTGTATGTTGATGATTTTTATGTGTTTTACAGTCCAAACAGCTCAATTAAGCGAAATTTAATAGATATTTTGGAAAATGAATTTAATGTCAAAAATTTAGGTCCGCTTAAGAGCTGTCTAGGTATAAATGAGTCTAGAGATAGAGTTAAGGGAACTTTAAAGCTAGATCAGAGTGAATATATCAGAAAACTACTTGTACGTTTCGGAATGGAAAACTGTAAGGCAGTAGCCACGCCTATGGAGATTAACTGTAAACTTGTAAAATCCGAAAATAATGACTGTTTACAAGATGATGTTTATAACTATCGACAACTACTAGGTTGCTTGATGTATCTGTCAACAGCCAACTTAGCCAGTTTAACAATTGTTTCGATAGGTCACATTGGTTAGCAGCGAAGCGTATTTTGCGTTACTTAGTAGGTACAATTCTTCATTCTCTATGTTTTCATAAGAATAGGAATTGGTCTATTCATGCTTTTACAGACGCAGACTGGGCTAGCGATATTACTGACAGGAAATCCTATACTGGTTATGTCATTAAATTGAGGGATAATACAGTTAACTGGGATTCTCGTAAACAACGATGTGTCTCATTATCATCTTGTGAATCTGAATATCTTGCAATATGTGATGTGTGTAAAGATGTTTCTTTTATTAAACGTTTATTGTCAGAGATTTTACCTGGACAGATAAATTATATCATCTATAATGACAATAAAAGCGCTCAAAAGCTCTTACAAGCCAAGGAATACTGTCACAAGCGAACGAAACATATCGACATTCGATATCATTATGTTAAAGATTTAATATCACAAAATGTAATTAAAGTAGAGTATTTACCTACAGATAAAATGATAGCAGATGTGTTAACAAAGCCTTTAGGTAGAGTTAAGCATAATATGTTTATTAAAGCTATGAATGTTTGTTAAGCAGCAAATTAACTAGAGCATGCATAAACCAAATGTAATTGTGTGTTCTTTATTTTTGTTCGGTATTCAATAATACCACAATTGGTAGAGTCAAATTTTATGTTTTTTTATGTAAATTTGTTTTGACCTTTTTTTTGACTATTATTATTCTTGCTAGATTAAAAGTGTGCCCTAGAGGGGAAGTGTTGGATAGTCTATGCCCCACTTTATATTATCTGCTCATACATGGGCACCTTTACATTAACCATTGACACTGGCAACAATTGTCATTCGTTCACTTCCTTTCCACACCCGGTTTACTGCCATACTAACTTTCTCATCATAGACGTTGACTTGACGTTTGTCAAATCGAGGGGAAAAATGAAAATGAAGGCTAGTAGCCTCGCTCTTTTTCGTACGCTACACTACCCTACATTTAGGGTAGTGTGATACGGATATTTCATCTTTCGAATTTTTTCCCCGCGGCGCCATATTGGTTTGTCTGTAATTGTGACTGACGGTTATTTTCAAGTGTTGGATAATTTCAATTACTTTAAATTGTATAACTGGAGACATAATGCGGACCCCAAAATGCTGTATTTGTGGTAACAAACGAGAGAATGCATTTTTGCATTTTTTTTCCAGTAAGTGACGAAAAGAGATTGAATCAATGGTTGGCCTGTGTAAACTTGGAGTCGCTAAAAGTATTACCAAAAGGCATATTGAGTACGCGCTCAGTGTGTCACGTACATTTTGAGAGACGGTTTATAAAACCAAATAGCCGACTGAAATATGGTGCCTATCCGACATTGTTCACACCTGATGAAATAACTAGTGGAGTACCTGCACAACAGTACCCAGATATTTGTAAGTATTTGGCCTAGTCTCTTATAAATTCACATTTTTCCTATACTAATTGTACATAGATTTTATTTTAATTAGGTATTTTCATTTCAGCACTTGAATATCAGAATTCGCGGAAAAGACATTTAGATCACAGCTATTTTAAAAGTGATCCGCCTGTAAAAGTACCAAGACTCACTGGTAGTAAGTATTTTTATTAGATTTTTCATCCATATTTAACTTATAACAACCTATTTTTCCTTATATATATCATAAGCAGCGACCAGAAAACCGCTTCATTTGGTTAACCATATAAATTTTGTAGTTTCCTTGTTGAAATTTCAATATTTACCACTTATATCGATTTTGGCTGCTTTGTGATACAAAAATAATATCTTGAACTATTTAATTATACAGTTTTAATTGTCTACTATAGGTAAATATTATCTACACGGTAATAAATACTACTTGCTGAGGGCTTTTTTTTATAAAAAAACATTTTTTACAATAGTTTGGTAGGTGTGTAACTACCCTACCAGATATAATATCCCTTTATTGGTAACCGGTTCCGGTCCCAGATTCGCAGGTCTTAACGATTTGATGTTATGAAATTTGACTTGTAGAAAGCGTATTAAGTTTTGGAAAATGATAGAGCCTACTGAAACACACACGGGCGAAGCCGCGGGTACCGCTAGTTATATTAGTAGTTAATAATCCCTATTATTGTCATTTCAGCAATTCAACACATGGAGAGGCATTTCGATCACAACTACTGTAAATGCGATCCAACTGCAAAAGTCAAAAGTTACTTAATATGCTCATAGTGGCTGATTATAATAAAGATCAGATTAATGTAAATCAAAACTTCATTAGAATATATTTTATTGTTAAATTATTTCTCTCAGGTACCTATACAATGTCAATTAATAAATCGTGTAAAATAATCGTTATTTTATTTTCATGACATTATCATCCCTTATATCGAGAATCACTTGATGGCCGCATTTTCTTGTAATTCGAATTATTATTTCAATTACTACATTTGTTTCAATGTAATCCATTAGATTCAAAATATAGATACATATTGTGTTCCTCTCAATGACACTAATAGAACTCATTCTTAATTGAGAAAATGTTATTGCAGTTAATATCTAATTTTGGAAAATGCATACAGCATGTTGTTTGTAATGTTTTTGATTGTATTTCCATGCATTACAAAGGATTACTTCAACGGAAACCGACAAGTCTCTCCCCGGCTACTTCCCCAGCTATTTCTTCAGGAATTCATGACTTTCCGTCCCTCGGCAATGTACTTTTTATTTTTAATATCCTGTTCTAAAATGCTAATGTTAAACTTGGGAGAATCAAAAAATCGTAAAAAAGAACAGAATGATAATTTCAACTGCAGAATTAGTATTCTTTTAATTGGCCTCAAATTACACAGAATACTTTTATAAAATCTTACAATGACAAAAATAAATAAATATAGGTACGTAAAAAATTAAAAAAGGGACCCTGATTTTCTGAAATACACTAAATGTTCACACCAGGATTTGAACCCGAGCCCCCGGTTTAGCAGGCAGGCTCACTACCGACTAGGCTAAAAAACTTCTATTTTGCCCCTGTCACATGCCTGCCACAGATTAAACAACGTGTTAAAAATTATATTAGACAGTCGGTCGTCTGATACGTAGTATCACTAGTATCTACTAAGTAGTCTGTGCTTCCTTTCTGATCTCGACTCGATAGACATTAAAAATCTTTCTCGTAATTAAGTTATATTATATTATTGTGACGATTGTATAAGTGATTGTGTTTATGGTAAATACAAACCTGTACAAGGACGACGTATGATTTCACCATCAGCCCACTTCCTTGCACTGCGCTAGCTCAAGAAGAGCGGCTCATTGCAACAAAATCATCTAACATACAATGATATTTACTATGGATGGGTTATTTCTTAACCTAGCAACGATTCTGTTATGTTTATCTATTTTGACAATCAATACATCTTTGTCACTCTCATTTTTAGAAAATTACAGTTTGTCTGTTTCTCACGCGGGTGACGGGAGCTCATTCGCACGTCCGCATCTCACGCTGGCCGGTGCGCGACTAGCGACAGTTGTTTGAATTCACTCATATTATGTGCTTCACTTTTGGAGCGTGCATAACGCGTCTGTCATTATTATATATCATAGCTAACATATAACTTATCTTACTCTAGGCAGAAAGAGTAGAGGACGCAGTAACAGGTAAGAAAGCATATCAAACGTTTTGTAAAACAGTCAGATTTGGATTTTATTATTTATTTTCTTTTATTTACACAATAGGTACATTGTCTGTCTCTTAAATTATTTTGATATGGCTTCTGGAAGAACTACGCATTATTGAGTAATTTCAAGATTTAATGTATTACTGTTTTGAAAAATAAGTCCCGCCGAGTTTCTTGCCGGTCATAATACTTCTCAGGTCAGAGTTAGAATCGGTGGTAGTTTTTTTCTCTCTCCGATGTTCATAAGTGCATTGTAATGTGCCTAAATTGAAGAATAAATATCTTTTATCTTTTTTAAGCTACTTCTGCTGCTGAATTTATAAATATATTATCATATTCATGTTCTTACATTGCAGTCCAAATTTAGTATTGCAGTATGTAGTCTAGAACTCCCTCCCTGCCAAGGTTTTCCCAAGGGAATACAGTATGGGGTTCATCAAAAAAAGGAGTAGATATATGTACATGATTCTTAAAAGTCGGCAATGTACATGTAACACCTCTGGAGTTGCGATCATCCATCGGCTACGGTAGCTGGTTACCATCAGGCAGGTATATGCTTGTTTGCCAAGGACTTGGTATAAAAAAACTGCTCATTGCTTGGTACAAAATTCACTTTCTTCTTTTGTCATCAAATGTGTAATAAACCATTAAACAACGGCACGTACGAGAGTTATCCATTACTCCTCATTACCTGTAATGTGGTGGTGGAACATCGGATGGCCGTAATTTCATATCGGATCAGATAGAGTGGCGATAACTGATGGCCCTTGTAGTGAATTAAGTTGGTGTTAAGGGGGAGTTACTAGTTATCATCTTTTTTTCACTTCATTATTTTGTTGCTAGCAATGTGGCAATACATTATTTTGACAAAAACGGGACTTAATCGCGTTTTACGGATTAAGTCCCGTTTTTGTCAAAATAATGAGTGAAAATCATGTAAGTTTAAATCAGTACGTGGTAATACATATACACGGGAACCCATGTTATACATTGTACCTACTAGGTACCTACGACGTTGGTACTTGAAAAACGAAAAACGAATAGCTGATGGTCCTATCAATTAAACTATTGGTACAGTTTCAATATTTAAATTTTTTTAAGCTTTCTTTACCTCATCAAACAAGCATACAGACCGCCGGAAGTTAAGCGGCCACCGTAGCCTATGGCTGCATGCAATTTCAGGGGTGTTACATGGGCCCAGACCCTTTAAAAATCTGTACGCTGCTTTTTATTAAGTACATACCTGTACCATCCTTAACTAACATAGTTAGGTACTTCAACGTCAGAACACATTATAGCATAAAAAGATTTCTGTTATACGTTATACCTTCAATGATTTTTAAATCGGCAAAATATCATAAAAAGGAGCATTCATCTTTGTGACTTCCATAGAATCTACTAAATAACAAATTGGTTTGACATTTCGTGGTCATTTGACTCTTTAGGCAAGTAGCCATAATGTTGTGCGCAAAAAGTTTTGGGGGAATATGTGGAACCCACGGTTCTCTGCCTTTTCGCCGAACAACGTTTCTCAAACTGTTTCATTTGCCAATTGAATTTGCCAAAACATTTGGCATACTGCATTTTATCTGAAACTATAAGAATTTCAGGATTGTTATAAAACAAACCTAACCTAACCTATATGGATTTACACGATGATTATAAAACAAACCCTGAAAAGTTTACAGTTTCAGAAAAAATGCAGTAGGCCAAATGACACAGTTGGCAAATGAAACAGTTTGGGAAACGTTATTCGGCGAAAAGGCAGAATCCCGTAACCAACAGTGTACAGTATCTCTCTGATAAATATCTATCTTTATATCTATTTATCTAAAGCACTGCCCCTTAACAGCGGCGGTCGTCTTGATCCGCGCACCTTTCATATTGCGCAAGCTCGGAATGCGCCCGCGTCACTTATGACCGATATACTTACACTCCACTTGAGCGTCTGCTTTCTACAGTTTCTACGCGAATTTTGGCGATGAATTATGTCCAAATTGTATAAGTATAGGTTGTCTCTAAACGTCAGAACTTAAAGGGCTGATAGAACTGACGGGCTATCAGACGAAGCAAATTTAATCCTAATGAAAATAGCATTTTTTTTTCAAGATATTGGCAAAATGACTACTTTAAGCTATATTTTAAAAGTATAAAAGTGCCAATATCTCGAAAACTATGCCATTTTCATTGGGCCAAATTTGCTTATATTGTAAAGCAGATCGTCAATTTTTGTTAGGTGATCTGGCCCAGATTATTTAGGACCGTTTAGGAATGGTTCTGACCTTTAAAGAATCGTCATAATTTCTAGATCAGGATGGTGGTAAAAATATTGCGAAATCTAACGGGAAAACTGAAAAAACATGCATTTAAAACTTGAATCTGACAAGGACAATATTTGAAAGCGTGCTTACCTATGATTTATATATTAATGTAAAAAAAGTACCGATTTTTTAAAGATAATGTACAAAAGCGGACTTGAAAACAAAACGGGAATCATGATGAAATAATAAAAAGTCATATTTTGATCGTATTTATAGTTCCTGTATTTCGGTAAACAAAGACCCCACTTTTAATATTCAAACTCCGATCAAAAATGCAAAAATACGCATGTTCAATCTTTAGGCGTTTTAATACATTCGATTTCTAATTTAAACTTCCGTATTCGTAGGCTTAGATACTATTTTAATATTACAATGTTCTAACTTACCGAACAGTATCAAAACGCAGATTATGTAACGGTATACATTGACAGTGTCAAACCAAAAAACAATCCCGTTTCAGGCCAGGGTGAAGTTAAACTTTATGTCAATGCCATAAGGACGATAACGATTTGTCTTGCTGTATTTTAATCGCGGAAAAATCAACATAATGTTTATTTATTTAGTATTTCTAATTCCCGTTTCATTTTTTTGCAATAGTTTGTCTACATTAGTAATAAAATGAGTATTTATTTTACATTGCAGTACGAACTGTATACGGTTTATATCAGGTGGCCCAGGTGGCGATCTCCTTTATATGATATGTTAGATCATTTACACGAAAAATGTTAACAACGCATTTCAGGAAGTTTTACTAAGCAAGACAGCGCCATCTAACGTACAATTCGTGTACTAAATTTGCATGGGAATGCACCCGCGTCACTTAAAATTACCAGTATTCTTTCAAATTTATTCAGAAATTCGGCTAAAAAAAAGAGTCTATACAAATTGTAGAGAACAAAAAATTAACAAAGGCGAAAGATGCGAAATCCATTAGGTTTTTCTTAATTGCTCACCTGCAATGTGTCTATGGACATGTGAAAAATCTATTCGATTATATGAGTTGGCCGCCTCGAACTAAGAACTCGCGGTTTACTTGCAAACGAGTTGACCAATATAAGAAGATCCTTGTGAAGATCGATTTTGCGCCTTCTAGCTCCATAGCCCCTTGATTGATCCTGCTCATATAAGAACCTCATATACCTATATTTATCTCAGCTACAACGGCAACAAATTTTACGAAGATCAGAAAAATGTTACTAAAGTTATCACAGAATAATTAAAGTCAAAAAGCTATCGAAATGTAGGGACGACGGTAGCCAGCTGATGGTTAGGTTGTGTCCGAAGTAGTATGTAAGAACTTCGCTTCGCTGCGCTCGCTTGTTTGACTATCTAATGTAGCACACACCATATTGAAGAGCACATTAATGCTGATGGGAAATGACACGAGATAGACATGATGATAGATGCGTTCGCGCACTGGATGTCTTCATTTCTGAAACAATCGCGCTATTAGAATCATCGGGTCAGGGGTCAGGTCCATCAAAAACATGCCATTACGTGCAAAGTTGTAAGCTACATACTGAAGACACGACACGGGGATCTAAACTTATCAAATTTCCGACTTATTGGCTTGCATGTAGTATTGTAGATCACGTCTCGAAGATTATACCTATAGTGTTATAGGACCTAACCCAGGTTGCGAACCCAATACAGGTTGCGAAATAAAAAATATAGTATGAAGATGTCCGAAAGTTTAAAAGCGATAAATTTGTTCATAGCTAAGGAACCATCATGTACATGTAAATATAAAATAGACTGCAATAAAATATCTTCTAAAGAAAGTTTAAGTTTTTGGGATAGGTTGTCACCGTTGACTTTAATAAATAAAATAGCAAAAATAACCATTTTACGAATATCTGACTAATAAGGGTTTTCTTGAAACATTTAATTCTTATCTTTCATGTTATCTACCTATTTGCGGGATAAAAGCAACTTCTGATACTTTCATAAAATTTAGTTTTCAGGCTAGGATAAGGATTACTGATCTTTTAAATGAAATTTTGATTCAGTAACTAAAATTGAGGTTTTGGTTCCTCTGAAAATTAAACCTTTTGTTTAACAATTGAAAATTAAATATATTTTACCTATGCCTCATATTAAAAAAATCCCATACTATCTAACCATTTTTTCTGACTCAACCTGAATCGATCACGTCAGGCTGTGGCTGAGACCTTTAAAACTTATATATTTCTAAATCTCCAAGACGTTCTCTACAGAAATTTATTCAATAAATAATAAAAATATATTTATAGTCCGGCCAGCCAATGAATGCAGTAGCAATGTACAGCGAACAAAAGTATGACAACACTAAGAATCAGTGAAAAAAGCAGCAATGATCATCAAATTTTACGTTTTTAATTTTAGGTGGTATTTCCGCCCTTTTTATTAGGTGACATTTACGGTGTGTAAAAAGGAGACGGATATATTTCGTCCGATATGTCATCAACTGCAACAGATAATCTGGTTGAGGCAATTGACATATGGCTTAAAAATTAATTTAAATTTAATTGGGAACGTTGCAGGAGTTCTATCTCACTCGCGCTTAAGAGAGAGTGAAATGCACTAGAAACAAATTCAATGTGAATTGAAATGTTCGTCATGAAATACGGTGTCTAATCAGTAATCACAAAGGGTTGCCACATGTACGTATTTTGAATTTGCTGCGCGTTTCTACTGACAGAAATGGTTTGCCAGACTATATTTGGTGGATATGATGCGAATCGGTAGGAAATCTGATAAATTTAGACCCTCATGGCTTCAATAGGTACTATAGCCATTTGCAGTCTAGATTTCACATGCAAGAAATGATGTTGTATTGCAAATATTGACAATTTTCACAGGTAAGTATTTATATTTTGTTTTAAATGTTCGTATGTTAGCATTGTTGAGGGCGCCGCAATCGCAAAAAAAAACGTCTTTTTGCTTATGGTTTGTGTATATTATGTCAAATCCTTAAAGTCTATGGTACAGTCTCTAGACCTCAAGTAAATGGTGCTTTAAAAAAAAGCACAATTTATAATCTGTAGGTTTTATCCTAACTGCTACGTTATATAAAGCGCTCCCATTCGCTTCCCATGTATTAAATCGTATAATGTATGTCTCTCTCTCTTTGCCTAGCTATATCCCATGTCATTGGGGTCAGCTTTCCTCGTCAATCTTCAACCGGTATTAGACATTGCAATTTGTAGGGCGCAATCTTTTGTGTACCCTGCCTCTCCCTGCCCTTCCTTCAGCTCCCTAACTCTTATTACACCTCCCAACCTTACAGATTGGGCCCTACAAATTGCAATGTCTAATAGCGGTTTTTGCCATTATCGTCGGTTCTGAGTAAATATATAAGGCCCCATTTACACATTGATTAATAAATGTATGCACTTGCACTAAACACTAATCAATGTGTAAATAGGTCCTTATGTATGTATGGTAGTGATAATTCACCGCCAAGTGCGTAAAAACAGCGTTGATGGACTACCTACAGTCCATCAACGCTGTTTTTATAGCGTTATTATAACCTACATTTAATCTTGAGTATGACCTAACCTATCACTCACAAAATTCAATAGCCTATTGTCAAGATTACATAAAGTATTATTTAATACACCTCTTCACATATCAATCAAATACAGACTTTCATCCAAGTGGATAAAGTTCAAGCATGATTGATAAACTCCGTGAGAAACAGTTGGATTTTTTGTTTTACAAGTGTCAGTAGAAATGATGATAGCAGTGGAAGCAGTTAAGTATGTACCTCAGTACGCAGTTAGCTGAACCATTGTCATCCTTATTGCATCGTAATAGGGTCCATCTATTGTCAGTTGCTTTTAGTACTTAGTCGGTACGTGATAGATGGTTTTGCTTTCTTTTCCCTCGATATTCGATACTCTTATTATTTTTATGGCTTCCTAATATTCGAATTATTTGTTACGAATGCTGTATGATGCGGTCGTACAATAGCTTCGTTACGTTGGTTGTATCTTATTACGACTATTACATAGCTTAAAACCACCAAAACTTAATCTTCTTCTTCTTCAAGTGCCTTCTCCATCCCGGAAGTTGGCGACCTTATGCCTATATGCCATTCTATCTGAAGTCATGCAAATTAGTTTCTCTGTACTGTCCACGTCTAACCAGTCTCTTACGTTCTTTGTCCATGATATTCTCCTTCTACCACGTCCTCGTTTCCCCTCAATCTTTCCTTCAATTATTAGTTTTAACAAATAGTATTTTGAGTTTCTATATAACTATATGTCCGATATATGCTGCTTTCCTTTCTTTAGTCATTACGACTTCCACCTAAATTAATAATATAACTCTTTTGTTACTAACTTTGTCGGTCCACTTTATATTAAGCATTCTACGATAGAGCCACATTTCAAAAGCCTGTAATGTACCTGGCCTGTAATGTAATGTATCTGGCCTCGGACACCGGAGGGTTTGGTCACTTTTTCTGAAGTATATGACATCTATTTTCAGTGTAATGTACTAATCAAATTTTTCCTCAAATCAAAATCAAAATTTAATTTTTTTACTAATCAGATTTTTTTACAAATTTAATAAATTTCATTTTCACGAGCCAAATGGCATTGTCTTTCCATTTATTCAACATGTCATGTTATCAACATATCTCAATGCACTTATGAACGTCAGAGAGATTTAAAAAAACTACCAACGGATCTAACCCTACATCTCTGATCCGAGAAGTATTATGACCGGCAAGAAACTCGGCGGGACTTATTTTTTCAAAACATTAATACATGTAGGTACAGTACAGTAGTATAACTTAATTTTTCATCTCGATTGATAAGTAGTTTGTCCACAGCCCACCGCAGAGCGGCAATCTCTACAAATGCCAGGTTTAGTCCATCGACAGGCCTGCACTTAGCAATGCGGTTAGCTGTTACCACAGACATACAAAAAAGAAGGCTAGGAAGAACACGCAAAACTTGCATTGCGTATCAATCGTGCTTTGCAGGGTACACTCTATACACACAGGGTGCACAGGGTAGTGTGTCAGTCAGCCAAGTTCGCAGATCAAAAAAGGCAACACACCAGCCGTGGGGCCCGTGTGTGTTACACGATAACATGATAATATTGTCAACGACCACGATAAGGTATAAGTAAGTAGTTTTCTCTATGCACCTCTTTGTCATGTCTCTGTTTAGCCCTATTAGACCCGTACCGATAAATTATGAAGTTTCGATAATATTAAAGATGCTTATTATTCGCATACAGAGTTCAGGCCATCCAACTTAGCTAATAATAATAATTTGTGTCATCCTAGGTTGTTGCGTAGGTAGAAACTTAGACATTTCTTTTTTTTAACATTATTCGTTAAATAAAAAATTAGAGATCAAATTGTTTTTTCACTGTAACAGCAAAGTTGTTAATGACGCACGGACGCGTTTTGTGTCACTTTCGTCAATGGGAATACTGAAGTTCAATCAGCACATATATGTGGACTTTTACAAGCCTATATAAAATTAGAGTTGATCGATTAGGTACTGTGCTTTCTAATATATCGGTATCTATTATTTGGATAAATTTGTGCCATATTAATCAATGATATTTATTTACTTTAATTTTTTTTTCTTGTATGACCCCTGTTAACAGTACAATAAAATAATTATTAAAGTTATTAAAGTTTACATCAATATTTTTATAAAAGCGTATCGAAACAATGTTTGAAATTTGTGTCATTATAATCAAGGGATTATTTTTATTTTTCAGAATGAAAACTTGTTTTGCGTAAAGGGCATGCGCGGGGAAGGGTAAGGCGCGGGCGGGGTTCATGTGACCACCAGGCTGCCTAGCGGCTTGTTTGATTTCTATTATTACTCTATGCATACATATAGTAATAGTAGTAATAAGTGCGACAAAGACAAACAGCGATTTTTCAGTCGCTCTTCTTTATTTTTCATAGTAAAGAAAGCAATAATATAAAACTTAAGTAAGTTAAGGATAATTAATGTAAACGTAGTCCATAAGGGACTGCAACGGCGGATCTGTGCGCCACGGTAAACCTAGTTTACCATTTAAACAGTATTTTGGCAAATTGTCACAGATAATTTGTAACTAATAAATATATAATTTATGCATCAAGGCGGTTTGTATACAGAGTGGCTATCGTGAAACGCGAAAATCGAAATATCGTTATCTGCCACTCGGTTGGACTAGCAAAGGGCCGGGCTGGACTTAATAAATTTTTCATCAGTGTGATGTCATAATAATGCTATGTTTTTATTAACTTATCGTATATAACACATAAAAATAAGCAACTTTTCTTTAACACATTTTTTTAACTCAATAATTTCGAAGTTATGGGGCCCTGAAGGTTAAGTACAATTTGGACTATTTTAGTTGGAATGGTGTCATTATGACACATACTTTATTTTGTAGAATGTGTTAAAATAAGCAAGTTTTATAAGAAACATTTTTTTACCCAAAAACATCGAAGTTACCGGACTTTGAAGATTGACTACATGGACTAATTTGAACTTAAAAAATAAAATGGCGACGGGGTATCATTATAACGTGTACTTTTAATGATTTTTTCCGTATAGAATACGCTAAAATAAGCGTCTTTTATTTGAAAAACTTTTCCCTAAAATCAAAAATGGCCGAGATAATGGACTTTGAACTTGTACATAATTTGGACCTCGAAAAAAAATCATCGACGGGACGTCATTATAACGTGTGCATTTTATGATTTTGCCGTATAGAATACGCTAAAATAAGCGTGTTTTACTTGAGAAACATTTCTCTAAAATCAAAAATGGCCGAGACAATGCACTTTGAACTTGTATATAATTTGGACTTCAAAAAAAATACCATTGACGGGACGTTATTATAACAAGTACTTTTTATGATTATTCCGTATAGAATACGCTAAAATAAGCGTGTTTTATTTGAAAAACTATTCTCTAAAATCAAAAATTGCCGAGATAATGGACTTTGAACTTGTATATCGGGACGCCATTATAACGTGTACTTTTTATTATTTTTTCGTATAGAATACGCTAAAATAAGCATGTTTTATTTGAAAAACTTTTCTCTAAAATCAAAAATGGCTGAGATAATGGACTTTGAACTTGTACATAATTTGGACTTCGAAAAAAAACCATCGACGGGACTTCATTATAACGTGTACTTTTTATGATTATTCCGTATAGAATATGCTAAAATAAGCGTGTTTTATTTTAAAACTTTTCTTCATAATCAAAAATGGCCGAGATAATGGACTTTGAACTTGCATATCGAGACGTCATTATAACGTGTACTTTTTATGATTTTTCCGTATATAATACGCTAAAAAAAGCGTGTTTTACTCAAGTAACTTTTCTCTAAAATCAAAAATGGCCGAGATAATGGACTCTGAACTTGTATATAATTTTGACTTCGAAAAAACAACCAGCGATGGGGTATCATTATATAGCATATTTTTTTTTATTTTACCGTATAGAATACGCTAAAATAAGCATGTTTTATTTGAAAAACTTTTCTCCAAAATAAAAAATGGCCGATTGGACATGAAACTTGTATATCATTTGGACTTCGAAAAAAAACCATCGACGGGACCTCATTATTATAACGTGTATTTTTATGATATTTCGTATAGAATACGCTAAAATAAGCTTGTTTTATTTGAGAAACTTTTCTCTAAAATAAAAAATGGCCGAGATAATGGACTTTGAACTTGTATATATTTTTTATTTGAAAAAAAAACTATCGACAGGACGTCATTATAACCTGAACTTTTTATGATTTTCCCGTATAGAATACGCTAAAATAAGCGTGTTTTATTTAAAAAACTTTTCTCTCAAATCAAAAATGGCCGTGATAATGGACTTTAAATTTATATATTATTTGGATTTCGAAAAAAACAATCGACGATTTCAATTTAATACCTCTACGCGTTCACGAGGAAAAAGGTAGTAATTTTAAAAATAAAAATATATTTTTGGTATGATTTTACTAAAAATGTCTACTTTTCGTAATTTTTCCTCTATCTATGCTATATGAAGTTTCTTCGTGCCAAGTTTCAACTTTCTGAGTTTACGCGAAGTAAAGTACCCTTTAGGTTTTGAGTTTCTTGCGAGTACTCAGTTTCAAAATATGCGACTTAAATTGCTATTTCTTTTGATTGGGATGACATAAAAGTTTGGTTTTGCTACGTCCTATAGCCTTGAGTATTTGACATGAATTTCAATTTAATACCTCTACGCGTTTACGAGGAAAAAGGTAGTAAGTTTAAAATTAAAAAAATTATGTTTTTGTATGATTTTACTAAAAATGTCTACTTTTTGTAATTTTTCCATTGTCTATGCTACATGACGTTGCTTTGTGCCAAATTTCAAGTTTCTGAGTTCACGGGAAGTACCCCGTAGGTTTTGCGAGTGCCGAAAAACTATAAAATTTGCAGCATAAACGACTGTATCTTTTGATTGCGTTAGCTTATAAATTTGATTTTTTCACAGCTCCAAAGGACAATAGACTTGAATATTTGATATAAATTCAGCTTGATACCTCCACGCGTTCCTGAGAAAAATGGTCTTGACAGACAGACAGACAGACGGACAACAAAGTGATCCTATAAGGGTTCCGTTTTTTCCTTTCGAGGTACGGAACTCTAAAAATGGCCGAGGTAATGAACTCTGAACTTGTTCTTCCTTTTTGTAAAGGGTCGGCAACGCGCATGTGACACCTCTGGTGTTCCAGGCATCCATATGCTACTGCTTACCATTTGGCGGGCCGTATGCTTGTTTGCCACGTTGTGGTATAAAAAAAAAGAGTAAAATAAGAATACAATTAAACAAAATAAACGGAATAAAAACAGAATCAATACAAAATGACAAAGTAAAAACAAAATACAGACGAAAAGAAAAAACAAAAATAAAACAAAAGTAAAAAAAAAATACGTTAGTGTCGTGGAACACTCGGTTAAAACGAAGTAATATTATTTAATTTTTGACTTTTTCGTATTTTTTGTCGTTTTTGAATTTTTTGAAATTTTTGAAATTTTTGAGATTTTTGAGATTCTTGAGATTTTTGAGATTTTTGAGATTTTTTAAATTGAGATTTTTGAGATTTTTGGGATTTTTGAGATTTTTGAGATTTTTGAGATTTTTTGAGCTTTTTGAGATTTTTGAGATTTTTGAGATTTTTGAGATTTTTGAGATGTTTGAGATTTTTGAGATTGAGATTTTTGAGATTTTTGACATTTTTGAGATTTTTGAGATATTTGAGATTTTTGAGATTTTTGAGATTTTTAGATTTTTGAAATTTTTGAAATTATAGAAATTTTTGAACTTGACTTTTTTCACTTTGTCACTTATCACTTTCACTTTCACTTCACTTTATTCTATTTTTTTTTTTTTTTTTTCATTCCATTTCATATGTTTCTCCATTCCATTTCATGCTTTTTCGTGACGGTCACGTGACTTTTTTTCGCCTAGCCCCCCATCCGCGAACCGTCCGATAAGGAACTTCGTTCCAATAAAACAGAACTAAATAAAAATATTACGTTGCGTTTTCTACCCATAATTCACGATGCTTGAAATCTTCGAAAATGTACTCAACAGTCTAGTCAAAACACAAACAAAGCGGCTACCGCTCAAAAAGGTACGTATTGGCGAGACACGCATGAGTTCATTGCCCTACTCGCCGGCTTCCCGCGACTCGCTCCTCCGCTCAGTTCCTTTGTCGAGTATGTCAGCTTTATCACCCCGCGCGCGCTTCCGTAAGCAAGTACCTACATCGTAACAGCTAAGATGCCAGCGCCTGGTTGACTCATGGACTAGCTTGTTAAGAAGCGAGCCGGGGGTCTACTTCTAGTGGTCATTACATAAGTAAGCCGAACAGGCGTACCATCAAGGTCACGCGCTATAGTTAAGAAGATTTCCTCTGAACGCAAATATTGTTTCTGTTTAATTTTAGACGAAATATCATTAATGAAAGTGACACAAATTGAAATATCTACTTTAAAAATCCCTTTTTGATTATTAGAATGTGAACTCTGATGACTTTAATAATTTATTAAAACGATAACAGCCTAATAATACGAAATTACCAAGAAACTTAAATTTTCATTGCTTAATTTGCATATTGATTTTATTGACATATTTTGAGGTGATGATATAGTTAATCCTTATTTTATGAACTCTAATTTTTTATACGTAGTTTTTTAGCGTTGTCATACTATATAAAATTGCACTCGACGTAAATGACACAAACTAGTTTTGTACAACAATAAAACTGTTCTAAATACAAAACAGTTATATTTACTAACTCTAATATTCTTTTACTCAAGTTATGGCAAGCTAAAAAAGTTAACCTCAAATTATTGAATTACAAAAAAAGCACCAATTGAATATGACACAAAACGCACTGAAAGATTCTCATGTACACACTGTATTTCCAACTTCAATAATAAGTGACTTTAGAATTTTCGAAACTTAACCCTCAAAATATTGCCAACGAGACGGGACTATATGGTCGACTGGTAGAGAACGCCATTATTATTGCCAGTATTCCGCCATTTATTCATGCCATTGCCATTGGCTTTGTAATTCTATTCTGGTTTATAGTAATGTATTATGCTGTTGGTTTTCCATTTATGTAAGAGAAAAAATTTTTTTTGGGGCATTAAAGTTTAAATAAATAAAATCAACTATTGGCTGTATATGTCTGTGGCTATTACCTAAGCAGTAAGCATCCTTTCACTGCGGAGGTCACGCGCATCTCGGGGCATCCGACTGCAGGACTGGGTACTGTACTGTGCTCCCTAATTACTCATGTAGTTACTAGTACAGAATAGATCGGATAACAGGTTCTCAGCAGGTATTTGTTGTAATTAGGCGGTTTTCACACCGATGCGGTTAACGCATGCGGCGCCAGTGTGATAATCGCCTTAGCATAAAGATGTTGCATCTAGATAATGCAATCACCTATCCAGGAGACCCTCCCAAGCAGGAGATAACACTGTTTAATTTGTATTTGTTACAAAAGGACAGAAGAAAATGAGAAGAGTAGGGCAGATAGGGTTTAATTTGGCCACTTTAAGCAGAGTTTGTCTATTCAGACGTCCGCCATTTTGTGCCAATTAGGAACTATGACACCCTTTATTCAATGTGTAAACATATATTACTATATTTATATGTGAATCTTCGCTGTTAAGATTCTGACATACGAACTTATTTTTTTCTTTATTGAAATGTCAGAAAAAGGCGCAGTAACCAGTTTTGGCCACTTTTTTCCATGGCTCCTAACTACTGAATGCATAACAGATGACAGTGTCATCTGTGCTGCCATAATTTACTCTTATATTAAATATAAACCATAGACTTGTAAATTTGACTATACCTTAATAAAGATGAAAATGGCCAAAACTGGAACAGTGACCACAACCGGGGCATCTGCCCTACTTTAAGATAAGCAATACCGTATACTTGTGTACCTAACCTAATACGAACGGTATGAAGTTATGATTGTAAGATTAGAATCTGAGGTTATAATTATAAATTAAGTGAGTTTGTTCATTGAAATTTCATCTAATTCCGATAAATTTATCTTTTGCCTTATTATTAAGTAAGTAAATCACCTCCAAACATCTTATACTCAACTTCCTATTTACTGTCTTATTCCGATGTAGGTTAATTATTAAAAGACTTAGCGATTGCATCAAAGTTCAGTAAAGTCTTTCTTTAAAAGAAATGCGTCAATGAATGCACCACTCTAAAGAAGGCGATACACCTTGGTGTCTGTCCGTCCTCCGTCTGTCTATTTTTACCCGGTGTAAAAGTTTGCCGCAAGAAGCGGCAGGACTACTTTCGCGCGCCCTTGGCTCACTTGCTACTTGCACCTGATGTATCGTGTATATCGCACACGGCGATATAGCAACATAAAGCCTGACCAGAAATATAAGATCATGCGCCATGTTGCGGAATTTCATTGGAACTAATTTCTTGCACTGGCAATAATTTTACTGACAGAATGATATGCATGTGTCGATCTAAAGTTTAATATACAAAGACTGATTAGAGACATTTGGTTTATTTCTTAGTTGTACATATTTTTAATAATTTGCGAACAAAGGTAAAGGTATCTACTATGCCCGGACTTCCCCTACCTATGACTTGAAAACGTCACATATTCTCGAACGCACCCATAAGGTGATAAGCTAAAACAGCTATTAGACATGGCAATTTGTAGGGCCCAACCTGTTGTGTTGGGAGGTGTAATAGGAGGTTGGGCCCATAGGGAGCTGAAGGAGGGTGAGGGAGAGGCAGGGTACACAACAGGTTGGGCCCTACATATTGCCATGTCTAATAGCCGTTTAATGTGCCAATGCCAACCCTTCCCTCATTAGCCCTCGCGGTGCGGTAAGCGCATCGGGAAAAACAGGTAGAATGGAGAGATACACAGTGAAACCTGCGCTCCAAGGGTTCATTAGAAAATTTAATTTGCGTGAGCTCCTTTCTGAGGTTTTATCGGCTATCTCTCATATCAATCTTATGTACCTCCAACCGGCCCCAAAATATGGTCATCACCAGGCGATCACTGACTGGCGATACTGATGGGCACGAGTCCTTGTAAATATACAATAAAGTTTAGGATTTTACACAAAAAAATTTACCTTAGTGTATTATGTTGGGTTGAGTTGGGTTGGAGCTGTGTCTGTCCAGTGTGTGTGTTTTTTTTCGAATCGCGGCCCTGATACTTGTACCATAGGTACCTAATTTCTTGCCTTGTCGCTTCAAAAGACTCTCACTATTCATCATCTGTAACCATATTTTTACAATATTAATACACTTTAGAAACGCCCATTGACAAATAAGGTGAAGCGAGATAATGGCGAGATCGCCATATATCAAGTCAAGGCCCGAGTCTGAGATGATTTGAGAAAACACTTGGTATGTCCGTTGGCCGTTCTAATACGAGAGCCTTGGCTTCTGTTTGGACTGTTTGGAGAAAGGTCACTGGGGGATCTTAGTATTCAATAGCTTGCTTGTATGTTTTGTTACCTATTTTATTTAAGTATTTTAGGCGGTATTCTAATATAAAAATAATTAGCGTCAAAACCAAATTCTGTCTATATTTTAAAGAAATGTTTTACTCTGTTATGTTTAGAATTGTTTTCATTCAAATATTTTTGTTTAAATACTATATTATTATGGAAGGATAATCTCATCATGTCTAAAAATGAATTCGAACAAAAGTTACTCTACTCGTAATTAAATAAAAAACCCCATGCAAAAGGCCAAAGTTTATTAAGAATAAAATAATAGACTGAATCAAACTCAAAAGATTTTCACTCATTGTTTCAATTAAGACGGAAATAAATACGTAGGTATACGTAAGTATGTGTAAACATACTTTTATTTTTTCGCCTATTTCTACTAAGTTTACAAGATAAATAAATATACTAGTGCCTTATGTACTTATTTAACTACAAGGAAGTCTTCCTAAACGATTCAATTTGTGGTGTAAGAAAAAAATCCACAGCTTACCAAGATTATGGACATAATGATACCCATTACATTACCCACTCATAAACATACATAATATTATACATCACATTTAATAACGCGGTAAAACAAAACCGAAAAAGAAATTAGATACATTGAGGAAACACCTCAATTAGACACAAACCCGCGTTCACAAGATGTGCGTTTGCAAACCGCAATTTTTGGTAAATTCGTAAACAGATTGGTGTTACGTCGAATATGCAGCACGTGTTTCAATCATTAGCATTTACATTTTGTAAGCTTTGCCGTGTGTGCGTCGATATAAAAAAATATACAGCGTTTGCACGATTGACACAAGTTAAAAGAGAGGCTATAAGAAAAAACGTGCGTATTATACGATTATGTAAAACAAATAAAACTATGTATAACAATGTAACCAACTGTTTCCCGCGACTCTAACCAGATCGTCGGTCCACCTAGTCTGGGGCCTTCCCACACTGCGTCTTCCGGTACGCGGTCGCCACTCAAGACAACACTTTCTGCCCCATCGGCCATCCGTTCTGCGAGCAATGTGTCCCGCCCACTGCCACTTAAGCCTGGCAACTCTCTGAGATATGTTGACAACCTTGGTTCTCCTGCGGATTTCTTCGTTTCTGATGCGATCACGCAGTTGTGGAGATCCTTGGGGGAGCCTTCGGTCCAGCAGTGGACGTCATTCGGCTGAAATTATGATAATAATGTAAAATTACTCTAAAAATGTCGGTATGCCTAAACACAAACAAATATAAATGGCTATTCTGATTCTGAACGAAGAGCGTAAGTATATTTGAATTCCTTCCATTTTGCCGGAATATTTTAACCAAAATCTATTTTCACATGAAACTATGATGTCAATGGTCATCGTCATCACATGGTTTGGTCATGTAACACTAAAAAAATAGAGGCTTAAGTAATAAAAATAATTTTGCGATACTAAAACTCGGTGAAATATTACAAAATCAAACCTTAATTATGTTATACTTCAACACTTATAAGAGCTGAAAAAGTGAAAATTTTGCCGCAACATCACTTAAAGGACACATAATTCAACTATGACCTCTATCTGCCTCTAACTTAGACCACAGACATGTTCTTACTTGATGAGAGGTCATAGTAGCATGTTCTGTTTAAATCACGCCACATGTAGGACACTAACAAGATGTTACGTCAACGTAATGCCTGCGTCTAATACGTTTTATAATTTGGCCTAATGTTCATTGCAGTGCATTCGATGCTTTAGGTGCGGTTTGCAAATATCTAGATTAAGTGTTAGATAATACCTAATTACATCTAGCGCATGATCTAGAATCTAGATTAGATAATCAGTGCTGCAAAATATAATGGATTTTCGAAACATGGATTTATTGTACAGATGTAGTGAAATTTATTTATTTTTCTTTTAATAATGGGTCGGCAACGCGCATGTGACAACCCTGGAGTTGCAAGCGTCCATAGGCTACGGTAGCTGTCCAAAAATATTTCTTCTACTTTTTCTTAGTCGAAATAAGATACCAATTATGCCCTTAAACGGATCACCAGTATTCTTGTTATACCCTATACGTACTTTGCCACTGTAGGAAAAAAACTACACGTCTATTGAACCATATTTCAGTTTTTCCGCGGGATTTGTGCGTATTCGAATACGCACGCCCGTTGAAGTCTTTTGGTTTGTGCTGTACTAGTGCTGATATCTGACATTTAAAATATCAGTCATAGTTTTGAATTTGATTTGATATTCTTTTCAGTGCATCTTTTTTAGGGTTCCGTAGTCAGTTGACTACGGAACCCTAAAAAAGACTGATTAGAGGCCCGTCCGTCCGTCCGTCCGTCCGTCCGCGGATAATCTCAGTGACCGTTAGCACTAGAAAGCTGAAATTTGGTACTAATATGTATATCAATCATGCCGACAAAGTAGTAAAATAAAAAGTGGAAAAAAATGTTTTATTAGGGTACCTCCCCTATACGTAAAGTGGGGAGTGAATTTTTTTTTCATTTCAACCCTAACGTGTGATATATTGTTGGATAGGTATTTACAAATGAATAGGGGTTTACTAAAATCATTTTTTGATAATGTAAATATTTTCGGAAATAATCGCTCCAGAAGTAAAAATAAATGTGTCCCCCCCTCTAACTTTTGAACCATAAGTTTTAAAAATATGAAAAAAATCTCAAAAGTAGAACTTTATAAAAACTTTCTAGGAAAATTATTTTGAACTTGATAGGTTGAATAGTTTTTGAAAAAAAATTACAAAATAATTTCTGAATAAAGTTTGTAATTTAACCGTATAAGCAGGTGTTTATTGTACCTGTAATTTCTACAAAATTACAATGAAATAACGTGCTTTCAAATAAAGTAAAAACAGTGAAAATCGGTTCACGCAATAAGGAATTATCCCATAAAAATCATCTTCCATACATTAATCTCGCGCGCAACAATTTACTTAATTTGCCAATAGATGTCGCTGTACGTGGAACGCTCATATCATATCCTACATGGCGGTGTTATTTTAACTCTTAAGTGGGGACACTTACTGTGACGGACGGAAAACTACGGAACCCTACACTGAGCGTGGCCCGACACGCTCTTGGCCGGTTTTTTGTATTTATTTATAATGATAGCGATATTTTAACGGCCTCCTAGCCCAGTTAGTAGTGACCCTGCCTACGAAGCGGGAGGTCCTGAGCTGAATCATCAGGTCATTTAGGTCATTTAGGTGGTCAGGGCATTTATTTGTGTGTTTATCACAGATATTTGTACCTGAGTTATGGATGTTTTCTATGTATTTAAGTATTTACCTATATATATATATATATTATATATATCGCCGTCTAGTACCCACAACACAGGCCTTATTGAGCTTACTATGGGACTAGGTCGGTTTGTGTAAGATTGTCCTATAATATTTTTTTTTAATATTTAGAGTTATATGGTTTGAATACTCAAATACCCTGATAACTTGTATACTAAAATAATAATTTAAAACAAAAAAGAACCGACTTCACTAGCCTAACTATTACTCCACCTTTCCAAACTACTCAAATCACCTATGGAGGTGTGCCTATAATATTTGGAGAGTCCTCTCGATTCCTCCAGGATCCCATCAAGAGATCCAGGCCCTGTAGCCAAGATGACAATCGTTTGCAGAAAACGAAACGATACGCTACACGCTCTCGCTCACTCTTCATTAGTGCGATAGAGAGACGGATAGCGTTTCGATTCGTTTTCTGCAAACGATTGTCATCTTGGCTAAGCCCCCTGATCTGATGGCGATGGGACCAACTGACAACTTTCAGACAAAAAAAGAATGTCCAACTGTTTTCGATTAATCGGTGAAGATAACAAATAGCAAAAACAAAACCCCCGACGAATTGAGAACTTCTTCAAAATCTTGAGTCGGTTGAAAAATACCTACATAAATAAAATACACAGCAAGGCGATTTCAATAAATCAATTTAAACATTAACAGACACAAACAAAGTGAAACTACCCAAGTAACACATCAAAGCAGTATAACGGCCGTCTTACAGCATATCTGTATGCTTTTAGCATTTTGAGTTCGTTTTATAGTAGCATTATAAACGTTTATAGTGCTGATATAGGTCTTAAATGGGCACAAATTACCCAGCTTGAGATCCTATACATGTCATTTAATAGCATTACAGGCGCATTATGTCTGCGCTATTAGCATTATCGTTGTCATGGAAAGTGCCAATCGCATTAAAGAAGCATTAGTACGCTCTATTAAGTTGCCAACTGCATTAAAGAAGCATTAATACGGCCAAAAAACTTGCTAATCGCAGTAAAGAAGCATAAGTACTCTCGATTAACTTGCCAATCGCAATACAAAAGCATTATACTAGCATAAAAGTGTAGTAAAATAAACCTTACGTCAATGCAAAAACGTCTCTAATACCGACGGAACAAATGTTATAATACAATGAACGTTGTGATTTAACTACTTTGTCTCGCAATATAAAATGGACGAAGACGGTACAAAAAACTGAATGAGTGACACGTCATATTTGTTTACATCGTAACATAATTTATAAAAGTTTTTGACTCTTTTACGTTATTATATCCTTCAAATATTACTGCGCAATGTAGTTTATTGTAAATGTGTATATAAGATTCATTGAAAATTTTCACGCGCCTTTGATTTATTTTTGTTTTACTATAAAATATTATAAAAAGATATGCGTCAAATAAACAAAACAATTGTGTAATCCTCGTATAGAAAGAGTTTTGCATTATTAACATAATAGTGTTGGTTGAGCAGTCTTAAATTAAGTTATTTCATTATTATTAAGTTATTTTATTATTTTCCTTGTATAAATAGGTCCGCATGATTTTATTTTTAGGTTATAAATTATTTACAAAATGGCGTTGGTCTATATAGACGGAGAGCTAGCCACGTCAGATATGATACAATAATGAGCGCAACTTTTGGTCTAACGTTTTTTATCGATTTTTGACCAGTTTTGAGTCGATATTCCAACATATTCACTACAGATAGAATTATAAAGCAAACGACTATCGGTTCTTGAATCTTTTATTTCCATTCTGTAGAGCCGGATCTTGAAATAAATGAGCCGTTATTTTTTTATGATATTTTAAAAATATGGTCTAAAAAACACTTTTATCGATATTCGAATGGTGTAAAGAATCTTACATATACGTAATCTACATGTTAGGGTTCCTCTTTGATGTGTCTAAAAACTGTAGAGAGATTTTAATTTTTAACTAATTAACACAAAATTTATGACCATTAAACCACTTTTTTTGCCTAAATCAGTTCGACTTTGATGTAGAATATCTCGAAGACAATGAATATTGAAGTAAATAGGATAAATAAGGATACTATATTGTTTAAAGCCGTTACTGATAAAATGATAAGCTATATAAACCATTAGAAAATAAGGGAATCAGATCTAAGGTCGCGCCAGGGAGCCCCTTAAAATATAGGCCCTGTCCTTTATAACTGAGACAACTCCGGCAGTTTTTACCTAGTTTGGTATTACTATTTTCCAATTAAAACATTTTGCTAGTCTGTCACTTTGACATCCACCTATTAAAAGCTGCCAGATGCCAGGATCTAGCAATAAGAATAGTATAGCAATCTAACCAGACGGGTTTCGTTGCTCTCATTATTGTGTCATATCTGACGTGGCTAGCTCTTAGTCCAATAGCAGATCAGTGACCCTTAAAAAAAGCTTATTAATGCCTACAGCATTACACGTGAATAATTATGCTATTAAACAACATTAAGCATTATATACTACTTAAATTTGCTATTGTAGACTCTAAGGCACTAAAACAGCTAAAAGCTGTATAGGGGCTGTTCATAAATTACGTCATCAATTTTTGACGATTTTTTACCCCCCTCCTCCTAAAATCATTCAACCGTCCCCCTGCCAAATAAAGTGATGTCATTTAAAAAAAATGCGTTTTTAGCATAATTGTAAAATAAAAAACTATTTAGTAGATAATATTTTATAGCATTAAAAATTTATAGAAAGTCAATGTCTAACACGAATTTCATTCCTTTTTTTACACATTGAATCACTTTTTAAGATGCAAGAGAGATGATGTGATCTTCGGAATGACCCCCCCCCCTTTCCTACGTCATGCTACCATCATCCGATGTCCAGACCTTCCCCCCACGTAATTTATGAACAGCCCCTTATAGTGAATTACTTGGCTTTATAATGGTTTATATTATTGCTATTATACAGCATTAGGAATGTATTACCTACTTATAAATGCTATTGTACACCCTAAGGCATTAAAAATAGCTGGAAGCTGTATAGCGAATTTACGTGGCATTATAATGGCTAATATTCATGCTCTTAAACAGCATTAAGCATTTATTTATGCTACTGTAGAACCTAAGGCACTAAACCACACCGAAGCATTAGTGTAGCAAACCAAAACGCAACTGTACAGCATTCAGCTGTACAGTTGCATTTTGGTTCGCTGCACTAAAACTAATGGCTAAACAAAAGCATTTACATATGCCATTATACAACCGTTATACAGCGTAAAGCATCGTATAATGCTATTGTAGAATCTAAAGCACTAAAAACAGCTGAAAGCTGTATACCGGATTTACGTAGCATTATAATGGCTAATATTCATGCTCATAAACAGCATTAAGCATTTATTTATGCTATTATAGAACCTAAGACACTAAACCACACCGAAGCATTAGTGTAACAAACCAAAACGCAACTGTACAGCATTCAGCTGTTGCATTTTGGTTCGCTGCACTAAAACTAACGGCTACACAAAAACATTTACATATGCCATTATACAACCGTTATACAGCGTAAAGCATCGTATAATGCTATTGTAGAATCTAAAGCACTAAAAACAGCTGAAAGCTGTATACCGGATTTACGTGGCATTATAATGGCTAATATTCATGCTCATAAACAGCACTTAGCATTTATTTATGCTATTATAGAACCTAAGGCACTAAACCACACCGAAGCATTAGTGTAGCAAACCAAAACGCAACTGTACAGCATTCAGCTGTACAGTTGCATTTTGGTTCGCTGCACTAAAACTAAAGGCTTTAAAAAAGCATTTAAATATGCCATTATACAACCGTTATTCAGCTTAAAGCATTAAATAATGCTATTGTAGAACCTAAAGTACTTAAGTGCTTTTAAACAGCTGAAAGCTGTCCAGTTGCGTTGTGGTTTGCTGCACTAAAGCTAAAGGCTTTACAAAAGCATTTAGATATGCCATTATACAACCGTTATACAGCTCAAAGCATCATATAATGCGTCAAGTTGCTCGGTGAACGTATATTAGAGTTTATACGGTCCTTAAGTTCTAAATAAGTTAACTACTCATATGTTATAATGCTTCCTGTGTTACTTGGGTATACAAACACAACCTTCAACCTTTTCGTTTTTAAAGCAAAGGTGAATTTCAAAACGAAGTTCCGAACTGGAATAATAGCATATGGTCATTAACAAACTTGCAACAAGGTTCTTCATGCAAAAACAATCTTCAAAGTTATTACGACCATTTTAAGTTTTAGCCCCATGTAAGTATGGATGTTACGAAGCTCAGGGTCAAACTAAACTGGTAACAGACATGACAAACTTCTTCACTAACTTTTTATACTTATCCAGTTTAAATAGAAGCCCCATCTAAGTCTAGACGCTACGAATCCCAGGTTCAAAACAAACTGGTTAAAAGACATGGATGTGTCGGTAATGGCAGTTACCAAACTGCCCACACGTCTGCCCACGGCGTGATGATGTGCCGAAAGGGTCAGCCTTCAAATGCACTGAATTTCGCAATACAATTATAGAGGACCAAATATGTCTATTTGGATGCGAATATGTCAAAATAAACCCAGCCTATGTACGCTCGTTAAGTTTGTGCATTGTGCAAGTAGCGATCTTGGTTTTAAAGTTGGCCAGGGACTTCGCTTCTAGCACAGACAGAGAGAATCATACCGTCTATCAATGAAATATCAAACCCAGAACTGAAGGATTTGTTTTCTTGAAGTGGTTTGCATTCTTTGACCTCCACCACTACAGCTGCCAGTGTCCAGATCTATAAATAAGCATAGTATAGCAAACTGACTTGAGGGGTTTCGTTGCTCTCATTATAGTACCATATCTGACGTGACCAGCCCTCCGTCTACTACTGCGGATTTTGGTTTGCCAGATTATATTTCACAGTTTACCCGGCAATATTGATACTGTATAAGGGCCGGTTGCATCAAACCGTCTATTAACGTCAACGTCATCGTTAAAAAAATATTGTATGAAAAGTTTGACAGTTTTCTATCGGATGACAGCTCCATCGCTATATTTAACGTTGATCAGTTTAGGTACATCTCGTAGCGCACGCACGTACCAACAAGTGCAAGCCATTACATAACTTATAGCTAATCAAGTTGAAATGTTATACTTGGGATTGAAGACTAATCTGAGCTGAAGCTCCCTCCCTCTGTATGGGGTTCTTTAAAAAGTTTTTAAAATGTCAACAAGACGCATATAACACCCCTAGACTGCTGCTGGCGTCCAAAAGCTGCGACAACCGCATAGATTAGGCAGAGTCGGACTATATTCTTGTTTGTCACCGACCAAGTTAAGTATACAAAAAAGAATTAGTCTCCGGCTACGGAATTTGATTTTCTCAACAGACTACGGTGCTTTACAAAAAGGAGTGAACTGGATATAAGAAATGTCAGGCCCTTGTTGCCCAAAACATTTATTAGTGCTTTACCCGATTACCACAAATCTCTGGTAACGACGTTGCCCAAGCCCCACGCATCAGCGCTTGTGGTGACTTATTACCATGCGGTTACAAAACGCACTGAGACCATCTGGCTACAGTTCCATTGAGTTACGATTGACGTCAATATTAGTATCCGGATTTAACGGATAATATTTCAAAAGGGTATTTTTGACTGTATACAGCCATGATATATGATAATGAATGAATGAATGCATTTATTTCGAGTAACTGTGACTCATACATGTTGTTAGTTAACTTAAAAAACTAATCCTTAGCGTCTAGGTTTAGTAACTATATTCCATTTATTTACATTACTAACTACACTACATACTCGTACAAATACATTTTAATATCTACAACATATTACTTTATTTAGACCAACATAGGTATGCCGTCATCTATTTTGATCTAAATTTAGCAAATGCCATTATTTGCCCGATCCAATGCGACTGGATCTTGCAGTCGTACTTATCGACAATCACACTCAGGATGCTATTGGGACTATGCCGGCATCGGTACATCATCGACACGATTTTTTTACGCAAGATGGCCTGAAAACCGTCCGTGCGCGCCTCGGCGAACATACCCGAAGCACTGCACCACCTTGGTAATCCCAGCAACATCCTGAATGCGTTGTTATACTGCACACGCAGGGCCTCATAGGCTCTTTTTGTATACTTAACCCACAGGCTGCTCGAGTAAAATGATTGGCAAAATGCCTTAAACAGTACTATTTTGACCTGATCTGTACATCGAGCAAACCTGCGAGCCAGCATATTCGACCTAACAGCCAGTGCCCTGCGCTCTCGTTCAATATCCAGGTCATCATTCAGGTCACAAGTTATTTGATTCGCAGGTTTGCACGTTGTACAGTGGGAGTCAAGAAAACACTGTTCATGTCGTATTGCCAATCATTCTACACGTGCAGCCTGTGGATCAACTACACAAAGCGCGCTTACAGTGCTCTGCGTGTCCAATTCAATAACGGTTTCAGGATGCTGTTGGGGCTGCCACGCTTTTGTAGTGCGTCAGGCATGTTTGCGGAAGCACGAATGGACGACTACCATGCCATAATGAGAAAAAGAATCGCCTCTCAAGTAAACCGCCTGCGGGCGAGCTCCAACAGCTTGCTGACCGACATAGCGGACAGATGGGACAGTCCGTTTATCAGCCACTGGGCTTCGTTCCATACCCCAGTTTATCAAGATCCCAAATAGTGTAAGAGGTAGATATAATATTTATTTAGGTTAATAGACACTAACACTAGTAATGTAAGTTTGTAATTAACAAACTATGGGCAAATTGGCCTGCAATAAAGAATTTATTATTATTATTATTATTATATGACCTAGATATCTAAACTTTTTTGCGAAAGCTAGGGTGGCCCCATCTATAGGTAGTGTAAAAGGAGGCAGGAAAGTTGGCTTTTTCGTTCCCGTCTTAAATATCATAACCTCACTTTTTCTTGGGTTGTACTGCAGACCATGAAGTTTGGCATACGTCTCACACGCCGCTAGCAGCTTCCGTAAGGCACTGACAGACGGAGCCAACAGCACCATGTCATCCGCATAACTGATGTTGTTTACGCAAACTCCATCAATATGACATCCGACATGCATGCTGTTGAGTCCGGCTATCAGCTTATCCACGTAGAGGCTGAACAGCCTGGGAGACGTGAGCCCCCCCTGCCTCATTCCGCACTCGAGTCTATACTCGGAGGTAAAACTATCCGCCCATCTCACCTGGTTAATTTGGTTCCCGTACCAGTGTTTAAAGATATTTATAACTTCCGCTGGCGTGCCTGTCTCCTCTAGCTTTTTCCATAGGATATCATATTCTACTCTGTCAAAAGCTTTTGACAAGTCGAGGAAACAGGCATAGACAGGAGTTTTCCTACTAATATAATACCCCACCGTATGCTTGAGACAATAAATAGCACTTTCTGTGGATAATGACAAGCACTTAAAATGAGTGATTTCAAACAATAGAGAACATGCGTGAAAAATATTTGATTGAATTTGTTCCATAAACACGTTCAACAACCCCAAATTACCTAATATAAATAAGTGGAAATCCCTAATAATTTTTAACAGTTTTTTAAAGATATTGCGGTTTAAAAACGTAAAATTTTAGGCATTTTTTTTAATACCTCAAATGTATTTTCGGAACTTCAGTTCGATTACTTATGTTCTTACAAGAAATAAAATGTACGACAGCTAAACGCATTTTTTCGTCCCTAAAATTACAAAAATCTTCCAAAAACTTGTTCCGTCCAAACAGTTTTCTGCAACTTTGAGGTCGGTGACGTCACAAAGGTTTTGACGCGTGACGCACATTTTTGACGTTTCAGGGCTATCATAGATAGTCGGTTTACTAGAGACATTTGAATCTACAGGGAAATAGAATCGAATGACGTCTTCCAAAAAATCATGCATGTTCCTAATTGTCGCTAGTCGCGCACCGGCCAGCGTGAGATGCCGACGTGCCAATGAGCTCCCGAATCTCTGCTCATTTTGTTAGAGTGTAACCCACCCATAATAAATAACATTGTGTATACAGAATGTTTTTTCAATAACTAGCCATATTCTGCGAGGTGATTTAATAGGCTATACTAAACAACTTTTACTATAAGACCAACTCCGAAATCACAAAAGTATTATAGGCTGTTTCATACATTTCGACCGATCAGACGACGACGTTTTCTATGGGGAGACCAAATTTTTTTGGGGTTTCTTGGATGGTTCCACAGAAAAAGTTTTTCAGTATGACTTACCTAATCACCTCTCACAATATGGTTTCTCGCAATATATAGTTTTGTAGCCTCCTTAGGAGATGAATTTGGCATAATACTGCTTTAAAAATTTAAGCTTCCATATTCAGTGGTTTTAGATTTGCGTTGATTATCAGTCAGTTTTTAATAGACTTAAAAGCCGGCAATATGGAGAAGCAGGTCTTTCCTCATACATACATCTACAAATCTCCACTTCAACAATGGTGTAGTGTAAACCATGGTATAGGTAGAACAAAACGGGGTATAGCAATCACTAAGTAACGGACACCATTTTTATTCTCAAACTTTGAAGATTTTGCTAGAATCTGTCCGGGGAAAAAAGTCACGTAGAATGTATGCATTGCCATATAATCCACGAGACTTCACTTTTTGGATAAAACAGAAATTTTAACTAAATTCGGACTATAATGGAAACATACACCAGTAATCCTAATAATGAAGATTAATACCAACCGAATCTCGAACTATCGTGCGGAAGACTTGCTCGTAATTAACCTGATCGTCGCTGACCTGACGATTGGGTTGTTGGGCAAAGAAGGCAGGAAACAACCAGCGTAAGTGTGAACTCCCATTACAAATAGTTGTGGTGAATCTTGAGGTCAAGTTATACTAGTGTGTAGAAAAAAAAGGTTTTGGGCAGGGCATAGAATATTAATTAGAAGATTTAGAAACAAACATTGGTTATTTATTACTCAATTAATTACGTTATGGGTTTTAACACGTACGTTCACTTTCGGAGTTAAAGTTGAACTTTTTTTGGTGTTTTTGTGCTGTCTGTAGTATTGCGTTATGTGTGTTGTAAAATGGTTGTAAAGGCGGTCAATACTTGAACACAGGCTGAGAGATGTTGGCAAAACGCCACAAACTACTACTTATTAGGTTATTTCATGTTAATTTTTTTTTTTGCAAAATTGACCTAATTTCATATAACATTTATTACTCCTTATGACCTCAGGAATTCGTGGTTAAAATCTCTCGCAATGCTCACGAGCACTGTGTATATCGTCGTCTAGTACCCATAACACAAGCCTTATTGAGCTTACTGTGGGCCTAGGTCGATTTGTGTAAGATTGTCCTATAATATTTATTTATTTATTATAATGCCCCCGCTGAAGGCCAGCGCTGGCCTCCCAGGCTAGCACCACGCTGAGTCGGGACCATTTCGTGGCAACCATATTCATACGTTAATTATAATTACCTAGTTAATATTCTTGATTAAGTATGTTTGTTTGCATGTTGTTGTTGTCGCGAATAAATGTTTTCTATATATATAAAAAAAAAAAACAGTTTATTGAGTACAAATAAGTGCTTATGACTACTTACATGTTTTGTTGCGGTACATGGTAAAAACCAAAGTTAAGTAAGTGTCTTCTGACCCCCGTACTAGTATGAACTCTATCACGGTGGATCAGGATTCACCGTCCTTAGCACAAGTTTTAACACTTTTAACACGTATTCTTGTAGAATGTAGTTATATTTAATAGTTGTATTTATTTGAAACAGATTCTAAGATAACAAGACTTAAACTAGGTGGGTATACAACATAACGACAAGGTAAACAAAAAACTACCTATGGTGAACAAAAAGCGTGACATCTGGACTGCGCCCGGCTACTTGGCCGGCCGGCTTAAGGATTAAACAAGTAGTATATGCAAAATTTAAGATAAGTTTTTTATACCAGACTATCAAACGATTCTTAGATTTTTTTTTTTTTTATGATCATATATTACATAATACCTATAGCTATTTATGAAGTTTATGTGTGTGTGTGTGTGTGTGTGTGTGTGTGTGTGTGTGTGTGGAGTGTGTGTATGTGTGTGTGCGCGTGTATTGTGTGTATTACACCACGATTTTTAGCAACTGTTCAGTGTTTTCGTAATTAAGTTTTTGTAAATAACCTTCCAGTGACTTTTTACATGAGTATGAATTTAGTGTTCGCAATTGGATTTCTTTACTGATTTTATTGTATAGGGTGGGACTAAGTACATTTACAATTTTTTTTGCGAATTTTGTGTTATGGTGTGGAATAGAATAGACGATGTCATTCCTCCTTCTTAAAGCAAAATAATTTGGACTAGATTTATGTTGTTTTATTAAAAGCTGTTTTATAAAAAGTTGTCTTACGGTTAGAACCAGGGTATCTTGGTAGAGTGTAGTGGTTGGGTACCGAAATTTATTGAAAGTCATAACTTTAAGTACTGAACGTTGGGCTCTTTCGAGAGTAAGTATAATAGTCTTGGATGCTCCTCCCCAGGCAGTAATACAGTAAGTAGTCACTGATTGACATAGGGCATAGTAAATAAATTTTAATAATTTGTTATCGCACACGTGTCTAAGATTTTTGAATACATATATCAATTTTCTAATTTTGCTAGCAATACTAGAGATATGTTCACGCCAAGAGAGATTTTTATCTACTAGAACTCCCAGGTACCGGATAGATGAGGTTTCAGATATAGGTTCGCATGCACAACCAGTATCGCTATTGTTAGAATGTATTTTGATTGATATGTTTTTGCATAGTGATTGCTTATTATTTCTATTTCGTTTTAGTGTAAGATTATGGGAGAGCCACGCATGTACCTGATTAAAACCATTTTGTGCTTCCTGTTTACTTCCTTCACAGAGAACCTCCTATAGATTAATAATGTTGCTTATTTTGTTCGCGCCGAGAGTCACCAAGTCTTGCGGAAGACGTGAGGGGCGGGTGGGTGATAGCGGCGCTGCGATTGGTCGATTCAAGGACCGCGCGCTATCACCACGCTATCACGTGGTTGCGTAGTGATAGGTCTGCAGGAATAACCAACACTAGTGGATTTCACAACACTTATATATTTCGTTATAAATCACAAGTAACAACACGGTAAATAACACAGACGTCCCAATAGTTCGGCTGCCCACCCGAGAATGTCGCTCGCCCCCGTTCGTGCCGAGCTGACCGTTTTTCCCCCTCCTTCCATGACAGCCACTGCGTCACCAGAATGGTCAATACAACTACTTTTAAAACAGATAATTGATTTTATTTAAGTTAGAATTTACAAAAACCTTACACTCGACCATCCTGGCGACGTGCATGCCCCAGGCATGTTTCCGGTGAAACCTTACACTCGGTAGCGAATGACATTCCGATTCGTGATGGGATTGCCGTATAACAAACATACCATATAAGAAACACTATAACGTAGTATTACTATTTATCTTCACACTAAACTTTACCAAGCCAACATATCTTCAGAGGTTAATCTATGTACATTTTCCATATTGTATTATAGTAAAGTCATTTAATTGTATATATACACGTTTCACAAGTAACCGATAAACTATTTAACCAATAGCCAAGTAAATAACAGTTTATCCAGTAACCAAGAAACCAATTAACCATTTATCCAGTAACCAAGAAACCAATTAACCATTTATCCAGTAACCACATAACCATTTATCCAGTAACCAATTAGCCAATTATCCAGTAACCAAGTAACCATTTATCCAGTAACCACATAACCATGTATCCAGTAACCAATTAGCCAATTATCCAGTAACCAAGTAACCAGTTACCCATTTATCCAATAACCACATCATCAGAAAACTTCTCGTTCCAGGCCAAGTTAGAAGCCCCAACCATTTCCGCGTCCTCTGGGGCTTGACCTGAAACGAGATAACAACACATGATCAGCGACTAATAACTAAATTAATTCTAAATACGTATGATACATGGCGTTATTCTTCACAATCATTATCATCATCTTTATCATAACCTGCATCATTATCACTATCGTTATCAACTTCCAATGCGGCCATGTGAATCCATGGCCGCATCCTATCGGCAGCTACAGTGGTCTTCCGTCTATTCTTCATCCCTTCATATTCTGGGATCGGAGCCACTTTGTACCTATCATTGCCTAGCTTTTTAGTTACTTTAAAAGGACCCTCGTATGATGGCATAAGTTTGGTACTTTGACCACTGTTTTGAAAGGCAACTTTTGTAATTTTAACCAAATCACCGTTGTTGTACAAGCGGGCTGGTCTCCTTCCCTGGTCGTAACGTCGTTTTTGTGCCTCCTGAGCCTCGTCAATACTACATTTGGCCTGATCACGGATAGATACTAGCGAAGATTCAGTTTTGAACTCGTCAGTTAGTCCATTTAACACGGGATTGTACTCACCCGACATTGACAACCCGTACATGACTTCTGAAGGTGCTCTACCTATCGTCTTCTGTACGGTATTATTCAGCCCCCACTGAATCCTCCCTAGACTTTTATCCCAGTCCTTTTCATCCCCCTTGAGGTTTTGGGCAGTAAGCGCATCCAAGATCGTTCGGTTATATCTCTCAACCTGACCGTTCGATCTTGGACTCGCGACCGCGTTTAGTACGTGCCTAACCCCGCGATCAAGGCAAAACTTCTTAAAAGCGTGGGAAGTGAAAGAAGAACCCCGATCACTAATGATCCTCTCAGGCGTACGGAAAGTGTCAAAAATATCCTCCAATGATTTTATTACGTTTTGGGTCTTCGTATTTCTGACAGGTTTTATAAACAGAAACTTTGTAAAGGCGTCTACAACAGCTAGTATGTAAGTATTTCCCATTTTCGATCTCACAAAGGGCCCATGATGGTCGATATGCAGTGTATGAAAGGGTTTCCCAATCTTTTCAATAGGGTGTAGGAGCCCCTCACGTACATTTGCAGTTTTTTTAGCATATGCACATTCGATGCAAGCCTCTACATATTTTTTGACAAACCTTTTCATTTTCGCGAACCAATAATTACTTTTAATTCTGTCTAGCGTTTTTTGAAAACCTACGTGGCCAATGTCATCATGATTTCGTTTGCATATCTGCCATCTTGCACCCTTCGGAACCACCCACCTCACACATTCCTTATCGCCTCCTATACATCTAAAGAGCTTGTTATCCCGTATAAGATAGTTTGCTTTGATGTATTCTAAGTTCTTGGGGTCTAGGTCACTACTGATTATATCGCGGATTCGACACAGTTCCGAGTCACCCAGTTGCAGTGTAAGGAGCCAATCATCATCGCTGATCGCCATAACAGCGGGATATGAGTCGGGACATATGGTCTCCTTGTCAACAACAGGATTCCTGGACAACGCATCAACATGTCCCATCTTATTGCCAGGCCTATACTCAACCGTACACTCAAACTCCTGGAGTGCTAGCCACCACCTAGCGATTCGAGGTATAAGGTCTCGTTTCTCAAAAGTGGAACGTAGTGCGCTACAATCGGTAATAACTTTAAACGACTTGCCTAACAGGTATACCCTCAGTTTCTTCAATGCGCATACGACTGCTAAAGTTTCCAACTCATAAGAGTGGAAGTTCCTTTCCTCCGGCGTGGTTTGGCGGCTATAGTACACCACCGGATGAAATGAACCGCCACTCCCAGCGGGACGCTGTAGCAGGATTCCGCCAACACCTAACCTACTGGCGTCCGTATGGAGCTCGGTTTCTGCTGTGGGGTCGTAAATCGCTAATACTGGCCTCCCTACAAGTTTATTCTTTAGAGTTTGGAATGAATTGGCTTGATCCTCTCCCCACTCCCATAAAGCGTCCTTTTTTAACAACTTCGTGATGGGCTGTGCTAGCTGTGCGAAACCCTGAATAAATTTCCTAAAATAGCTTACTAGCCCCAGAAACTGTCTAGCAGAATGCACATTCTCAGGGCAAGGGAAATCGACCACGCTTTGAATTTTGGCTTCCCCAGGGCGCATACCCGCCGAACTTATCTCGAGGCCTAGATAATTAATTTTGTCTTGCAGGAACCTGCACTTAGATAGATTCAGCTTGAGATTGGCCGTTCGCAATGATTTTAAGATGTCCTCCAATCTATCTAGGCATTCAGCGGGCGTTTTACCGTAGATTAACAAATCGTCAATGTAGACAGTAGCCTTATCGAACCTAGCCGGACCTAAGACTTGGTTCATCATACGTTGAAACAACGCGGGTGCGTTTGCCAAACCGAACGGCATACGATTGTATTCGTATTGACCGTCCGGTGTGACAAATGCAGTCAAATGTCGACTATCTTCGGAAATAGGCACTTGGTAATATCCAGACATAAGGTCTAACGTGATGAACCAGGCCTGGCCAGCTAGGCGAGCGATCTCGTCTTCTATGACAGGTATGGGGTATCGTTCCTTAACCGTGATTGAATTTAGCATTCGATAGTCTACACATAGTCTAACGCCACCATCCTTTTTCCTAACCAATATTATTGGGCTAGAGTAGTTTGAAACCGATTCCCTAATTATGCCCGCCTGTAACATTTCGTCTACCATTACCCGGACTTTTTCGCGTTCGTGGTGTGACAGTCTATACGGTCTATATACGACTGGTCGTGTACTACTGAGTTCGATTCTCATCTCTGTGGTGTTTGTACAGCCCAAGCTGTTAAGATCGTAAGCAAAACAATCACTGTAACGATGTAAAAGCTCCATGAGTTTTGTTTTGTCATTTTCAGTGATAGTCTCGCCTATTTGGATTTGACTTTCGTCTAAACCTGGAGTTGCACTCTCGGTTGCATTCATGTCAGAGTTGAATGAGGTCTCTAAGTTCGACAATCTATATACAGCTTGTACGCGCTCCGCCCGAGCCAACACAAAATTTTCCTGTAGGCAACAAGGAACAGAACATGGCACTACCATTACAAAAAGAGTACCCTTCTTTACTTCGTATACACCCCCGCATACTACATATTGTTCGTTAGGTTTCCCCACGACTTTAGTATTTAACATTAGGCTACCATTGACTATGGTACTCGCAGCAGCTCGTACGCTAGCAGCCCCAAATATTTTATTGTGCCCTATAATCTTTACCCTCTCGGACTGTCCCTCGCTATAGTCCTGCATGTCGGGTAACACGTTACCCAAATGAAAGAACTGTAATTTGCTTACGTCTTTATATACAACAACATGCGGCTGTTCGGAGTATGTTTGACCCACAAGAACGGGTTTCTCCAGCAAACAGTCTCTCACCACCCTACTTGGTACGGTAGCGGTAACACCATCAATTGTCAGCGTCAGCTCTCCTGACCCCAAGGATTGTACAAGAGTGTTCCCGAATCCTAGCATGGTAGTTGGCATTTGATCGTGAGAAAGCCCTAGGCTCGCAAAATTTGACTCCCTAATAAGTGTGAGTTCACTACCTAGATCTACGAATGTTTCGAGGGTCACACCATTGACAGATACTGGTTTCACAAACTTATCACGCGGGTTAGACCCCGATATGCGCATGATTTTAGGTACGCCGTCTGATTTTACCGACGCCCCGTCGGACTTATTAGGGCACGTCTCAGGTTTGTGACCTATTTTTAGACAAAGGTTGCATTTGACTAACGGCTTAGGGCACCTAGAGTACGGATGTCCCTTCTCCCTACAATTATAGCAAAATAAATTTGTATTTATCTTTTGTCCGGGTCGATTATGGGTCTTGTCGACTACCCCGTTTGAACTCTTATCTTTAAATAGCACAAATTGGGTAGACGGATCTTTATTATTACTTAATAGGAACTTGAGTAACTGATCAGGATCCTCGCAACGCAACGCCAAGGCGCTAGAGCGCATCATCCTATCGCTAATACCGTGAATCAAGCAATCAACTGCGCGTCTACCAGTGATTTCGCACTGATTCAGCAGCGCCAATTTTTCATAAAAATATACCTCTATAGGCTCTTGAACCTTGCTCCTACGCTTGAGCATGTCTTCTAGTAGTTGGCCATAATTTTGCTCTGATGGAAATGCATTAACTAACTTAACCTGCCACTCATTCCACGAGAACAAAATAGTGTTAAGGCTCTCAAACCATGTTTTGGCTAAACCCGACAACTTCTGCATGGCAAAGTGTATTATTGTCTTTTCATCCCAGCCGTAGACCTTCGCGCACTCATTGACCTTATTTAGCCAGACTTGAATTCGTTGGGTTTTGTCGGATGGATTAAATTCTGGAATTATGTTTTTATGATCAATGCCTCTAGTAGTCTGATTTTGGCTCAGGCCTGGCGGCTGGGTTGGCAAAACATCTTTAATTGACTTAATTATATGAACAATGTCTTTAGAAGAAAAAGTAGGACTATGAGTACATGACCTTTTATGTTGCCGGTCGGTGCTGGCGGAGTCTCTTCCGGCTCGGTCCCGTCTCAGCCTGGCGCCCGGCTGCCGGCTGCGGCTGCGGGGCTCCCGGCTCCTTTTATGTTGCCGGTCGGTGCTGGCGGAGTCTCTTCCGGCTCGGTCCCGTCTCAGCCTGGCGCCCGGCTGCCGGCTGCGGCTGCGGGGCTCCCGGCTCCTTTTATGTTGCCGGTCGGTGCTGGCGGAGTCTCTTCCGGCTCGGTCCCGTCTCAGCCTGGCGCCCGGCTGCCGGCTGCGGCTGCGGGGCTCCCGGCTGGTCCCTGCTCGCGGCGCCCTGCTCCGACTGCGACGCCCCCGGCTTCGCCTCGGACTGCGGCGTTCGCTTCTTCTTGATCGGCTCTCGCGTTCCCTTCGCAATTCTTCCTCCATACGTTCAAGCCTCTCGAGTTCCCGCTCGAGTGCGAGTTCCCGCTCTCTTATGCGCCGCTCGTGACTGTGGCTACGACTTCTAGGTCGAACCCTGACTTCGCTGCGCTTAGATTTCGAGCGGTCACGGAGAGGAGTATGAAGACTCCGAGGAGGGCTTGGTTATCCATTCATTTTCTGAAACTCGTCGAAAAATGTTAACAAAGCTATTGAAACCTAAACTTCCAAATATCTCAAAAACTACGCGTCCAGTGCAAAAAATAACCAAATTTTCGACCCCCCTTTAATACCCCCGTGTGTGCACAATATATATATATATATATTTTTTTTTTTTTTTTTTTTTTTTTATCCAATAGCTAAATTATACGTATCGAAATACAGCAGAACTTATTAGCAGTAATTCTTATTTAGTTTCCTTAATCTTTATTCATTGAATGGGAAAAAAAAAAGAGGAGAAAAAAAAAAAAAACTTAAAAATAGAAAAAGGCGGGCTTAACACCATAAAGCACACCGCAAAACACAGTAAAAAGTGTTTGGGTATTCAGAGCACGTACAGTTCAAGAAAAGGTTGGGTGCTAAGAACACGTGGCCGGTGAAGGCCTACGTCCACGTGCTAGACATACATACATACAGTAAAAGTATAACACATTGCTGGTAAAAGTCACGTCCCCGTGGTAACACAGTAAAATAACTGGGTGCTGAAAGCACATGGCTAGCGAAACTCTAGGTCCACGTGGTAGGCATAGTAGGCATACATACAGTAATTACTTTCAACGATAGAATAAATTGTCCATGTCTTGTGAAGTAATCACTATCAGAACAAGAATCTAGTTTAATTAAACCTTAAAATCAGCAAAGGTCGCAGTTAGTATATTTATTCACATAAGTCTTCCTGATTTTAACGTGTAACCAATATCTAGCCATGCGGGTCACCGCGACATATTTATTAATATAATGAAGGCGTGTACTTACGGAGTTCTGATATCCCTCTTTCTGACTTGATAGGTCTGCAGGAATAACCAACACTAGTGGATTTCACAACACTTATATATTTCGTTATAAATCACAAGTAACAACAATAGTTCGGCTGCCCACCCGAGAATGTCGCTCGCCCCCGTTCGTGCCGAGCTGACCGTTTTTCCCCCTCCTTCCATGACAGCCACTGCGTCACCAGAATGGTCAATACAACTACTTTTAAAACAGATAATTGATTTTATTTAAGTTAGAATTTACAAAAACCTTACACTAGTGATGGGACATGTGTACTACAAGTAAACGGTACTGTACCGTACCGTACCGTAATTTGTTGTTGTTGATTGAGGTATTTACTGTTTACTAAATTGATAACAAATAACAATAATGCCAATATGTATATGTCTACTTTAAAAACGTATTACCAATAAATTTTACCTAGTCGCCTTATAGACTAATCTAAAATTACCTTATCTGTGCATTGAAAGTACTTTTAGAAGCGACTCCCATGTGACACCCAATTCAAGGTGTCTTCTAGAAGCAACGCTCATGTGACACCCATTAATAGTTGCTTAAAGCCACTCCTATGTGACACCTATTGAAAGCGCCTTATAGAAGAAACGCTCGTGTGACACCCATTGAAAGCGTCTTATAGAAGCAACGCTCATGTGACACCCATGGAAAGCGTCTTATAGAAGCAACGCTCATGTGACACTAATTAAAACCGTTTTATAGAAGCAACGCCCATGTGACACCCATTGAAAGTGTCTTATAGAAGCAACACTCATATAACACCCATTGAAAGCGTCTTATAGAAGCAACGCACATGTGACACCTATTGAACTTGTCTCATAGCAGTAACGCTCATGTGACACCAATTAAAAGTTCCTTAAAACAACTCTCATAAGACACCATTTGAAAATGTCTCATAGAAGCAACGCTCATGTGACACCAATTAAAAGTTACTTAAAACAACGCTCATGTGGCACCCTTAATACCCATATTTATTATAACTACATATATGAAAAGAAAAACTACCGACAGAATAAATCTTTAAATTATACCAACTACTCAAACTAAAAGATAAAAGAAAATAAAACAAAGATCTTCTGTTTTCTATTGTACTTCGTATATTTGTTAAGTCGAAAGTACGTGGTGCCGGTATATAAGTCCGGTACACATCATCCGCACATCACTATCCTACACGTGCTTCCGTAAGAAAGGAATAGCACATTGCATTATTAACATGATAAAAAGAGACGGGCATACTAACTACTTCTCAATTGACTAATTCAAAATGAACTCCGCTGGCTAGAAACATATTAAAGTAAAAAAAATATTTTGAAGTAAAAGTGGAATGTAACTCCAACTCTTTTGATTCTTAACGTTTAAAAACATTTGCCACACCACCTTACACTACAATATGCCAGTATTTTGAATAGTTTTCATACGTATTTTTTTTTAAAACTTGCATACACGCACACTACGTGCAGGTCTAAAAAATGGTCGCAACTGAACGGCTCGGCGGACGCCCGCGCAATTTATTAGTCGTTTTACTCCAACGAGTGGTGACCCCAAGTCGCCTTGTAAGGCTTATCTAGTGGTTACCTTATCTGTGACTTCCTTCCAAGTATGCCTTTATGGCCCGGGGTGCCCAATGTTAAAATATGCCTCTGCATACAGTGTATGGTACAGTGTCTCTAGAACTCAGAAAAATACCAGAAATGGTTCTACAATGGCGGTTAAAAAGCACCATTTATAATTTGTGGGTTTGTATCCTTATTAATGAGAGCCTCCATGAAACGAAAGTAAAACTAAAGTGTGTCATACACATTTTCAAAGAATATAAACAAAATAACATTGACTATTTATTTAGCCGATGACTTACATTCGAATCCAAATAAAAGAGTAGGTAATTCATTGGCCAAATGACCTTGAATGAATGAATGATTTTTAACCGACTTCAAAAAAAGGAGGTTCTCAGTTTGGTTTCTTTTCATTCTTTAAAAGTGCATATGGACTACACTATAATTAAGACAAAGGCAACGCAACATTGATGACTAATAGACGGAGAGCTAGCCACGTCAGATATGACACAATTGAGAGTAACGAAACCTCTAGTCAGTTTGCTATACTATGCTTATTTCTAGATCCGGACATCTTGCTGCTGCAAAGTGGTGGAGGTCAAAGAATGCAAACCACTTCAAGAAAACCAATTCTAGAGTTCTGGGTTTGAATAGAATATAAATATTTATTTGTATGAATACGTACAATTAGGTCTTATAAATTAGTTTGAGATACAGTATTCAGTGTTCAGTTGATGCAATATATAGGTAATGAGAAATTATATAAATAATTAGATTATATCATTGCCAAAAGTTTCTGCTCGGGGAAAGTAGTGCCAAACGTACTTAAAATACATAGTTTGTCGCCTACTATTTTTGTTTCCGTAATAATACGCAATGTTTGTTGTTCTAATGTTGAAATATAGGCCCTGTCCTTTATAACTTCGGCAGTTTTTATCTATTCTGGTATTACTATTTTCCAATTCAAATTTTTATTTAGTCTGTCACTCTGACCTCCACCCATTAAAACCTGCCAGATGCCCGGATCTAGCAATAAGATAGTTTAGCAGTCTAACGAGACGGGATTTTGTTGCTCCCATTTTTGTGTCATATCTGACGTAGTCAGCTCTTAGTCCATAAGCCAATGTCAATAAAACTGCCGAAGCATTCTAAAATTAGTAAATCAAGGTAGTTCAAAATTGACTGGAATCAATTACTCTGTGGTTCCTAAGTATGGTTAATTATTTAATCGATTAATCTTTTTAAAAGCTTGATCGACCATGTATGTCACGGTTGAGTCTGACAGGGCCTTGATAGATCATTGTTCACTTGGACGTATATTTTCTAGGGTCGGTCTAGGTAAACGTATTCATATTCAATAGCTGGTCTAATTGGTCATTCTTAAATTTTATTATTTTCAGTCTCAACTACGTTATAAATATGCGGTTTAATGGAGCTTAAATGGAGAAAAACACTGGATTGTGACATTAATTACCTAATTCGTTTGAGAGAAAAATACCAAATATTTTCTTTACATGGTGAAATCTAGGACACGCGGTAGCGTGTCAAGCCAAGTTCAAGTTTAACAGAACTGGCGAGCAGCACCGTGTGTAATATTACACGAACCATTTGGAGCCACTTTTTACCCCCTCATAACTCAAAAACTATTTCACATAAACATGTCAAATTTGGCTCATATATTGAAACTTGCAAAATACATATGTTCTCCTAATTTCATAAACACACCTTAAACGATTATTTAGATATTAACGTCCAAAAATCGTCATTTTTATTACACATTGACCTATAGACCAAAACTCTAACCCCGTTCCAAATGACCTAGAAAGTTCAAATTTGGCATCCAGAGGTAGTAGGGTGAATACAAAGAAATAAATCAGAAACTAGTAAATTTTTATCATTTTTTCAATTAATTGATTCTATTAGGAATACTTAATATATAGTGCCTGTAATGTAAGAATTAGTAATAAAATTGATGACAGCTTGTCTTTATGACGATTGTCGCCGGAGTGTCCTTGAGCGTTTGGGCGCTCTCTACCCGCGCCACCCGCGTACCCTTCTCATTGCGATCGTGCGTAAATCCGCCGCGATGCACCGCAATAATGTCCAAAGAATATGACTTTACTCAGAGGCGCGCGGGCAGATTTGTAATAATCATACCTAATCCTTTTGTGGATGTTTTGTGATTTGAATAATTAAGTACTACGGTGACATTTTTTAGGAATGCTACTAAATAAGATAAGTAATAACGATCTCGATTAGTAGATTTTTATGTAAAAAAATGAAAACCTAGATTTTGAATTTGAAGTACAGTGAGCGGCAAAATATTTATGAATTTACGAAATATGGTTAAAAATATTCCGCATATCAGAAAAAAATGAAAAAATACTGACTAGTACAGCAAAAAAAACTGAATACACATCAAAGCGGTGTTTTCATGTGAATTTGGATTTTTTTTGCTGTGCAAGTGAGCTTAATAGATGGTTATTTTTTTGTTGCGATTTTAAATATTAACCGTAAAAATTCACTTAATTACGATAAATTAACAAAACTAAGCCTGTTGCGAGTTGCGAATAGTAAAAATGCACATGTAAGGAGCGGTATTTGTGCACGAAATCGTCATACAAATGAGAGCTGTAAGCCCATTAAATTTAGATCTTTAAAATATAATACAGCGCAAACACTTCTTAGGGTTCCATAGCCAAAATGGTAAAAACGGAACCCTTAAAAGTTTTTTGAAACATGTCCGTCTGTCCGTCCGTATGTCACAGCCACTTTTATTATAAAACATATATTACTGAAATTTTATCTAGAGGTGTGTTTCACGTGCCGCTACTTAGTTTTCTGGCTAAATTGCTAAAAAAATCTTTTAGATCAGGTACTCCATATATACATATGCCAAACTAAATGTCAAAAATATTTTTTTTGTAAATATGAACATGTTGTACGATACGGCTTTAAAAATATCTTATATATATATAGAGTATTTTTAAAACTTTTTTATTAAAACAATATTTTCAGAAATAATTGCTTCGAAAGTCTAAATATAATAGCCCCCATCTAACTTTTAATCCGTAAGTCTAAAAAATATGAAAAAATACCAAGAAGGCTTAGTACTTAATTTTCTACGAAAATTATTTCACATATTATCGGTTCATCCGTTTTTGAGTTATCTCCAAGAAACTACTTTCTACGGAACCCTACATTATACATGGTCCGATACAAACTTGGCCGGTCTTTTAAAGATATTTGATAGGTAGTTTAACCCTTAGTAGTAATTTATTTATTCACTTGTGTTGATAATTAATATAAAATTTGTATTTATTTGCATTTCACCGACATAGTAAAGTTTTTTTTAGGGTAGTCAACGCGCATGTGAATCTTCTGGGGTTGCAGGCGTCCATAGGCTTTATAACTGCTTTCAATCAGGCGGGTCGTATGCTTGTTTGCCAGCGTCGTGGTATAAAAAAAAGCTTTTTTTCCTTTATTCTTACATACATTGTTACGTACAACTCTTAAATATCAGCAATTTTTTATTAGATTCTCAATCAGGCTTTGCTCTGTGATACCTAGTTAGTAGACTGAAATTTGGTATGAGTAATTATGTGTTTTCATTACGCCTACAAAGTGGTAAAACAATAAGTATCTGAAACCCATTGTTGGATAGGTCTTTCAAGAAGAATATGCCTTAAACAACTTTTGGATAAAACGAATACTTTCGTAAATAATAGCTTCGAAAGTTAAAATGCTCTTTGATTTTTGAACCGTGGGTCCACAAAAATTGGGAAAATTCCTGGAAGTGAGGCCATTGAAATACTTATCACGTATTTTCAATAAAAACTATATGGAATAAAATCGGTTGAGCCGTTTTTGAGTTATGCCTATGGTAAAATAACGTAAGTGCCACAAAATATTTCTTTATAGACTACCTTTTGAATGGATGTATTGTAACAGGCCGGCAACTACGGATCCCTACACTGAGCATAGCCCGATATTCTCTTGGCCGGTTTATCTGCAATCCTTTGCAGTTTATTTCGCAATTTCTAGATTTGAGTAGTTAGTACAAAGTATAACATTAAAGATTGTGTTTAATTTTAAAATAAAACGCATATTACATTCGTTTAGAACACGGTATTCTTAAATAAATATGTTTAAATAAATTCGGTTCTTTGGAGTTTTTTATTAAATTAATTATTAGTCTATTGTATTGCAGTACTAGCAGATTTCCGCAACTCGACGACTAATGCCTATTTTGCGTGATGCATGCGTCTACTAAAACATTATAATTTTAGTTTACTTACATGACCAAATTTGTTTTCAGAGCAATGTGAGATTCATGATTTTTGTTTTTTCTCCATTTTTATTTCATTAGTTTTTTACTTGTATTATAATCTAAATAAAATACACTTTATATACGAACTTACATAAACATGCATACGAGTACATTATCTTAAAAGATAAAACGTCTATACATTATTGATTCCGGAAAGACACGTTATATCCGCACCGCATGAACCCTCTGCAGTTATTTAGTCTTTAGGCACAGTAAGTCCGATATTATTGCTCACGGGCCAAGCACAAGTATATGTAGTACAAGGGAAGCTTCTAAGCTCCTCCGTGCTAGCTGAAGCGACACAGCCTCCTCGTCTCAAAGCTAGCTCACGACTGCCAGCAACGCCGTTTTCGAGCTAATAACGCACGAAATGTGGAATTATGATCAAGTTGTTTAAGAAAATTTAATCAATTTAAATATCCTACGTTGAGTTTGTAGTGTTCTGTAGTACATATATTTTAGTTCAACAATATTTTAAATCGAATGAGCCGTTCAGTAGATATAAGCAAAATTAACCGTAAAACGACATTTCGTTACATTTACATAACGGAGAAACTATACGTTACACGAGTTATTCAAACGTTGACAATGTTGTACATGAAATGGTTAATAACATTTTTTTTTTTTTAATTTTTGCATGACCCGTTATTGAGATATATCCCTTAGAAAGTAACAATTTTCGGCCACAATCAGCGCCTAGCGCCTTATGTGGATTTTAAGGTCTTCACGTGAATATATAACGAGTAGAATTGGTATTCTATTCTTACTTTTTTTTATTTAAACGTATATCAGTTTTAGTACTTATTATATAACTACTTATATACTTATTATATAACTAGTTATAACTAAAAGTATAGGTAGTCGACTTTTGTATTTATTACGTTATTAACTGGGATTTAGTTTTAATTGTTATTTCAATATTTGGCGCACATCAATAGTGTAAGATATTCATTACTTATAAATGGGCAATTCACTTGAACATTTCAAAGGTACAAGAAAATATGGAAAAGAACACAAAAAAGACAATTATACCCCGTAAACGTAGGAAAATACAGTAGATTAACAAAAACTATTCGGTATTAATTTTATTACAAATAACAACCTACTAATAAATTCTGTACAAAATGCAATGAATTCCCATCAAAAACATAAATGTGAAATGAGGGCCAAGTTCAATATACATATATGCCTTGGTTGTTGACTTCAACGACAAAAGAAGTGAGATCTAAATGGGTGCCAAGTTCAATGGTCAGTCCTGAAATTTGTTTATAACAACATAAAAAATTATAACAACTCAAAATATAATTTCTTCTTAAAACTTATGATAATATATTGAAGCCTAAAGTTTGACTTGGCTAGTTCTCTATCAAATAATTATGATATAATAAAAAATCAAGCGAAAAAAAAATTTTTCTGTATGGAGCATTGGCCGGCTGGGACGGCGTGTCTCATAGAAAAAAAAAAGTTTTTTTGCGTCCAAAATTTTTTTCTTCTTCTTTTTCTTAGGTGCAATACGTTATCAATTATGTCCTTAAACGGATCACCAGTATTTTTTTTATTTCGACCCAGTTAAAATCTTTGTAAATTATAGAAATGGCTTACTGACCAAAAAAAGTCAATCACGCCGGGGCGATATTTGCATACAATGCACCGTTAGTTGCAGAATTACGTAACGTTACATAATGGAGAATGTGTTATTCCGGGAAATTGGTAACTGTTTACATTTGTAGAGATGGGCGGCGGAATGGAAGATGAGTCATTTTATTTAAAGTTTTCTATTCCACTTTTTTTATTTAAAAATTTTCGATGATTTCTACTCAGAATTACGAGCACTTTCGATTAAAACTAGAAGGACAAAAAAGTTTCCCAAAATGTAACCGTTACCGGAATAAATTAGTAACCATATTCGTAGTAAAAAGAAAAAAATACATTGATTTAGGACAGCTCTTAGTTGCTACTACGCTGCCTATAAATAAACTCAAACTCAAACATTTATTCAGTATGTAAGCCACAAGGGCACTTTTACACGTCAAAGTAAAAGAGAGAAAAAAAATCAAACTACACCGGTTCTAACCCTACACCTCTGACCCGAGAAGAATTATGTCCGGCAAGAAACTCGGCGGGACTTATTTTTTCAAAACAACAGTACATCAAAACTAAACAATACATATGTATAAGTGCGTTGTTCTACAAGAAAACATATCAAACCAAGGTGTAACGCCTCTCTCGTCACGCTGCGCTAAACGACATTATCCGCCGGTCTCTTGCCACCGTCAATGTGCCGGCGATACTCGAGCCGGCCGGTATAGCTAGAGACGATGGCAAGAGGCCTGACGCTAAACGGTTGGTCGATGTCACAGGGGACAAACGAGCTGGCAGCTTCCTCGCTCAACGCATAAGTATTGCAATTCAGCGAGGAAATGCTGCCAGCGTCCTCGGCACGATGCCACAGGGGCCCATTTTAGAGATAGATTTTTAGTTTTTAGTTTTTTTAAGTAAGTTAATTTTAGGTTATTTACATAGTTTATTTTTCGCATGTACCTATCTTTAATAAATAAATTCAACCAAGGTTAGATTAACCAACAATAGGTTATAGTTTAAGAAAAATACCAAAGAAAAAAGATGAGTCCAAATCTGACTATTGAAAATAAATTACATACAAGTTTGATATACTTTCTTACCTGGACTGTGTCTTCTACATAAATTTCCAAATTATAATAATCCATCATCAACAGTTAGAAACAAATTTTGAATTAAAAAAAAAGTAAGTGATTCTAGTATACAATAAACATACTATTTCTAAATTATCCTTAGAGATGTATAAGGTCTCCAAGTGTCTTGATCTATATATTCTATATAATAAAAAAAATCATCTCGTGATGAGCTCACTACTACCAACATACGCAACCACTTTTCGACATCTCGTAAATTGGTTTTATTACCAACAGCATTAGTTAATGCCAAGTCGAAATCTGGACAACTCATAACACTCAGGTGCTTCATCGATCAGGGCTCAGAAGTGTCATTCATTAAGGAATCTGTGGTTCAACTGCTCGGACTTTCTAGGATTCACCACAAAAGCCCAATCACAAGGCTAGGAGAGGATGAGAGTTGCTTGAGCTCTCATTCGTCGGTAAACGTGAACATTGCATCACTCCTAGATCCTAACGTTAAGGTAAATGTACATGCTTTTGTGTTAAACAAACTCACATTGACTCTTCCAGAAAGACGAGTTGATGTTGGGTTCTGGTCCGAGCTGTCTAATTTAGATTTAGCCGATGCAACTTTCAATGAACCCGGACGAATTGACTTGCTTATTGGTGGAGATGTCTTCAATCAAATACTCATGGGTGGTCTAATTAAAGGTCCACAAGGAGCGCCCATGGCGCAGCAAACTTCCTTAGGTTGGATCATTTCAGGGCCGGCTCACACCAGTGCGTCGGAATTACACGACAAGATCAGCGTTAACCACATTCATGTCATTGACAACGAGTTCCTGAAGAAGTTTTGGGAGCTTGAGGCTGATCCTGTTGCACCATTCCCAAGCAACAATACACCGAGGAAGAAAAGAAATGCGAAGAAGTTTTTGCTGCCACTACTAAACAGGATAGTAGCGGTAGGTATATAGTCAAGTTGCCCTTCCGTGATGAAACTCCACGGTGCACTGAAGGGAAACTTTATCTGTAGCAGCTAAACGATTTAGCTTACTCGAAAGAAGATTCGAGCGAGAACCCCAGTTGAAAGAACGATACGCAGCTGTTATTAAAGAATATAATGAGCTTGGGCACATGGAAAAGGTGCCAATGGAAGATCAAACTAAACCAGGAGCTGTGTATCTTCCTCATCACGCTGTTATTCGAGAAGACAAAACCACATCAAAGGTACGAGTAGTTTTCGACGCCTCGTGCCCCGGAATAAACGGCGTGTCGCTGAATCAAGATCTATTGATTGGCCCACGACTTCAACAAGACTTATGCCACATCCTGTTGCGTTGGCGTTGTTTTCCAATCAGTCTTGTATCTGACATCGTGAAAATGTACAGGCAGGTAAAGGTCTACGATGAAGATGCTGACTTCCAACGGATCTTGTGGCGAGATAATCAAGACGAACCTGTAACCCATTATAGACTCCTCAGAGTTACCTTCGGAACAGCCGCAGCACCTTATCTAGCTGTTAAAGCACTGCAACAAGTTGCACATGATTATGGAGAAGCCTATCCTTTGGCAGCAGACAGGGTCTTAAACGATTTCTATGTGGACGACCTTTTGTCAGGTTGCGAGACAGTGGCTGAAGGAGAACAAATATACAAGGAACTCAACGGATTACTCAGCAAAGCAGGTTTCGAACTAGCAAAGTGGAACACTAATAACGAGCAACTTATGAAGATAATCAATCAAGATTCCAGAACTGAAGAAGGCAATGTGGAGATAAAGCTGGACACAACCATAAAAATGTTGGGCCTGGCTTGGAACCGTAAAGCCGATACGTTCGAATATGCAGTTCAGTTACCTCAACTGAAATTTCCAATAACGAAGAGACGAATGATATCGGACATATCTCGGTTATTCGACCCGCTTGGTTGGCTGGCACCAATTATCATCTGTGCGAAGATATTCATCCAAAAATTGTGGTTGACAGGCGTGGACTGGGACGACGAAGTTCCGCCTCAATTAGTATCAGAATGGCTGAGTTATAGAGAAAGATTGAATCAAATTGCCAACTTCAGCATTCCAAGATGGGTTCACACGGAGAAGAGCAACAAGGTTCTCGAACTTCAAGGCATTAGTGACGCCTCCAACGAAACATACGCTGCGGTGGTGTATCGGCGTACCATGGATGAAGATGGAACTGTTCATGTTTCACTGATTACAGCCAAAACAAAGGTAGCGCCAATAAAACAAGTGTCAATCCCGCGTTTGGAGCTGTGTGGAGCAGTGTTACTTACCAAGTTACTGGTGGAAGTCTCACGGGTGATGAACATTGAAAAGTCAAACATACATGCATGGAGTGATTCCACCATAGTATTGTCCTGGCTCAACAGCAGACCTAACCGATGGAAGACGTTTGTGGCAAATCGAGTGTCAGAGATACTTACTTCACTTGATCCTTACCAATGGTCACACGTTTCCTCCAAAGACAACCCAGCTGATTGCGCCTCCAGAGGTACTACCTGCATACAAGAAGAACACCTGTGGAAGGAAGGTCCAGTGTGGTTAAAAGAAAAGGATATAGTGTATCCCAAGAACGTGCATCTCCAAACAAATTTAGAAATGAAACCAGACAAGATCTGTTTATTAACTACCTGCATATCTTCTGAAGGACTTGACATCATCGGAAGATTTTCCAGCCTCAGACGGCTCATCCGAGTAGTGGCTTACTGCAAAAGATTTATGAAACGCTTGCAAGGAGAGAATTTTACAGCTTGGCTAACTACTAAAGAAATTCAAGAAAGTTTGACTACATGCATTAAGTTAGTCCAAGGTAGTCATTTTGAAGCTGAAATCGAAGATCTGAAAAGGAAGAAAGAAATTAAGAAAAGCAAACTTACCTCGTTGAACCCCTTCATCGATAAAGCAGGACTCTTGAGAGTTGGCGGACGCTTGCAGCACGCGTGCCTCAGTGAAGATATGAAGCATCCTATCATCATTCCTGGGAAATCACATTTCACAGATCTGCTTATTTCTGACGCGCATGAAAGAACGTTGCACGGCGGTCCCAGTCTGATGCTCAATTATTTGAGGGCCAAGTACTTTATACTTGGAGTCAAAAATTTGGTTAAGTTTTATGTGCGAAGGTGTGTGACTTGCATTCGCTATGCAGCGTCATGCAATTACCCTTTGATGGGGCAGTTACCTGCCGCCAGAGGGCTCCCTAGTCGACCATTTCGTCATAGCGGTGTTGATTATGCCGGCCCTATAAGCATCAGAACTTCGAAGGGCCACCATTCATACAAGGGCTATATATGCCTGTTCATTTGCATGTCAACCCGAGCGATCCATTTGGAAGTGGTGAGCGACATGACTGCTCAAGGATTTTTAGCAGCTTTTAGGCGGTTCGTGGCTAGGCGTGGCCATTGTTCAGATTTATGGAGCGATAACGGCACCAATTTTGTGGGCGCCGCCCGCGAACTGAAGCAGTTGTATGCTGATGAAAGGTCCAACATAGCAACCGAAATAGCTGACCAGCTAGCAACTAACGGTACAACATGACATTTCATCCCTCCTCATGCGCCTAACTTCGGAGGATTGTGGGAGGCGGGTGTGAAGTCCACCAAACATCACCTCAGAAGAATCATAGGAAACACAACTCTCACCTTCGAGGAAATGTCAACAGTTCTGGCCCAAATAGAAGCATGCCTTAATTCGAGACCAATATGCAAGGGCAGTGACAATAGTGACGCTCCTGAGCCATTAACCCCAGGCCATTTTCTAGTTACAGAGCCTCTTGTACTGGTACCTGATTTTAACTATGAGACCTCAAATGTTAATAGTCTCAGAAGATGGCAGCTGACTCAGAAACTAGTAAAAGATTTTTGGCGTCGTTGGTCGAATCAGTATCTGATGCAGTTCTATCATCGGTATAAGTGGGCTCATCAGACTCCTGAGCCAGTTGTTGGTGATGTGGTTTTGGTCAAAGAGGATGGTCTTCCTCCATCCAGATGGTTATATGGTATCGTAGTTGATAAGCATCCAGGTGCGGATAATATCACACGAGTCTCAAATGTAAAGATAGTATTATAAAAAGGGCTGTTAATAAACTGTGTTTCCTTCCCGTAACTTAATTTAATTCTTTTGCATGTTATTTCAGTAAAATTCAACGAATATTTTAATTGTATGTATATTCAACTAATGCCTTTGTTTATATTATATTGTATATTGTCCCATGGTGGGCGGAGTTAAGAAAAAAACTGTATTTTTGTTCTTGGTGGGCGGAATGTCAAAGCCTCATGTTCGTATTATAAAATTAGTTAACAAAAATTTGATTTAGAATCTTATTCCTACATCGCGCTATTAAAAGTTATGCAGTAAACATATATAAGGGTCGGCAAACAATTTGTATTTAATCAAAAATTCAAGTGAGTGTTAATATTATACAGTGTGTAGCAATAAAGTGGTAGTAGTAATAATCAGTGTGTTATTTTTGGACCCCGAACATTGGGTCTATTAAGGACGCGGGTGTACGGCCTATTGCTGTCGGATCGACCTTTCGACGTTTGGCTGCAAAGGTCTGCGTTCGGAGTACGCGTCCTAAACTTCAGAAATTGTTTCAACCAATACAGGTAGGGTTTGGTACTCGCGGAGGCTGCGAGGCGGCGGTTCATGCTGTACGTACCTTTGTACAAGATGACGCCTGTGAAGTGCTCTTAAAGATGGACGTTAAGAATGCTTTTAACTCTGTCAATAGGGACACCCTGCTGAACGAAATCAAAATCCATATACCGGAAACCTATAATTTTCTTCTTCAGTGCTATCACACTCCTTCAAAATTATTGCACAAAGATAATGAGATCCTTTCGGCCGTAGGTTGTCAGCAGGGTGATCCTCTTGGCCCAGCAATATTTAGTTTGGCAATTAATTCGATTATTCATAACCTAAATTCAAAATTAAACATTTGGTACCTTGATGATGGGACAATCGGTGGAAATTGGCAGACTGTCTTAGCGGATCTAGTCAAAATCAAAACTCAGTTCAGGGACATAGGACTAGACTTAAATTTTAATAAATGCGAATTGTATATTTCTGATAAGATGGCTCCACTGGTTTCTCAAATCACTCAAAATTTTAACGATGTCGCCTTGAATATCAACATTTTGTCTAAAGACAGCCTGTTTCTGCTTGGTTCGCCTATCTTTGACGAAGCCATCCCTCCTCTCCTTAATAAGTCAATATCTACATTCAATAATCATTCGGGTCGCCTCATCAAAATCAACAGTCACTGTGCTCTATTTATCCTAAAATTCTGTTTGCTTGTACCGAAATTTACTTATCTATTGCGCTGCTGTCCCATCTGGAAATTTCCCAATTTGATTATTCCCATAGACCTAATTCTAAAATCGCAAATTGAAGCCATTCTTAACGTCCACTTTAACGAGCAGGCATGGACCCAGGCCTGCTTACCGGTAAGGTTCGGCGGCTTGGGAACTCGAAATATTTCAAGCGTTGCTCTGCCGGCATTCCTGTCCTCTGTCCATAGCACGTATGATCTCACAGGAAATATCCTTAAAGCCTCTACGGCTACAAGCTGTGAGATCGCGTGCTTGGGTGGGGCCACGAATGCCTGGCTAGCTATGCCGGGTCAAAATTTACCCGCCAAGCCCAAATACCAAAGAGCATGGGATCATCATCATCATCATCATCCTATCCAGGCCGATTTCGACCATGGCGACTGGTTCGCGCTGGCTAGTGAGAGCGACGTTCGTGGGCCCTCAGGTGACTGACGTAGCCTATTTTAGCAGTAAATGTACGGCCACATTTACTGCAGGTCAACACCCCTCCGACGAAATGATAGTTTATGGCCGCAGGTGGTCGGGCCTTCAACTCGTCACGCTTTGCGTCGAGTTCTACTTGTCTCTGATCTTCGAAGGCTTGCACTTTTTTGCTCACTGTATGCCTCCACTTTGCCCGGTTTTGCGCCAAAGTCTCCCATTGCAATGGCTCAATGTCACATCTCCGCATGTGGCGCTTCAGCACATCTTTGTAGCGCAAAAGTTGGCCGCCCTGTTTCCGCTTACCACTTTGCAGCTCCGAGTAGTAGATGCGCTTAGCCACTCTGCCATTGGACATTCGGGAGACATGACCACACCATCGTAACTGTCGCCGCATTAGATAGGCTTCAATGCCGCTGACATTAGCACGGCGTAGAACCTCTGTGTTTCTTACACGATCCGACCAAGCTATGTTCATAATGTCGCGCAGGCATTTCAGGTGAAACCTATCCAATATGCGAAAGTGCTTTCGGTAGAGGCACCATGTTTCAGAGGCATACAGGAGATTGGGCAAGACTATTGCCATATACACAGAGACCTTGGTCTGGAGCTTAATGTCATGTGAACGGAACACCTTGACGCGAAGTTTGCCGAAGGCAGCAGCAGCCGCTCCGATTCTGCAATTAATTTCGTCGTCAAGGTGGCACTTGGACGATATCGTGCTCCCCAGATACTTGAACCTGTCTACTTGCTTAAGAGAGTCGTCGCCGAGTCTGATGTCAACGGGCGCTAGTGTCTCCAACCCCATGATTTCCGTTTTCTTGACACTAATTTTAAGGCCAAAGCGCTGACAGGACTCATTGAGGCTCGTCATAAGCATTTGCAGACTATCCGGGGAATCCGCCACAAAGCACAGGTCGTCTGCATACATGATCTCCGTGATAGTGGCCACAGAAATTTTCGTGCGTGCCTTCAGCCTAGCTAGATTAAAAATACTGCCATCGGCGCGAAAACGAATATGGATGCCGTCCCCTAACGTTTGTAAGGCATCTCTGACGACAACCGCAAAGTAAAGAGCGAAAAGAGTTGGTGCCAAAACGCACCCTTATTTGACGCCACAACTGACACTAAAGTATTCAGATTGTTCGCCCTTTACGCTAACACAGCACTGCATGTCGTCGTGCAGAAGTCTAACGAGCCTGACAAACTTAGCCGTGCACCCCTGTTTCGCTAGCACCTTCCACAAGGCTTCGCGAGGCACGCTGTCAAAAGCTTTCTCCAGATCAACAAAGCATAGAAACAGTGGTTGACCTTGTTCTCTGCTCTTCTCCTGAAGTTGTCGGATAGAGAAGATAGCTTCGCAGGTGCCTCGGTCAGGCCGGAAGCCAAACTGAGTCTCTGGCAATAAGTTCTCTGATAAAGGTAAAAGACGGTTTAATAACACGCGAGCAAAGACTTTACCTGGAGAAGCTAGAAGAGAGATGCCCCTGTAGGAGTTGCATTCCGATCGATCACCTTTGTTCTTGTATAAAGAACTTATGCGGGATATCCGAAATTCACTAGGAACTCGTTCCTGCTCCCACATCTGCCCAAACAATCTCCATACAGTTTTATGCAGCTCTTCTCCTCCATACTTGAGTAGTTCACCAGGAACGTTATCAATCCCCACAGCCTTCTTATTTTTCTGCTGATTTATAGCTGTTACAACCTCTTTTAAGGTCAATGGCTCATCAAGCGTAGGGACGACAGGGAGCGGCGCTAATGCATCTATGTACTGCATGTCTGCAGCACGATCGACATTAAGCAGGATCTTGAAATGCTCTCCCCACCGCTTCAAAACGTCATGCTTGCTGGTCAGCAGCTTCGAACCGTCTTCCGTTTTTAGTGGAACATTGCTGCGAATGCCCGAACCAACAAGCTTACGTATCTCATCATAAAACTCAGACAGCTGTTTTGTATCTGAGAGCCATTGAATGTGTGCGGCTTTCCACCACTTATTTTTGACTTCGCGAACCATTCTTCGCAGCTCCGCACTACTGCGTTTGATGGTTTGTGCGTTTCGATTTACGTGGAGAATCTGACGGTGGTTCCTAACTGCATCGGTCAAGGCCTCGTCATTGTCGTCAAACCAGTCCTCGCGCCTGTTACGCTTACTACCAATCGTCTTTGAGGCAACATCGACGAGATATGCCGAAAGCGCTTGCCAATGGGCCAGAGGATCACCAGTCTCGACATCTGATTCTTGAATTTTGTCATTCACCGCTTGAATGAAAGTCTTCCGTATTGGTAGGCGTTCTAGCTTCCTTACGTCCAGGCGGTTTGACTTAACTAATTCTTTCCTACTAGGAAGCTGAAGACGCAGGCGAATCTTAACCACTAGAAGTCTATGATCACTCCAGCAGTGGGCGCCTCTCATAACGCGAGTTATACGCACTTGAGAGAGGTGTTGTTGCCTGATGATAGCGTAATCAATCAAGTGCCAATGTTTAGACCTGGGATGCATCCAGGTGGTCTTGTATTTGGCCGGAAGCCTAAACATGGTATTAGTAATAGCCAGCTGAAATTGGGCACAGAGAGATAACAATAACTGGCCATTACTGTTCATGTTACCAACACCATGCCTTACCAAGACACTTGGCCAAGCCTCGAAGTCACGCCCGACTCTCGCATTAAAGTCGCCTAACATAAGTATCTGCTCTCTATGACGAATCTTAGAGAGGAGGCTAGTGATTTCTTCATAGAACTTGTCCTTCACGTCGTCCTCCCGGTCCAACGTTGGTGCATACGCGCTAATAATAGTCAAATAGTTGTTATTGTCAAGTCCAAGGCGCAAGGAAGTAACACGGTCCGAGATATGTACAGGGTATTCCTGTAGCTTGATAGCAATAGTGTTTTTGATTGCGAATCCGACGCCTGAACGCCGGGGCTCAGAAGCTGGAGTACCCTTCCAAAAGAAAGTGTAGCCACCACCGTGCTCAACTAGCTCACCCTCGTCAGCCAAGTGTGTCTCACTGAGCGCAGCGATATCCACATCATAACGTCCGAGCTCACGAGCAACAATGGCAGTCTTACGCTCGGGGCAAATGTTGCCCTCACGGTCAAGGAGCGTGCGTACATTCCATGCGCCGAATATCATATTCCTAGTTCTGTAGGTGTTTTGCTTTTTATGTATAATCTTTCGACCGCGATTATAACAGTGCAGAAGCAACCGCGGTTGCTGCCTCTGTCAGGGGTTGGGTTAAGCATTTGTTTGGGACACCTTTTCTAGCCCCTTCCCCGGCTGAGCGGGGGAAGCAGTGCCTCCCTAAATAGGGCTGCTTCGGCACCCAGAGTGCTGCCGAGCCTGTTTTGTTAACCCAGTGCAAAACAGAAGCGACCACTCTCTCTGAGCCGCCTGTGTGCAGGCATTAGCCAAAGTCCAGTTGACACCACAACTGAACCTCTCTGCCTCTACCCATCGCCACAGGACTTTAAATAACTCGGAGTCCGTTCACCAGTACCAGTCAATTGCGCAGGATATATTATAGTGCTCAAGTGTGCGCGCAGACGCAGGAGCACTCACTCTTCCTCGCCCCTCCGTACCCGGTGGAACGGAAGACCATTACGACCAGAAAGGGGTCCGGATGCAGCCTCTGACCGACGTTAACTAATGACCTCTAACGTCGCCCTTAGCCTTCGGCAAGGCTTCGCTGACTTGCTCGGTCCGCCGAAAACATTTGCTTATCAGCTGCGTCTCGCCTTTCCGACCAAGCCAGACTTAATACACATAGCGGGAGGTACCCGTTAAAGACCGTGATGTGATCACTGATCCCCCTCAGCCAGGTTTAGCCCACATGCCGACGTGGTTTACCAGGGCGTGGCCACTGCGTGTACAACAGTTCCTTGGAGCCACTGGCGAGAGATTTGCAGAAAATCCTGTACAAGATTCACCACTAAAAGCGGTTGGCAAGAAGCATTGCCCATAATTTCCTGCTACGCCAACACAGCTGTGTTGCCTGTGGAGCTCCGGTAGACACACTTGGCCACCACGGCCTCTCGTGCTCCTCGGGCGCCGGCCGCTTGTCTCGTCATGCCGCGAACTCTGAACGACATCCTCAGAAGGGCGCTCGTAAGTGCCAACGTCCCCGCAGCTCTGGAACCCCAGATCGTGCGGGACGATGGCAAGCGCCCCGACGGGATGTCGTTAACCCCCTGGAATAGAGGCCGTGCGCTGGTGTGGGACGCCACTTGCGCTGACACGCTGGCGGCGTCCTATATCTCACGCACTCCGGCTTGTCGGTGACACGCCGACAAGCCGGAGCGGCGGCGGACGCCCGAGAGCGCATCAAGGTAAATAAATATAGCTGTCTCGGCGCCAATTACGAATTTGTAGCTTTTGGCGTCGAGACACTCGGTCCGTGGGGCAGGGGTGCGCGCGGGCTCCACAGGGAACTGGGCAAAAGATTGAGGGAGGCCACAGGTGACCCTCGCGCAGGCAGCTTTCTCGCACAAAGACTCGCTATAGCGATTCAACGCGGGAATGCTGCCTGTGTGATGGGCACCTTACCGAGGGGCCAAGGTTTAGAGGGTCGATTTTAGTTATATATTTATTTTTTTAAGTTTAGGCTTAATTTTAGTACTTTTGTTTTATAAATAGTTATGTTTATATTCTTTCTGTTGTATGTTTCTTTGTTGTACAATAAAGTATTTATTTAAAAAAAAATTTAAAAAAAATATGAATAATCAAGCACCGAATGTTGTAATAATCTGCTTAACCCGAAGGTTGACTGGTAGAGAACGCTCTGCATTATGTCCCTCTTACGAATTATATCCTTATTCTTGTGAAATCAAATTAAATAAATAATGTGTATTGCAAAAGCTGAATTCAACCCTTTAAACTTCTCAACAAAGCGTGCGAACGTGTCGAAACTTGAAAGTGTTAAGACCAAAGAGTATCGTATCCGTAGTTCAATCTCGTTAAGCACCGGAAGCCGAAATGGCGGCAATTAACAGTAAATGCCCGATGAGGCCATCAGAGTGCATCCTTGCATTTGCTAATGCGAGGCCGCTACCCTATACAAAGTCCTAGTTGACAGATTCTTTAGAAAACATGATTACTCGTTAGCATTTAATAATATGCAAGCTGCCCGAAAGCTTTGAAAAGGTTGGAAAAGTTCTCGGATACTTCCAGAAGCTTTCAACCTTTTTTTTTATTTAAGAAAAGTTTCAATCCCCATACAAAAATTGTGAGACGCTACAGAAAATTTCCTATGTGAAAAATTCCGCAAATTTTTCATCGGCACTTCAGTACTCGTAAGAGTCTGTGTGGAGTGTGTGGAATGAGCCGTAGAATTCATCAGTCTCCATAAACTAAGACAGGTGTATTTGCATAAATTCCAAATGGGTTAAATAGTAGGTACCCACATAGTGCAATGTGGGGATTAAGGAAATATTGCCAAAAAGAAACAATTAATAGAAGCTCGAAAGCTGCAATATTCTTAGATAACTTAAGTTTGCAATTTCCTTCACAAAAATCTTGCGTTTCGTACCTATGGCCCCAGTAGTACCCGCGGCTTCCGCGCCTGAAACAGATAGTTTTTAACAAAACAAAAAGTTTATTTTACTACATACCTTTACTGTCAGTGTTAAATATACAGGCTACTGCTTTGTATGGTGACCGGCGCGAGTCGTTCTTAGGTAACCTAAATGACTGAATGTATTGAATTTTCACAACGTTTAGCCTTGAGGTTTATGACACCGGGACTATAGTGTTGATGCCCTCATGCCTTTTAAGAAATTAGTAAGTACTAGGTATATTTAAATATTGTAATTACCTATACAGGGTGACTGGTAATTCGTCGTATTCCTTCAAGGGGGTTATTCTACAGCTTATTTGGAGTGATTTAAGTCCAGTCAAGCAGGGGTCAAAACTCACTGGTTTTCAAGTTATTCAAGATTTTAGATTTTTTTAATAAATACCCGCTTTGTGACCTAAAACTAGTATTTTTTTTAAACTACGTATTTTTCAAATAAAAAAAAAGATTTTCCGAATAGCCAATAAATCACTGATTACGTAAAATAATAAAAAAGTACAAACATATCAAAATTTTGCAAATAAAAGCATCTGAAGTCAGAAGTTTTTTTTTTTTTCAAATCTTGTTACATTTTAAGGCATAACTAAAAAAAAAGTAATAACACTTCGCGTACAAATTACAGTATTTATTTCCTCAGTTCATAAGCTTTCTAAAAAGGTACAATTTATGACATTTTATGCTCATTTTTTACAATTAATAATAATAATACCAGAGCAGGTACAGGACTTAGCGTACTTGACTTTACTTGTTTGTGTCGTTTTAAACTCGCCGAAGGCATACTTTGTCTCCAGTTTCTTATCTTCTGAGACTTTAAGTTGCCCGGGGTGATACTTTGGTAAGTAATTAAGTAGCGGAATAAGAAAAATAGGAAAAATACAGTTTCATTATTAAATAAAATTTAATCTTAAAAAGGAAAAATTATAAATCTTGCTCGAACTGTTTGCCCTGCCTGCGTATGCAAGAACGAAGCCTTCTTCGTACTTCAGTGATTGTCACTCGCCTCGAAAGCCCGTCTTTCATCGTCTGTGCAGCTGCTAGGATTTTTTGCCGTAGGTCTTCTACGTCACGTATCGGTCTGTCGTAGACCAACGCCTTCATGTGACCCCAGATGTAAGAAATCACACGGAGTTAAATCTGGGCTCCTGGCTGGCCAAGGGGTTGGGCCACCTCGACCAATCCATCTTCTTGGGTAGTTTTCATCCATCCACTGCCGCACACCCCGGTAAAAGTGAGCAGGGCAGCCATCGTGCTGATAAATCATGTTAATTCTTGTCGTAAGCGGCACATCTTCCAGTAGCGTCGGTAGCTCATCCCTCAAAAAAGTTTCATACGCGATGCCGGTTAATCGAGCTGGCAGAAAAAAAGGTCCGATTAAATTATCGTGCACGATTCCCATCTACACGTTCAAAGAAAATCTTTGTTGGTGAGCTCCTTCGTTTGATTTCTTTGGGTTTTGACCTTTGGGAGCCCAAAAGTGCAGATTGTGGTAATTTGTTATCCCGTCACGGTCGAAATTAGATTCGTCCGTCCACAAAATTCTCTTTAGGTATTCGAGATCTTCGATATCAGCATTAATTAAAAATCTGCAGAAATCCATCCTTCTTGCTGGGTCTCCCTCTTCAATAGCGTGTACTGGAGTGTAATGATACGGATACTGTCGAGCTGAGTGCAGGGTAAACCACACCTTCCACTGAGACATACCGAGCCGGTTAGCCATAACTAATTCTCGTCGAAGTAGTACCGTCTGCCCGGAAAAAGTGCAAGATTTCTTCTTCTTCAGCAGGATCGTATTGTTGAGGTCTTCCAGCATCAGCTTGACGGCGTTTAACTGATCCTGTTTCCCGAATAAGACGGTACGATGAACCAAACACGCTTACGTGAGGTAAACGGCGGTTAGGGTAACGAAGTTGGTACTCCCTTCTAGCTGCAGCGGCGTCACCATCACAGAGTCCGTAACAATAAATGATATCTGCGTATTCTTCAAATTCGTAAGTAGCCATTTGAGAAAAAACTTAGTTATCAATATCGTCCGAATTGGAAAGAAAGTTGAAAGTAACTAACTGATTAATTACTGCATGACCTATTTAAACCTGGTTAGTCTCACCCCCACCCCATGAGAAGCATCGCCACCCAATAAAATTAAGATACGATAAGGAACAGAAGGCGAAAAACCCGCCGTAAGAATTAAAGTGACACAAACAAACTTGTGAGGAACGGAACGTTTCCGTCCTGGATCGCGGCCGACGCCGTTTGTCAATTGTTCTCGGCTCGATACAAAATGGTGGTGGAATAAAAGCCAATTAATTAATTTGTGCTGTTTTATTCAAGATATCACAATTGGCGACGAGAAATAAGTATCCAGTGTGCAAAATACGTGTTAGGTAACGGAATAAATCAAATAATAAGTGTTTCCGACCCTTACTCGTTAAAACGCATATGAATAGCCGCCGGTCATTCATGGTTATCTTTGTAGCCAAATTAATGTCGGTCACAGAAACCGCTGACAAAGATTTAAGGAAGGAGGAAGATGCGGAAAAGGAGCAGCATAACATCAATCAAGTGAAAAGTGGTAAAATCAGTTATATCTACAAATGTAAAAAACCGGAACTCGTGCAAATTTTATTAGAAGAGAGGTTAGATTTTGCCGAGTCAGATACTGTAGACCAACTGCGAAAACAATTAAGTGATCATTTCAAAGAAAAACAAAAGCAGGAAGTGCATACGGTTATAAAAATGTCAGCGTTAGGAGAGTTGAAACCGTTTGATGGAGAAAAGTGGGAAGTGTTTGAACAACAATTTGAATGTTTTATCTTAGTTAATGATATAACAGAAGAAAAGAAAGTGCCTTTATTAATAACTAAATTATGGGCAAAAGTTTTCGAGACACTTACCTACTTATGTTCACCCAAACAACCCAAGACCTTTACATACAAAGAACTAATCCAAAAACTCCATGACAAATATGTGAAAACATTATCAACAGCGCTTGAAAGAGCTGAATTTAGAAAAAGGAATCAGTTACCGAATGAGACTATTCAAGATTATGCTCTGGAGTTAAGAAAGCTAGCAGGCAAATGCAACTTTAAAGATATTGATGACCAGATAAAAGAAAAGTTTATGGAAGGAGTGTCTTCAAAATTGATAAAATTTGAACTGATGAAGAGTCCAGTTGAAATATCATTAGATAAATGTGTTGAACTAGCCAGAACAGTGGAGGCTGCTCTACTTCATACTAAAAGCTCCGGAGAAGTAAGTGAGATCTTTTACACTCAAGGTGTGACGGATTGTCACTGGGTTTTATTTATATCCAATCAGAATTCAGTTGGGCTAGGTATTAAAAGATCACTTCAGAGTCACATCTTTATTGGGGGTGCACCACTCACATTATATATTAATTAAATTATAATTGTAGAACTCACATTATAGCGTCTGCTCTGTTCGGTCGTCAAAAGGAAAGAGAGATAGACAAGATAGACTTTGTCTATAGATTACAGAGGTTAGGGGTTGCCATATATATTGCTTAAGGCGTATACACACATTCCAACACTTCCCCTTAGGCCTTACAGCAATAGTGTCAAGAAAAATAATTTATCTAAATTATTTAACATTTGTACTATATAATGCAAGTCAATATCATATAAGGCTAAACTTCTCTACATCATAGAGACGTAACATCCATATCAAAATTATACGTGTCAATATTATTTGTATAGGTACAATAATCTCTAAGTTAGAGACATCATGTCAATAACATGTATAATTTATATTCACATGGAAATATATGTCAGGGCTACATATATAATAAAATAAAAAAAACCTCATTAGGATATCGTCATGATACAGTTAAATTCAAACATTAACACATGATAATACATTAAACTATAGAGAGACATCATGTTTCATAATAATATTCATGTCAGAAATGAAGCTACAATGTTTTTGCGTACACAATGGTTTGGTCAATACATCAGCTATCATGTTGTCAGTTGAAAGGTACTTAACCGAAATACAGTCTTTCCTAATTAAATCTTTAACAAAGTGATATCTTATATCAATATGCTTCGTTCGTTTATGGCAAAATTCTTTACATTCCAAAAGTCTTTGAGCACTCTGGTTGTCATTATAAACGGTACAAGCTATTTGTTTGTTTAATATTTCGGTAAGCAAATTCTTAATGAAACAGACATCTTTACATACATCGCCTATTGCCAAAAATTCGGCTTCAGTTGTCGACTGTGCAATACATTTTTGCTTACGTGATTCCCAGTTAATGGTGTTATTACCTAGCTTTATGACAAAACCTGTATATGATTTTCTGTCAATAAGGTCATTACCATAGTCTGCGTCAGTGTATGCCTCTAAATTCCAATTAACACTTTTTATATAATATAAACAGTAATCAATTGTACCAGCTAAATACCTAAGTACACGTTTTGCTGCCATCCAGTGCGACCTATCAAAGCTATTATTAAACTGGCTTAGCTGACTACAAGCAAAGGAGATGTCTGGTCTCGTACAAACAGATAAGTACATAAGACTACCTACAAGTTGCCTATAATCATAGGTCTCATTTAGTATTTGAGCACTATCGTTATTAGGTACAGTCAGTCTACAATTTAAAGCCATAGGCGTTGCAATGGGTTTACAATCTTGCATCTTGAAACGAATTAAAAGTTTTTTAATATATTCTGTTTGATCTAGACACAAGGTACCTTTTGACTTATTTCTTGTAACTCTAATGCCTAAGCAATTCCTCAATGGACCCAAATTTTTAACGTTAAATTCTTTCTCTAAAACGTTCAATAACTGGACTTTAATTAAGCTATTTTTAGAGTAAAGAACATAAAAATCGTCTACATAAAGCGCAATAACGACAAAATCACGTTCAGACTTTTTAGTGTATATACATGGTTCACATATAGACTGGTTAAAGCCATTTTTTACAAGTACATTATTTACTTTTTCATTCCACATTTTACTAGCTTGTTTTAAGCCGTATATACTTTTATGTAACAAACAAACCTTATCATTGTTTCCATTACAGAATCCTTCAGGCTGTTCCATGTATATAACCTCATTTAGGTGTCCATTTAAGAATGCTGTGGCTACATCAAGATGATCAATTTCCAAATCCATTTGATTGGCCAAGGAAAACAATATTCTCATAGACGAGTGGCGAATGACGGGAGCATATGTTTCATTATAGTCTACACCCTGTTTTTGTGTAAAGCCCCTGGCGACAAGCCTCGCCTTGTATCTATCGAAATTCCCATCGGCATCATGCTTTAACTTATACACCCACTTACATTTGACTATGTTTTTGTTAGTAGGTCTATCGACTAAAGTCCATACCTTATTTGAAACCAACGAATCATATTCACATTGCATTGCTTTCATCCAATCATTATGATATGGTGATGCAATGGCTTCGTGATATGACTGTGGTTCCTCAAATGAGGTAGGTTGAGCTAACATTGAAAAATCATAATCGCCATACCTTTGTGGGGGACGCCTGACACGGACAGGACGATCGGACGTACCAACCGAGGCTTCATCCTCCAGTAATGCTTCCCCTCCAGATGACGGCTGCTCAGACGATGTAAGGCGCTGCATGCGCTCATCGTCAGCAGAGCCGTCGCTGAAGTAGGGCTCACACTGCACCACTTCCGCCTCACAGGACGTTGGCCGAGACGGTGTAGGTCGCTCCTCGCGCCCACCATCGGCCGAATCGTCAGAGTCGGGCTCGGTCAATGACTGGTACTCCTCATCACCTCCATCAGATCCAACTGAAATTTCAGAAAGAGCATTGTTAGCTTCAAAACTATTATTAGAAATTTCAACATTACGATTTTCATGTGTCTCAATATTTTTATTATCATTTATTAAATTGTCAGATGTAAATACATAATAATTATCATTAAAATTATTCGGTCGACTTCTATAATAAAATTTATTCTCTAAAAATGTCACAGAACGAGACAATATCACAGTCTTGGGACTAGAAGGTTCGCATAAACGATAACCTTTAGAGGTCTCACTGTAGCCAACAAAAATAGCCTGTTTACTCTTGGCATCTAACTTTTGTCGCTTCTGTGATGGAGTTAGGTGATATGCAGTGCAGCCAAACACACGTAGGTGGCGAAGATCAACCTTGGATCCGGTCCAAACCTCTTCAGGCAAACGTCCTGCTAAAGCAGATGTTGGGGATCTATTTTTCAAATAAATGGCAGTCATAACTGCCTCCCCCCAAAAACGATTGCAGAGACCTGACTCACTAAGCATGCACCTAACTTTGTCCATAATAATTCTGTTATTTCTTTCACTTACGCCGTTCTGACTTTGGCAGTAAGGAACAGACTTTTGGTGTATGATTCCTTCCTTCATTAAATAATTAGAGAATTTTTTATTAACATATTCGCCACCACAATCCGACCTTAAAATTGACGAATTGACTTCCCAAGTTGCTTTTCTACCTGTGATTTAAAAGTAATAAAATGTGACATTACCTCAGACTTTTCCTTCATTAGATATCCAAATGTTTTTCTTGAGTAGTCGTCGGTGAAACAGACAAGGTACCTCTTGCCTCCCCAGCTTGGCTCCTGCATAGGCCCCAGGACGTCACTGTGGATCAGCTGTAATGCTTCATTAGCTCGCTTCGCCTGTCCCTTAGGGTAGGATGCGGCCGACATCTTCCCCTCAAGACAAGCAGTACAGCTCTTGATGTCTTCATCCTGAAACATTATACCACATGCACTATCCCTCAAACCTTTCAAACCTTTTATGGACAGGTGCGCAAGTCTTGAATGCCAAAGCTGCACTGGGACATCGGCAGCTAAAGTGGCCCTCGGTGATTCCTGGCTAGCTTCCAGGAACAAAGAGTGTTCCACGGGTGAGGTCTTGTTAGTGACACATACAGGCACATTTAACTTATATAAACCATTAGAACAAGTAGCACATGCAACGGGCTTGTCAAAATTAGTGGCTTTGCTCTCATAAATGCTACAACCTTTTTTTATTAAACCAGACGCTGTAGCCAGACTCAACTAACTTAGAAATTGAAATCAAGTTACATGAGAGTCCAGGCACATACATGACGTTCGACAATGTTAGTGGGCTTACCTCGTCTTTCAATGAGAGTTGCAGTTTTCCTGTGGCCTCACAAGTAATAGTGTTACTATTTGCAACTATGACATTTGATTTACATGACTTTGTATTTGTTAACAGCTTTCTGTCAGTAACCATGCTATTAGTTGCACCAGAATCTAAATAAAAATCTTCTTGTGAATCTCCGGCCATAAACGCAGCAACCAGATTTGTTCTGTCAGCATCACCTCCTGCAGCCTTCTTCTTATTCTTCGACTTCAGCTTGAAACATCTGGCCTTTGAGTGGCCATGCCGTTTGCAAAAATCACAGACGATAGTCTTCTTACTAATGAAGGCGGTTGTAGTGTCCGCTGAAGATTTCCTGGAATATTCCTGGAGCAATCGAGTTTTGATCACTTCGCTGGTCAATTTGTCCGCTGCTGCCGCAGTAGATAAATTCGAAACTACAGTGTCATATTCAGCCGGTAATCCACTGAGAAGAATTTCGGCCACCTCGGCATCCTCAATAGTCCGTCCGATGTCTTGGAGTTGATGCACGATAGTTGTTATATTTTCAATGTAGTTCGACATAGATGAATGATCAGCGAATTGGATTCCATGGAGTTTTCGCAGTAACAAAACCCTGCGGTATAAACCTTTATCTTCAAATACGTCTGCTAATTTCGTCCAAGCTTCTGCAGGTGTAGTTACATTTCTAACATATTGATACAAATCTTTGTTAATTGAAAGGCAGATACGTGCTAACGCACGGTTTTTATGGTCGCCATCAGCGTCACTGCCCTCGACAGCATTCCACAAACCTTCCAAGATGAGCAAGTTCTTCATAGTAAATTTCCACGTGTGGTAATTCGATGTACCAATCAACTTCTCTATAGTTTGCACATGCCCGTTGAGGTTATGTCTCGACGATGATGTAGCGACGGACTCCATTATAACAGTTATGAAGTTTATCCAGCCCAAAAAAAATTGCACTCGATCTTTTAATATACTTAATATGTATTGATGGTTGTTCTTCTTGAAATTTAATAAAACCCTGAGCCCTTAACCTGTGACGGATTGTCACTGGGTTTTATTTATATCCAATCAGAATTCAGTTGGGCTAGGTATTAAAAGATCACTTCAGAGTCACATCTTTATTGGGGGTGCACCACTCACATTATATATTAATTAAATTATAATTGTAGAACTCACATTATAGCGTCTGCTCTGTTCGGTCGTCAAAAGGAAAGAGAGATAGACAAGATAGACTTTGTCTATAGATTACAGAGGTTAGGGGTTGCCATATATATTGCTTAAGGCGTATACACACATTCCAACACAAGGAAGATCGAAGCCGGCTTACAAAACAAAGAAGACCAGTAATAACATTAACAATAAATCATCAGGGCCGGAATGTTTCTGTTGTGGTAAGAGGAATCACATGAAGGCAGAATGTAGTTTGAAAAATAAATTCTGTTCAGAATGTGGAGTTCAAGGACACTTATTTAGGAGGTGCCCCCAAAAAATAAAACACATCAATGTACTTGAAGAAAGCACTTCAGCTGGGAAAGAGGACTGCGACAGTGTCGAAAGCTCCGTAAAAAATTTGTATGAAGGATTTGAAGTCTATACAGTGAATAGTGTAAGTAGGGTACCACCTCAATACTTGGATATTAATGTAAATGACCACGATCACCACGGTCCGGTTTCATTATAGGCACGACCAGTAGTGCCTATAATGAAACCGGACGGCACGGTCAGACTTTGTGGTGACTATAAACTGACAGTAAACCCCTGTATGGAAATTGATCACTTCCCATTACCTCATGTTGATGATATTTTAGATGCTCTAAAAACGGCGAATATTACTGTGAGCTGGATTTGAAGGAAGCCTATCTGCAGGCTCCACTTAGTGAGGATAGTAAAGATTGCACAACAATTGTAACAGAGTCTGGAACATACAAATATAATTACTTACCTTATGGTGTGAGCTCAGGACCTGGAGCTTTCCAGCGTTTGATGACTAAGAAATTAGCAGATATTCCAAATACCATTGTATTTATAGATAATATTTACATTAAGGGCGATTCATTACAACAAACTTTTGAAACTTTGTGTCAAGTCTTGAAGCAATTAAATGAATGCGAATTTAAGTTGAAACCGGAAAAATGTAAATTCTTTACCACTAGTCTAGATGTGTTCGGGTATTGTGTAAACAAGAATGGTATCAGTGTCATCAAGTCTAATATTGACCCATTATTAAATGCAAAAGCGCCAACTAACTTGACCATGCTTAAATCATTCTTGGGTAAAATAAATAATTACTCTCGATTTTTAAAAGACATGGCCACAACGCTAACGCCCTTATATGAATGCACTAAAAAAAAAAAATTTCATTGGACATCAGGATGTGAACAAGCTTTTAAAAAAATAAAAAATAAATTGGCATCGGCTAGTAACCTTAGACATTATGATCCTCAACTACCGTTGATCTTGACTTGTGATGCTTCAGATACTGGGCTTGCCGTTGTGTTATCAAACAGAGATAATAATGGTGTAGTGAAACCCATTGCTTATGCCAGTAAGAAATTAAATGACGTAGAGCAAAAGTATTGTACCATAGACAAAGAAGCGATGGCAGTTATTTTTGGAATTACTAAGTTTTACAATTATGTCTACGGTCGATTCTTTGAGTTAGAAACCGACAATGCAGCACTGATGCGAATATTTGGCCCAACTAAAAATATTCCAAAAATGGCTGCCAAGCGATTGCAGCATTATGCAATATTTTTATCAGCATTTAATTATAAAATACGACACATTAGTACAAATGTAAACCCAGCTGATTTTCTATCACGATCGGTGACTGAATTTAATAATGAAGATGAAAAAAAAGAAATACATCCTGTATTTACAAATGCAAGCTGTAGTGTGTTGACTTGTACTAATAATTCCAACATGAAATCTTTGAATTGGAAAACAATTCAAAGTGAATCCAAAAGGGATGTTGTTTTTTCCAAATTAATAAGGTATATGACAGATGGATGGCCAGCAAAACAAGAATTAGATAAAGAGCTGCTGCCATTTTACAATAGAAGGAATGAATTAACCATAGACAGGGGTTGCATATTCTGGGGATACCGCATATTAATACCCGACACCACTAGAGAACCGGTTTTGCATGAATTACACAAAAGTCATTTTGGAATTGTTAGAATGAAGGAAATTGCACGTTCATATTTCTGGTGGCCTAACCTTGATGCAGAAATAGAAAGTATAACAAAAAAATGTATCATTTGCTTGCAAAATAGTAAAACACCGGCGAAAACACAGAAACCATGGCCTGTCCCTCCTTCAGTGTGGTATAGGATTTTGATTTTCTGGGTCCATTCAACAATAAAATGTTTCTTGTGATAGTAGACAGTTACTCGAAATGGCCAGAAATATATGAAATGGTAAATATTACTAGTTCTCGCACTATAGAGGTTTTTGAAAGTGTATTTACGCGCTTTGGATACCCAGTTCACTTAGTAACAGACAATGGACGCACGTTTACGAGTCAAGAATTTAGAGATTTTTGTAGTAATAACCATATAAAACATACATTTTCACCTCCATACCATCCTGCAACCAATGGTGCAGCGGAAAGGTTTGTGGAAACCTTCAAATCCGCTATAACGAAAATTAAAGACAGCGGACTTAACCTAAGATCTGCTGTTGATTTGTTCATGTTTGACTATAGAAGTACGTCACAACGTACAGTCAGCTGCAGAGAAAAGGAACCCCCTCTAACACTTAAAGATTATTGCCCGACGGCGAGCGCGTCACGTGATGTGACGTGTTCGCCCCGAGTACCTTCCTTCTCCCCGTGCCGCTCGCCCCGCACCCATATCTTTCCGAGCATCACCGACTCGTTTCCACTCAAATTATTTGCAGTTTTAATTTAATGGTATTTGGTCGGCTTCCGAGCAAATCACCAGACCCAGAAAAACTTACAAAAAACATCGCTTTAGTGCAGTTGACACAAGATTTGAACCCGGTCCCACCATGCGCCGGCCGAACAACTGACCATGGCTTATACCCCTAGGCTGTCAGCTCAGTTGCATACCCTGGCGAAATTAAGATAAGGATTATGCTTGTGCATCCATACGTCACTTCTCAATCGATTACAAAATAAGGTTGAAATTCGTATAGATTTCTCGTTTGATTAAATAATGTTCTTGTTGCGGATTGTTGAACTACCGCAATTTTAATTTAGAAAACTAACTGTTGTCTTTATGCGTGTTATGATCTACAGGTTAAGGTTGAGTTTAAAATAATTTACTTCGTCTTATTTACTAAATTGTGATTGAGGGTAACCTTATAATATCTTTTCAAGTCATTAGGTTTTCTTTCGATTCGCTAATAACATATTCTTAATACTATTATCCGAATTTCTAGGTTTTCGCATAGTTCGATAATTCGAAACAATGGTGCGATTAACAAAGTTTTTAAAAACTAAAATTGTTGTGCATTGGGAAGAGGGAAAAAGTATCAAAAAAATAGCACGAGATATGGACATAACGGTAAGATTTCTGTTATATGTATTTTTTGTCATATATTAGGTATACTTATTGCAGCAATTATGTTGCAATATTGCCCACAAGTTTTTTTATGTTTAAAATAGTATCATTTTCATTATAGCGGAAAACAGTTCGTAGATGGATACGAAGGTATCAAGCGACGGGTGACGTGGAATGCGATCGTCAAGGTCCTCGGCCAGTTGCTTACACTGATGACTCGGAGCGACACCGAAATATTGTGGAAGTTCATTCAGTGGCACCTTTTAAAACTACCTTGGAAACCTTTGGAGTGTCGCTTAGCACGGTTCGAAGACACCTCCACGCCGCAGACATCCATAATTATAAACCGGCGAAAAAAATTAAGCTCACTAACGACCACCGCACCGATAGAGTAATGTTTGCTAATCGTTATTTAAATTTCGATTGGGAAAACGAAATTGTTATATTTACCGACGAAAAGTGCTTCAAGTCAGATAAGGATGGCCGAAAAATTTTATGGAGAAGAAGTGGACAGAGGTTTAACCCTAAAAATGTATTAGATTTGAGATCAAGCGGACGGTTAACACTAGGTAAGAAAAAATCGTTTTTATTTAAATTTAGTATATGGTATATATATACCGTAAATATTGTTTATATTTACTGGCTATTTATGATTGCAAATTTTGTTTAATATTTACTCTTTTTAGGTTACTGGGGATGGATGTCTTCGATGGGGCCAGGCGAGCTGGTCGAAATAGGCGGCCGAATGAACAGTGAGCGATACCTTGAAGTTTTGAGGGACGTAATGCTGCCTTCTGTGCGTGATGCATATCCTGAGGGCCATATTTATTTAGTTCAGGATAATTCCTCAGTGCATCGATCCAAAATCGTTCAAGACTGGTTAAAGCCACAAAATGATATAACGGTGTTTAAGTGGCCGGCAAAAAGTCCGGACCTAAATCCAATAGAAAACTTGTGGGGTCAAATGGTTTTGAACTGGGACTTTAGTGAAATAAAGTAAAAAAAAAATTGGATGAAGAGGTAAACAAAACTTGGGAACTAATGCGAAATAGTGATGCTTGTTTCAATATGGTGGCAAACATGAAAAGTCGACTTCAAGAAGTGATAGATAATGAAGGCTATCCTCTCCGCTATTAAAAAAGTAGGTATTTACTCCTCACAAGTGTTTCGTAGCAAAGTATTAGAACGAACGAGCATAAATCGTTCGTTCGACACTGCTTTCAATTTCCCAATATACTTATTGTTATTTCGTAGTTAGTCAAATTAAACAACCTTAGTTATTAATAATAAAGATACTCTTGTTTACGAGTATTTATGTCTTAATGCACGACATGATCTCACATAGTTATTCTTTCTAAAGTTGTGTATATAAAGTTATCAGAAATGGTGATAACAGAGAAAGATGTAAATTGCTAAGACTAATAATGGTTTTTAGCATGTTGGTTTCTTTCTCAGTGACTCACTCCCAGAAAAAGTCTATAAAGTCTCTAGAAATATCTATAACTATAAACAAACTGTTAGGTGTCTGTTTATAAATGTTATAAATGTCATCCAGATATCTATTTTGTATTTTGTTAGTAAATTTAGTTGGATTCAAAATCTTAGTGAGTAACCATATATTTACGCAGATAGAAAAGTGTATAAACTATTGAATTATATAATGGATTACAAAAATTAGTTTCTTTTGATCTTGTTGTCATTAAAAAGTAAGTGTATGAGTTAACTGCATAAAAATAAAACAGAACCATACAGAATGTTACGCTGTTAATTAAATAAATAAAATATTTTTATTATATGCAATATACCCATCTTTTCTTGTAAGTATACCTCATTTCATAAAATGTCTATAATAATAATATAACAGTCAACAAAAGGTAACTAATGAAAAAAAAAAAGGAAAAAAAGTGATGCTTTCGGTGGGTTTGAACCGGTGTCCTCATATTAGTAGCCACATAGGATAACCACTAGACCAAATCAACTTCTATTCGACACGACGAAAATACTTAACGCTTTCATGTCATTACCAAGGGGGGTCCTTTTCTCTGATGCTGACTGTACTACGGGGGTTTCACCTGCTCGTCTTATGTTAAGTAGGGAATTAAGAAACAGATTTAGTTTATTGCGTCCTCCTCCTCTTTCAGATGTGGTTCAGGAGAGAGTGGAGAAGCGAGATCAGGGGAAAAGGGATGTTATCTTTGAAATAGGTCAGAAAGTAATGGTAAGAGACTATAGAAAGGACAGCAGGACATGGGTTCAAGGTTTGGTTATAGAGGAATCTATACCTGGAACTACCTATGTGGTAGATGTAGAAGGGTTTAAGTGGAAGCGTCACATTAATCAGATGATAAGTTGTGCTGATGAGTTAGAATGACCCTTAATCAGTTTGTTTGTTTCATCAAAGGCAATCTGCAGTGCCTACTACCTCAAGGAATAAGATAAGATAAGAAACTGGAGACAAAGTATGCCTTCGGCGAGTTTAAAACGACACAAACAAGTAAAGTCAAGTACACTAAGTTCTGTACCTGCTCTGGTATTATTATTATTAATTGTAAAAAATGAGCATAAAATGTCATAAATTGTACTTTTTTAGAAAGCTTATGAACTGAGGAAATAAATTCTGTAATTTGTACGCGAAGTGTTATTACTTTTTTTTTAGTTATGTCTTAAAATGTAACAAGATTTGAAAAAAAAAACAAAAACTTCTGACTTCAGATGCTTTTATTTGCAATATTTTGATATGGTTGTACTTTTTTTATTATTTTACGTAATCAATGATTCATTGGCTATTCGGAACATCTTTTTTTTATTTGAAAAATACGTAGTTTAAAAAAAAATACTAGTTTTAGGTCAAAAAGCGGGTATTTATTAAAAAAATCTAAAATCTTGAATAACTTGAAAACCAATGAGTTTTGACCCCTGCTTGACTGGACTTAAATCACTCCAAATAAGCTGTAGAATAACCCCCTTGAAGGAATACGACGAATTACCAGTCACCCTATAGTCCAGCTAACCAAAAAGTTCAGTAACAGTAGAAATAAGTAATAAGCTATATTCGTCCCTTTTTTAGTGGTGAAGCGTACTAGCAACTACGAAAAAGACAGTATCATTCTCTCTGTCTATGCTTGAAGTAAAACACACCCTGACCAAACTATAATCACTATCACGGAATATTTAAAGTCACTATTTTAATATAAAATTTAACCGTGCGTGGGGAATACAGGTACCGTTTTGTTAGAGCTTTGATGTCATACAACATGCCTGCTGCAACCCATTCTAGGGTACATCAAACGATAATACATGTGATTTTATTACTAAAAAAAATCTCAATTGAAGATCTACAGGAGCTAGCTAGAGGCTTCAAATGTCCCCATAAGGCATGTTTATAAAAATTGCAATTTGTTTTGATGTCATTTTGATAGCAAAGTAAAGGATGATAATTAAAAAAATCTTAAGAAATCAAGATTATTAAATTTGAACACAGCTATACCAGAAGTATACCTAAGGTAGCAAGCAACCTTAGGTATTAATCTAAAAATCGAACAAAATATTTAGGGCATCTTTTATTTTGAAGTTTATTTTTGTTTTATACTTATGTTTTTTGTAGTCTTATTATGTAAATATATGCATACAATCTCCTTGAATAAATTAATAAACACATTAAGAACTAAGCTTTTAGCTTTTTGAAAGCGGCCATAAATCCCTGTTAGTAATTTTGTTGTTAATATGTTTTACCCTTTATAGGGCAACGGTCTATAAAAAGACTGTAAAATCATCTTTTTGTATTTTTTTCTTTTACATAATTTTTAGGACTAGATTTATAGATTGGCGACACATTGGCGATGAGGCTTGAATTGAGGATTTTTTCAGTGTTGCCCGTTAATGGATTAAAGTTGTTAGCTCGATACTTTTACTTTGTTACATAGTGTCTTACTAAATATATGAGCTTTATTTCACACTTAATGCATGTGCTAACATCCGTCAATTAACTTTTAACTCAAATAACCTTTCTTAAATACCAGAGGAGGAAATATACAATTTTGAAGTGTCTTACGAAATTATATGACCAAATCCTGTCGTCTTATCTTCGATTTTTTTTCGTCTTATTTTTTATTTTTAGTCTTTCTTCGGGACCTCGGGGACAATGTCGTGTCGTCCTCCAAACGTCGAAGGTATAAATTTATATACCTACGCGGTTAAGTCCCGTTAGTACAAATAGATGTCTTATTTTATATTGGATGTCCTAATATTCTGCTAAACATGTACTATAAATTACTCAATTTTTTTTAACTGTTATAACTTTCTGTGGTTAAATACTGTCCATACTGTGACTATTGAATAGTCAGACGAGTCAAAAGCATTTTTTTTTGTGAGTACATCTTTATCTTTCTTTTTCAATTGATTCAGTTACGAAACTGTTACGAAAATGAGAAAATAATTATTAAGATTTTTTTCCTAATTTTCATTTTTTTCGTATCGAAAATGAGAAATAAGAATTTAGTTTGATATTCAATCAAATACAAACATTGAAAACATTGAAAAAATAATCAACCCAGTTGGACTTGAACCAACATCGATACGCCTTACCGGGGCTCGATATCGCTTTACCAATTAAGCTATGGGTTCAGTTACCGAGCTGACGAAATTCTCAATGCCTTCAATCATCTTTTTGCATTTATTTTTACATCGACTTTATAGCAGCCGTAAGCGACATCTAGGTGCCAACCACTAGAGTTAGATACCCTTCCCGCCGACCCTTTTACAAGTGTCACAACGGAAATAACAGATGGCGCCTGCTATCAACTCATAATTATTTTTTTACATTTTTTAAAGTGGGTATTCCACTCATACATTAGTATGTTATTCAATCAAATACAAACATTGAAAACATTGAAAAAATAATCAACCCAGTTGGACTTGAACCAACATCGATACACCTTACCGGGGCTCGATATCGCTTTACCAATTAAGCTATGGGTTCAGTTACCGAGCTGACGAAATTCTCAATGCCTTCAATCATCTTTTTGCATTTATTTTCACATCGACTTTATAGCAGCCGTAAGCGACATCTAGGTGCCAACCACTAGAGTTAGATACCCTTCCCGCCGACCCTTTTACAAGTGTCACAACGGAAATAACAAATGGCGCCTGCTATCAACTCATAATTATTTTTTTACATTTTTTAAAGTGGGTATTCCACTCATACATTAGTATGTTATTCAATCAAATACAAACATTGAAAACATTGAAAAAATAATCAACCCAGTTGGAATGTTTGTATTTGATTGAATAACATACTAATGTATGAGTGGAATACCCACTTTAAAAAATGTAAAAAAATAATTATGAGTTGATAGCAGGCGCCATCTGTTATTTCCGTTGTGACACTTGTAAAAGGGTCGGCGGGAAGGGTATCTAACTCTAGTGGTTGGCACCTAGATGTCGCTTACGACTGCTATAAAGTCGATGTAAAAATAAATGCAAAAAGATGATTGAAGGCATTGAGAATTTCGTCAGCTCGGTAACTGAACCCATAGCTTAATTGGTAAAGCGATATCGAGCCCCGGTAAGGCGTATCGATGTTGGTTCAAGTCCAACTGGGTTGATTATTTTTTCAATGTTTTCAATGTTTGTATTTGATTGAATAACATACTAATGTATGAGTGGAATACCCACTTTAAAAAATGTAAAAAAATAATTATGAGTTGATAGCAGGCGCCATCTGTTATTTCCGTTGTGACACTTGTAAAAGGGTCGGCGGGAAGGGTATCTAACTCTAGTGGTTGGCACCTAGATGTCGCTTATGGCTGCTATAAAGTCGATGTAAAAATAAATGCAAAAAGATGATTGAAGGCATTGAGAATTTCGTCAGCTCGGTAACTGAACCCATAGCTTAATTGGTAAAGCGATATCGAGCCCCGGTAAGGCGTATCGATGTTGGTTCAAGTCCAACTGGGTTGATTATTTTTTCAATGTTTTCAATGTTTGTATTTGATTGAATAACATACTAATGTATGAGTGGAATACCCACTTTAAAAAATGAAAAAAAATAATTATGAATTTAGTTTGAATCATTTTCGTTACGAAAATTTGCCATATAAATGTATGGCTCATTTTCGTAACCAAAAAAATTCAATGACATAAAATCGGCTAAGAGCACGTCGGGCCATGCCTAACGTCCGTTTAGTTGCCAGCCCGTCACAATACACCCACTCAAAAGGTTGTTTTATAGGATATTTTGCTGCACTTACGTCATTTTACTATGCGGCACTTCCGTTCTTTTACTACGCGTTTTGAGTTATAACTCAAAAACGACTCTACCGATTTTATTCAATATAATTTCCATTGAAAGTACTTATTAGGCCACACTTTTTTGAATTACTTTCATTCCGTTACCGCCATACGAATTTTATATTTTTTTTTATAAAGGAGTAGAATAATAAAACTCGGACCACTTTTTTTCTCATACCAGGATCGAAAGTGATTTTGAGTAGAAAGAACAAAAAACTCCAAATTAATAAAAGTTTTGTATTCAAATTAAATAAATAAAATGCCCCATTTAGCTCTTGTATGAACTTTCCATCAAGTTAAACCTATTTCAAATGTCAAACACCAACCGATCCGCCAAGGTGAATTATGACACCAAAACGATTTTCAAACATCAAACGACCTCAACACACACAATTAGTGCAATTAGATTGAACATTGAACCAATATCTGTAATTTTAACTGACAACTACATTTAGAATTACATTTTATTTAATAATCGTTTACGCAAAATTACTTACTCTTCTTGTAGACAGCATGACGTAACTACAGCCTCAGTATTTAAACGACGTATATTCTTTACTTTAATCTGACAAATACGTCCATTTGACTTTCAAATTATATATTTGTAATGGTATCAAAACGTCGAAACTCTTTTCATGTGTGTTTGAGTGAATAACATTTTAGTTGTGGTAATGTGAAATGAAATCATAATGGTCATACAATTCCTACACATGTACGTAGGCCGATGGTTTGCCCAATAGCGATGTGGTATATTGGATTGGCATAGATAAACAAAAAACAGATACTTACGTGAAGTATAATGGACATGTGTCATATTCGAGTCTGGTTCACAAATAAAACCTTACTAATATTTTTCAAATGCATATGTTTTCTAGGTAAACAACAAGGACGATATAAGACATGAATTGACAATGTCTATACAAAATCGCATTCTCGTATTTCTGGTTATGATACTAGCGTCATCTATCGGTCACCAGAAACGCTGAGGGCCAGTTGCACCAACCACTTTTGATGGAGTCATCAGCGTCACCCGTCAGGATGCTATGAAAATGTCCATACAATAAATATAACGAACGTTTTAAGGTTGACAGACTGTCTGGTGCAACCGACCCTAAGTCCCGTGTAGTTGTATACATTTTGAACGGCAATTATCGCTGACAAAATAACTCGACTCCAGACTCGACAAATGGCGCTGCGCCATTTAGTACCGAAAACAGACATATAACCAGAAGTTTGGATGAACGCGTGGTATACCTAGTCAATCCATGTCTTATATCATCCTACGAACAATAAGAAATCCTTGGTAAACAATAATAGTTAATATGTACTACTCCTGAGGTTACTTAAAATTAAAGAAAATTTACGTCACACCTGGCCATAATGTTAGTTTTACCGCACGCTACGCGTACAGTAAAACTCACGTTATAGCCAGATGGAGACGTAAAATTGTGTACTCACCACGGGCAGTAAAAAAGAAAGCCCTCTATCGCATATTTACAACCCTCGCCTGCGGCTCGGGTCACAAATACCTGCGATTTCGGGCTTTCTTTCGTTTACAGTCCTTGGTAAGTAATGTACTATTTCCACAAAGTGACTAATTTTCTTTGTACTCGAGTGTATAAATGTTGTAATTATTAATTATTTTGCTAACATAAGTTAGGAGTGTATCAGATGTCGAGGTTACACAAATGATGTAAACATGCATTAATGCAAGATTAATCCGGTATTTAGACACATTTGCATCATGGTTGCGACCTAGGTTTAATAAACACTAAATTTAACATTGAAACATAAATGTCATGAACATGAACATATTAATGATATGTTAAATATTAAATTAGTTTCCATTCTCTACTTGTTTTCCTAATACATAATCCATATATGCATGGACTTGCCCGCCGTATCTGTCTAGCGGACATGTCCGAAGGATAAATCTGTCAATGTATGCCGCTCCGATATGGCGACTGTAGGTACCTATATTTTATGTCGCTTCTACAATTTATTTGTCACAGTCTTTGTCATCTCCATTCTAAATATGGCAATTTGCAATGCCAAAGGCGCCCTTCTTCGGCGCACTGCTCCAGATCGAGTTCAAGAGCCCTACTACAAAACTATTGCAACTACGATAGTCGATAATATTATTCAATCAAGTCACGTATAAATCGGACAGTGTCCGCCCTCAACTTCGCGACTTAAAAGTTGTAAAAATGTTTCAAACACTATTTATTTTGACACGACACACACGTTCTCTTTAGGGGTTGAATTTCCGTGGAATTGGACTGAATTTTTAATACTGTGACGGTGGCAAACAAGCATACGGCCCACCTGATGATAAGCAGCTACCGTAACTTATGGACGCCTGAAACTCCAGAGGTGTCACATGCACGTTTTCATAGGTAGAAAAGAGGATTCACAGGTTAGGTACGAGGGTAGAGCTCTTTTGAACGAACGCAACCAGCGATCGACTGCCCGCCTGCTTCCAGCCATGCGTCCCTACAGCTTCTACACCACTACGTACATTGAGGGGTTTAATTTCCCAAAAAACTTTCATCATGGAGCTACAAGACATTTGAAGAATATGTATCAATTCAAAATTTTAATGTTCTACCTTCATACGAGTTGAGGCTATGTGTTGCCTGTCCATCTCTATCTCTAAGTAAGTTTAAAAAAATAGTGTTGGATATAAGCAGCAAGTAATATGAAGCTTTGCAAGTCGAGTTTCGATAGCTGTAATATACCTAATGTTCAAGTAACTTATTTCAAAGTTCAAACTAATGTAGTTTGATATATTTGTAGTTGTTTAATTTTCTCATATACCGTATTATGAAGCCTGCTTAGTGATAGTAGGGTACAAGATGACAGAACCTAATTTATGTCACTATATAATAAAATAAATTTTTTTGAGTTTAAGTTTAACCCGAATAACAAAACCTACTTATCCCTATTGAAACTCTAAACCCCAAAGAAACGAAGTGTATCTTATTGTGTTCGAAGCGCATTGATGTCTTTTGTTCAATACAGTAAGTAAGTAAGTACCTAATATAAAATGACTTTTAAAAGCTCTCCGTAGCAGAAGCAATTTTTATGTGGAAAACGTCCAATTAATTTCAAACAATAATTATTATAATAATAAATCAATAGTTAATATACGTTTTTTTTCAGAATTTTTGATTGGATAGATTACGAGCCTTAGGCCGTTAAAAGTAAGCATTTTACGTAATTTCAGGTAGGCACGCGCCTTAAGAGTAGTAAGTACTAAAGTTGATTATATGATATGTCACTGTACATTGGTTTGAGCGAGAAAATGATCACATGCGCGTGCGCAACCGAGTCTATATGCGGGTTACGCGTACATTTTATCGCCATTGCCAGTAGCTATGGCCATTACAATGCACTTAGCACGACATTACGTTATGGAAAATGTCAGTTTGATATGCTACAAACGTAGTTATTACTGATTCATGTTTGTGTCGAAGTATGTATGGGATGTTAAATGTCGAAGCTGAAGAAACTGCGATCCTGTGGAGTACTGGAACGCCTTTTTAACCTATAAAAATGACATAAATCACAAGTCCGATTTTATTTTGTGACCTGTTAGAATACGTGAAGTACTAATAATGAAAAATATTTTCTAACAATGGTTAGCATTCCGCTAGGTATAATACATGTATTTGTTTGCTGCACAAAGAAAAGACTATGTAAGTTTTATTTTTCTCCGCCAGGCTATCGCTTATTATTATTGCAACATAACTTCACATTTTATAACGGTTTTATCAAGAGCATATGTCATCTTAGCCATTTGTAATTCGTTTAGAATTCAAGGTCACTTCTATTTTGACAAATTGTTTTCGATTATACTCACACAATTTATTGACCAGACTGTTATAAAATGACAGATGATGTTGAAATAGTTGAATGCAATAGTGTGGTAAAGATAAATATATCTTGTATAGGTAATCGTTTCTTGTTATTATTAACAAATATCTATACACCGTGGGCTGGAATAACCCGACAGATCTTAACCACGAATTTCTAAGACCAAAAGAAGGAAAATATATTATGTGACTTTAGGTCAATTTCGCCAAAAAAAAATTTTTTTTTCGTTTTTTCTTTTCCATTTTTTTAACGTTTATTGCACATGAAAAGCGAATGTTATTATTAAAATTGTCGCCTAAAACAAATTGGTACATTTTTTTTTGTAAAAATTTAGTTTCTGCAAAGTTTTCCTTGTCACTTTGATATCTGTCAATAAGAACGTGTAAACTATGTCCAATAGTGGCAACAACGCCATTATAAAGGTGGGTGAGTTATGATAAAAAGTGTATTTTTTTTTAATTGGTATTAACTCTGAAACTAGGCGTATTCCAGAAAAGTTTATAGGACATTTTAGTATCTAAATATGATCAGGAATACACTGTTAAAATCCGTCTAGTTATATGGGCCCACGGTGTATAATACCTAGCGCGACGTCAAAAACTGTTAGAAAATATTTTTTACTATAACTAGTCAAATTATATTCTCTAACTAAAAAAGAAAATCGCACTTGTGAGTTATCGAAGCTCAAAACTGTTCGCGTACTGTAGTAATATAGTTTATGAGACAATCTTTTTTAGGGTTTTCTGACTCTGCTTTAGTGAAACCTTGAGGTACGGATATTTCAACATATATAAAATGAATCCGTACTTATTATTATTATTATTTATAAGCAAGCAGGCAGTTGTACAACAGATTTTACCTGTATCCAGTTAACACGACAAATGATCAAGGGCGAGTAATGTACAAGTGCTTGTCTAATCTGTTCTTGAATTGGTTGACACTTTGTGCTCATACCACTTCCTCTGGTAGTTTATTCCAGGCCCATACCACTCGGTTGCTCAGGAAGTGTCTGTATGGGTTACTGCGAGACCTTTGGCTGTCTAATTTCATGTAATGGACTCTCAGACGGGTGTTGTTATATCCCTATTAATATTATAAATGGTAAAGTAACTCCGTGTATCTATCTGTCTATCTGTTACCACTTTACGTTTAATTAAACCACATGAGCTGAACCGATTAAGATAACATTAACTTTTGAAATAATATGGTTCCTGGGGTTACCTATGTTTTACCAAAAAAATCATTATTGTCGAGGATCACAGTTCTAACTTAACCTAACCTACTATTTTGCCAGCAGTCCGTTCTTCTTGGGAGTCGCAGTTCTAACCTAACCTAACCTACTATCTGGTAGCCGAAGATTACACTTGTTATAAACAAATAAATATGGTTTTGTTGTAATAACAGTGCATTTTTTATTTAAGGGACCGTGCCGTTTTATTAATATTATTTTGGTAAATTTTCATAACCCATAACAAATGTGATTTTTGTCTATTTACGGTTTGTAATGTTTTTTTACCGTATTAAAGCATTTGCTAAAAGACCAAATGCCACAAAGTAATTTTTCGTAATAATATTTTGCTTATTAAAAATTTGACGTAATGAAAATATTCGTATTAAAATTGTGCCAAAGTTTGCATTGGCAAACAAAATAGTTACTAAAATTTGTAATCCAATCATTGGGGAATCATCTCCATACATTGCCTTACAAAAGGTGGAGTAGAAAATATTTTAATGATTATTGGTAGGCTATAGGGTAGTAATTAAAATACTAGATTTGAGACCTTGAGGGGGGGGGTGCGCGGCCGCCATCTTGGTTTAAAGGTGCCAAAAGTCCGTTTTTGAACCTTGGCGCTTAAACGGTTATCAGTATGCCTAAAATGTCTCCCCTCAAGGTCTCAAATCTAGTATTTTAATAACCACCCTATAGCCTACCAATAACCATTAAACATTTTCTACTCCACCTTTTGTAAGGCAAATGCTCCAATTATTGCGCTATTGTTTGGGAAATGAAATTTGACCAAAATAAATTTGGTAAAACGGCAGGATCCCATGGTTCCTGGCTTCCTTGAGAACAACTTAGGATATAGATTTTACGGCAAAGAAAAGCAGGGGACGTGAAAATGGCGGACAAAAGCTATGCGATTATGTTAAAAAATATTAAAAAATCTATTCCCGACACGAATAATTGTAATTGTTGACCATGGTTATGGATGTAACTATAACTATTATTATAAGTGTTGATGAGTTCCACCGACGCGAGACGAGACGGACTGACACTAATATTATTTTAATTACTTTAATTATAGACTCAAGCGATTAGCTGTCTAATCAGGCATCCGTACCATTAACTATTACGGATTCAAAAGGATGGATGCCATGAAATAGATGTTCCTGACGAGCCAGACATTTTGATAAACTATTCCTTTATTTTTATGTTTATAATTAAACAATCTTGAATCACTTTTTTAATCACTAGTTTTATTTTTATAATCAATCTTGAATCACTAGTTTTATTTAACACAAACTTATTCTAATTACACAGAGTGATGTTACTTATTCAAGTAAGAATTACCAATATTTACTTTTGAGTAAAATTAATGTAATTAGGAAAATAACTTTTTTAATTTACGAAACATACTAATACAAGTAAGAAAAAAAAGATTAATTAGACATTACCAATAACCGATTGCTACATCACTAAATACTTTCCTAAGCTCATACTACATCTACTACTGAGTTCCAAATCCAACCTTAACATAAACAATCTAAAGTATAAATTTCAAAGGCAGATTAATAAATTAAATCGAACTACCTTGCTCATCATATTGATAATTGGAGATGAACTGTTTTGCAAACTCGTGCGCAACATACCAGATGCGTTATTGTGAAATGGTTCCTTAAATTTATCGCGCATTCGAACGTGGCGGGTCGGAGTTCATACTCTCTGTGGAAACTCTAAAGTAATAGATGGTTTGATAGCTGGTGGTCACTGAATATGCAAATCCAGTTTCTACTTAGTACAAAATTAATTTAATATGGGTTAGCGCATTGTTATCGATGTTATTCCAATATAACTTGGAACTTCGATGCCGTTAACGTGTGTATACACTTACGGTAGATGTCGCTACACGTCACCCTCTGACACTGCAAGATTCACCGCAGTTGAGTAAGCGTCGATGGCTAAGTTGGTCAGAGCGGTCGGACCGGTGTTCCGAAAGGTCGCAAGTTCGAATCTTGCTCGACGCGGTGAATTTTTCCATTTTTCTTTCATTTATAAAATTACTTTTAATTACCCAAAACCTCCTAACTAACTATAGTTAGGAGGCTTTTGGACTACCAAAAGCTACGAACTACAGTCAAAAACTAACTCGATTTGTTTCGATTAAGTGTGACTTTTATTTAAATGACCCAGTTCTAAGGCAAAATATGTCCATAAATGAATATTAAAAGAAATTTGAGATTGATACTTAATTATGTATTGAAGTGGTGTACGACTGTAGGTAGTTGGTGGGTTTTAGGGTATGGGTATTGTAGGTACCGTAAAACTACACAACTGTAGTCTACTACAACTATGGTCCACAACTTGAATACGTATTTCCCAATCTTCTTTTTGATTTTAACTTTAGTATCACTTACGTCAGTGGCAAACAAGCACACAGTGCCCATCTGATTAAGTGATAACAATATCCTATAGATGCCTGCAACTTGGCGTTGCCGATCCTTATAAACTCATTTTTTGAAGAACTCCATATTGTTTATTTGCGTATTTAATTTAATTTAATATTAAGCTTCAAAAATAATTAAATCGTTTTTTTTTCGTTTCAAATGTTTATGATTATTCACGATGTTTTCATCAAACACACGCGACTTTACATAACAACACTTCGCAGCCACATTACCGAACATTACTCGGCCCTATATGGTCTAACTTAGTTTTATTGTGGTTAATAAACAAACATGTCTTAATAACTTTAAATACTTTAATAACGCGTAGTAAAATCGGAGTTAAAGTCATGTATGCAAATAATTTATCTTCGTTGTTAGGGTTCCATAACCAAAACCAAAGGTGACACAAGGAACCGTATTATTGAACCTTCTATGTCTATTCGTCCATCTGTCAGTCAGGGGGCTATAATATAAATAAATAAATAAATAAATATTATGGGACAATCTTGCACAAATCAACTAGTGGGTACTAGGCGACGATATATACATATATAACTAGCCTTTTCCTGCCGCTTCGCCCGCGTACTATAAGTAATCAAAAAGGATACGACACCCATGTTGATTTTCAGACTTTGTGACCACATTTACCCCTTTTGGGGGTTGAATTTTCAAAAAACCTGAAGCACGTGTTTACTCATTTATCGTTAGGAATACTCCTGTGACGTTTCAATTACAATAGTCTAACAAATCTTGATTCGCCATACAAACTTTGGACCCCCATTTTACCCCCTTAGGGGGTGAATTTTGAAAAATGCTTTCTTAGTGCACCCCTAGACCTTATAAGGAACCTACATGCCAAATTTGGAATCTCTAGAACCAACGGTTTGGGCTGTGCGTTGATATGTCAGTCAGTCAGTCAGTCAGTCAGTCAGTCAGTTTCTTCTTTTATATATTTAGATTTTATATATTTAGATAGATAAATACTTAAATACATAGAAAATATCTATAACTCAGATAACCGTGATGAACACACAAATAAATGCCCTGGGATCTCCTGCTTCATAGGCTGCGTCACTACTGACTGGGTTAGGAGGCCGTTATAAACATCTTATTAATTGTAACAAGCAGAAAATTGTATTACTACAGAGTGTGATTTATTGCTGCTTTGCAACAAAACAACAAATGATAAAATAAAAATAAAACTTTTCTTAAAAAAACTTTTTATTGTTTTTTTGCAATACTAAATGTGAAATTTATAAATATCAATCTGATGTGATTGATTACTCAACATTTTTGTACATATTTTGCATTTTTTTAAAGAGCCAAGAGCGTCCCTCTGGTGGGCAAAGGCCTCCCTATCCTTTTTCCACGTATCTCGGTCTTGTGCAGTCTCCCGCCTGTCAGCACGAAAGGCATCAAATTTGTCTGTCCAACGTTTGCTTGGTCTTTGGCAACAACTAAATATTATTAATAATTATTTCATGGTACGGTACGGAACCATCCGTGCGCAGATTATACTCGCACAGCTGATTTTATTATTTGCAATTGTGAATGTCGACGTTATTCAAATAACCGGAAATAATATAATAATATTAGAATTTATGGTAAAATGCAATTTGAATTAATTTTGAAATTTGCGAATATTATGCACATATGGATTTAAATTATGCACATATAAAATAGATGGAAATTTATTAACGGTCAGTAAACTGTACAGTCACCGGCAATGGTATCTTCCTACATGAAGGCCGCAAAAAATATGTGACACGCTCTTATTTGTAGGACCACAAGGACGTTTTTGCGGCCTTCGTATATGAAGATACTATTGCCGGTGACTGGTGCAGTCACCGGGTATAGGGTACCGTATATAGGATGCTTCAAAATTTCCCAAATTTCAATGTTTCTTCATCTCAATTCCTTAGTCTATGTCATTTTCTTCGTGAACGTGGTAATTTGTAAAATTTCTGAAAAATAGGCTGCAGGAGGGAATCACGTTTTAAGTATGGACAATCCGGAACTGCAATAATTTGAACTATAGATTATTATAAGATATCGCTTTGCTCAGTCAATAACGTGATCGGTTGAAAAGCTATAATACTCAAGCCCAAAGTGAGTTGAGACTTTACATACAACCCTTGAATGTCTCCAATGGTTCGTAAGAACTATTAATCTGTGCCACTGGTGTATGCACGTTTCCTCGCGATGTTTTCCCTCACCGAATAAATATTAAATGACATTTCGTACATAAGTTCCAAAAAACTCATTGGTTGGGAGCTGGGTTTTGAACCCGAGACCTCTGGATTGAAAGTCTACCTCCGACAGACGTGTTACCGCCGCGCTACCAGCGCTCAGGCTTAAAGTGATAACAATACCTATTAAAATATAATCATTCTAAACAAAAACGAACCGACTTCACTTAGCATCTACCTTTCCAACAGCAAATGCTCGAGCTACTCAAATCACTATAGGTGTACCTTTAATAGTTAAAGAGTTCCCTCGATTTCTCCAGGATCCCATCATCAGATCCTGACCTGGTTACAATGGGACCAACTGTGTTTCAAACAAAAAAATAATTTTCCAAATCGGTCCAGCCGTCTTCGAATAATCGGTGAACATACATAGAAATAAAAAACAAACAAAGATCCCGACGAATTGATAACCTCCTCCATAGAAATTTGAAGTCGGTTGAAAATATGGATGGGTAAGCTATAATCGGAGCCCTACTTGTTGCCCCATCACATAATTTACAACAGTTTCCATGATACGACGTAATGATATTGCTGCAGCGGGGTCGGAGTTCACGTATATGTAAACATTACATTATAACACATATTACCGTCAGATCACAAGTAAGTGTAAGAGTATACAAGGTGGATCATGTAACGCGAACAAATTAACGATGGATTATTAAACCGATAATGTCCAATATAGGCGCATCTTAACAATGTATACCAAAACACATACGGCTAATGGCTTTGTCGTTTATTATTGTTGTGTTCGTTGTTAAACTGTAATGGTCAAAAATTAATTATATATATATATTTATATCACGACAAAGTACAATGAGCTTTCAACCCATAAAATATCGTATACGTTGTAGGTACGTTAATACAAAATCTGAATGAGAATATCTTCAGTCTTTACTAAAAAACTATGTAATTATCAACTTTTTTCAAGTAATCGTATAAATTACAATGTATAAAAAAAAAACTGTTTTAATATCAAGATTTTCCATTTTATTTCCGTTGCTAAGTAACTAAAAACAAAAACATTTATCTAGACGAACCAAACATCATTAATCAATGCAGATGAACAATTAAAGCATAAAATCATCAGAACAATCGAAGCTAACTCTAACCTCAACTAATTACTGCACTCTAACCTCAACCACCCCGCGACCAAACTTTACATAATCCGAATGTGAAGGTTGACTTTCTTCGTGCTGCGCTAGCGCAGCCTCAGTCACCAGTGACGCGCGCTCCGACGCGCCTGTGCTGTGCTGTTTTACTTTTTAATTTGATTTTTTTTAGTGCTGTGCACACGGATACAATGAGGCTAATTTTTTGGGTAAGTCTAAAAAAATAAATAGGTCGTTTTTTGTTTTTACTTTCTTAAGTGAAAGTTGATCTTCGGATTTTTATCGATTGACGGTGCAAACTGCCAGTTAAGTTTAAAGTAACGATAGTTTAGAAATTTTAAGTCGTATATGCATAATTAAACGCTTTGTATGTTTGTGATAACTGCCTTAATTGTGTGTAATGAGCGGAACTTTTGACGTAAGGTGGATTTTCATAAAAATGCCGTTTACTTCAATTTTATAACAATTTCTCTATAATTATTACGTAGGCTCATTCACGCATAAAACGTTAATGAAATATCTATATAAAAATAAAACTTAAAACAAAATACTAATAGGTAATAAAAAATAAACAAAAAAGTTTTTACAAAAAAATATTTACAAACCATATAAAATAAGTAGGTCACAGTGACGTGTTCGCGAAAGGACCGCACGCGCACGCGGATCGAAAGACATCGACGCGCGCGCACTTCCATGCGCTTCCGTTTCTCTTGCGTCCAGCTTGGTCAGCTTAGCGACTATACTTAGCACTAGCTCCAAGTTAGACACTGGTTTCACTACAGCTACACTTGCTCAGCTAACATTGTACCTGATTCTTAAATGATTTGATGATTTCTAGCAGACATTTTTGCTTTTAAAGTTAGGTGTGCTAATCTTTATGTCTTTATTGAATATTTTACCAGCTGGAAATTTAAAAACATGTGTTTTTTGCATTGTGGAAGGGATTGATTAAACTCAAAAGTGTTCAAATTGGCAGTTACAACTGTAAACTCGGCCTATTAATAATATAGTGGTACATAATCAAACTTAAACTATTTTTTAAGACAGATAACTTCTATACAGAATGTAAAAAAAATAGTGGTGATCCGTTTATGGGCATAATTGATCTCGTATTGCGACGAAGAAAAAGTAGAAGAAAAAAATTTTGGACGCGAAAACAAAACTTTCTTTGTATGGTACACGTCATTGACACAACAACAACAACAACAGCAAACAAGTACAACACACAACAACAACAACACACAATAACAACAACAACACACAACAACACAACAACACAACACACACACAACACAACACACACACACAACAACACAACAACAACAACAAGTCTAACGACGTTGAAAAATGTTCTAATGTACTGAACACAAAACATGTAATGTATCACCAATGTACCTAGGTATACCTATAAGAATTAGTTTTTAAGCAATGACATGTAAAATACCTGTTTTATCAATAAATGATCATATCATATCGCAGCCTCCATACAAAACCATTTTTTTTCGCGTAAAAAATTTTTTTCCTTAGTTTTCCATAGTCAGAATACGATACCAATTAGGCCTTAAAACGGATCACCAGCATTTTTGTTATACCTTGTTCATGGTCAGGAAGTAGGTTTCTCATCCCAAGTTTTATTGTCAACACTTTATGCCAAAACTCTTATCATTATATTTCATTATTTTTTTCTTTAACGCCATCGAAAAAGGCGCCTACAAATCCTAACATGCTATTGTTACAACTCTATATGTCACGTAGAGTAACATAGGAAAGTGCGACATCCGTGTGAGCATGCCTAAACGGTCAACTTAACCAAATCCACGTGTCTAACGCGATTGCTACGGCATTACAATATGTACAACATTACAATACATACAACATTACATTCACAGTTCGCAGAAACAATAGTAGATGTTATATAACTTTGTGTTTGCGCTTCTTCTATTCAGGTTAAAACTTGATTTTTAGTTTTAATATGAAAAATAACAAAATGTATATAGGTATAAAATATTATGTTTGTTATTTGCTTAAGACAAGATTACAAGGATTAATAGGGTAACATAAATTTCATTCACAAACAATATAGATGAGAAAGATAGGTAAAATCGTATATCAAAATTTGATTGGAAAAGTTCGTCACACTTTCGTAACTCTCGTATTAAACGTACGTTTAAGTAAAACTTTCTGCCACTTCTACAAAACAAAACTTATATTATTATGTTAGAAATAAACGAGAAAATATACCCAAGGTTTATTCATTAACAAAGTTACATGGATAACACTCATAAAAACAGAATTTGATCGCGAAAGTTCATCGCATTGTCGTAACGTAAATTTAAGCGCGGATTCAAATTACATTAATATTGCTATTACGGCGCAATGACGTAACAATTAACGTTGTGGTTTTAATTAGCTTTTAAGCGAATCCGAGAAAAGTGAAAGATGAGCCGAACGAACGCGACGGTGCACTGGGGGCTGATTTTTTACTTTCGAGCGCTCGAATTCTAAGAAATAAAACACAAAAGTAATCGCACAGAAGAGTTTGTGGCCATTATTTTTGCATTAAATTAATATCGTTATTTTTAAAACATCATTTCATCATTTTATTCAGAATTTAAAATGTTAGATTCGAGCGCTCGAATCTCAAAAATCGCCCCCCTGCTCTTAAACGTAGTCTGTAATAGGAGTTATGTATTTATGAAATGTAAAAAGTACTTTAAAATGTGAGATCTTAAAGTAGGTTAGATTTGACTTGGCCAGTTTTCATTACATCAGTCATTTTATAAAGTTATTCAACATATATATATATATATATTTTATTTTAATTCTGATAAAAACTGGCCAAGTCAAATCTAACCTACTTTAAGATCTGACATTTTTAAATAACAGCAATTGTTATAGGTATCCAATAAAGCAAAGAAATAGAGTTTAATACTTGTTCATAATGTTATTTTGTTCCTATTAATACATATTTGGATTTTGCATAGAACTTGGCACTCATTTAGATCTCCATTCTTTTTGCGGCGAAGCCCACAGCCAAGCATAATTTTTGTATTGAACTTGGCTCTCTTTTTTTACATTTATGTTTTTGGTGGGATATCATTACTTTTTGTAAAGAAAACTAGGCAGGTATTGAGATTTAATGTTTTTTCTTGCGTTTCCGCTGCATAGTTTTCTTTTTTATGCTATTGTCTACATTCTCTTTATTTCTGTTCTGTGTATAATTATGTGGTGCAGCGCACCGCCGACGACACACCATTGGCCGGTCGTTTAGCGTGTATTACAAGTTTTTTGTATGGGGACACCACTTATTTTTTGACTCAACTTTATTTTTACATTTCTGTTATATAGCAAATATAATAATACATATATTGGGATAGTTTAAAAATCTGCTTGTAACGGTTCCAACGATACAATTTTTTTTTTTGTATGGGGCCCCCCCTGTCTTTTAACTTTTTTTTATTTTTAGATTTTTTCCTACGCTTACACACAATTACCGAGCTGTATTCCAAATTTCATCCTTCTAGGTCATCTGGAAGTAGGTTAGGTTTAGGTACTATATGTCAGTCAGTCAGTGCTAAAATTTACGACTTTTTGACCTTCATATCTTTATAACCGTTTGAGCTATCTTCATGAAATTGGGGCTTCTAGATGTCCTTATGGATATAATTAAACACACGTAGTTTTATGTGTTTACGTTAAAGAGGTTTTGAGTTATAGAAGGGTCAAAAGTGGCACCAAGTGGTTCGTGTAAATATACACTTGGTGCTGGCTAGCCAGTTCCTTTGCTTGAACTTGGCTTGACACGCTGCCGCGTGTCTAGATAAATAAATGGTGTCATCAAGTTGGTGTGATTTGATTATGTATCTATGTTTTTATTGGTAGTTAGAACTTATTAAATTATCATTTGTCACCGGTGCAAAGTAATTTTCAATGGAAAAATAACAAATGACTGCGACACATTTAATTTCTTAATAGCAAAGCGGCCTTGTTCTTATTGGATAATACGAAATTATAATATGTTGAAAGCAAGGTTAATAAAGCATATATTTGTAGAAGGCATTTAAGTTAAATTTAACTTGTATTTAAAGGAAATTAATACTTTTGGTGTGTGAATAAAATTAAAAAGACCTAAAGTGTTTTCAAAATATTTAAAATAAAAGGTTAAAGAAGAAATATATAGGCTAAGATTATGTATTTATTTATGTGTTAGTGCTTAATTTACTATACTATAAAATAGAAGCATTTCACTGCTCGACATTAATTTTCAAATCATTAATTTAAAAAAAAACCCTTATATCGATTTTTTACTATGCCTACGTCGTGTAACAAGGCAGTAAGTACCGACATCTAAATAAATAATTATAAACATACCATAAAAAGGACAACTTGATGACATGCTAATACTAAAGAAAGTACAAGAATGTAGATCAATCGGTTAGTAGCCTACCTGGCCCGTTAAGACAGGTGCGTGACGCGCCTCCCGAACGACCCGACCCTTGTGGTTGCCGACAAACATATGTGACTTTTATTGGGACAAGTTGGCCTAAAAAAGGCAGATTAATTGAGGACAAGGGACCAGTTTCAATAACAATAGAATAGCGCCCATAATTTTGAAGCCACTTCGTAAAAGCAATAGCATAGCAGACGCTAGAAGTAAACTTATAAAACATACTGTAAATTTTTCAATTACTGAAAAAAATTAAAAGATCTTAAGTGTGGTCCAAGGTAAATTATAATGCTTTTTATTTTACTTTTTATTAAGTCTTTAAAAAAACACAAGTAATTAAATGCCTGGTAGTGCTAAATACAGAGTAATAAAGTTAAAGTTGGTTTAGTTAAGTTGTTAATATGTATTTTTATGTACACGGTGCTCGTGAGCATTGCGAGAGATTTTAACAGCGTATTCCTGATCATAAATTGGAGACTAAAATGTCGTATAAACTTCTGGAATTAGCCTAGTTTCAGAGTTACTACCAATTGAATAAAAAAACATTTTTTATTGTGACTTAGTGCAAAACGCTTTTTTGATGGCGATTTCACCCTTTATGGAGTCTAGTCTAGACATTCTTATTGACAGATATCAAAGTGCCAAGGAATACTTTACGTAAACTATTTTTTACGAAAAAAAAATACAAATTTATTTTAATCGACAGTTTTACCAATAACATTTATGTTTTTATGTTCAACAGCATTAAAAACATCGAGAAAAAGGCAAAAAAAAATTTTTTTTTGGCGAAATTGTTAAATTCATATAACATTTATTACTCCTTATGACTTCAGGAATTCGTGGTTAAAATCCCTCGCAATGCTCACGAGCACCGTGTATATCTACTTATTACCGACATACTCGTATAAATGTGTAATCATAAATGTACATAAAGAGAGAATAAAGCTGCATATTATATTTTGACTACAAAACGTTGCAATTTAAGTATTTTATGTTTGCTATCGTCAATCAATCTAATCATATTTTGTTAAGTACCTTTAAAGTAGTTCTACAGAATTTTACGCAGTCAATATAACTAAAAGTTGACATCAGATGATTTTCGTGAGTCATTGACCGTTTATGAGTAGTGAAAGCCAGGCGTGGGTCTTTGATGTGACCTACAAATAATATATAAATAATTGTCCCTTAGCTATGATACACATTTCATAACTAGTAGTCCGCCTCGAACTGAGAACTCGCGATTTACTTGCAAACGAGATTACCAATATAACAAGACCCTTCTGAGAATTTTTTTTTCGCCCTCTAGCTCCACAACCCCTTGACCGATCCTGCTTATATACGAACTCTCAAATTGTATCGAGCTCTACTATAACCCCAACAGATTTCATATAGATCAGAAGAACGTTACTAAAGATATCGCGCGACAAATATTCAAAATGCCATCAAAATGCACAGACGTCTAGGTAACCGAAGTGGTTTGAAAGAACTTCACTTCGCTTACGCTCCGCTCGTTCGATAATTTCTGAACTATGAAATAAATCCGCATGCTTTAAGCACTGTTTTTTTCTATAATTCATCGAAACATCGGAGCTTTACGTGTATGGTTAATAATGTTATAATGAATAGAGGTCGTTAGCGTTCGTTGCGTAGGGATCCAAAGTATAAATATTATAAATCCCTCAGGATTTGTTTGACCGGTTTTTTATAGCTCCACATAAATAATCCTTGATTTACGATTTTCAAGTAGAACGACTAAAGGCTTAACGCATTTTTTAACCCTAATGGCATTCCATGGGTTTGAACTATGCCTTCATAATGTATTCTAAAGACCGTTTTATTATTTTAAGTAAACCCATCAGCGCCATCTGCCGCATCAGTAACGCAGCAGGTCTCAGCTCCATATATTTTATTCAGCGATTAGACGCTGTCGAAACACTCAACTTATTTTCAATACATGGAGCTGCATGCCGAAAACTGAGGTATAAACTGAATTTTAAAAACCCGATTTTATATAGATTTTTAGTCGAGGTATCATATGGTCTTCGGAATACACAGGCGTTAATATAGGCCACTGAAAGCGATATATTATATCACACCAACATCTGAGCGGGCAGTGAGTTATGTATGCACAGAGTATCGTATTCCTGGCTTCCGTGTCGTCTCATTAGGTAATGCTGGCTGGTCATACTCGTACTAATAAATGTGAAAGTGTACAATGTTTGTTTAAGTGTATGAGGAATCACGATAAAAGGGCTTAAACGGTATTGGTAAATTTTACATGCTTATGGCCTGGCTGGGGTAACAAATAGGATAATTTTTTGTCACGGTAATAGTGTTTAAAAAGGAGAGATAAATGGGGGTAATATTGGTACGCCTAAAACTGGCCAAGGTGAGGTAGCTTATATATGTTTTAGCTAATTTTAGGACCATATTAGCATATTTATTCCTTATAAAATTTGAGATTTTTGCTGACAAATTATCAAATGACAAATAGTATTGGCATGTTAGGCTATTTATAGGGGTAAATAAATACTTAAATAAGGGTATTGGATGATGTAACTGCGTCTGTTTAGGTGTGTCTATCTGCGGCATTATATAGCTCCTAAACAGATACATATACACAATCCTACAGATTATATAATTAATTTGGATTTACCTATGATGCATTAAAATTATTAATAGCTTTTTATTACATAATACGTAGGAATATGCCCGGGCCTTGAGAATGTTGTGCGTCGAAGTACTCTTGCAACTTTCTCCAGTATTGCTTCAATGTGTCTAAGCTGTAATCCTGAACTTTAACCTTAAACAAATCATAAAAAAAACCATTTTGAGAGTAAAATTTCAAAATACGATTTTAAATAAAAATAAATAATGATGTGTCAGTGTAAGAAAATGGTGCCACTTTGTCGATATGGAGTTAATTATTAGTGCTTACTAAAACTACACAAAATACGATATCTATATAATGAGCAAAAGAGTGAAGTCTCTATGTGTATCGACAAAGTGCAACCTTTCACTAAACTCGTCCACATATACTACATACTCGTACATTGACTAGGGATGAGGATCCCGCAAATCTGAAAATCGTAAAAAAATTTAAAGTCCCGTATTTTTTTATACCACAACGGTGGCAAACAAGCATACGGTCTGCCTGATGGTAAGCAGTTGCCGTAGCCTATGGACGCCTGCAACCCCAGAGGATTCACATGCGCGTTACCTACCCTTTAAGAACCTATACACTCCTTTTTTGAAGAACCTCATACCAATAGTGCGCTGGGAAAACCTTGGCAGGGAGTTCATTCCACAATCGCAGCATTCGTGAGAGGAAATTCCGTCTAAACCGTACAGTGCGCGACCCTTTAGGCTCCAGGGTATGAGGATGAACACCCCGCCGACGGCGAGCGGTGCGGTGATAAAAAGCTCCCGTGGGCATCATATCAAATAGTTCTTCAGAGCACAACCCATTGTACAAGCGATAGAACACACATAAGGAGGCAAAGTCTCTCCTTAGACTCAAAGGTTCAGTATCGCCCTGTTAATCAAATATTAGTTTAAATTTCCAAAAATCCTTGTGGAGGAAAATGATTTATGTTTAATTCTCGGTTTAGGCTGAGCTTTATCAGTCAGTTTCTACGTAGTCTCGTAGATTTTGAACTTACATTTAAATGCCATTGAAATACGTAAGAAACTGCCAAAGAATAATTGTTCCCTTAATTTTCAATAACTCAGTTCATAAAGAACATTCATTATTCAACAGTAGCAATAAATTAATGTTTAACCAGTCATCCTATTGTCAAATAATCATACACATGTCATACACAGGTGTTGACCTTTATCCGGCCAAATCATCTGTCCCCTAATCCATGCACGGCCCATACAAATTGAGGCCTTATTGTGTTAGTTGTCAGTCATTGACATTTGGATCTATAGCACAAAGCAAAGTCAAGGCTGGGTGCAGTGAAGCGTGCGTTTGCGTAAGATCATGAATGAAACGCTTTATCATTGATAAGAATGTTGTATCTTGTGCAAACTATAGCTCAGAGAGTATGCACTGTGTTGCTGACGGGGTAAACTCTTGACCCTTTAGCCGTCAACACAGTGAATCCTTCTTTACATTAAAGGATCAGCAACGCTCATGTGACACCTCTGGAGTTGCAGGCGTCTAAGGTTTAAGGCTACGGTAGCTGCTTGCCATCAGGCGGGTCGTATTGTTTGCCACATTCGTGATTAAAAAAAACACACACTAGGCCACATACTTACACAAATTGCGATTGTTCTTAAGATGGAGAAGGAGGGTTACGATTGAGTATGATAGACAGATTACACAGATTATAAAAACCGGCCAAGTGCGAGTCGAACTGGCGCACGAAGGGTTCCGTACCATTATTTATAAAAACTGGAAAAAAATCATGTCTGTTGTATTTTTTGTTATAGCGACAAGAGAAAAACATCATCTGTGAAAATTTCAACCGTCTTTCTATCACGGTTCTTGAGATACAGCCTGGTGACAGATAAAAACGGCAAAAAAATCATGTCTTTTGTAGGGGAGCCCCCTTAAATATTTATTTTATTCTGTTTTTCAGTATTTGTTGTTATAGCGGCAAAAGAAATACATTTTTTAGACATAATTTAGACTGTCTATCACGTTTATACCCTTTGGGTCAGGAACCCTAAAAAGTGAAGTAAAATGTATGTACACCTTTAATTTGCCTACAAGTACAAAATGTTAAGCGATAAGTTCCGGAGTTAATGTAAATCGCGACGGTCGGGGTCACTGGCCTGTGATCTTTGACGATATTGTGGTGAAAGGGTGTCAACTAGTCGCTTCTTGATATTCGACTCGAGGCCTGCAATCTGCGAAATGTATGGATATGTTGCTAGCTAGTATGTAGTCGACGTCAAAGAAATGTTTGCACTTATTACAAAGGAATAAGGTACAAAATTGTAAACATATTTGACGTCGACATGCACACCTTATGCACAAGCACGAATTTCAGTTATCTTTGAATTTTCATAAATAATTTTAAACGAAAAAGAACCGACTTCACTTAGCCTCCACCTTTCCTAAAGCAAATGCTAGAGCTGCTGTAAAAAATACTCAAATCACTATAGGTGTGTCTATTGAAGAGTTCCCTCGATTTCTCCAGGACCCTGACCTCGTTATAATGGGACCAAGTAAAAGAATTTTCCAAATCGGTGCAGCCGTCTTCGAATAATCGTCAAACATACATAAAAAAATTGCAAAAACGAAGATCCCGACGAATTGAGATCCTTTTCCTTCGAAATCTTGATGTCGGTTGAAAATAACCAATCGTGTATGCAGTGACCTACATGTAGCCGCCAAAATTACAAGCTAACAGGTTAATGCATATTGCACAATTATGGACGAGTTTTAGAGAAAGGGCCCCCCTTGTTGATTTACAAGGACACTTCATTGATTCACTACACATCATCCTAGTTATCTGAAATAAACATATTTTGAATTTTTTTTTAGGAAGTACATTGACTCCATATTGAGAAAGTGGGACCTTTTTCCCTGGACTATCACAATTATAGATGCATACATTTTTTACTGTATTATATTATGATTTCGTTTTTCAACTAGCTTTTGCCCGCGGCTTCGCTCGCGTTAAATTCGGGGTAACACGGTTCCCCTTTCCTGATTGCCCCCCGGAATGCTCCATACAAACTTCCACCCCCCATTTTAGGGAAGTGGGGGGTTAGAAAGAGACAAAAAGTAGCCTATGTCACTCTCCATCCCTTCAACTATCTCCACTTAAAAAATCACGTCAATTCGTCGCCCCGTTTTGCCGTGAAAGACGGACAAACAAACACACACATACACTTTCCCATTTATAATATTAGTATGGATCACAGGTACAGTCGCCACCAGATATATCGAAGCGGCCAAGGTGGTCACAAATATCTGAACAACGCCTATTTTATCAAGGCGATAAAGTGCATGTTCAGATATTTTTATAGTAGCTTGGCCGCTCCGATATATATGATGGCGACTTTACATGCACCTATAGTAAAATATAATTAAAGCAAAACAAACAAACATTAAACTTCCATGAATATGATATTGATAACATACTCGTACCTATACCTACGCATTTTTTTCTCGACTTAAGATTCCGTGTTATTTACTCTTCAATATTTAATTTATCCACTAATGATTCCATTCTAATTTATAAAAAATCAAAGGGAGACCATTGACAAAAAGATTATTATATATTAACGATTATAGCTTTATTTTCAAGTTTTACGATTTTATTACAATATTAAAAGAATTAAAAAGAGTATAATTTCATCCTCTAAAAAAAACTTTCAGCGTCATAATATGTAAATTTGGTTACAAAATAGCGATATATGAAGCATTTGCATTCACCTGTGAAGGTTGCTTGCACAACCTACTTTTATATGATTACCTTGAATATAAAAAATAGGAATATACATCAAATTAGAAGAATTTACATCTTTGGCACGATGATGATGCTTAGTTTAATTATTTAGTATATCAGATTTAATTTTTTACTATCTTTGTTATTTAAGTTATAAACGGTATAATAATAAAACATATTTATTTGTGCCGATAGTTGTTTCTGCGAACGGTCTCATAGCGAAGAGTCTCGACCAACACCTAGAGAGACTTTCGCTACGGAGTTGTGTTTGGATCAAGGGTCAGATTCAGAAGGCGGTTATCCTGGACACGGCGCGCATAGTCCGGAGGTTCCTCTCTCTGCGGCCCTGACCACCGGCAGCCTGGGCCTTGCTCCGTTGCCGGCGGCACCCTAGGATAGGTGTTTTATAATGTTTTTATTGTTTTTGTATGTTTTAGATGTACTATCGGGTTCAGAATTTCATGGCCAATTTATGAATGAATTCATTGATAAATTGACCATGCAATTTTGAACCTGATGGTATTTTTATGTTTTACTTTTATAAAAATATTGTAAGAAACCTAATCCTAAGAAGGAAAATAAATAAAGAGAAATAATACATATGTATTAAAAGTATTTTTTTGCAATAAAAAGACTTCAAACTATCTTATTTAATAATATATGCAATTAATGTACGTTATTTCATTATTAGCGATTTTCGTTTTCAAATCTTTACCGGACTCTTAACTCAAAACGTTGTTGTTGCTAGTTGTATTTAAGTTGGTGTGGCATTAAGTCAAAATAAGCCTTTATCAATTGTATTACATATTCGATAGGTTTGTCCTTAATTTTTAATACCTACTACTCTGAGAAATTTACACAATTTACTACAACGATAGCTCGTTTTACAAAGGTTGGAATTCGACCTCATTCCATACCTACTCCATCAACATCCATCCATATTTCACATCACTACACAAACCATCATAAATATTAGTACGTGCAAATACTCACTTTCTTTAGAACTGTGTCCATCAATTAAACATCGGAGTAAATTGTCTGAGAACGGTTAATTTCCATACCTCATAGAACTATTACCAAAGCAAACAAATCAATCAGTCATTCAGTAATTGTCAGTAAGCATTATGATTAGCCAAAATATAGATACTTGAAATTATTTAAGTTGAACATAATACACACTGACATTGTAATTTGCATTTTATTTCCTAGACAGTAAGGTTTATATTTGAACGTTTCGATTCGTAAAAAGATATATTGTACTATACATGCGTATACGTCAATGCTGGTCATCTACGAGATGTAACTATGGTTGTCTAATTACTCGTGTTGGTAGAACATGGCATCTTTAGAGACGCTATATAATAAATGTGTTGCCCATTATCGACCATTGTAAAAATCTTTATTAGTTCTTAGATTCTGTTGAGATGAGAAATAAACCCTTTCGTTTCTGTATTACAGTTTATTCAACGTGTGTGACTTGATAAATTTTATTGACATTTAAGCAGTTATTGCGAAGTTTAAGGCTGCCTTAACCAATTGCGAAGTTTAAGGCTGCCTTAACCACTAGTACTTATATTAGATTTCATGCTGTTCGGAGAAGGTTAGGTACAACAGAACTCTCGGGCCACTCTGGAGGTCTGCTAAACTTATTACGAAAATTAATTAGACACTTATTACGAAAATTAATTAGACTAGTACTTAAATTAAAAGCTGTAGTCACTTTACGCCGTCGCTCAAAAAAAATCAATGAGGTTATTCTAATTTGCAGTTTAAGCAACCATAATTTTTACGCATGACAAATAACGTCGAAAAACAGAACTAACAAATAGGTTCAAAAATAAAATAAATTATAATTTGACAAAAACGGGACTTAATCGCGTACACTTACTTTTATTATTTTCCTAAGTGTACACGAGTCCCGTTTTTGTCAAATAATCAGTAAAATATATTAGACGGATAACTACTACACCGCCACAGGGCGAGAACAGTCTCGACGACCTTCCGAGAAAGTCCCAAGTAACGTCTGCCCATGACTTACGCCGGGAGTAAAAGTATTTGACATACGATGTAACAATTAACGCGTCGAGCCATACTCGCTCTTGTGGCTTACGCAATACGGGTCACGGGGAAACTTTTACTTTTATAGCGCTAACACACCGGCAAATACACTTTCGAGGTTTACCTAATGGTAATTAGGGTTCGTCGAGAATATTGGAAATTAATCATGGGAAAAATTACATGGTAATTAAATAAATTGATTAATTATGTACCTAGACCATACCTAGACCTACAAATATATTTAATATGGATTTAGATATTATTTATTCGTAAATACTAGTCTAGTAATCTCCCTTAATTGGAACAGTCCTAACAGGTTTTTGTTAAAGGTAACGGTCGAAGTCAGATATTTTTTGTGCTGTTAAGACAAAAAAATATGGACATATTTAATAATTAAAGTCCAATTTATAGATATAATTTTGTTCAGTTAATTACTCGAATACACCTTACATAACTTTTTTTAAACAATTAAATTGATGATTTACCTACCTTAATACATGAAGAGTTAATTGGCCATTATAATTATTTAAAAAATGCATTAAAACACTTTCTTGGACATAACACTAAGTATATCTTAATTCTAAAATCTTAACATTTTAAAACAGGTGTTCAAATGTGAATAGAAATGCATATTTAAAAGAAAAAAGAATAAACTTATATTAATAGACGTAATCTCGTTCACGTTCAACTAATCGAGATATTAAATCGAATTAATTATGTTAATAATCATTAGCCGGTTCTTAAAGAAAGTGAAGATATATGATTTAATATTATCTAATACATGTCTGAGTCAGGTAATGACCATAAGTATAAGTCGGCCCGCGTCGGACTGAGAACTCTCGATTTTCTTGCAAGCGAGTGACCAATATAACAAGACCCTAATAATGATTTTTTCGAGCCTTCTAGCTCCATAACCCCTTGATCGATCATGCTCATGAACGAACTCTCAAATTGTATTGAGCTCTACTACAACCCCAACAAATTTCATATAAATCAGAAAAACGTTACTAAAGTTATCGCGCGACAACTAATCAAAATCAAAAAGCCATCGAAATGCACAGCTGAAGTTGTTTGAAAGAACTTCACTTCACTTACGCTCCGCTCGTTCGATAAAAATTACATGATTTTTTTGATATACATATCATACTTCAAAAATAAAATTCCGTAGGACTGAAATGAATAACTTTCAGATCGACCGTTTTCGGATAAAAACAAGTCGCATTCAAAGCATGAGAAATTAAAATATAATCAGACATTTTCAAAGATTAATAATCATTAGATTCCGGAAAAGTTTCTCTCATAAAGTGCAGTAGTTTGTATGTGAACTTAAATTGACAGTTAAAATGATAACCTTTACTACGCCTCGGGGGCACAAAATAATGATACAATTAAACTCGGTTTCCGACACCTTCTAATTAAAGTTATATATTGACATTGTTTAGAGTTTGTTTATAAAGATGTACAAGTAAAATGATGGTGGTAACTCGTAAATTTTTAACCAATGGTAGAAAAAAATAACACGAGATAGTTTGACTTTCAGTGATTCTATTCACGTATATTATTACGACTTTATTTATTCCCGTAAGATGAATGATCAACATATCAGATTAATGCTGCATATCGATTTAAAGTACAATAGTTCCTTTATTTATTACTTAAATTGTTTATAAAGATGTACAAGTAAAATGATGGTGGTAACTCGTAAATTTTTAACCAATGGTAGAAAAAAATAACACGAGATAGTTTGACTTTCAGTGATTCTATTCACGTATATTATTACGACTTTATTTATTCCCGTAAGATGAATGATCAACATATCAGATTAATGCTGCATATCGATTTAAAGTACAATAGTTCCTTTATTTATTACTTAAATTAACTTAACAATCCTCTATTAAACTTTGTCTTTTTCATCAAGAGATATGTATTTGTATTTTTTTTTATTTAGGCCAATCCAGATTCAAATTTAGAGTTTCGGACAGATGCGTAATTGTTGTATAAATTTTAAATTTAATGTCGTAATTTTAGTCAGCTGTTCAGTGTATAAAAATGAATGGTTGGCTTTATTGTATGTTTCTTTACTTCTTTCGTGTTACCTGTCGTGTTTTTCTCACCTGACACTGGTCGCTGAAGATCAGCGCTGGCAATAAGCACCATGCTGAGATGAGGCCATTTTGTGGCAATTTTATGTTTTCTTTATTATCTTTCGAAAAAAATAATTGTATTCTATTATATTGTACAACGTTTGTAAATATTGAAAAAATGACAACTATCTTAAAAACAATCATTTTTATGAGCCACCTAAAAACCCGCGATTGTACAAATATTCAGACACACGGAACCCGTGTTAGTTTGTCAAGTTATGTCGATTTGTGAAGAATCAACAAGCGGATGTGATAACTCGGGCGTCACTCGAGTTGTGAAATAAGGTATTACTGATAGAAACCTAGGGTAATTTCTGCGACTCTAGTGAAAATGGATGTACGTCAAATTGGTTTAGCGAAAAAGGGTGCAAGTATCGGTCATTTTATAGGACTTGTGACCTTTTGCAGTGAGCTAATTTGACTTATACCCCTTTTCATTAGAGCCACAGATTTGAAGTTTAAAAACACTTCATTTCGGTATATTACAAGCCTTATTAGGTTACTGTGGGACCAGGTCGATTTGTGTAACATTGTCCTATAATATTTATATTTATTTTATTTATAGTTAACATAATAATTGAAAGTATATTTAATAAAAAAAATAGGTTGAAACGAAACGTTGCCGCAGTAGGTAATTTAATTTATTAACCATTTCAAAAGAGGATATAGCGTTTTCAACTGTATGTGGATGTAAGCAGGTAGATATAATCACATTTATCTTTTTTGCTAAATATACAAGGCGATACAAGATACAATTTAAAAAACCGGCCAAGAGCGTGTCGGGCCACGCTCAGTGTAGGGTTCCGTAGTTTTCCGTCCGTCACAGTAAGTGTCCCCACTTAAGAGTTAAAATAACACCGCCATGTAGGATATGATATGAGCGTTCCACGTACAGCGACATCTATCGGCAAATTAAGTAAACTATTGCGCGCGAGCTTAAAGTATGGAAGATGATTTTTATTGGATAATTCTTTATTGCGTGAACCGATTTTCACCGTTTTTACTTTATTTGAAAGCACGTTACTTCATTGTGATTTTGTAGAAATTACAGGTACAATAAACACCTGCTTATACGGTTAAATTAAAAACTTATTTCAGAAATTATTTTGTAATTTGGTTTCAAAAACTATTCAACCTATTAAGTTCAAAATAATTTTCATAGAAAGTTTTTATAAAGTTCTACTTCTGAGATTTTTTTCATATTTTTAAAACTTATGGTTCAAAAGTTAGAGGGCGGGGGACACAATTTTTTAAACTTCTGGAGCGATTATTTCCGAAAATATTTACATTATCAAAAAATGATTTTAGTAAACCCCTATTCATTTTTAAATACCTATCCAACAATATATCACACGTTAGGGTTGAAATGAAAAAAAAAACACTCCCCACTTTACGTATAGGGGAGGTACCCTAATAAAACTTTTATTTCCACTTGTTATTTTACCACTTTGTCGGCGTGATTGATATCCATATTAGTACCAAATTTCAGCTTTCTAGTGCTAACGGTCACTGAGATTATCCGCGGACGGACGGACGGACGGACGGACGGGCAGACATGGCGAAACTATAAGGGTTCCTAGTTGACTACGGAACCCTAAAAAGGTACGTTATACCTACTTCACATTTGAGGTGTCATCTTTCGAAATTCTAAATTGTTAGTGTGATATAATATAACGATAGGAATCTACACACGGTTGGGTTTCGAAAGATTCTTTAAAGTAAACTCTACCTTTAAATTTAAATCTTCGGCCTCTCCAAACGTCATACATCATTTGAAGAACCGCAGCATCCTTTGACATTTACAACAATCAAAGTAATAGCTCAGATAAACTATTAAACGGACTCGAGATACACCACTGACATTTATCGAAACTTGACTTTCTCCACTGTGGTAACCACAGAATACCCCAATAAATAGTAAACAGTAAAGAATTACGTCAATTAATAACGAATTCAAAACCAGAATGAACGACACTAATCTCTACAAGATTATTTAGTATCTTGAGATATACATAAACTGGTATCTTCCAAATTACAGCATAGTACTCGAAAACCACAAATACTGTTACATCATACAGATAACACTAACGACTCGTTTAGGGGAAAGTAGATATAAATACGGTCTTATGAATTTTACCGAGCGTATCTGTACGGTAACAAATTAGTCAATAAAATATATTTGGAGATTCAGTTAATTGTAGGACACTTTAATTAGTTTAACGATATTAATAGCGCCGTTGAGGTTCAATGGTCTATAAATTTGAGCACTAATAGTAAATAAAGTGCTTAGTGTGACTTTAATTTAAACTTTCGTGAGACATACTAAACACTATAAAATATAACAGTTACACTCACGTCACTTTAGTCACTTCGCGCGACATGTTTCGGAGAGCTTAGGTCTCCATCTTCAAGCTACTAAAGTGACGTGAGTGTAACCGTTATACATATTTTATAGTGTTATTTTAAATTACATAATGTATGTTAGATATAAGGAGTAGAGTGATAATGATCCTCCATTCATCTGTATTTTGTATAACATCTATCATGTTATATGTAGTAAAAAAACGCCAATCCATAAACGCCGAATAAAGAATGCCGCCCAGATCGGGTACAATATCCTGAAACACTTGGCTTTAAGCATGAATGACAGGCGGTTCAATCTTTCGGTATGTTAACCCTAACGTAGGAAATACTTTACAATTAAGTTACTGATTTAAACAATTTAGTTCGTCATTAAAACAAACACAACATTTTCCAACTATAACATGATATTACGTGGTTTACAAACCCACAGTGCAAGGACAGGTATCAGTAGCATATCTTATCCTTTTATGAACTCTCGTGAGGTCGCGACCACTACATTAGCCTAAAATACCATTAAAATCTTGGCCACTCTGCATTTCCTATATGTGTAGGTCTGGTAAGTGGATTGAGTGGATTCTCAGAAGTTTGGTGGTTATCACATCGGCACGGCATCTGTCCAACTACACATTAGAACCGTTACAGCTATAGGAAAATACATTGAATTGCTATTTTCGTATTTTCGCGCAACATATTCCAAATTCATCATTACTTTCCAATTAATTTACGATTCTTATGCACGGAAGGGAAGTACAGTGCGCAACTGTCAAAATTGGAACTTCAAAATATTTTTCAAATAAGTTCCTTACTGTGTTATTGTTTTGTTTAAGGTTTGAAGATAGAGTACTGTAACAATGTAATCCTACTCTGTCAAAACGCTCCGACCACAGCTTGGTTTTGCTGGAGCAATTGTTTAAATTACCAACATTACGGAGTTCCGTGATCTTATAAATGTAATTAAGGTGAATTAAGAGTTTGCGATTGAAGTACCTAACGTAAGAAATGCTCTTGCACCGTAATATATTACTTACGCCGAATGCATACGGGACTTACCAACCTAATTTTAACGCCACAGCAAAAAAAAACAGTACAAAAAAGTCTTACCTATTTTTTATCAAATCATCACTATCGCTGTTTATAAAAAAAAACTATTCTACGAAGTATTTTTCGTAACTCTCACATACTTTCTTTACTCTTTTCTATACTTTTTAACCCTGCAACTCCCGGCTACCTCAAAGAGCGTTTCTCTTATCTTAATTCTATTAGATCCTCTCAAAAATTGCTCCTAAAAGTGCCATCTTCATCTTCCAAATTTTATAATTGCTCATTTACGTTCCAGGCCGTTCGTTTGTGGAATTCTCTCCCTCTCAACATTAAACGCGCGCAATCTATTGGTAGCTTTAAATCGCAACTTAAGGAATACTATTTATCTCTTCCTTAGGTTTTTAAGTTGACACTGTTGTTTCTTATTGTGTGTATTATATATGTATATATGTACGTATATGTATGTTTATTTTGTATTTATTTAAGTATGTATATTCATATGAATGTGCTGTGTTATCTATTTCGTCTCTTTTGGTTCTATGCACCACCTACTGCTTATTGTTTTTCTCTAGTCTCCACTACCCAAAGGTTGTCTGGAAGAAATCGCTCATTAGCGATAAGACCGCCTGTTGTTACCTCTACCTAAATTTATCTAATTGTAAAATTTGTGCTTGTAACTGTATGAGGTGTGCAATAAAGAGTATTTATTATTATTATTATTATTATTATTATTTTCTTCTCTATGGAAAATGGGTTTTATGTATTTAGCGCCATAGATTGTTCATTCAATGTTTATTAGATAGAGCACGTGCCCATTTCTTTCATACATTGGCTAGGACAAAGCTTAAGCAAAAAATTTATGCAGCATGAACTAATAGAGTTTAGCCAAAGTGTAATTTGATTACTAACGTAAATAATATCGACATTTTATTAACTTTTTTATACCATGACGCCATGACGGTGCCAAACAAGCATACGGCCCGCCTGATGGGTAAACCTTTGTAAAAAACCTTTTGGTGTACACTGAATTTAACATAGTACAGTGTGAGAAATCTAACTGTTTCTTTAAGATAATAGCTTGACCTACCTATTAGGCCTAATAGTTAGTCCGTAAAGTATGAAAAACAACAGTCACATAACGTTATCGAAAAATAATAGCCGTGAAGAATCAGTAATGAAATACAAGTACGTTTCTACTACTTTACGCCTGATTCCATTCATAAAAACGGCTTTAACACTGAGGGAGTAAAAGTAAAGTTAGAGCAATAATCTAGTTTCAACTTGGACAGTCACGAACCCGGATTGTTGAGCCACTTGCCATTGTTCGTAATTTAGCTGTGTAATGAATCACCGATGTAGCTGACAGTTAACAGCTAGTCGATAACATCGGTCATTTATAACACGGCTAAATTACGAACAATAGCAAGTGGCTCAACAATCCGGGTTGGTGACTGTCCAAGTTGAAACCAGATTTTCGCTCTACTCCACTAAGGTAACGATCAAAGATCATGCCCATGCAATTAATGCAAGAAATCTCTCCAGATCTGATCTAAAGTTATTAGTTACGAGCTATCATTTCCTGCGCCGGCGCCGCCGATCCTCAGGATGCGTATTATGGTTGTCATTTTATCGCCTATCTCGTCATGCGTCACTTTCGCACTTACATACTTGTTAGAACGTGACAGCTATGGTGACAGGTGATAAAAATCCGACCATATTAGACTAGCAGGGCTTTCCCACGCCGGAGAAAACCCGTGCCGCCTGTTTACATAGCTCATAATTAGAGGATAATGCACTAGAATAAGCACCTCGTGATAGCGCTGGGCTATTTGACACACAAGCGAAATGTGTTTCAAGATTATGTAGATAAACATATTCGTTCCAATCTAATCGCTGGTTATTTGCATGCAATTTCACAATCTACGTGGGTTTTTTTGGCTGCTATCCGTCATCACAGTTTGCTGGTCTTAATAGCCATGCAATATTCATCTTTTTCACTTGCAAAACCACTACCAACACTTGCTTCATCTATGGGAGGAATCACATCTGTCTAGATCGAAGTGCATTTCGGCTATTGCAAATGGCCGTTTGCATTGATTCAATCGCGCGTCGACGTCGCCTCTTTTTTTTTACTACAATTCCCAGATTTTAATGCCAAAACTAAGTCTCTCTTATAAATAAAAGACCAGGTTATGTAGCTGCTTTGCGTATCTTTCTTAAAGGAGACTTAAACCAACCGCAAGTCCTTTGTTTTGGTTTATGAGTAAGTTGGATAACCACAAATAAGTTGGCAATAGTTCATTGTATTGTCTGAAAATTTTGCGGTTTTGGCATGAACATTTTACCTACGAAAGTAGACATGAGGTGAATGTGCTGGAGCTCGACACGGCAATGCCCGTTGACTTGTAGACACCCATATATACATTGCTGTTTACCTTAATTACAAATGACTTAAGTTTAAAGATGACATGTATGAAGATGATGATGATGACGTATGAAGATCGTTTAATTTACTTAATATATGTATATATAAAACAAAGTCGTGTCGGTTACGCCATTTATAACTGTTTATATTGTGTATATTTTATTTTATTTTTATTTTATATAGATAGGTATTTCTTCCCTAGGGTAGTAGTAATGGGAAAACAGATGATAATGCAAATCCAGTGAGTGCTGCGAGGTCCAGATGGGACAGTGCAGCTGCCAAGTTTGTTACTCTTTTAGCACCACCCAGGGATCACGTGTAGGGTTGTCTAAGGTGTTTCCTACGGACGCAGAGTAACATTGATCCCCATTTCCTACGGACGCAGAGTAACATGATTCATGATTTGTTGGATATGTCTCCACCGAATAACAGAATAACTATTAAAATATTAGAGAAATTAAAAAAAAAATGTTGGCGGTTGTTTTATTTACTAGCTGACCTGGCGTACTCCGTCGCCAGGTCAGCTAGTAAATAATAAAAGCTTTTTGGTTATAAACAGTAGGTAACGAGGTACTTACTTGGCCTTACTTCGTTGTTAAATATGTACTCATAACATAACAACGACCCGGGCCCGGACCCGGGGTATGTCCTTAAACTACGTCCGGACTTGGGTATGTCCTTAAACTATGCCAAAAAGAGAGGTATGGGCACTGCGAATGGCATCTCGCTTAGTGTGGTAGGGCACGTTCAGTGAATGTCATCTCGCTCAAATCTGGAGCAGAGCCCGACTGGGGAATTACCTCCACCTTACAGAAAACCACAGCCAAATAGCACTAGACCCTACTCATAGTGTTGTGTTCCTGCTGGTGAGTAAGGTTGCCAAAGAGCTCAAAGAGGACCCAGTGTGTTGACGATGAGGGACCCTCTTGTTCCTTTAGCCGTCAACACAGTGAATCCTCCTTTTTGTAAAGGGTCGGCAACGCGCATGTGACTCCTGTGGAGTTACAGGCGTCCATAGGTTACGGTAGCTGCTTACCATCAGGCAGGCCGTATGCTTGTTTGCCACCGTCGTAGTATAAAAAAAAAAAAACGGTCACGAATCATGAATAACAAGATTCACATCTAAAATTGCCATCGAGAATAATAATAATAATAATAATATATTCTTTATTGTGCACCATAAAGTAGAAATAGACAAACAGAAAATCAAAATTAAAAACTAGGTAACAACAGGCGGTCTTATCGCTTAAAAGCGATCTCTTCCAGACAACCTTTGGGTAGCTGGAGACTAAGTACATAAAACAATGAACGGGTAGTGCCTAAAAATAAATAAACACATATACACACTAATATAATAAATAGATACAAAAAAAAAAAATACATAAGTACATAAAATATATACCATAAATTATATAAATATATAAATAAATAAAGGCATGTTAAGTAAGCGACAGGTAATGCGATTTCAAAAGATTTTTAAAAATAAGAAGGGATTTAGCACGTCTTATATCCAACGGCAAAGCATTCCACAAGCGAACAGCCCGGAAAGTAAAAGAGCTGTTATAAAATTTTGATGAAGATGATGGTGTAGCAAGGAGATGCTTCTCTGAACACCGAATAGAAGAGAGATATTTGAAACGCTCTTTAAGATACAGAGGAGTAGTGGGATTGAAGAGAATGTTATAAAGGAGCGCGAGAATGTGTGAGTTTCGGCGATGACGAATAGGAAGCCAATTGAGCTGGGCACGAAATTCAGAGACATGGTCAAATTTGCGTAAGCCAAATATGAACCTTATGCAAGCATTTTGGAGGCGCTCTAGTTTATTTAGCTGGTCCTCTGTAAGATCCAGGTAGCAAATATCAGCATAGTCCAATATAGGAAGAAGAAGAGATTGAGCAAGCGCAATTTTGGTAGCGAGTGGCAAGAAGTTACGAAGCCTGCGAAGTGATCCTAGAGAAGCAAATATTTTTCTACTTATTTCACTAACCTGCGGTACCCATGAAAGTGTGCGATCTATTAAAATACCTAGGTTTTTTACTTGTCCCGAAAAAGGAACCGGAACACCATCAAACACTATGACTGGTATGTTTGAAAAGTCAATCCGTGAAATTAGTTGTGAACTGCCTAAGACTATAGCTTGTGTTTTAGAAGGATTGACTTTCAGTCCATAGCGCCTACTCCAGGTGGAAATGCATTCAAGGTCCCGATTCGTGGAGTTGATGACCTGAGGTAGATCACTAGAAGGGCATTGGGAGTAAATTTGGAGGTCATCGGCATAAAGATGATAAGAAGAGGAAATATTATTGGTTATAGAGTTAATAAAAATAGAGAATAGAAGAGGAGACAGCACACCGCCCTGCGGGACGCCGGCTAGGGTACTGCACCATGGAGAGAACGAAGAATCTACTTTAACTCGCTGCCGACGACACTCCAAGTAACTGCGAAACCAGTCAATTGCCACGGGAGACAGGTTGAGAGAACGCATTATGCTTAGCAAAATGTCGAAATCAACTGTGTTGAATGCATTGCTGAAGTCGAGCAGTGTCAGTAAAGTGAGCTTACGGTTGTCCATGCCAGCACGAACGTCATCAGTAATTTTAACTAGAGCCGTGACCGTACTGTGACCAGTGCGAAAACCAGACTGATATGGGTTCATGAGCATATGCCTGTTTAAAAATGATGTTAGCTGCTGATGCACAAGGCGCTCAAGAACCTTAGAAAGAAACGGAAGAATAGAAATAGGTCTGAAGTCAGAATAAGAAGAAGGATTGGAATTTTTGGGTAAGGGGATAACATCCGCGTCTTTCCAGATAGAAGGAAATATACCAGAAGAGATAGAATAATTTAGAATATGAGTAATTATGGGAACAAGGAGATCTAAAAGAGGAAGAATCATTTTCCGACTGACACAGTCGACTCCAACGGCGTTGGACGAAATTGCTAGCACGCCCTTCTCAACACCACTCTCAGTCAATTGAGTAAGAAAGAAGGGAGGAAAATCAGGAGTTGGCAGCCTCGAAAGATGGATAAGAGTCTCGGTTTTAGCTGGTCCGGTAAAGGCAGTAGAAGTTGAAAAGTGCTGATTAAGCTGGTTTAAGTTGATATCTTTATTTATGACATTCTGCGGTGACTTCCCAACTCCCAGCGACTTAAGGAACTTCCAGACTTTGGCTGGCTCGCCGTTTTCTACCGAACTATGTATGTGACGCCTTTGAGCATCACGGCAAACTGTGCTACATCGATTGCGAAGGGTATGGTATCTCATTTTATTTTTTTCGGACGGAGCACCCTTATATTTTGATTTTGCCAAGTTTTTCTTGGCGATAAGAGATTTGATGTCTTCAGTAAGCCACGGGGCGGGAGCGTGTTTTATCTTAACTGGACGTACAGGAGCGTGAATATCATAAAGTTGAATTACAGCTGAGTTAAAAAGTGACACTTTATCATTCACACTAACAGCCTGCAAGATGGGGCTCCAATCCATTTGCATAGCATCTTCGCGAAGCTTCTCAACACTCATTCTGCCAAAATTGCGTTGCAGTAGGACTTTCGGCTTAAATTTAGGAGGACGAATTTTATAAGAAAGAAAAAGCAAATTATGATAAGAAAAGGCATCCGCAGAGAATTGAGAAAAATTAGCAACATGATCAGGAGAAGATACAAGGGCGAGGTCCAGAAGTGAAGGAGAAGAATTGGGAAAATGATGTGTGGGACCAGATGGAAGAATAACCATATTACAGGCTTCAACAAGTGCTTTGAGAGAGTTAGAGCGAAAATCATTTTTAAGCAAACATGTGTTAAAGTCGCCCATGATAATATGGTGATCGTAAGATGGCATAAGGTCCTCAAGGAGCTTTTCGAAAGAAGCGAAGTAGTTGATGTGAAGAGAGGGAGAGTAAAAAACACCGAGAAGAATTTTAGAGTGAGATAAGCTTAACTCAAGAAATAGATATTCTGCGGAATTACAAGGCGATTGAGCTGACATGCTTACGATGGAAAACGGAATATGAGAACGTAAATAGAGTGCTACCCCACCACCGCCTCTATCAGAGCGATCATTCCGAACAAGACAAAAGCCAGGTAATGAATAGCTGGTGGAGGGTAAGCAAGGCTTGAACCAAGACTCGGACACCAGAATTGCATCAACCTTGCTCTGCTCGAAAGTCAATAAAAGGTCATTAAAATGAGCGGGAATACTTTGCGCGTTGATGTGGACTAAATTAAAGTTTTTAGGAAACTCAGAAAGTTGTAGGTCAAGTTGGTCATGAAGAGAGGGAGGAAGACTGTGAAAACTATCATTAGAAGAGACTGAAACATAATCACTAATATCGCTTTCGTCATTATCAGAAATAGAAGACATTGCCTTTTAATAAATAAAATAAAAATAAATATATGTAAATATAAGTATACAATATAAAATTAAACAAATACAAACAATACAAACGCTTAAAATACTACTATTAAAATTCCGACTACCCGCCAGCAGTCTGTCACAATTTATACAAATTACAATACAGAAACGAAACGCAAAAACAGCACTGGCAACATTGGCCGGTAAGCGTCAAACTGTCAAAGTCGCTGATAGTAAAACAGTAAACAGTAAAACAGTAAAAGAGAATATCGTTTTGCATTATAATAATCTGTTATTTTTGAATAACAAATGAGCTCCTGTTAACAAACGATATCACCATCAGTTAATAGTCAATGAGTTAATCAAATAAACGTTTAAAATGCTGCTCAGATGCTTATCGTGGCTTTTTAATCATTATATCTTGACAGGGCTACTTTGTTGCTGGTCAGACACAATGCTTTTCTTTAATTTATTAGGTACATGCCTACAAAAATTCTTGATGATTATGATGATTGCTGATAATCGTGACTAATCCATCATATTACACTCTCCATTGTACAATGCCAATTTACCCATAAGGTACTTATCTGATCGTCTTGAATTAAGGACAGGACTTGACCCTAATATTGCCTACTTTCTCTTTGGTTTTCATTCTCTCTTCTTCTGAGTCGGTCCCTCACTGCTGAGGATCGTGACTCCGCTGACTAATTTTCTTAATGCAGCTCTCCACTTCTCCCTATCGGTTGCTTTGCGGAAAGCGTTGCTAAGAGTGATGTCCATTTGGTCCGAAACTTGATGACACTTGGTTTTCATTAGGCAGCTACAATATCAATCAATCAATCTTTGCGTATTATGGCTCCATCAGGGCTTGATGATTCCGCCAGTGTCGAGGTTGGATAAAACACGGCCAGTATGTTGTTTCGCTGTACGGTAATGTGCGGTGTTCGGTAGCGTATCCATCCACCCTACAAATACCCATAAACCACTTAAGAAACGGACAACACATCTACTTTTAACTAATATGGACGACACAAATTATAGACGAATAATATGTTCAGGGTTTTATTTTTTAAAGTAGATATAGGTTATCGTGACATTTAATATACCAGTCAACTGAAAATACAATTACAATTTGAGCTACAATATCAAATAGGTATCTACAGTGTTGATTTCAATGAACTTATGTTCAAAATTTACATTATTCCTAAACTAGTTGTGTCAAATATATTGATTGAATGAATCCGGATACAACACTTTCACCAAAGAAGCCATTTGTAACTTGAAATATTATGAAACATAAGTGGATCACAGTAATCAAACTTTTATATAATAAATTATTAATAATGTATTGTCAATAAAATAGCTTTAATGTCCGACCACACCCTAACATTTCACGCCAACACATCAATGTGCTTCGATACATTCTAGAAATAGGCTTGTCTAGTACCCACAAGACAAGCCTTATTGAGCTTACTGTGAGACTAGGTCGGTTTGTGTAAGATTTGTGTAATATTTATTATTATTATTAATTTTAATAGAGCCCCGTTCCGTCGCGTCATATCCCCTGGCTTCACCTTAAAAAACGATCACTATCACTACCGACTAGGCTATAGGAGGTCGTTGATACTATACATTGTCACCAAGACGGTGCAAAATTAACTAATTAACATCTAATTGCGGATTCTGCGTCGCAGCTGGAGTTGTCCTTATCGCACTTATTATGACGGTGTCACCCTCGTCAGCGCGAGCTTCATCACAAATTTGAAAACGGGCTCATTAGTCTTGCCTCTTACTGTAGACTTGAAGTGACAATGATTATAGGAGTGGGAGGGACGAGCATATATTATAATGGAAAGGAGGCTAAACGTATGCTTTGGAGTCTTTGTGATTTTCCCATAATATGGAAATTATTACAACACTTGTTCTGTGTTAATGATATGGCGATTTTTATCTTAGCTGCGATCTATTTAGGGAAGAAATTAACTGTAATCATAACTAAAATTATAGATTATTAGTACTCTGAGACCTCATAAAAAATATCAAAATAAACCTGCAATAACAAAAAATACTCATACTCATTCAAATTTTTCTTTTCCCTTTGTCAAAATTTCATTTGGGATAAAGGACACACACAGTCTTTTATAATTCAACCAACCGGAGTCGCCATTGACAGGCGTTCCCCTCTGCCGAAAACATATGACCAGTGGTCATACACATGTATGGACTGACGTTACCCTCCCCCACAAAAATCAGCAGACTTTTTTTGTATCGGAAATGACAGACATGGCTACTCCATCCGGGTTGAATTATCTAAGCACACTGTCGATCGAAGTGGCATACCGCGATATGACGTTTGCATAGAATGTCGGTTCATTAGACAGATAGTTACTCAGAAAAACTAAAATATATCCCAGTAAGTATAGAAATCATAGCCGGTACAACATATATGTAACGTTTTCAAGTCAAAGGTACATCATTGTCGGTTGTCAATAAGGCGTTACAGTCGTAAAAATTCATTAAGAAGTAAACCCTATTAACAACCGACAATGATGTACCTTTGATTTGAAAACGTCACGTATTTATTATCCTTGAGCTCTTCTTGCGCGCGGCCATAACCATACTATGGTTATGGCCGCGCGCAAGAAGAGCTCAACAGTCAAGTGCAAAAATGCGTATCGAAAAAATCGTCTCATAAATATGGTACTACATACTTATTACAACGGAATAAGATACTATGGGACATATTTTTGAGTAAGATGAGTACACCCATATTTTTACACTTGACTGTACTTCAATACCTATACAAAACTAATCAAACCCCCAACAAGACCTTCCGCCCTTCATCCATAGGAATAAAGGTCATTATCGATCGATGCCAAAACGCGACATCACATTTGCGATGCGCGCCGCTTTCTCGGCATTCCGGCCCAACCTGTCTGCGCATGCGCCACCAAGATCAACTCGGAACCAAGAGTCGGCTGAGATTGCTGTAGGTTGCGTCAGTGGTATGTCTTATCTCATCCGAATACCCTAAATGCTTATACAGGGTGTTTGGTCCATCGTTGGCCAAATTAAAATGGCGGATAGGTGGGGTCGTTCCCTATCTCACCACGCTTTCCAAAAAATTTTTTGACCGACGTGCATTTTTTTCTTCATTTTTTTGCTGTTTTGAAAAGAAAATCAGGACAAACTCGTTTAAAATTAAATTTTGATAAAAAATAAGTGCTAGAGACATGCAATTGTTATTGCATCGTGATGTGCAACGTTGCACTGCTTTATTAAAGTAAAAATTTCGGACACCTAACGCTTAGTTTATTTTTTATTGGCCCTCGAAGGTTTTACAGCATGTAAAAATTTTGCCAAAGGTCAACTTTGATTTGCAATGAAAAAATAAATAAAAAAGATTACGTTCTTAAAATTCTTTTACTAAATTGTGTGTTTTATCCTCTTTCTAATGATGTAAAATAATCCCGGAAAACCTTTCATAAACTTGATTTTTCCGCGGTTATTGTAACGGACGCGACAGGCAAATCATCATTGCCCAAACATTGACGCCTCTTTTTTGAAATCCCGTAAGTAACAAGCGGGTTTGTTTTCTCGATGACCGAGGAGATTAGAAAGAGGATAAAACACACAATTTAGTAAAAGAATTTTAAGAACGTAATCTTTTTTATTTATTTTTTCATTGCAAATCAAAGTTGACCTTTGGCAAAATTTTTACATGCTGTAAAACCTTCGAGGGCCAATAAAAAATAAACTAAGCGTTAGGTGTCCGAAATTTTCACTTTAATAAAGCAGTGCAACGTTGCACATCACGATGCAATAACAATTGCATGTCTCTAGCACTTATTTTTTATCAAAATTTAATTTTAAACGAGTTGGTCCTGATTTTCTTTTCAAAACAACAAAAAAAATAAAAAAAATGCACGTCGGTCAAAAAAATTTTTGGAAAGCGTGGTGAGATAGGGAACGACCCCACCTATCTGCCATTTTAATTTGGCCAACGATGGACCAAACACCCTGTATATACACGCACTAAATTACGTAGTAGGTACACGAAACGCTGAAATAGTCTTTGATGATACCGAGGGGTGCGTGGTCAAACCCGATAACTCGAACTAATAGGTTTTTGGAAATAGAACAATAAGCTGACATACGTTAGGTGCTTATTTAAATCAAAAATTATTTCTACTTATCGGGTTTCACCTCGCAACCCTCGATACATGCCGTACATGACGCATGATACATGACGCACTCAAGATCATGAACTGAGTCGCCTGGGTGATTGCTACCGTCTGTGATACCGTGTTATCTCGCCCGAAGATACTACCTATAAATGCTGTTAGACAAGGTATAGGTACACGGTATAAACCCTAAATAGTACTTCCTAGTACTTAGTACTTTACACGAAAAATCTCTAGAGTCTGGATAATCCATGACCAACAAGCTGTACTGTTATGTTATGACTGTAAGTGCGCTTTCACATTATCCGATCCGATATCGGATGTCGGATGGCATTACCATACCATACGCATTATTGTCTATCTTTAAGATCTAGTATTACTGTTTTGAAAAAATAAGTCCCTCCCGCCGAGTTTCTTGCCGGTCATAATACTTCTCTAGTTAGTGCTTTCTTTTGAGCAATGGACATTAGGTATAAAAAAAAAAGACATGCACAAATTTAAATTTTTCTTCTTCGTGATCCTATTCGATATCATATCGGATCGGATAATGTGAAAGCACACTAAGAGTATCCTAAATAAAGTAGAGTGGCCCTGTTTATGAAGACTACGGAATCCCAGAGGATTCAAGATAGTAGAATATCTGTAGATAGAGAAATTTTACTTTTGTGACGAGAACGAATTTTTTATATCTTCTACGAATTTATCTTCATTTATACATAATAAATACTTGCACTTCAGGGGCCACTTACTTCAGGGGCCCATATCTCAAAAGCTTGTAACTTGTAATACAAGCGGAAGTCCCTTTCTAGCAAAAGATAGCGAAAAGTGACATCCGCTTGTACTTATTGCTTGTATATTTATTTATTATATTATATCGTCGTCTAGTACCCATAACACAAGCCTTATTGAGCTTAAATGTGGCTGTGGGCCTAGGTCGATTTGTGAAAGATTGTCCTATAATATTTATTTATTTTATTACAAGTTACAATCTTTTGAGAAACGGGCCCCTGGTCGCAACTTTGTCCAACAATACTCGTAGATCACCTTAATCCTAAAATTTCGTCATTCGTGGGGAAACTCATACCTACCTAACTCATACTTATTAAACCGGGCCGTATTCTTACTTTGAAACATTATGACACGATCCAAGTTCAATACAACTCCAATGCAGTAACTACGCAATTCAGCTATCACCTAAACGTCTGAATCAGAAATGTCAGAATTTGCTTGAAAATTGTTCCGATGCAACTCCAATATAACTTCAATATTGGTAGATTATTACTTTTGTGTTGAAGTTGTTTTTGAGATAGATTGTGTTTTTAATGTTTTGTTTATATATTTTCATGATCAATGTTACTCTGCGTCCGTAGGAAACACCTTAGACAACCCTACACGTGATCCCTGGGTGGTGCTAAAAGAGTAACAAACTTGGCAGCTGCACTGTCCCATCTGGACCTCGCAGCACTCACTGGATTTTCTTCATCATCTGCTTTCCCACTACTACTACCCCAGGGAAGAAATGCCTATATATATCTAGTGACATGTAGCCATACGATAAATAAATTTATATATTTTTAAATTAGAATACGGTACCTGATTATATAATATTACAGCATGAAAACAGATCTAATCATTTTAATGTCAATGTCTAGCTCAGACCAGAATCAGACTGGCCTAGATCTTAAATAGTTATGCTAGAATATGCACTTAACACAGGAATTCTGCTAACTTAAGTTCAAGGTCGTGGACATTTCAGGGTATACTCGTAGTCTTTAGAGCATTATTAACAAGATCATTGAACTAATTTAGAATGATTATGTCGCTTACGGTTATGTTGTTACGTTGCGTAACGTATTATTTTCATGTCACATTGAGGGCTTGGGAAAAAGGAGTGACATGAATCTTGAACTTGGAGAAAACGGTATAATTACTGTAGGTATAATTATTTAGGTATAAATAAAACTGTAGGTATAAATAAAACATCAGGGAGTAAAAACATCAGGGACTGGACCGCTGGACTGGATGCTGTTAGGTATTTATTTAGTAATCTTCTTGTTCCTGTGCCATATCCTATCGGATGTCGGCGATCATCATGCGAACGTTTTCTCTGTTCTTCGTCGTTCTGGAGAGAGCGACGGCGTCTTTCGTACCGGTCTAGTCCCTGATGTTTTTACTCCCCGTTGTTCTAGGTCTTCCTCCACTTATTTTACCTTCTAAGGCACCCTCAATTATGTTTCGTATTATATCATATTTCTTATTTAGTGATGAGAAAACAAATTAGTATTTTATTTAGTTTTATTCTTAGGCTTACTTTATAATTAGTTTCTAGTTCGATATTACTCGAATATTTACACTTTAATTATTAGTAAATACGTAATAGGTGACAGAAACGATAAAGGATGATTCACGCTGTAACGTTTCACGTCCTACACGACATTTCCGACACTTCATTTTGTATAGAGAACATCACGTGACCTCCGAGGATCACGTCACGCTTTCGTTACATAGTGAACCATCCTTAAGACGGTCTTATTCGGTGGTTCGTCATAGATATACCGGAGCACAATGCGAAATGACTGTGATAACTGCCTAATAGAATAGGTCTACGAATCCGGGCTGTAGCCAAGTTCACCGGCTGACACTTTCACCGCACACAATGCTCGCGTTTGTGCGCGCGCGCACGACGTATCGCTTCCGCTATACCTTATAGAGCTAAACAGACGTTGGGTGTCTATATGTTACCGCTTCGGTTACGTGTAGTTCGATCTTCTTCTACTTCCCCCCTTCCCTTCTTCTTTCCACTTCTTCTTTTTTTTTCTTTCTTGGGTGTGTGTGAACCCATTTTCTACAAATAAATATTTTCATTTTCATTTTCATTTCTTCTTCTTCTTCTTCCTTCCCTTGTCCCAACTATGTCGGGTCGGGTCTCCTTGTCAGTTTGAGCCAGAGTGATCGATTCTGGGCTGTCTCTTGTTCGATGTTTAGGTTTTTCAAGTCGTTACTAATATTGGACCACCGCGTGGATTTTGGCTTGCCTCTTCCTCTAGGGCGTTCGGGAAGTTTTAACGCAGTGTTTACGATATGTTTTTTTCCTCTTCTTTGAGTGTGGCCGTACCATCGTAAACGAGTTTCAAGAAGCTTACGTGAAGGTTAAGTGTAGTTTGTTAAGGGTCCAAAATGAATCACTCCTAAAAACCTATTCCGGCCTGTTCCCGGGGGGCACAGATGGGAATACGCCCAGATTGCACATTGTTTGTGACGTTTAAAATATCGTCACGATACAGCAGGGGACCTAAATGTAGAGTTATGTTATATATAGTTTTCGTTAACGATAATGGAACATGGACGTGACGTGGACTGTTTAAGATGATTCAAAAGAGAGTGCATACAATTTCGTATTTGACCCCCTTTTTCGAGACGGGGAAACGAGATTGTAAGGTACAGTGAGATTCAAAATTGCATGGACACATTATGAATGCATTCATTCATAAATTGTCCATGCAATTTTGAATCTGGGTGTACATAAGCGACCGTTTAGTGATAGGTAGCATCCATGATGGGTGAACTACCCATTGAGTAACAGGAGATGACATCCCTAATAAATTCCCAAATGTCCCAAAAGTTGTAGTGAAAATCACTACAAGTCTATACTACTCTTTGATTCTGCCATAGCTGTCAACCGCCAAACATGGCGCACAAAATTTGTCCTAGATGTCACATCTAGTAGAATGAATAATAAATCAATGGAACTACCGGCACTTTGTCTTCATTTTAGAAATCTAAACCAGTCAAGTATCTTTCGTTAATCTGTGAAGATACCAGTATTTTGTATTGGGTACGAACTAGTTCGAAATACTTGTATATTAACACAAGCCTTATTGAGCTTACCGTGGGCCTAGGTCGATTTGTGTAAGATTGTCCTATAATATTTATTTATTTATTATTATTTATTTAACCCTTAAGGGGGTGAAAAGGGGGGTGGAAGTGTGTATGGAATTGTTGCTCACTGTAGACATAAAATAACATATAGATTAAATTAATATTTGCCTTGTATATTGCATATGTGTTTATTTCACATGGGCATTGCTTCATAAGTTCCTCAAAATGACCCTCCAAGGTCCCATCTTTTATTATTCTTGACCAGACCTTTTCAAACAAATCTTTTCATATACACAAGCAAAACTATTCAGCGAGCATCATTACTATATCCATTAATATTATTTTCCATTGAAACGCAAAATTTTCAAGGATTTTCTTACGCACAGAAATATAGCACTATTAATAGTGTGGTCATACATTATTATATTCTATGTGTATTGCAAAGTGCCGTATGTTCAATGTTTTATGGTAACACACCAATACCTCTAAAACGTCATGCATGGCCATGGCTCGGAGCTTCACTATTGCGCTTATTCTTAATGTATCTGTGCCGTATGTCCTTTCAAAATATCAATCAATTGTATACATTATTCCAATGCAATAAAGTAGTTTTTAAACTGACAACCTGTAGATATTATATTAGCGGTATTGTTGCAAAGCGGCGCGAGCGACTGTGAAATCGCGCTTTTTGTTAGTTCGTGAAATGCGCGCGCATCGTATTTTGTGCGGTCAAGTTTAAAATGTGTTTTCAGTTTAAAACCTTATTCCATTACCATAGGATTTAAAATGAATATGTAATACATGTAGGTGTGGTGTGTCCGATGGATTATGACACAATAAGTACTTATACGTGTTACAAATTGCTGTTTTTATTTTTTTCTTCTCTTAATGACAGTGTTGGACACGGCTGCTTTTGAACTTGTATTCAAATTTTATTGGTGTTTTGCAAAGGGCCATATATGGAATGCTACAGAACTCCACATTTTTGGTACTTAATTAGAGATGCGTACAGTTAGGGTCATATGTCGAAAAGCTACAGAATTCCACATTTTAGGTAGGTACAGTCAGCATCAAATAGTTAGTGGCAGTGAAGTCGCCAAATATATCGGTACAGATCTTTATTTGTATGGCAGTAAGGATGTGTTACGATATATTTGGCGACTTCACTGCTACTAACTATTTGATGCTGACTGTACCATCTGTTTAGAGATCCGGGATATGGAAACAGTTAAAGGTGGTCGACATTGCTAACACCCAATAGTTGACAGCTTGCTGTCACGTCTGTTGCTAAGCTAAGGATTTAGGTTTAAATAATATGATATGATAATGTAGTGGGATAGTTGACGAACATACGGATATACTTTTGCCTAGAGGTAAAATGAGGACAGGGCAAAGAATTGAATTGAATTTCTTAACAACATTTTTATGATTTTCTTAGGAAGATGAATTTTCGCACCGATTGCAAATTTATTATCTACCAGGATTTGAACACAGGACCGCCAGTTTCGAGTGCCACTATTTACCAAACCAATACGGCTTAGATAGAGCTGTCGTCATCCTAGCACATTTATATTTTACCTATCAGTGGTGATGCGTAAAATATATTGTTAGTCAAGCCGGGGTTAATTACGCTTTCCTTTTATTCATAAGCAATAGAACTGTTCAACTGTTTGAAAACTCGACAAACCGGCAGGAATCGAGTTCTGAGGACACGCCGCCACCGTAACCTATGCTCTCTCTTGCAACTGATGTGCAAATAAATTCACACCCTCCTGCAACTGCAATAGAGGAATTGCATAATCTTATACGGAGTTCTGTAGGCGTAATACCTTTTACTTCTTTAGACCATGGACCACATACTACCTGGACAGACAATGTCTATGCAAAATCACGTTCCATACATTATGTCTGGGCCGCGATTCGAAAAATAAACACACACACTGGACAGACACAGCTCCATCCCAACTCAACCCAACTCAACTCAACGCTATAACGACATTGACATTTGCTATTCGAATAGATTTTCATTCAACATTGGTCTCACATTGTGAGACCAATTTGTGACCAATGTCTGACCAATGTGAGACCAATGTGAGACCAATGTTGAATGAAAATTTGTTCGAATAGCAAATGTCAATGTCATTATAGCGTTGAGTTGAGTTGGGTTGGAGCTGTGTCTGTCCAGTGTGTGTGTTTATTTTTCGAATCGCGGCCCTGGCATACGGTTGCTGGGTTAACCGATGGTTTACGGATGGTTTACCGCGGTAAACCACGCGGTAATACATGAACCGCCGTTGCGTCCCTTACGGGCTACTATGTTGTCATTGTCATCGGACTACATTTTGTCCGCCTATTTGTCCTTGTCAAAATTGTTCAGGTTCAGCTCAATAGCGATATGGCACCTGAAAACACGTACAGTCACGTACCTGGATTGTTAAGCCACTTTGCATTGTTCTTAATTTAGCCGTGTAATATATGACCGATGTTACTGACAGCTGACAGCTAATCGGTAGCATCGATCATTCATGACACGGCCAAATTACGAACAATGGTAAGATTTTTATTTTAGTAGGTAGATAATAGACATTTAAGTTCAGGTAATATTTTGGTCTATGCTTCAAGCAATAGTGTTTAACTTACAACACATTTCCATAAATGTTTACTGGATACGCACACCATACTGAGAGTATACAATTGAATATAAAAAAACCTTATTCCCAATGCCTTAAGGGCCAAATTTGAAAGGTTTATTGGAGTTCGTTAAAGGTCATCATTGAGGCATTTAATAAATCTTAAATAACTTATGTTGATGGTGTAATTACTGTGAGGGTTTTAAACTGGAAACTGCTTAAAATCTCGTTAGGGAACGTTGTTCGAGTTACTCAATACCTTAAATAGTTTATGCTTATGATTTATGGGATAATCTTAGGTAATAAATCTCGCCTAATCCAAAATAATTCTAAGTCATCGCAACGTTCGGCCTGTTTTACAAATACGGAGGAATAAATATGAATACATGCAGGCAGCAACAGAATTCACGAATATTGTGCGAATATTTTATGCCTTTCCGTATCATGTTGGTATTTTGACTCACACCAAAGAATGCAAACCTTGACCTTCGTATACCGTCACTCATGTAGGTACATCAACTGTCAAAATGCATGTGCGAATCCACGCGTGCACCACATCTGCGAATATCTGCGGTATCTGATACCGTCATGTATATGGCCGCAAACCTTCGCACAATTTACGAATTTACAAATCACACCCTGAAAGTTCACTTAAGGAAGATGCAGACATATATTCCGCCTCCATGCATGAAAATGCTACCGTCTTTTGTTTTCGCACTTAAGTCAGTGACCGGCATTAGTTTATTTTTCGCCTTTGCCTCTCACTCACAAACCCCATGGCAATCACTATCACCGTCACATCGCTATTACCACCATTAGCGATGGTAAGCGGTAAACGACGGTGAGATGGTGAGAGATAAATGTTTGTAAGTGTCGTACACGCATCACACGTCAGCCGGAAGGTACGTGTCGTGATATAATGCAGCGTAATTGGATGACCAGTATTATGTGTGCCTTTTATTTACCTACATATGTTACTGCAAGTGTAGGGAAAATATTACATCGGATTTTGACCTGAGATTCCCATAAAATTGTTACAATGACGTCGCGAGTTCGAGTCTCGCCTGAGGCAGTGGATTTTTCTACTTTTCCACTTTTCTTTTATTTCTAAACATTGTGGTATCGTTAGCAGACGTTCTGCTTAATACAAAATTAATAAAAATTGTTTGCATTACTTAGTATTTTTTATAATTTATTGCAGATGGCGGTTTTGGCCACTTTGAGTTTACGTATTCAGACGTTCGTCATTTTGTGTAAATAAGGAATTATGGCACTCTTTATGTACTGAGTCATTGAAAATATATTGCTATTTTTATATGAATCTTCGCTGTTAAAATTCTGACATTAGATCTTTTTTCCACAGCACCATCTGTGCTGCCATAATTTACTCTTATATGAACTATAAACCATAGACATGTAAATTTGTCTATACTTTAATAAAGTTGAATGGCCAAAACCGGCACAATGGTCACAACCGGGGCATCTGTTCTACTGTGTTACATTATGTGTAGGTATGGAAACAATTTGAACAGCAAACATGCTAAGCTACATCTGTTCCTGATTGTATTGATCAAGACCAAGCAACAGTTAAACAATACCTATAGAACCTGATGGAAAGATTCACCGAGGTTGAGTAAGCTTCGATAGCTCAGTTGGTCAGAGCGATCAGACCGGTGTTCCGAAAGGTCGCAAGTTCAAATCTTGCTCGACGCGGTGATTTATTCCATTTTTCTTTAATTTATAAAATTGAAATTTTGCTTGCAGACGTTTCTGCTTAGTACAATAATTAATTTAAATAATACTAATAATAATATATAGAGTTGTCCTGGTCGTTTGTCTTTGCAACTATGAAGCACTAAATAAGTATAAAGTTTCTAATCCCTACCTTAGCTACACCCTTGGCATTTCAGGCACTGCTATTCAAAAATGATCTTTATAGGCGTTTCCATGTAGGTACTAGGTATAAAACGAGACTCAACTATTACAGAAAGTAAGAAGATTACATTCCCTTATACGACGTATAAACGAAAGTTGGCCTTTTGTTAATCATAAACCCCACTATAATTTGAGCTCCTACAGCTTCATAGGCTCGTACTATCTAAGCTCAATATATTTGGAGGTTAATTTACAATTTACGCTTATATTATGAGAATCAATAGATGGGTTTAAACGTCTATGAGTGTTATTCGTGCAGTATCGGAGATTTCTATTACTTTTATCGGCAATTTTGGCTTATTGGAGCTTATGTAAGCTTCCGCCATTTGTTATTTTCTATAGTGACAGTGATGAAACTGATGAAATTTTATTGGTTGCCTCTTTGATTACTTGTGATTCGGTCCGATATTTATTGAAGATTAAACTTTAATCCTTAGATAAAAAATCCAGCTACGTTACGTAAAACTCCATCTGCTACTAATGCTATGAATAAAGTAATGTGTAAGTCGAAGATTCATTGCATCATCAAAACCTCATTGCATAAACTGACTAAATTTGTACATTTACTCACCTTCAGCTTTGTTTTGTTTCGTTTGTCTAAGCAAAAACTCTCGCGACTATAACGCGACATATGCATAGGTAATGATATTCTTTCCGAACATGCATTAAAATGAAGGTATTATCTAAAAGGAAACCCTCGCAGTGCTATATCTATAATTACTTGCGCCTAACAGCATTACATAACAAATCATTACCTGACTATTTGTGACTATCTATACATATAATAAAGCTGAAGAGGGTCGAAAGTCTGTACATGGAAGATAATCGAAAAAAAGTTGGTTGGGGATACTTAGAATCGATAACAGAACACGTTCCAACAATTTTTAGAATTTTTGTCTGTTTATCTGTTTGTCTGTTTATCTGTTTATCTGTTTGTCTGTTTATTTGACCGCGCATCACGTGAAAACGGCTGAACGGATTTTGATGAAATTTTGTATAGATATAGTTTGAGTCCTGGTAAAGGATAATATATAGTTTTAATCCCGAAAATCAACCCTGGTGGGGGTGAAAATGGGGTTGAAAGTTTGTATGGAGTATTATTTTTAACCGCTGAAACGATTTAGATAGAAATGAGTATGGAGATAATTTGAGTCTCGAGAAACGTCAAAGGATAGTTTTCAAACCCGTGTGGGGGTGAAAAGGGGGTTGGAAGGTGGTATGAGGATTTTTTTACCGCTGAACTGATTTAGATGAAAATTGGTATACAGATAGTATGGGTCTCGAGAAATGACAAAGGATAGTTTCTTTTTCAAACCCCCCCATCTTACTTTCGAACCGTAGGTCCAAAAAATTTAAAAAAGAAAGGAAGTGACGCCTGTTACCCGTCGATGCTTTAAATTTACCTTTACTGAAAATGTCATGAATGTCAAAGGGTTATTGCAGGTTCGAGGACTATATATGACGTACAAAGATGCATGGCCCAAACCAAAAAACTACTACAAAATCATCTAACATTTATAGGACACCGTTTAGGTAGTAAATAGTAGTTTATGTAACTGTTACGTAATAAGGGTCCTTAAAACATGAGTGTGGTTTTCATAATAAGATCACACGAGTGTTTTAAGGCCTAATTACGTACAGTTGCATACACTGATTTATCTACACTCATATTATTTATCCTAAATGCATTATTCGGAAACCATAGAATGGCCGCCATTGCACCGCCATGGCCAACTCGATTGTGCCGGCGGTCGCGCGGGCGCGTATCGGCGGCCGCGCGGGAGGGTGCAGGTGTACATTATGTTATCAAAATTCATAACACATCAATATTTGATCATGTAAAGTTAAAATTACGTTACTGATACAGATAAAAAGCTTATCATAGTAAAATCGGTTGTGGTAATGCTAGCATTGCCTACCGTTTTCGAACACATTTTAGAGTACTTACAATGTGAGTGTAGATAAACATATCAAACGTTTTGTGAAGCAGTCAGATTAGGATTTATTTTTCTTTATAATTAAACAATAGGTACATTATCTGTCTCTCAAGCTGTTTTGATATGTCTTCTTGAAGAACTACGCCTTATTATGTATCTTTAAGATCTAATAATGTATTACTGTTTTGAAAAAAATAAGTCCCGTCGAATTTCTTTTCGGTCATAATACTTCTTGGGTCAGAGGTGTAGGGTTAGAACCGGTGGTAGTTTTGGAACGAAGTTCCTTATCGGACGGTTCGCGGATCCGGCCTAGGCGAAAAAAAGTCACGTGACAGTCACGAAAAAGCGTCACATCACGAAAACGCGACACCCATACGATTGAGAAACATGTAAAATGGAATGGAATATAAAATATATAAAATAGAATAAAGTGAAGTGAAGTGTAGAGAAATTGAGAAGTGACAAAGTGATAAAAGTGAAAAAAGTCGAGAACCTTAACAGTCGAGAATTTTAAAAATGTCGAAAACGTCAAAAATGTCAAAATTTTCAAAATTTCCAAAATTTCCAAAATTTTCAAAATTTCCAAAATTTCCAAAATTTCCGAAATTTCCAAAATTTCCAAAATTTCCAAAATTTCCAAAATTTCCAAAATTTCCAAAATATCCAAAATTTCCAAAATTTCCAAATCATCCAAAATTTCTAAAATTTAAAAAAAATGCAAAAAAAATTAAAATCACAAAATTTACGAAAAAGTCAAAATTAAATAAAATTAAATAACATAACTTCGTTCCAATCGCACTCGATTCACATGCTTTCCACGACACTCACGTATTTTATTTTTCTCTGACGTTCATTACTGCATTGTAATGTGCTTACATTGACGAATAAATATCTTGATCTACACCAATATCATAAATCCTCTATTCCGCGTTCGGAACCGTATGTAACTAATTACCAACATTATTGCAACCAGTAACGTAACATCAGTGTATTATCTGTGACAGTGTGGTAAAAACGTATGAAAATTCGCCCCCCCGACCGCCGGCGCAGTAATGTTGGTCATGGCGGTGTAATGGCGGTCATTCTCATGGTTTCAATGGATTTTTAATATGTGTGTAGGTAAAGCAGTGTATGCTTCTGTACATAATTAGGCCTTATTACGTAACAGTTATATCGCCATGTCCGTCCGTCTGTCCGCGGTCTAGCTCAGTTACCGTTCGCACTAGAAAGCTGAAATTTGGTGAGGCCTGATAAGAACTTTCAATAAAAACTATATTGAATAAAATCGGTCCAGCCGTTTTTGAATTATTAGTCAAAAACGCATAGTGAAAGGAAGTGCCGAATAGTAAAATGACGTAAGCGCCGCCAAATAAACGACCTTTTGAACGGATGTTTTGTAACAGGGCAGCATCTACGAAACTCTACACGGAGCATCGCCCGACATGCTCTTGGCCAGTTTTTTTTGCATTGTTATCCCGGAAATCACCCCTTAAGGATTACTAATTCCAATTCCAGAAAATCCCCAGCCAGGTTATACGTAGCCTATAAAAATTCAACGTCTAAAAGAGGGGAGGGGGGTAGCCACTACACTCGATTGAGTTAAATTTGCATGGGTCATGGAACTCCCTCCTCAAATAGAAAAAAATCATTTCTGCATTTGTGACCCCCCCCCCAATTTCAACCGCGCCTGTTCTTACCTTCATGCTTTGACTGATTTGACGGGAGGATCGATTTGGATGATATTTGCAGTAGACATAAACGTATAAAAACAAAAGTGGTCCTGTATCGTCCGATATACACCTACTATACTCTTTATGTCGTTTGAATCATGCCAAAAAAATAAAATAAAAAAAAGGATTCATTTATGAGTGTAGTTTCATTTAGTGGTAATTGTAAAATATTTTATTAGGACTACTGTCCTCTGGCGTATCCATCTGTCAACTTTACTTCAAGTTCCGCCTCCAGTGTAGCGGGAGAGAAATTAGGGGTGAATTAGCCGCTTACTGACACAGACCGAATTCCACGCGGGCGGAGCCGCGGGCACAGCTAGTATTAAATAAGCTTACACTACAATTAAATAACAAATGACCGATTATTAATCAAAATTAACAAAAGCTGCCACAATTAGTGTTTAAATTAATGTACATACGCTCGATTACATATTAAAGATAATCCATTACTGATGTTGATTGATGTTATGACATTATAATTGTTACCAGTGAGAGTACAGAATACGATTGTTTTAAACAATCTTACCAAATGCTATGTAAAATCAAAAGTTGCGAAGTAATTGTATGGGCTATAATTTTGGCCAAGTGAACAGTTATGTTGGTCATGATGGAACTAATGTAATCGAATTGCGATCAGAGATGCCGTTGGAACTTTATGGTTATTGTTTTATAATCGTTTGGTACCGACCCTTGTATTGTAAGTGCGGAGAGTGTGATTGTTGCATTAAAGACACCTGGGAAATATTCTCGAGCGGTAACGATTTCCATCACAGATAAGGTAACCACTAGATAAGCCTTACAAGGCGACTTGGGGTCACCACTCGTTGGAGTAAAACGACTAATAAATTGCGCGGGCGTCCGCCGTGCCGTTCAGTTGCGACCATGTTTTAGACCTGCACGTAGTGTGCGTGTATGCAAGTTTTTTTTTTAAATACGTATGAAAACTATTCAAAATACTGGCATATTGTAGTGTAAGGTGGTGTGGCAAATGTTTTTAAACGTTAAGAATCAAAAGAGTTGGAGTTACATTCCACTTTTACTTCAAAATATTTTTTTTACTTTAATATGTTTCTAGCCAGCGGAGTTCATTTTGAATTAGTCAATTGAGAAGTAGTTAGTATGCCCGTCTCTTTTTATCATGTTAATAATAATGCAATGTGCTATTCCTTTCTTACGGAAGCACGTGTAGGATAGTGATGTGCGAATGATGTGTACCGGACTTATATACCGGCACCACGTACTTTCGACCTTACAAATATACGAAGTACAATAGAAAACAGAAGATCTTTGTTTTATTTTGTTTTTTCTTTTAGTTTGAGTAGTTGGTAGTATTTAAAGATTTATTCTGTCGGTAGTTTTTCTTTTCATATATGTAGTTATAATAAATATGGGTATTAAGGGTGCCACATGAGCGTTGCTTCTATAAGATACTTTCAATGGGTGTCACATGAGAGTTGTTTTAAGTAACTTTTAATTGGTGTCACATGAGCGTTGCTTCTATGAGACATTTTCAAATGGTGTCTTATGAGAATTGTTTTAAGGAACTTTTAATTGGTGTCACATGAGCGTTACTGCTATGAGACAAGTTCAATAGGCGTCACATGTGCGTTGCTTCTATAAGACGCTTTCAATGGGTGTTATATGAGTGTTACTTCTATAAGACGCTTTCAATGGGTGTCACATGGGCGTTGCTTCTATAAAACGGTTTTAATGAGTGTCACATGAGCGTTGCTTCTATAAGACGCTTTCCATGGGTGTCACATGAGCGTTGCTTCTATAAGACGCTTTCAATGGGTGTCACACAAGCGTTTCTTCTGTAAGGCGCTTTCAATAGGTGTCACATAGGAGTGGCTTTAAGCAACTATTAATGGGTGTCACATGAGCGTTGCTTCTAGAAGACACCTTGAATTGGGTGTCACATGGGAGTCGCTTCTAAAAGTACTTTCAATGCACAGATAAGGTAATTTTAAATTAGTCTATAAGGCGACTAGGTAAAATTTATTTGTAATACGTTTTTAAAGTAGGTATATACATATTGCATTATTGTTATTTGTTATCAATTTAGTAAACAGTAAATACCTCAATCAACAACAACAAATTACGGTACGGTACGGTACAGTACCGTTTACTTGTAGTACACATGTCCCATCACTACGCAACCACGTAATAGCGTGTTGATAGCGCGCGGTCCTTGAATCGACCAATCGCAGCGCCGCTATCACCCACCCGCCCCTCACGTCTTCCGCAAGATTTGGTGACTCGCGGCGCGAACAAAATGAGCAACATTATTACTCTATAGGAGGTTCTCTGTGATTCCCATACAAAACGGGTAGCGTTCTCGAGAATTTTCGGTACTGGCAAGTACTATTAGTTATTCTGTGGTAATGGCACAACTCTAGGTTAAACGAAGATTTTTGGTGAAGGAAAATATCGTGGGGATACTGCACCAATCTCAATAAGGCCTCTGGGTTGGACCTTTAGTAATTAATCATTTGGGGTTGCATGCTTCCATAGTATACGCTAACTGCTTTTTTTTTTTATATCACGACGGTGGCAAACAAGCATACGGCCCGCCTGATGGTAAACAGCTACCGTAACCTATGGATGCCTGCAACTCCAAAGGAGTCACATGCGCGTTGCCGACCCTTTACAAAAAGGAGGATTCACTGTGTTGACGGCTAAAAGAACAAGAAGGTCCCTCAACGTCAACGCACTAGGCCCTCTTTGAGCTCTTTGCTTACCATTAGGCGGGCCGTAAGCTTCTTTGCCACCGTCGTGGTATTAAAAAAAATCATTGTGAATGCGATCATACTTCCCACGTCAGACATTGATAACCCTATTTATAAATCCTGAAAGTTGACTCTTTAACCCACAGGAACTGCAAACGAAATTCTACACTGTTACACAAAAATCAGTTCACTATCTTTAATTTTATCAAAAAACTCCTACTTATACAGTTCTACTTTGATCTCTTATCTTCAACCAGTTTCGTCTGCCAAAAAAACAATCTAAGTTATCCAACCTCTGTGAACCAAATGTAATTGACGCATTCATCAGTAACTGAATGTAACTATTCTTGTAACAATGTGGGATCTGACCATTTTCGGTCTGCGCAATTACATGTTATGTAACTTGTATCATTTTATGTTTCCCATAAAAAGAGTTCTTGATGGACGATAATAGTCAGCCGTTGAAGAAGCTAACTTAATAGGAATTGCTGTATACGGGATGTCTAAACCAATGTCAAAACTTATAGAACAGCTCATGGGCTATCAGATTAAGCAAGTTTGATCGTATTGAAAATAACTTTTTTTCGAGATATGAGCAATTTTAAGCTTTTTATAAAAGTAGGTATATAAGTGCCAATATCTCGAGAACTATGCCATTTCCATTAGGGTTAAATTTGCTTACAACATCCGATGACCTTCAAATAGACTTTACTTAAACAGTTTTTTAAGTAAAAACAAATATGCTTTGTTAATTCCGATACTGCTTGGACGAAATCGGCTTGATAGAAAATATTTCCAAAGCTACATCTTAAAATCAGTTTTAAACAGTTATGTCTTTAGTTTCTTGACTTATACGTCTATAGTTAAGGACAAAATTTTACCACACTAATACTAAAACCTCATTATTTTAGTTTTTTATATTCATCATTTGCAATGAGCTTCCATAGTAATCGTAACGCAGTGTTTCTCTTTCACTGGCGCTGAAAAAGATAGGGATGGAATTTAGCTGTTGTCAGCCTCTTAAGTCTTCACGATAATTTTAGGGACAACCTATACATATATACACCGTGGGCTGGAATAATCCGACAGATCTTAACCACGAATTTCTAAGACCAAATATTATGTGACTTTAGGTCAATTTCGCCAAAAAAAAAATATTTTTTCCGTTTTTTTTTTTCATTTTTTGAATGTTTATTGCACATGAAAAGCAAATGTTATTAATAAAATTATCGCCTAAAACAAATTGGTACTTTTTTTTTAGTTTCTGCAAAGTTTTCCTTGTCACTTTGATATCTGTCAATAAGGACGTGTAAACTATGCCCAATAGTGTTTACAACGCCATCAGAAAGGCGTTTTGTGCTGAGTTATAATAAAAAGTGTATTTTTTTTAATTGGTATTATCTCTGAAACTAGGCGTATTCCAGAAAAGTTTATAGGACATTTTAGTATCTAAATATGATCAGGAATACACTGTTAAAATTTGTCTACTTATATGGGCCCACGGTGTATAGCAGTCACAGAGATAGTGTATGTTGATGGATAACGTCAACTTTAAATTGTGAAATTAGTGACAGTGTAGCAATAAACATAACGTTTTACGACTGCAACAAAACAGTAAAAAAAAATGTTACTTCATTGAGCATATTTTATTTATAAGTCTTAAGCTTACGAAAATACCTAATAACGTAAACTGCCTGTCCGTCTGTCACCACGTTGTATTTTATTGCTCAAGGATTTTTCTCTTAAATGTATGTAACCATAGTTTATGGTCGATAATAAATAATAAATTAAGACGGAGACAAATTATATTTCCGCAGCACAAAATTGCGATAACACAACACAACAGCTGAGCAATCGCACGTGAAAGCAACAAAACCAGTCCATTAAAAACCAATAAAATAAATTAGTGATCCACAATAAATTGCGATGCCAATGTGTAACCCAAATCTCAATTAAGAGTGAATGCACTATTACATATCGCTTTAACTTACTTATTTTTATTAGTACCTATTATGTTTTATACATCTAATTATTTCTGAAGTCTACGAGTTGAGCCTGAGGATAAAATTGAATAAAACCGGCCGCCATACTCAAACTCAAACTCAAACATTTTATTCAGTAAGTAGGCCACAAGGGCACTTATACACGTCAGATAGTTTATCTAAGTAAAAGAGAAACAAAAAACTACACCGGTTCTAACCCTACACCTCTTCAGAAGAATTATGACCGGCAAGAAACTCAGCGGGACTTATTTTTTCAAAACAACAGTAAGTACATCAAAACTTAAAAATACATATAAATGCATTGTTCTATAAGAATACATATCAAACCAAGGTTAGATTAACCAAGAATAGGTTATAGTTTAAGAGAAATACCAAAGAAAAAACAATGTTTATGAGTCCAGATCTGACTATTTGAAAACGAAGTACACAAGTTTGATATACTTTATTAATTTCTTACCTGAACTGTGTCCTCTACTTAAATTTCCAAATTATAATAATCTTTTCACACCACCTGCTCGACAATGCCAAATTATATATCATGCAAACCTCACCGAAAGTAAATCATTATAGCCCTTGGCTTTAGCCGGGTTATAATGTTGTACTAAATCTCATTATAACCCGCTGGTTAATAATGTGATTTCACTTCCCATAGTTCTTATTGTTATGTGCTTAAAGTCTAATTTGGTAAAGCCCGCACGGTGCACAGCCCCGCGACGCCAGCCGGGGCCCGCGCCGCCGCGTCCAACTGATTTGAAAATCGAATTTATTCGGAAAATCGTGCTGGCCACCTTTTTTAAATACCTAAAACAAATGCCGCGAGTGTCATAAGACGCTGCAGTATACGGAGTAAAACTGCAGGTTCTATAAAAATTGAAGATAAAATTTGAATAAAATGGACTAATGTATCAAGAATAAATTTTTAGGGTTCCGTAGCCAAATGGCAAAAAACGGAACCCTTATGGATTCGTCATGTCTGTCTGTATGTCTGTCCATCCGTATGTCACAGCCATTTTACTCGGAAACTATACGACGTATCTGAATAAAATTTACACATAAGGTGTATTTTGTATGCCGCTACTTAGTTATGTAGATTTGAAAAAAAAAAATTAGGGGGGGGGCGCTCCATACATGTAACTATTTTTTTTGACTAAATATCAACATGTGACACATCAATGATAGGTCTTTAAAAATAACATTGAGGTTTCTTTGACCATTTTGTGATTAAGTGAATATTTTCTGAAATAATCGCTTCGAAAGTCAGAAAAATTGTGCCCCCCCCCCCTGTAACTTTTGAACCGTAACTCCAAAAATATGAAAAAAATTGAGGAGATGCGTCTTATCATATACTTTCTACGCAAATTGTTTTGAACATTATCGGTTTAGCTATTTTTGAGTTATCTCCAAAAAACCATAGGCACCAGATACGACCTTTTGGTATTAGTTTGGTTCCATTGAAGGTACGGAACCCTCCTATGTGTGGTCCGACACGCACTTGGCCGGTTTTTACTTTTGATTTACTTTAATAAAAATCCGTTTCTAGTAGCCTTAGCTATTTTATTGTCTCGCAAGAGGTGAGAAAAGTAGAGTATACTCCTCGGGGATAAAGCTGTTTTTGTCACGGGCGCGCTTGAACCCCTCACTGCACTCAGGACTCATAAACCCCTCGCTGCGCTCGGGATTAAAATCTGGAGTCCTTCGTTACGTTCAGGATTCAATATTGCGCCCGTGACATAAAACAGTGCTTTATCCCCTTGGTGTACAATCTACTATAAATTAAGTTGTTCATTTTTGGTCTGATTATTTAAAAACAATCTGATGATTCGAGATAATCTGCGTTATGAATCTGCGGTTAAAGTTGCAAAAATCGGCCACAGTTATAATGAACACCTGAGCCATTATTCGTTAAACCAGTCCATTAAAAACAAATAAAACAAACCAGCAAACATGTAATAACTTAACAAATTGCGATGTCAATATGTAACCCAGATCTCAAACGAAAGTGAATGCACTATTGCATATCACTTATTATTTTATCTCATTACTATTACGTTTTAGTATCGTCCAACTGTAAATCGACCCGTAAGCCTTATTGTAAGGATGTAAGGTGCATAATGGTCAGTAAAAAGTGTTACTACATAACGTAACGGAATGGCACCATTTCATAACTGATGTGCTGAAAGATGCAATTTTAGGTGCTTTTGGCGAATGTTTTTTTATCGTACAATCGGCTAATGATGGATGATATAACGTCAAGTGCACGTGCCACAGACGTATGGTAGACTGCGCGCGGCACATAATTTGCTAGTCTAGGTAGCTAATGATATTGATAATAATCATTGAACTGTTAAATTTGTACGGTCAGCTGCAGAGAAATAGACAAAGTTTGTATGCAGGGGGGGTCCCTTCCTTTTCTCTGCAGCTGACTGTACATAGTCGCGTCTAATTTGGTTGTTCTAGATTTTGAATGAAAACTTGTGTTGGAGTTTGAAGTTGAAATGAAAATCAAAATGTTTTCTTTTTGGTTTTTTTTTATGTGTCTAACCAAATTTTAATGTATATAATAAAATAAGATAGTTACAGGTTTTTCAATGATCTTTAGGCTACTTACTACAGTGAACGCTACAGGTGAGCTGTAGCAGTAGGTAAGCTTGTTTATTTCTAAGGTCTTATCAAAAAGATAGTAAATTATAAGAACACTCGTTCGTATTACTTATCGCAAAAATATTAAAATATCGCCAAGTGACACTCGATCATTCAAATCACGCTACATGCGATGTCTAGTCGGTTATGTCTGTGGTACGTATATTATGTTGAAAACGAGAGTAGTGCGTCTGTAATTTGGGCATCTGCGGCGGTTACCAGCGCCCGAGGCGGTCGACAATATGCAACCATCATACATCCATTTACTTGTATTATAGAGGTGAACTGATGTTTTGATTTGGTTTTATGTTAGGGATAGACTACATTGCATCGGTGTACAGTCACCGGAAATAGTATCTTCCTACAAGGCCGCAAAAATATGAGACACGCTCTTATTTGTAGGGTCATAAGAGCGTGTCACATATTTTTGCGGCCTTCGTGTAGGCATATACTATTGCTGGTGACTGTATATATTCGATGTAGTTACCAGCAATAGGATTTAGTACTTATGTATAAAGGGTCATGAAAGAGTCCGACCATGCCTAGCACTTTATCACTCGCTAAGACGGTCCGAGTTAGCAATGTTAGCATGGTCTAAGTAAATATATGTATCTACCTAGTACATACCTTACAAAAAGCGGAAAATCATTCGTAGCTTTTTGCAATAAAAGTGTCATTCGTAACGTTATGAGGGTTTTATCAAATGATGCAGATCCGTCGTTATAAACATAGTAAATTACCAATACTTTCTTCTTCAACTTAGTACCTGGTATTATGATAATGCAATCATATAAAATATAGGTATTATTTTAAAAATAGGTCCTATCGTAGCAACTAAAAACATATAATCCACCCTCAAAACTAGTCAAAACACCATATCAGATTAGTTACGGTCGAAACAGAATGCATTCCAATTGAATAAGTATGTATCTATAATAAAATATTTTTAAACAAAAAATCACTATAACCTATAATATTTGAAGAGTTCCCTCGATTTCTCCAAATATCCCATCATCAGATCCTGACCTGATGACAATGGAACCAATTGTGAAGTATACTCTTTCAAACAAAAAAAGAATTTTCGAAATCGGTCCAGCCGTCTTCGAATAATCGGTGAACATACATAAAAAACCGGCCAAGAGCGTGTCGGGCCACGCTCAGTGTAGGGTTCCGTAGTTTTCCGTCCGTCACAGTAAGTGTCCCCACTTAAGAGTTAATAACACCGCCATGTAGGATATGATATGAGAGTTCCACGTACAGCGACATATATTATATCGGCAAATTAAGTAAACTATTGCGCGCGAGCTTAAAGTATGGAAGATGATTTTTATGGAATAATTCTTTATTGCGTGAACCGATTTTCACCGTTTTTACTTTATTGAAAGCACGTCATTTCATTGTAAGTTTGTACAAATTACAGGTACAATAAACACCTGCTTATACGGTTAAATTACAAACTTAGTTCAGAAATTATTTTGTAATTTTTTTTCAAAAACTATTCATCCTATCAAGTTCAAAATAATTTTTCTAGAAAGTTTTTATGAAGTTCTACTTTTGAGATTTTTTTCATATTTTTAAAACTTATGGTTCAAAAGTTAGAGGGGGGGGACGTATATTTTTTTACTTCTGGAGCGATTATTTCCGAAAATATTTACATTATCGAAAAATGATTTTAGTAAACACCTATTCATTTTTAAATACCTATCCAACAATATATCACACGTTAGGGTTGAAATGAAAAAAAAAATCACTCCCCACTTTACGTATAGGGGAGGTACCCTAATAAAAAAAAAAACCACTTTTTATTTTACCACTTTGTCGGCGTGATTGATATACATATTAGTACCAAATTTCAGCTTTCTAGTGCTAACGGTCACTGAGATTATCCGCGGACGGACGGACGGACGGGCAGACATGGCGAAACTATAAGGGATCCTAGTTGACTACGGAACCCTAAAAAGGAAAAACAAAGATCCCGACGAATTGAGAACCTCCTTCGAAATCTTGAAGTCGGTTGATAACAATTGAATTATACATCGAATGCAACTGTCAATCAAATAGAATTCTATCAAAATTTTATAACATACGTAATCTGGAACAAGGAACCAATTTTAGAATATGTTACGCTGCAATGTATTACAATTCTGTCCAATACAAAACGTGATGAGACCTCACGCGGTCCGTGGACGATTTGGTTCTATTTTGAAACTTGTAACACACGCACAGCCATAACAGTAATTGAAAAAGCTATTCAATTATGGACCTTATTCTTGTACAAAAGATTCTAAGATCAAACTGGTTTTCGAACAGCTGTTAGGACATATGATGGGTCAGAGTGACCACGTTACGTCAGATTTTGATGACATGATGACACTCGCTATGACCGTGGTAACAGATAATTATAGCTGTGGACAGGTGTACCGGGTGTACGGGCAGTAGATGATCAATATGATCATCTGAATCGGTCATAGAGAGTCAGTCTACTTGTATGCATAGATTGCACCGACTTGATAGTGATGGACTGATGGAAGATTGAAAATTAAACCGGTAAAAATTTTACGGCGACTTACCGATTTCTCGGGAGATACTGTACAATTTTTAACTGCATGGTTTGGATTCATTTCCTAATGGGAGAGCTACCTACACTTAGCTTAGTAGGTATTTACTCGTGATTTCAATTAAAATTATCGAAATTAACGAGTTTAATAATTTTAGATGATTATTCGTCGGCGGTTATGAGTATTAATTTTAGATTTCACTGTTACTGAGATCCTGAAGTTGAAGTTTTTTGGCATCCATATTCGAACGAGCGGAGCGTACTTAAGCGAAGTGAAGTTCTTTCAAACAACTTCGGATACCTAGACGTCAGTGCATTTCGATGGCTTTTTGATTTTGAATAGTTGTCGCGCGATAACTTTAGTAACGTTCTTCTGATCTATATGAAATTTGTTGGGGTTGTAGTAGAGCTCATACAATTTGAGAGTTCGTACGAGAGCTCATATGTATACGAATATGAGCAGGATCGATCAAGGAGTTGTGGAGCTAGACGGCGAAAAAAATCTTCAGAAGAGTCTTGTTATATTGGTAATATCGTTTGCAAGTAAATCGCGAGTTCTCAGTTCGAGGCGGACTACCAGTTTAACTATCTACCGAGAACGTGGTCAGCCTAATCCTTATAACTTTCATTTATTTATCGTATAGCTACATGTCACTGGATATAGCTAGGCATTTCTTCCCTGGGGTAGTAGTAGTGGGAAAGCAGATGATGAAGACAATCCAGTGAGTGCTGCGAGGTCCAGATGGGACAGTGCAGCTGCCAAGTTTGTTACTCTTTTAGCACCACCCAGGGATCACGTGTAGCGTTGTCTAAGGTGTTTCCTACGGACGCAGAGTAATATTGATCCCCAATATATAACTTTCAACCCGCACTTCATAGGAAGATTTACCACGATTAGGATAAGGCGATTATTACTCTGGCATCGCATGCGGAAATCGCAGCAGTTGTGAAAGGCGCCTTAAAGGTAAACTGAGGTTCCAGTAAGCTTACTCGTTATTTACTGTCAACAAATCACACAAAAACCCTTCCCCATTGCAACAAAGGCAACAATGTAAACAAGACCAGCGATTAGCGAGCGTTTCCCGCACTCCCACGACTTGCGTGTGGCATGGTGTTAGCGTGTTGTGGACGATCTTTATACTTCTGGGTCGTTTTGTAAAGCTACAAGTTACGATTTCACTGATTTCGATTTTGTAGGGAATGGTTGTTAGAAAAGAGGCGAACCGTGAAACTCCTTTAAAAAATAGGTGTCGTATATTAAGTAAGATTCCTAATAGTCACGCTAATCCCACTTGGACTGGGGGAACCGCATATGAGGAGTGGGAGTTTTCTGTAGAATTAAACCATCTTGATATTTAAGAAGAGCATCAACTTATTTATATCGGTAGCGATGCAAGAAAATTGAAGTGTGGAGTACTCTAAGATGTATAGGGTTCCGTAGTCAACTAGGAACCCTTATAGTTTCGCCATGTCTGTCCGTCCGTCCGTCCGTCCGCGGATAATCTCAGTGACCGTTAGCACTAGAAAGCTAAAATTTGTTACTAATATGTATATCAATCACGCCGACAAAGTGGTAAAATAAAAAGTTGAAAAAAATGTTTTATTAGGGTACCTCCCCTATATGTAAAGTGGGGAGTGATTATTTTTTCATATCAACCCTAACGTGTGATATATTGTTGGATAGGTATTTAAAAATGAATCCGGGATTCGTAAAATCATTTTTTGATAATGTAAATATTTTCGGAAATAATCGCTCCAGAAGTAAAAAAAATGTGTCCCCCCCCCCCCTCTAACTTTTGAACCATAAGTTTTAAAAATATGAAAAAAATCTCAAAAGTAGAACTTTATAAAAACTTTCTCGGAAAATTATTTTGAACTTGATAGGTTGTGCGGTTGTTGCGGTTGAAAACTACTGAACCCTACACTGAGCGTGGCCCGACACGCTCTTGGCCGGTTTTTTAAAGATTTCCGAATGATTCTAAGAGTCCCTCTCAACCATTCGAACATCTTAACAAACTTTGCTATACTAAAGGTATGTACTATGTAGGTATCACGGATTTTTTCTAGTAATCATTGTACTTTTTTTTTTGGTTTGGTTAAATTTAAACGTACCGTAAAATGGGGTGAGTAGGGACCAAACCGAAGTTCAAACCTGGATAAAAGTTTATATTTATATGTGGCGCGTTAATACATAAAATAAAAAATGCCCGGTACTTAGTATGAATTTTAATATTTTATTTATTATCCGTCGATTCATTTCATAATTTTAATGATCAACACAAAATAGTGGAAACTCCCACCTCACCCCGCAGTTGCGGTTGGTAGGGATAGTAATAAGGTGAGTTAAGAAAATTGCTAGGATTGGCATTTTTGGATTATAAACATTGCAATAGCTTGACTTATTAAGAGAATTTTATTTACGTAGCGATTTAACAACCTTGGTCTAAAAACACCAACTCGCCCCTCTATCATCTCTACTCTCCCCATTCGTGACCCAACTGCCCACGTCATCCCTTCTTACCCCGTGTTACGGGACCTTACTAACTTAGTCCCGGAACTCAAACTCGTTTAAATTGATCGTATTTTTACAACACAACACGATTCAAACAACAAGCAAACATCAACAATAGCATCCCGCCCACTTTTCACCGCGTACGATTAGTATTGTTCACCTAAACAATCTTGGAACTTGGAGCGAGCAATCTGTCAACCACTTTGTTAAACAAACATATATGTTGTTAAGCGTGTTTGGATTAGTTTCTCATTTTCTTAGAATGGGTTAGTGATTTTTTTATATCGTGACCATTGATTTATACAAAAAGAGGTCTCCCTTATAACCGTGTCGTGTCAACTAAATAGGTTTATCTCTTTTGCCTATGATGCACATACATTATAGCAGTGTGTAGCATTTTACAAGTGTGTAGGTGCAGGACCACATTTCAGTTTTGTTTACTATGAACGTCACTCATCTTTCTTTTTGTTTATGTCTATGATCGTGACCCAAATTGTTCGATCGATCTAGACGTTCCACAAATAATTGACTGATCATCAGCAAAAACTCTGCTTATAAAAAATACATAATGTTGAAACTTTGCCTGCTTGTGCTTACTATGTTATACAGCCTGTAAATTTTATACGGGCGTATACTTTATCCACCTATAGTATCCAGCAATAGGACTCATATAGTATAATCATTTTGTTAAATAGTGTTATTAATTATGTGTAACGATTTTTTAAAGTCCGACCGGGCACCAATGTACGCTATCCAACTGATTCAAAACTGACATAAACTGACATGACGCATCGGTAAGTTAATTGTCATGGATACAATACATTGCGTGCTGAATTATTATGTTATGTATGAAAAAAAAATCCTTATTTTCATAAAGAAATAAATGTAAATAGGTTCCCTAGGTCCAATACTAATCGCCAGTACAATATACGCCCGTATAAAATTTACACACTGTATTAAGGGAAATTATACATTGAATAAAAATTGGTTTAAATATTTACTAGGATTATATAGTCGACAAGTAGAAAAATAAATAAAAGATGCCCTTATTCTAAATCCATACACTTTCAAATACTTACGGCAAATTCAGTGACAGGCGATGACATATAATAAAACAGTTCCATGGACCATGTAATGTGTGGAGTCACTTGATCTAATGAGATTATGACATGTTGGTGATGATAGTAATTGTCATGTGCTCATCTCTATTAGGAACACGTCATTGGATAGAGTAGCGGAAAATTAGGAGGCTTCAAAAATGGATGTGTTTTGACAGGCGTTAATAATAAAATGTCAGTAGTGACGCCTATATACTAGGGCTCCCGGTCGAACCGGGTCTCGTGTACCCGTTTCGAATACCCGTTTCTGAATAACACCCTACACGGTTTTCAAAGCCGTTTCGCACGTGTAATTAAGAAACGTGTAGTTAGGATCCGTTTCTACGGGTAAACGGGTAGCCGAAGAAACGTTTCTTAAATACACGCGGATCTGGAAACGTCCTTGACGAGTGGCTGGAGGTACGGGTCGAAACGTGTCGAATCGTTTAAAAGCTACGAATAAGAAACGAATAAAATAAATATAAACCTTATTTAAATCGGATTCTGACTACTTCGGACCCGTTCGGGCCGGTATTAACTACCCGTGCACCCGTGTAAACGTGTCTGAGAAACGTCTCTTGGAAACGTCTCCAGGAAACGTTTCCAAGAGACAGCGGTTCGTGTAAACCGGTTCCTTAGCACCGCCGGTCTTAAGTACACGGATATTCGTCTATTTTCATCTCCGCGTGTAACACGTGTCGCGGGATAGCGGGAGCTCTACTATATACCTGGAAGACTCAAAGTAGGTCATATTAAAAGTTTTTACAATAGCCTAGGGTACCTAGATCAATAAGTAAGTAAAGTTGTTTTTGATATCCTAAAACTTTCAGTATTATTCTGGTAATGAGTAAAAACTGAATTTGCAAGTATGCCTAAATTTGGTTTTGAGTCTCTATCTCTACATCGGTACCATAAAGATATCTTTAAAAACATCATCAGTAGCTGGTAGGTAGAGTAGTACCTATGCGGTGCACAATATTACAACATTAGGTACCAATTACTTTTTGATAACACTGTTTAATATCAATTAAAAGAACAATATATCTACATTACTATTACAAGTCGTTAACACCAGATCTATCATCCAAAACTAGTCGTATCTTCTCCGCTTTGCATAACATCCGCTAGTTTGGAGAAATTATCGCGTATCATCTTCTATTTAAGCCAATTTAAACCTTAGCTACCAGGAAATAAAGACGATACAGTGAAATGAAAAGTGCCAAACGAAATGTGAGGTAACTGACGCCATTGTGGTTTTTTCTTCTCACAATGAAGCAGATAAAGTGTTTATTGTTACGGTTTGTGGTTTTTGTCACAATCTGGGAGGAAGACAGGTCAATAAAAGCCTGAATGCTGATAGGAGATGGCTTAGTAAATAGAAAAAAAGTTTCTGATAGTGACAGCGTTGTTGGAAAGTGGATTCTGTTGGGTTTTAATGCAATATGACAGGCGAGGTATGTTATTGTATACGGATAGCGTACATCATTTTACGTTGACGATATTGTCGTATGGCAATTAAAGTCCTATACAAAGTTATATACAAGACGGACGCAAGTTTCTAAAGACTTAATTAAGAGGCTGACAACACCCGATGACCTTCAAATTGACTTTACTCAAACAGTTTTTTTGAGAAAATAAAAAAAAAATATGTTATTATTCGTTATATTTGGAAGAACTTCGTTGATTCCAATACACGATTGGACGAAATCGGCTCGATAGAAAATAATTCCAAAGTTACATCTTAAAATTTGCTTTAACAGTCGTATGTCTTTACTTTCTTGACTTATACGTCTGTAACTAAGGACGAAATTCCACCGCACTAATACTAAAAACTTCGTTGTTTTATATTTCTCAATTAATGCGTAGTTTTTTTTTAATTAATCATTTTGCAAAATTTGCAATGAGCTCCCATACTAATTGTAACACAGTGTTTCTCTTTTACTCGCGCTGAAAAAGATAGGGAGGGAATTTAGCTGTTGTCAGCCCCTTAAAATGTATTCTACTATTGACTACGTACGCATTTTATAGCTCGGAAGGTTATAAGTACTTACGATTTTACGGTGGAGAACTAAGTAACAGCAGTTAAATTTTAAACAAGACTTAGGGTGGGTTGCACCACGCACACTAACGAACTGATCAACGTTAAATATAGCGACGTAGCTGTATCCCACAGAAAACTGTCAAACTTTTCATACAAGAATTTTTTAAACATGACGTTGACGTTAACAGATGGTTTGGTGCAACCGGCCCTTAGAATTAGAGCAATAGCAAAAGGATAAAAAAAACCTAAACTTCATAAAGTTGTAGCTATATAATTAATTGTCTAACTACTTACCTGCAAAACTGGTAAATGTATGAGTAACATTATACAGTAAAATGCTTGCATTTTATTACTCGTGACTATTTTGATACCTACATTGACGTTCTTTTGTTTTAGTGCATCCGATTTATAAACAATCTTTGACTTAACGGCCGTTTTAGTCATGCATAGAGTTGACTCAAGCTGGAGCAAAAAGCTTTGGAAACTTAGTAGAAAAAGGCTCCAAATCATAACAGGAGTTTTTACAGGCCATTACGCCGTGAAAGGAGTACTGGCTAAAATGGGACTGTCAGACAATACTGATTGTAGAATGTGTGGCGAAGAGGAAGAAACGATGAAACACTTAATGTGTGAATGTCATGCTCTTGCCAGACTAAGAATGAGGGACTTTGGAATCGGCTATCCAGATCCAGAGGACCTCAAAGCACTGCCCTTGAGCTCCATCACCCAACACATGGAGATGGTTGAAAAAGCTCTTGAGTAAGTGTACTAGGGGGCAATTACACAAAAGATCCCTTTGGGTCGAAGTGTATCCATTTGGGCCCCCAAGACAAATAAGATAAGATAACGGCCGTGACCTGTTATAAGTCTAAAACTGTAAATGCTCACTCATTCCGGTAGAAATCGTAAGTGTACGTAGGCCGTTCGTTTTCATTTCCATTTGACATGTACCGCTATTGTATGCAAAGAGCAATAAGAGTGAAATGCTGCTTTTTGCGGATGCCAGGGAATATGAACAACTTTATTGTATAGCATACTTATATGCTATTACAGTTTTTATGGACAATCGTTATTAACTCTTATTCTAATAGTCTACTAGAATGTTGTAGCGTTAAATTTAAATCGTCGTAATCTTTGTTTTTGCTATATATTTTTTGTGTATGTTCACTGATTATTCGGAGGCGGCTGGACCGATTTAGAAAATTATTTTGTTGTTTGAAAGAGTATACTTGACAGTTGGTCCCATTGTCACCAGGTCAGGATCAGATGATGGGATCCTGGATAAATCGAGGGAGCTCTTCAAATATCACGGGCACACGTGTAGGGATTTCAATATTTTTTACAGTAGCTCGGGCATTTCCTCCTGGAAAGGTGGAGTGTAAGTGAAGCCGGTTCTTTTTTGTTTAAAATTATTTATTTATATATGTTCTATTCTAGGTGTCATAAATTTTATTGTACTTTGATGACACCTGTCTATCACAGTCCCCTTTAGAATTGAAATATGATATCATATTAATATAAATAATATACCCACCTTCACATACCTAAGCAGGCAGGTAGGTACTAGTACATACTCGTGAAATTACTAAATACCTCTGCTACCTTTTATGAGCTGCTTGTTACTAAATGGTCTTAAAACCAGCCCAACGTTAAGTGGCTACTTTTACTTTTTAATTTGGTAAGAGGTTTAAGGGTACTATTACGAAAACAGCATGATATGATATGCGTCTGGGTGATGCTTCGAATATATCATTGCATCTATTTTTGACACTACGATGACAGCAAACTAGTTACTTGGTAAGCAGATACTGTACTATAATATGGATTCTATAAAGTCCAGGAATGTTATGTTATGACAGTGCGATATGCGCTTTGACGACAGTCTTAGGTCTGAGTATAAAAATACTGAAGATAATTTTCGTCGATCTAAACATAACATCATCGGAAGTTCTATTATTGCTCCATTGCTTCAAAACTTGTAGTACAAGCGGTTTTCTGATATAAGCAGTTTAAACAAATTGGCTTGTATTACCTACAAGCATAAGCTTTCATGAAAGGATATTGGTACACCAACATCACAGCAATAGCAAACTTTTATATTATTGTTACTAGGTATGTCTCATGTTATGAAGATTGTTGTTTGTTGTAATAAAACGATTGATTCTGATTCTGTTGTTGTGTTGTGGCGTTCTGCATCTACTCTATCACTATGTCATCATCATCGTCTAGGCTCTACAGCCCGGGGTGGGCTTTACCCAGGGCCCGATTCGACATCGCAAACTGTGAGACGTGGATGTCACACTTGTATCGCTAGTGGATTGAGTGATATCGATCGGTCCACACGTGTCCACACCTAACTGTCAAGCTGTCAGGACGTCTCGCTAGAGCGTTTTGTCTATGGCTATGGCCACCATTTTAGATATCACACTTGAGTGATTCCACCCCAAATTTCAACTGTCACAAAAGTGTGATATCATATGATAGTTGTCTCGCAAGCGACTGTCAGTTATGCCATGTTGAATCGAGGCCCTGGTCGAGCAACTTTTTACATCTACTCTATGTAACTAAACATTATTTTATTTTACATATACTTATGATCGATATATCATTCCGGTGTACCCTGAGTTGTCTTTCTGAATCTATACCGACAAACAGACGAACGAAATTGGTCGCGATATCAGTCTATAAGACCATTTTTTGTTTATTAAGTACTAAGCTGTGCCAAGGTAAATATAAAAACCGGCCAAGAGCGTGTCGGGCCACGCTCAGTATAGGGTTCCGTAGTTTTCCGTCCGTCACAGTAAGTTGTCCCCACTTAAGAGTTAATAACACCGCCATGTAGGATATGATATGAGAGTTCCACGTACAGCGACATCTATCGGCAAATTAAGTAAACTATTGCGCGCGAGCTTAAAGTATGGAAGATGATTTTTATGGAATAATTATTTATTGCGTGAACCGATTTTCATCGTTTTTACTTTATTTGAAAGCACGTCATTTCATTGTAATTTTGTAGAAATTACAGGTACAATAAACACCTGCTTATACGGTTAAATTACAAACTTAGTTCAGAAATTATTTTGTAATTTTTTTTCAAAAACTATTCATCCTATCAAGTTCAAAATAATTTTCCTAGAAAGTTTTTATAAAGTTCTACTTTTGAGATTTTTTTAATATTTTTAAAACTTATGGTTCAAAAGTTAGAGGGGGGGGGACGCATATTTTTTTACTTCTGGAGCGATTATTTCCGAAAATATTTACATTATCGAAAAATGATTTTAATAAACCCCTATTCATTTTTAAATACCTATCCAACAATATATCACACGTTAGGGTTGAAATGAAAAAAAAAATCACCCCCCACTTTACGTATAGGGGAGGTACCCTAATAAAAAAAAAATTTCCACTTTTTATTTTACCACTTTGTCGGCGTGATTGATATACATATTAGTACCAAATTTCAGCTTTCTAGTGCTAACGGTCACTGAGATTATCCGCGGACGGACGGACGGACGGACGGGCAGACATGGCGAAACTATAAGGGTTCCTAGTTGACTACGGAACCCTAAAAACAGCCCTACAAAGTTCTTTAACTGTTGAATTAGCAGTCTCTGATTAATCTACTTACATTGATGTAATCTAATGTAATTATATATACATTGCGCTGGTATAGTCATGTGGTAAGAGACCTCCGTCAATCCGGAGGTCTCGGGTTCAAACCCCGGCTCGTACCACTGAGTTTTTCGGAACTTGAAAAAAAACTTGGTGAAGAAAACCATCGTTAGGAAACCGGATCTAATCCCGATAAGGCCTAGTTTCCCCTCTGGGTTGGAAGGTAATATAGCAGTCACTTTCGTTAAATCTAGTGCCTACGCCAATTCATGGAATTAGGTTGTCAAGCGGTCCCCAAGCTGGGACCAACACTAGGGGGAAGGTATACATTTGCCAAAAATATTAACGTGTTAGATAAGTACATAGATTACGGTCGGTAGTGTTTCTTTAACAGTCTTACGATTGTGGTCTTTTTATTATCAATGATTGATACTTTCAAGACAATGCCGTCGACAATCTAAGACATCGATCTTATAAATAGACCCACGTTGTTAGTTCCGGTTGGACCAATACACCTACTGTCGGTCTTGGACAATGGCGAGGTGTGCAGTGTGGGTTTAGATGGTTTTGATACACATTTCTTTTGTTGTTTCATGTCAATTATTCGATCAAAGGTATAACTACGGTTCTTATGCAATTTTACAAAATAAGAACATTAATAATTAGTCTTAAAGTTCAACTATTAGTTGAACGCAAATTAAATTAATGTCATATTGAATGTATTATGGGGCAATGCCCTAACCTACCTTACCTACCAAACCTTACCTTACATTACCTTACATTGCCTTACCTTACCTTACCTTACCTTACCCTACCCTACAAATGCCTTAAAAACTACCATCGCTAATGACAATAAAGTAAATGCCTTGCCTTAAAATTGGCCATGCCCTAGATACGCCCTAATTCCTATTTTAAATTGACACTGCCCCATCTTACCTGCAACTCTGCAGCCAGATAATAGTGTTAGCAAATTCATTCATGTCCGCCTTTTTAGTAAAACTAGGGCTGTTTATGATATCACTAACCAAAACTTGTCATTTTACCCTTAACACAAACGATTACGAGTAGGTCGATCTATGTAGGTTCCTTGATGTTTCTGTAATACGATTTGGGATTAAATATTATTCTTACCTAAATGCATTTTTATCTCGACATTTTTTATCCTCTCGTCCGTCAGTTACATATTACGTAGATTGTTTGCCTGTCAATGCTAGTTATAATTTTTATATTTAAAGTACTCAACTTATTTCGTAAATATGATATACATGCCTACATTAAAAAATATTATTCTTAAGGATGAATAAATTATCCAAAGATTTCTATAGCGTCGCTTCTGCCTATGCCTCTATTGTGTGACCGTTAAGGCGGGCTACCGGCGCGCGCGCCGAATTCGGTCTACTTTTATTCTTATTGGAATGCCGAACGACAGGTTCCACGAAGTTTCCTTGAGCGGCGGTCCAAGATAACGTCGGTAGCGTTTCTGATTATATCCGGGTACATTTTTAATGGGTTAATATCTAAACATTTCGGTTTGACCCAAAGGTTGACTGGTAGTGAATTCCTTTAAAGCATTTAATCTGCCTCGTACAGTCGCCATCAGATAAATCGCAGCGGCCAAGGTTGTCACAAGTATCTGAACAATGCCTTTATTGTCAAGGCGATAAGGTGCTTATTCAGATATTTTTGAGTACCATGGCCGCTCCGATACATTTGATGGCGACTGTACACACATTTTTTATTTTCGCAATAAAATTTAAATAAAGAAATAATACTAATTACTTGAGTTTTTTTTTATGGGGCTGATAATCTGAGACTAATAAAGTTTATATAAAATAATAAGATCATACCCTTGGTATTAATAAAAAATAATCAAAAACTCATGTAACATGCCTAGAGTTGTAAGTGACCGTGCTTAATTGTTTGTCACCATGGTGGTTAATAGTAGATTGTATTACAAGGGAGCAAAATGCTATATTTCACCGAGGGTTAGCGCTTTGAATCCCGAACGAAGCGAAGGATTCCAGAATAGAATCCCGAACGTAGTGAGGGATTCTAACGTGGAATCCTGAGCGTAGTGAGGGATTCAAAGCGCCAAGCCCGAGATAGAAATAATTTTGCTACCGAGTAATACACTCTGCTTTTCACTTCTCTTATGAGAAAAAAAATCGTCTTGTAAGTAAATAAAACTTCAGCACTTCACCGATCATACTTTTATGAAGCCTAACTAAAATACACATACAATAAAGAAATATAATTAAAAATTAATAGTAAAATTTGTACAATTTTCAAATGTTAATGTTACGTGTTTGTTTGGCACTGAGACATTCGTTCTATTTATTTGAGTATTTTGCACCGAGGATTCTGTAAAAGTTTGGCTGATAGTATGAATGTTTTCAGGATTAACAGGTTCATTATGTGTTTGATTATCTTGTGTTGTAAAAGTCGGGCTCGGGTCCACAGCAGTATCTTGATCAGTCATCATCCTTTGGGTTATCTGTTCAGTACGTGCCTGAGCAGACGTTCCGGGCTGCGGTGACAGTGGACGGTGGCGGCGGATGGTTTGTGCTATGCGTCGGCTCAATGCGGCTTTATTTTCTACAGACTCGTCAATATAGCCTTCTGCCACTGTCGACGATTTCCAGCCCCCTAGGCGTTTAATACTAGTTAAATTGGCTCCAGAATCATCCAAAATAGTCGCAGAGGTTCTTCTGAAGCAATGTCCTGTATATTGCTCCGGACTTGAGAGGTTTAAGTAACGTGCGATTTCTTTTGGCACCTGACTTATCTTATTTTTCCCAATAACCTGCTTGGTGCATTTACCGTTGTGGTAGGCAACGAAAAATCTTTTATTACTCATACCAGAAGGCCGTGAAGACTGATATTTTTCTACTACTTTCACGTAATCATCTCGAACCACAAAAGATCTGTCTATTTTGGTTTTCGTATCTGTTAAATTAACTAGTATTAATGATTCGGAGTGTTTTTGTACGTCGTCTATTGTGATATTTAATAACTCCTGTCCGCGACAAGCGCCAGTGACCCCGAAAATTAACGCCACCTGAAAAAAAAACAATGTCCATATAAATAAAAGCATGTTTTCTTTTCATAGCTAGTAGACAGAAAAACAATCAATTTAAAGTGTTTATTAATTTATATATTTACTTACTTTTACGGCGAGAAAGTTGTAGTCAGGTGCCTCATTCAAAAAAGTATTAATATTTTCGGCAGACAATACTTTTGATTTTTTCGCTTTATGACCTTCAGACTGCCTCTTCAGGAATGCCATTAATCTTGCATATATATTAATCTGTACGTCATTGTTGTTACTTACGGTCGCTTTTAACATGGAGTAAATACTCCAAAGAGTAGAAGGCTGCCTAGTTTTAGCCAATTCTTGAAAGTATGCTAAAAACACTGTCTCAGAGAAAGACTTCGCACCTTTACCATTTTTCCAAATAGCCAAATGTTCGTAAGCTTTTATATATTTTCCTCTGGACTTCGTAGGTAGTAAATTGTTAATTACGTTGTTCGCTTCTATTTTCACAGATTCAGGTGTTAAGATTTCGTTTTCGCTGGAAGAACTCGTTGAATTCATTGTGAATAATTCGGTTATTATTAGTCAAGGAAAATATCTCTAAAATACAGATTCAATATCAATATTTTCTCCAGAACGTATTTTTTTAATTTAAAAAAGTACGCGTGTTCGCGCGCTTCATAATGTATGGTGTTTTTTTTAATACATTTTATGAGTGTAACTATTATTTAAAATATAATCATAAATACTAATTAATGAAAAATGTTGACCTATTCACACTTATTAATATAAGGTGTATTATTAAAATCACGTTTTAAACTTCAGTTTGATGTAATAAGTATATCATATGTTATTCAGTAGCGCGTTGAAGGAGACGACTAATGAAGCCATAAACGTTTTATGCAGAAATAATGGATGGTTTTTGAACGCTTACTGAAACTGTCTCCTTAAACACGCTACTAAAAATTGTATAATTTTTTTTTCTATGGTGTCTCTGGCTGGCTGATGAATTGATTGTGACGTCTTTTAAAGTTTCTTGTTTATGCGGTTTTGTCAAGTAAGGAACTTAACAGCAGGGAGCAAAATTGAATTTTGCTCCCTGTTGTCAGGGCAGAAATAAAAGTTTTAAAAAAAATGTAGAGGGAGCAAAAGTCGTTTTTGCTCCGTCTAAACGAGGTAGAAAAGACATTTTTTTTTTAATAAGAGAAGTGAAAAAATTTATCCACTCCTCTCGTACCTTGGCCCAGCCCCTTTCCAATGTAAACATTATCTCACACTTAGTACTTTTACACTTTCTCTCCAAACACCTCTGTGGACACCCGTTTAGTATTACGATTCTCCAATCCGGGTCGATTCCAAATATAAGGTGTTGCATATCTCTGGGTATTACCACGGTTTGGCCAGGGTTTGTTTTACTTCAAGCATATACAGAGAAAATCATACTGTCCTTTACTTACACTAGTATCCTCACCAATAAAAAAGGGACGAGTATAGCCTATTACTTCTACTGTTACTGCACTTTTTGGTTAGCCAGACTATTATAATCGTTTCTAAGTATTTACTGTTAGACGGGTAAGACTCGGTGGCTCAGTCAGAGCTGCAGCTGGTATCTCGGATACGGAAGATTGAGTCTTAAATGGGGAAGGCCGGTGAAAAGCATCATAGATGGCGCTGCGTACGATGGTCCTTTTTTATATGGAATTTGACAGCTGGTTAAATGAATTCTAGATGGCGCTGCGTACGATGGTCCTTTTTTTGTTTGAGATTTTAGCAGATACCATAGACAAACCAATTGACAGTTGCCTTCCCCATTGTCCTATTTGAGACTTTTTTATTTTTTCTTCCAGAATTTTACCTTAAGTGTCCATTTGTCGCTCTTAAAGCGAGACTTATTATTACCTATCGCGCCTATATATTTGCAAATATATAGATTTATCTAGCTAGGAATTGATCGTAACAATATCTATAAATATTGTTAAAAATCCGATTTAATTATACTGTTTCTAATCTTTACGCATTGCTTAGAAAAAAACTGTACAATGGTTTCTATTGAAAAAAGGGAGAAATTAAACCAAAAAGCTTATATAGGATAAGAATCGTGAGTCGACGGCGTGAAATCGATTCCGTTTCAATGTCAAGGCGACGGTCGTTTGCTTTATTTCTTTCGTCTGTCGCATGTTAAAAGGAGAAAATAGCAACGTGATAAGACTACAAGTACACGTTGTTTGTGAACGCGTAACCATATCTTTTTGTAAGTTTATAAAGCACCTCCATTTTTTTTTTATTTAGTGCTAACCTACCTATAAAGATGAATCAAAAATTTCCATGAAATGAAAACCTAATTACGATTTAAATTAAACTACATGGTACATCGATACAAGTCAAGTTTCGAGCAAGTTTTCAAAGTTTTTTAAACCGCGCCGCGTGTAAATTTTTAAAATAAAATAATCTACATACTATTGCAACACCAACGAAATCGAATTCTTGTGCAAAGCAAAAATAATCGATTCTGTCTTCATTTCATACGCGACTCGTAATATTCGACTTGTATCGATATTTTAAAACGATTTTTTAACCGATGTTATACTCATTTTATTAATATTTTGTTTTTATTTGTTTCAGGTTGCAGCCCTGGCTGTGCTCACCTTAGCAAACGCAAAGAACTCAACTACGAAAGCGAAACCCAAACGACAACTTGATAATATCCGAACGCCGCAAAATCTACAATATTCCTTGGTACTTCCTCACTCGAGAGTGGCTTCTTTCCGGTCACTGACAAGCAGTCGAAGGATTTCTCATGGCGTGCCACGAGCAGGAAAGCTTCCTCCTTACGCCGTTCAAATGGAACCTGTAGTCCAATATTCGCAAAAGGACCCTCTTTACGATCCTACCCTGGATAACTTTGATGTAGTCAACGAGAATGAAATCTACGCTCAACCTAAAATCTTGAATGTCCACGACCAATCAGCTGAAAGTTATGGCCCACCATTTGGATCGCTCCCGACAGCGCCATTGTACAGCCAAGGAGGTCACCCCCACTATTATGAAGCTCCAGAGCCTATTATTGAAATTATCATTAAAGAATCAAATGAATCGTTACCCGCACCACCACCTCAGTTGATTCAAAAGAAGAAGAAGGAACCGGTTCAAGTATTCTATGTAAAATATAGTAAGGATCCGCATTCTAAGGACAAGGTTGTGTATGAAAAGCCGGTACCCGCGATTACTCCCCCTACTAACCACCAAGACGAGAATGAGCACCATGAAGATTATGTTACAGTGACCCCGGAACCATTGTATATTCATCGTGAAACTACAACTCTGAGAGCTATCATCAAACCTGAATCTGAACAATATCACAGTGATAGCAGTGTCAAAGTGACATTTGGAAATGAAGGTCAAGGCCACCATTACAGTGACAGGCGTGAAAGTCATACTCATAGTGAGGATCATGAAGAAACTGCCCCTAGACCAGCAATAGCGTATCCTCAACAACAGCCAAATCATCCACCCTTAGAGCGCTCAGCTACGCCGAAACCACAACTTCATGATCCTGCTATAAGACCTCAGAGCCATTCAGGTGCTACTTCCCAGACGTATCGTCCTACCCAACATGCGCAGAGCCGTATCCAATTCCAACCACATAACATTCCCAACGAGCAGCAACTCCCACGACAAGGTCCTTCTGTTTCTCCATTCCGAACGCAAACTCTCGTTCCTCGTCCAAATCTATCGGGACCTTCTCCGTCAGTAAGTCCCATTGGTTCTTTTGCAAACAGCGGCTCCGGACCCTTCTCTCACTTTGGTAATGGTCCTAATGTTCCGGGACCTATTGGCCCTACCTTCCCTCCCGCGTTCTCTCGGCCGTCTAACAATCCACCATCATTCCACTCCCGCCAAAATCCTACATTTGCTTCTAGGCCACACTTTAATGGACCACCAAGAACCGCCTTTCATTCCGGTCCACAGAGACCATTCCATCAAGGCCCAGGTCAGCCGTTCTTTGATGAACCAAAATACTTGCAAGAGAATTATCACACTATAACTACTGAGCATATAGACCAGTCAAAAGATCAGTTAGCTCCGAATAGGCAACCCAACTTTAACTTTATTCCGAAACCTAGCCCAAGCCCCACACCTGCCCATTTCCAAGAACACCTGTCGCGTCCTCAGCATATCTCAACAAATCAACAAATACCACAGCAAAGACCACCACAACAGTTCTTAGAATCTCACAGAAAACCTTCCTTTGCTGTATCTCCAAGCAGATCTCCTTTCTTCAACTTGAAACCATCGCCTCCACAGATTGAAGACAATCGTCCACCTTTCCACCAATTCTCGTCGGCACAAAATCAACCACAGCAGCCTCCTTTCAGTTTCCACGAAGGACCCCAATCACAGCCTAGACCTACTCCTCTATCACCAACTCAGCAAAGCATACGCAACCAGCATTCATTCTCAGGACCATCTCCCATCCCTCATACACAGTTTCTTCCGCAACCTTCATCTCCTCTATTCAACTTCCATGCTCAACCATCTCCGACGCCGGAACTACAAAACCAGTTCCATCAGATATCACCTTCTGAAAGACCACATTTTGCTCCACCGCAGGGTCCGAGTGAAAGACCATTCTTGGGTACTCAGTCTAGTTTCCAAGACCAGGCCAATCTACAACACCAACAGAACGTCGGTCAATTTGTTCCAAATGGTGGAGAGTTAGTAGCCGCTATACCCAAATATGAGCAACATATTACAGTAACAGGATCTTCAACCGACTACAGCAGTTTAAGTGGATCCAATCAACCTACACCATCAGCCAGCCATAACGCAGAACAACAATATCAAGAGCAACAGCAAAGAAAACAGCAACAGGAGCATCAACAACAACAACAGATTCGACAGCAACAACAGCAGTATCATCAGCAACAGCAAGATCAACAACGCCTCCAACAGCAACAACAACAATATCAACAACAGCAACAACAGCACCAACTTCAGCAGCAGCAACAGAGGGAACAGGAGCAGCAACAACAGCAACAATATGACGCTGAACAAGAACAAGTCAGGTTACAATTAGCTCAAAACGTAAAAAAACAACAAGAGGAAATTCAACGACTTCAATCTCAATTACTGCAAGCTCAGCAACAGCAGCCACAGCAACAGTATCAACTAACTCAGTCTCGTAACAACTACAATCAACAACAATTTGAAAGCTCGTCACCCAAGTATCAGTTCTCGAATGATAGGCCGCAGCAACCTTCATATTCGTCTAGCACCCCGTCCCCTGCCTATTTCCAATCAACTTCAAGGACTGTTGAAATTAAGCCCACCACTCAGAAATACGTCTCGTCCACACAGAACTCGATAAGCCCTACTCCAGAAGCGAAGAAGGAAGAAAAGAAAAACAAAATCCCTGCCGTAGAACTTCCTGACGAAGTTCCGGATGACCTTCGCCAACAACTGCTATCATCGGGTATTTTAGACAATGCTGACATAAGCATATTAGATTATGACAAAGTGGGAGAGACTCCTTTGGACTCTTTGCCCCCAGACCAGTTAGCCAACTTCTTCAGTGCTGGTGGTGGACAACAAATTGCTGCTAGCGAAAATAGACCTATTGTAGTAAAACCTAACGGAGACTTTATTCGATCAAGAATTGATGATGAAGATGAGGATGACCAGGAAATCGCTGCGTCTGAAAATATGCCAAGCTATATAGCTGCACCGCCGTCTCAAAAACAAGCTGTGGAAATGAAAGTAGTCCATTTCGATCCTAAAAGTGATATAGGCCAAAATATCGCTAAGGAATATGTCAAAGAAGATGCTACACAACTAGAGCCTGTAGCCCTGAACGATAAAAAGTATAACAGGTATTTGCCATTAAAAGTGAGTGGCAATCAATTTCCTCTGCCTGATATCTTGAAGGGTAGAAAAGTAACATCAGTTGTCGTGTTAGCCCCTGTTGAAACTGAGGCTCTGAACGGTGATCATTCCAGGGCAGAACGCGCAACTAGCACTAGCTTAAAAGGCATTAAATTCGTCGCTGGTGACAGTTTGCAAGACTTGCTAAAACGGCCAACGAAGGAGAATTTCGAGAGATGGCTGGAAACCGAAAAGAAGACAGAGAGTGATCTCCAGTCAGTTATTCTACTCGTGCTCGGGTAAGATAGACTTACGAGTTATGATAAATTTTGTATTTCAAATATTTTTATAAAATCTTTTTGAGAACAATGATATTTACTATGGATGGGTTATACTCTAACAAAATAAGCATAAAAAGTACGTCCAAAGCTATTTAATAACCTAACAATGATTCTGTCATATTTATCCATTTTGACAATCATTACATATCTTTGTCACTCTCGTTGGTAGAAAATTAGTTTGTCTCTTTCTCACGCCGGTGACGGGAGCTCATTAGCACGTCTGCATGATCTGCATCTGCTTGCTGTTGCGCGACTAGTGCAATTGTTTGAATTTACTCATTTTAGGGCTTCACTTTAGGAGCGTGCATAACCTATCTGTCATTATTATATATCAAAGTTTGAAAATTGGAATATTCCGTTAGAATCATTTTGTCTCGTGTAAGTGAGCCACTCGCTTCATGGGTAGGATAACAATCTACTTAATTTTCATTGTTTTAAGACATGATTCATAAAAATATACTTAGATGCATTTGCGATTTGGAAAATTATAAAGACCTACCTCTTAATTAATTTTTAGGGTTCCGTAGGCAAAATGGCAAAAACGGAACCCTTATAGTTTCATCATGTCCGTCTGTCCGTCCGTCCGTCCGTCCGTATGTCACAGCCATTTAACTCGGAAAGTATAAAACGTATCTTAAAAAAATTTGGACATAAGGTGTATTTTGTATGCCGTTAAATATTTAGTTATGAAGTTAAATCGTAGAAAAAAAAGTTTTGGGGACGCGCTCCATACATGTAACTAAATAAAAAAAAAACAAATATCACCATGTTGCACTTCAATCAGGTGTCTTCAATAACATCAAGGTTTCTTTGAAAATTTTGTGATTAAGTAAATATTTTCAGAAATAATCGCTTTGAAAGCCCCCCCCCGTAACCCTCTGTAACTTTTGAACCATAAGTCCAAAAATATTTAAAAAATTGAGAAGATGCGCCTTGTCACATACTTTCTACGAAAATTGTTTTAAACATTATCGGTTTATGAAATAAAACAATTAAAAACGGATTTTATCGCGTGTATTGAGTTTAAATTACATCCCGACGTTTCAAACACTTTACAGCGTTCGTGGTCAACGGGTCGACTGAGGAAAAATGTACAATTACCTCCGTTCAAAAACTATCTCAATATGCAAACCTACCCACATATTAAATATTAAACAAATTTGGTGTTTGCACATGCCGGAGGGGCCTTTATAAAAACAAATTATTTTTTATTACAAAACAAATTATTGAACAAATTTTTTCATTACTATTAATTATTATTTTCATTTTTATTTTTAATTTTTTTAAATTAGTATTAAATTATTATTAGTGTCCACACTGTCCACCATTATGGTCTCACAGTCCTATGTCTAGCTTGCTCCTTAACCAAATGAATAACTGGATCCCAAGCTGGTGTTCAGCAGCAAGCAGTTATTCATTTGGTTAAGGAGCAAGCTAGACATAGGACTGTGAGACCATAATGGTCGACAGTGTGGACACTAATAATAATTTAATACTAATTTAAAAAAAATTAAAAATAAAAATGAAAATAATAATTAATAATAATGAAATAATTTGTTCAATAATTTGTTTTGTAATAAAAAATAATTTGTTTTTATAAAGGCCCCTCCGGCATGTGCAAACACAAAATTTGTTTAATATTTAATATGTGGGTAGGTTTGCATATTGAGATAGTTTTTGAACGGAGGTAATTGTACATTTTTCCTCAGTCGACCCGTTGACCACGAACGCTGTAAAGTGTTTGAAACGTCGGGATGTAATTTAAACTCAATACACGCGATAAAATCCGTTTTTAATTGTTTTATTTCATGAATAACTATCGCGGCAACCGAAGACAATATTATCGGTTTAATTATTTTTGAGTTATCTCCAAAAAGCTTCTTCCATAGGCATCAGATATGACCTTTTTGTATTCGTTTGGTTCTTATTCCATTGAAGGTACGGAACCCTCAATTATGCGTGGTCCGACAAGCACTTGGCCAGTTTTTTTTCAAATTCTAACCCTAATCATATGAATCTTGAAGCAAATCAAATTATTTTTGTTCAATATTTTTTGATTTGCAATTTTTTAAGTAGTTACACTACTATATATAAACTGAAAATAGATATCATATACTTCAGAAAAAGTGACCAAACCTTCCGGTATCCGAGGCCAGCTGGCCTCGGACACCGGAGGGTTTGGTCACTTTTTCTGAAGTATATGACATCTATTTTCAACCTAATCATATGTTTTAAATTTTTAGGAATGACACCGCTCCAGAGGAAAAGGAAATCTTCATGTACGACATATCATCCGGAAACGTTAACAAGCTCAGTGGTGAACTCTCAAACGCCTTTGTAGAAGCAGCTGAAAACAACTCCCTCAGCAAAGATATTGAAAAACTCGCTATCGAAGGAGACGGGACTCCTGAAAGTTTCGACAAGGAATCCGAAAATGACAAGATCGCAGAAGGATCAGAAAACGTGCCATTATTAGTAGACTTGTCAGGCCCCAGCCTTGACCAGGAAAACAGCAATCAAGTGTCAATATCATCGGGATATAGTAAAATGAAACTCGGACGATCATTAAGAAGGCATTCATAATAACAGCGCCGCAAGGCGTGCGACCCTGTAAATAGTGTAGTATAGTATTACTAAATTAAAAATGCGTGATTTCACGTACTTAGTCCATATTTTTTTACGAAAGTGATAATCGGGTTGTACAATTATAAAGTACTTAAAAATAATGCATTTTATTTTATAGATTATCCCTTGTCATCCCAATAAGTATGAGGTGAAGTTATTGTGGTAACAGTTAAATATATTTGTATTGTGTTACTTTGATATTTTATTTATTTTACCATTTCAAACATAATTATGTCTGATTTATAGGTTAATAGGATACTTCAAACAAAAAATAGCGCCAAACTAATAATAGTTATATACGTTGTTGTGCTTATTTCCATTTTTTTGTCATATTCTTAGTCATCATGGAATGTGTTAGTAATTTGGTAAAGGTACCATTTGACGGAAGACGCTAACATTGTACAGTTACTGACTTTGATTGTAGAGCCATTTACGGTTCAAGCTATTTTCTTTTGTTTAATATTTACTCTATGAAATGTCCAATGTAAAGCAAATCCTAATCAACAATTAAAGTCCGTGACGGTACGTTGTACATATTCAGTACTGTATGACCGCTAAATGTTACATTTTCCAAAAAAGTGTCACAAATGGCTCGCTGTAACCTATTAGATTAGAACCAACGAAGTTTGCATATCCTTTCCCCAATAAAAGAATAGATTCTTTACCCGTGATCGCGCTTTTTTTTTTTTTTTTTTTTATGAAATAGGAGGCAAACGAGCAGACGAATCGCCTGATGGTAAGCAATTAACGCCGCCCATAGACGCCCGCAACACCAGAGGGGTCACAAGCACGTTGCCGGCCTTTAAGATGGGAATACGCTCTTTTCTTGAAGGTTTGAAGGTCGTATCGGTCCGGAAATACCGCAGACGACAGTTCATTCCACAGTTTTGTTGTGCGAGGCAGGAAGTTTCTCGAGAAACGCACAGTTGAGGACTGCCAACCATCTAAGTGGTGATGATGGTAATGCTGTCGCGTAGGACGATGGCGGAAAGAAGCGGCAGGGATTAATCCGAACAATTCCTCGGAGCACTCTCCATGATAGAGGCGGTAGAAGATGCAGAGCGAGGCTACATCTCTACGCAGCGCCAAGGAGTCAAGCCGATCCGTAAAATCCTGGCAGCCGACAAGACAGCGCTTTATCTCTTTCTGCGGGGTAATTCTTATGAAAGTAGCATAGTTACATTGTTGCCTTTTGACAGCACTTGTCTAGCCAAGTAGCCACATTCAAAATAGTCACCCTGGAAAAAGGTACGGAAAATCCAACGTGAAGTCATGAAATTCTGATTAAACCAATTTTGCAGCGAATTTGATAAAATTTGGCAGTATAAAGCTTGAGCCATAAAGATACAACAAATCGCATACAGGCTCAGTAATCAAAATCGGTTAAAATATTTGAGTCGATTATGATAATCGATTTAAAAACACCTAGAATCCGAACGAACGCACGAACTTGTTATGTTGGCAACACTGATAATCTGCCAACCAAATGTCAAACATATGGATTATTTATGGTGGTGGGTCTTTACCGCAGTGTAAAATTTGCTGTTTTTAGTTTTTTCATGACTTTCGATATTATATTTTGGTTCTAAATAATCATGATGGAGGGTTCCTTAAGTAAATGGACAAATGTGATGAAAGGTTGGCAGTATCGGTGGTTCGTTTTGGATGAAAATGCCGGACTTCTCTCCTACTACACGGTAAGTGACGTTTCACTATTATTTCCTCCGCTGACTATTACATTGATTACAGTGATAAATACTGCCAGATTTTTTGTGTGAATCTCCGGTTATCGGCACATTCATTGGCCATTACATTATAGACTCATTTCGGTATCTTCTCAAGTTAGAATCTAATGGAAACAATAGGTATACTTATTAAAAGTTTTATTGTTTTTAATCTCTAGAATAAATGATGTATTCCAAAGAAAACAGTGGTCATTTGTATGTGTAGTCCGAGTTAAACTCATAATGTCTGGTCCCATCTGGAGAAAGTCATGGAACTTTGCGTGCACATAGTTTATATCAATAAGATTTTTTTTAATTGGAAACAGTTCGTCCAGTAGGTGTTTCCCCCCCCACGCTCCATAATTTTGTGTCCCAATTTGCCCAATTTGCAGTCTCATATTTTTTATAATACAGTAAAGTTACCACATAACTTCCAATGAAGTATTCTCCATTAAATTCTCTAGAATAGCTGTCTTTAAAGTATGCTGCTAACACTTATAGTTTTGTCGCGTTATGTGTCGCGCAAATTAAGATGAGCATTGTTACACGGTTATACAAAATACTATGGGCGACAAGGAAAACATCAACCTAGCAAGGAAGGCATTATTTTTTTAAATATTAGTTATGGACGGGTCATGTCTATAAAAGAGCAGCAAATGTTGGTCTTTAGCCATTAACTTTACTTCTAAACCAATTTTGAATTGCCCAGTGTCTCCTATGTCGCTCATACGGTTCATACTGTTTTATATGGCAGAAAACATCTCATCACGTTACGACACTCAAAATTTGAAAACTATAACCTAGCAAGTATATTGCGACAATTATTGTAGATAATTTAATGGAGAATGTTTGTTAATTGGCAGTTTTGTTGTAAGTTCTACCGTTTTTATAAAGTGTAGAAAACTGCAAATCGGGACACAAAAGTGGAGGGAGGGGAGAATCAATCACTTGATGAGATGTTTCCGCTTCTATTTTTTTCCGTATATAAGCTACATATGTGCATGCAAATTTCGTACTTTCTTCCGGATGGGACCAGATTTTGTGATTTTGTTAGAGGCAAGAGCAGTATTAGTGAACAAAGTGACAGTCGCAAAGTTGTAGTTACTACAGACTTCTTGGGGATCAATGTTACTCTGCGTCCGTAGGAAACACCTAAGACAACCCTACATGTGATCCCTGGGTGGGGCTAAAAGAGTAGCAAACTTGGCAGCTGCACTGTCCCAACTGGACCTCGCAGCCCTCACTGGATTTTCTTCATCATCTGCTTTCCCACTACTACTACCCCAGATAAGAAATGCCTATCTATATCCAATGACATGTAGCCATACGATAAAATAAAACAGACTTCTTAGTAAAATTAGCAATGACTAATAAATAATTCCATTTCTGTAAGAGGTTACTGGTTTAATTACTAAATTTAAATCAAAACTAAATTCAGATTTTCTAGTTAAGACACTACTACCCATATGAGGTTAGATTGAAAAAATAAATACAATGACAAAACCTGTTTAACAATTAAGCAATAACTTGCTAGACTGGTTCATATTGTTACATTGGGAAGCCATTAAAAGTATTAAACTACATTGAAATTGAAAGCCATATATGTGATAGTCTAGTCTAGATCAAAAGGTCCCATTTGCGACTTATTGCTCAAATACAACATAACTGGCTTCCGCGAATTGGTACCTCTTCGAAAAAAGTGTCACATATAGTGTAATTGTGCTAGTTTTCGTCCATACTTGTCAGTTTTCCGTCCATAAGTACTTACAGTTAGGTGCATAACTGAGTCAAAATTAGTACCTTAGTAAAATGTAAATAATTTGATAACAATCAAAGTTACATAAAAGTTCTAAACGTGAAATATTAATCCTTGGGTACCGCTACAAAACTGCTTCACAAATTATTTTCTAATTATTTTTACTTGTTTTTTTTTAAAGTGGGTATTCCACTCATACATTAGTATGTTATTTAATCAAATACAAACATTGAAACATTGAAAAAATAATCAACCCAGTTTTGACTTGAACAAACATCGATACGCCTTACCGGGGCTCGATATCGCTTTACCAATTAAGCTATGGGTTCAGTTTTTTTTTTTTTTTCAATGTTTCAATGTTTGTATTTGATTAAATAAATTATTTTCTTCCGACTCATACATTTTTCTCAATTTCATACGGAAAACTGTGAAATTTCACCTAATTTATTTTTCCCATTATTTCATTTTTTCTTAGGCATTCCCAATTCACTAACAGGAATTCCACGACCATTATTTTAGTTATCAAACATTTAAATCAGGCTTATTTTTGTAATTAGTTACTGGCAATGTATTGTCAGGTGCAAAACTGAGTCAAGGCAAATGGCCGAACAACTTTCTCGTTAGTTAATTTTTGTAGCGGACTTCATTCTGAGATAACCATAAAAATATGTGAGTGATATAAAAGTCATACACCTCATTTTAAAGAGCATATAATGTACTATTTCAACTAATTGTCTTACCTGGTTGTGTAAAAGAAAAATATCAATATCGGGTTAAATAAAAAAAATGTAGTTTAACGGTTTTTGGTTCAAAATCATGGACGAATAAAAAAATCAAGATTGTGAATGCAATGAATCGAAATTGGCTTTCATATGGATACATAGCTGACACCGAGACGAACAAATATAACCTGAAAGTTTTTATTTTTTTCATAATTGATAAGACTTATCTTCATTTAACGATGTCGGTGCAAAACTGAGTCAGTACCAAATATTATCTAATAGAGAAAATGTTTATTTTTATCTACAATAACATAATAGGTCAGTAAGTTTATTAGCGTTGTTACCAATTAATAATAAAATAGTAACTTAATAACTAGCCTCTTCTGAAATAATGAAAGAAACATGTCAAAGTGATGCACATTGGTTCAGTTATGCACCTAACTGTATATATTTAAATGCAAGGTTTTCCAAAATTAACTGTTTAAATTGAAAAATCTACAAAAAAAAATTGTTGACCTTAAAAAGTTCCCATATATTTGTAGCAGTTTAATCAGGTGGACGGTAAACTGGCACTGGACGGGAAACTAGCACAATCACCCTATGTATATAGAGCTTGAACAGACATTTGTATCATAGATACAATTTTATGCTCTCATTTTTGACCTGATCTCACTACAAACTGTGTGAAACAAATTATTCAAACTTTTGTACCCCATTCCCATTTAACTCCGCTTTGCCTTTGACATAACTTTCTTTAAAGAAGTTTAGGAACATGTAGTAAACAAATATCACATTAGGGAAGAATAATAGTGGTATGCCCATGGATGCGGGGCAAGATGGCAGGAAGACTTGCCCACTGTACACTAGCATGAACGTGAACTGGATCTGAAAGAGAAATATTATTGTCAGTCTTATATAGATAGATAGATTATTATTCGAAAAGTATACATTAATGTATACAGTGCCCTGCAAAACTGTTTCCACAGTTTGTCTGCGGGTGAGATAGTTAATAATTAGTTATTCTACTGTTATGCTAATGTTTTTTATTGGCACACTTCTTCTTTCTCGTTCCCTCACTGCTGAGGATCGTGACCACATGTCGCTTGCTTCCATAATGTGCGGTCATAGGCCATGTGGACTGCACGGTTCAGGCTGCCGCCAGCCGACCTTTTTGCGGCGTTCGACCATCTCATCCGTGCCCCACCGCGAGCACGTTTGCCATTCATACGGCCCAGAACAATGTGTTTCTCAACCTCACGTGTACTAGACCGCATAATATGGCCGAAGAACCTAAGGGCACGCTCATGGCATATTTTGGAAAGTCGTGTGGGAATATTGAGCTCTCTTAAGATGGAGATGTTAGTTCTTCTAGCTGTCCAGGGTATACGCAGCAGTCTTTGCCAACACCACATCTCAGAAGCGTCAATTTTAGCCTTCTCGCAGCTTTTCAAACTCCACGTTTCGGCACCGTACAGAAATATCGAGAAGACTAGAGCTTTTACCAAGCGTACCTTAGTTGAGCGACGAATACCTCTGTTCCTCCAAATCCTGTCCAGATTAGACATTGCACACTTAAGCAACATCCTGTTTGTGGTACAGGTGTGACCTAAGTGTATCCAGTAGGTATTTCTTTAGCTGTTTTTAGGGTTCCGTAGTCAACTAGGAACCCTTATAGTTTCGCCATGTCTGCCCGTCCGTCCGTCCGTCCGTCCGCGGGTAATCTCAGTGACCGTTAGCACTAGAAAGCTGAAATTTGGTACTAATATGTATATCAATCACGCCGACAAAGTGGTAAAATAAAAAGTGGAATTTTTTTTTTATTAGGGTACCTCCCCTATACGTAAAGTGGGGAGTGATTTTTTTTTTCATTTCAACCCTAACGTGTGATATATTGTTGGATAGGTATTTAAAAATGAATAGGGGTTTACTAAAATCATTTTTCGATAATGTAAATATTTTCGGAAATAATCGCTCCAGAAGTAAAAAAATATGCGTCCCCCCCCTCTAACTTTTGAACCATAAGTTTTAAAAATATGAAAAAAATCTCAAAAGTAGAACTTTATAAAAACTTTCTAGTAAAATTATTTTGAACTTGATAGGTTGAATAGTTTTTGAAAAAAAATTACAAAATAATTTCTGAACTAAGTTTGTAATTTAACCGTATAAGCAGGTGTTTATTGTACCTGTAATTTCTACAAAATTACAATGAAATGACGTGCTTTCAAATAAAGTAAAAACGGCGAAAATCGGTTCACGCAATAAAGAATTATTCAATAAAAATCATCTTCCATACTTTAAGCTCGCGCGCAATAGTTTACTTAATTTGCCGATAGATGTCGCTGTACGTGGAACTCTCGTATCATATGCTACATGGCGGTGTTATTAACTCTTAAGTGGGGACACTTACTGTGACGGACGGAAAACTACGGAACCCTACACTGAGCGTGGCCCGACACGCTCTTGGCCGGTTTTTAAATTTCGATTTGTCAGGATGGTGTCTTATCTTATATGGTAGGTTATTGAGATAGTATGGTAATATGAAATATTATTGTCAGTCATGTGTGAAACCGGAAGGGAATGTTTTTTTTAATTAATTGTTTAAAGGACCTTTGTAAAGTATACCATATTGCCCCTATCACAGACTTACTCATATAGCTGCTAAGAATCTATATATATAAAACTAAGTTGTGTCGGTTACATTAAGAACGGCTGAACTGATATTAATGATGTTTAAATTTTTGATTTCATCTCTGTCCCGAATAGCAGAATAACTATTAAAAGATTACAGAAATAAATCAAAAATGTACTCGTAGTTGAGGGTACGATGTTCGCCGGGTCAGCTAGTACGTTATAAATAAACATTGTATAGAAAATAATTACTTATTAAGAAGGAAGCCTGCGGATTTGTATTTCTATACAAGCATATTTTTAGTTTAAGGTGTCAGGTCTCCATCTTAACGAGTCTATTTTTTAAAATTATCTGCCATAATTATTAATTATATATGGAAGAACTCAAAACTTACACTAAATTACAAAAACTTATATTTAACTTTGTAACAGTTTTACTGGGATTGAACCTCATTAACTCATTATGACTTGGACGCCATTATTGATCATCTGCTCATGTTATCTTACCATCTGTACAATAGTGAGCCACTTCTTATATTTGATGAGCGTCGCTTCCCCCCAGGGCTCCCCTCGGTCGAGAGCAGGTAGTAGAGATACATTATAACGTGGACGCCATTGTTGATCAATTGATCATTTGCTCATGTTATCTTACCATCTGTACAATAGTGAGCCACTTCTTATATTTGATGAGCGTCGCCTTCACCCCAGGGCTCCCCTCGGTCGAGAGCAGGTAGTAGAGATACATTATAACGTGGACGCCATTGTTGATCAATTGATCATTTGCTCATGTTATCTTACCATCTGTACAATAGTGAGCCACTTCTTATATTTGATGAGCGTCGCCTTCACCCCAGGACTCCTCTCGGTCGAGAGCAGGTAGTAGAGATACATTATAACGTGGACGCCATTGTTGATCAATTGATCATTTGCTCATGTTATCTTACCATCTGTACAATAGTGAGCCACTTATTATATTTGATGAGCGTCGCCTTCACCCCAGGGCTCCCCTCGGTCGAGAGCAGGTAGTAGAGATACATTATAACGTGGACGCCATTGTTGATCAATTGATCACCTGCTCATGTTATCTTACCATCTGTACAATAGTGAGCCACTTCTTATATTTGATGAGCGTCGCCTTCACCCCAGGGCTCCCCTCGGCCGAGAGCAGGTAGTAGAGATACATTATGACGTGGACGCCATTGTTGATCAATTGATCATCTGCTCATGTTATCTTACCATCTGTACAATAGTGAGCCACTTCTTATATTTGATGAGCGTCGCCTTCACCCCAGGGCTCCCCTCGGTCGAGAGCAGGTAGTAGAGATACATTATAACGTGGACGCCATTGTTGATCAATTGATCATTTGCTCATGTTATCTTACCATCTGTACAATAGTGAGCCACTTCTTATATTTGATGAGCGTCGCCTTCACCCCAGGGCTCCCCTCGGTCGAGAGCAGGTAGTAGAGATACATTATAACGTGGACGCCATTGTTGATCAATTGATCATCTGCTCATGTTATCTTACCATCTGTACAATAGTGAGCCACTTCTTATATTTGATGAGCGTCGCCTTCACCCCAGGGCTCCCCTCGGTCGAGAGCAGGTAGTAGAGATACATTATAACGTGGACGCCATTGTCGATCAATTGATCATCTGCTCATGTTATCTTACCATCTGTACAATAGAGAGCCACTTCTTATATTTGATGAGCGTCGCCTTCACCCCAGGGCTCCCCTCGGTCGAGAGCAGGTAGTAGAGATACATTATAACGTGGACGCCATTGTTGATCAATTGATCATCTGCTCATGTTATCTTACCATCTGTACAATAGTGAGCCACTTCTTATATTTGATGAGCGTCGCCTTCACCCCAGGGCTCCCCTCGGTCGAGAGCAGGTAGTAGAGATACATTATAACGTGGACGCCATTGTTGATCAATTGATCATCTGCTCATGTTATCTTACCATCTGTACAATAGTGAGCCACTTCTTATATTTGATGAGCGTCGCCTTCACCCCAGGGCTCCCCTCGGCCGAGAGCAGGTAGTAGAGATACATTATAACGTGGACGCCATTGTTGATCATCGGTGAGAAGGAGGTTATACCACCTGTTGACAACATTCGTGTTTATTTATTTAACCTTAATTGCACGAAAGAAAATCTTAAAAGGCGGACTTAATGCTATAAGGCATTCTCTACCAATCAAGTCTTTTAGTCCAGTTATACGTAAAAAAATTTAGTCCGCTCCGTTTACAAAATGCCCTGTTTGTAACAATAATTTTAAGCAAAAAAGAACCGACTTCACTTAGCGGAGGCTAGGAGGAGTAGGAAAGCAAGTCCTCGAGCTGCTGTAAAAAATACTCAAATCCCTATAGGAGTGTCTATAATAGTTGAAGAGTTCCCTCGATTTCTCCAGGATCCCATCATCAGATCCTGACATGGTTCCAAATCGGTTCAGCCGTCTTCGAATAATCGGTGAACATCCATAAAAAAAAATAGCAAAAACAAAGATCCCGACGAATTGATAACCTCCTCCTTCGAAATCTTGAAGTCGGTCGAAAACCCTTGGTACCCGGGGTATGTCCTTAAACTACGTCCGGACTTGGGTATGTCCTTAAACTACGCCAAAAAGAAAGGTATGGGCACTGCGAATGGCATCTCGCTAAGTGTGGTAGGGCACGTTCAGCGAATGTCATCTCGCTCAAATCTGGAGCAGAGCCCGACTGGGGAAGTACCTCCACCTTACAGAAAACCACAGCCAAATAATACTAGACCCTTCTCATAGTGTTGTGTTCCTGCTGGTGAGTAAGGTTGCCAAAGAGCTGAAAGAGGACCCAGTGTGTTGACGATGAGGGACCTTTTTGTTCCTTTAGCCATCAACACAGTGAATCCTCCTTTTTTGTAAAGGGTCGGCAACGCGCATGTGTCTCCTTTGGAGTTGCAGGCGTCCATAGGTTACGGTAGCTGCTTACCATCAGGCGGGCCATATGTTTGTTTGCCACCGTCGTGGTATAAAAAAATAAAAAACATTTTTATAATAACTATCACAATATGATCCTTCCAGAAAGTCACTTTAAAGAAATGTCCTCCTAATAAGGGATGTATAAATCCAAATATATTACAACTACTGTTAGAAACGGGGTATTTACCATGTATGATTATATCGGGAATCCGGAGAAACAAATATACATGGTATATACCCCGTTATTAACAGTAGATAGTTGCAATGTTAGTGACCTTGTTACCTAAAAAACGTATATACATATAATCCAAACAAATAATCTCTAAAGTTGATTTTTCAAATCCGTAAGCTAGCAATTAGCATCAACAAAGTTATGTCTTTTCTCGCTATTGTCGTTAGTTAAAACGTGATCATAAGTTAAAACGTGATCATACATTTTTAATAAGAATGATGATTTTTTTTTCATGTATGGTATCAATCGATTCGTTTTGCTGTGAGGATCAAAATTTTAATGTCTGTCTACGTAGGTCCAATTGCGTTAAAGCAACACAGAAGTCAGAAATTAGATTCAAATTTTAACACTCGCTCTTGTTTCTCGAAACGCTCCTAATCCTAAACAAAATGATATGCAATAGTGACGTCACGGTTGCATATGCAAAGTCGCCTTGTTTAAAGTATGGAAAAATTATGAAATTTCTATTTTGACACAGAAAAATTGCGTTTATGTATATGGTTGCCATACAACTAATTTTTCATTAATATGTGAGAAATCGAATGGTGTCATTATTTTATTTCATTTCGTACTTTAAAAAAATCGTAAAATTTAGAAATTTTAAAGCCAATAAATATTTCTACCATTTCAATAGATTTTTAAAATATTCACTTTATTAGGATATATTTTGGATCTATTCAACTTAATTTTATTATAAAATTCAACATGTGTCATCATCCCTATTTGACGTGTACGATTTTGGGGGAGGGGGGTTATGTCACCTGTGACCCCCTTCGGCTCGGACTGATCTTGTGAGAACATTCTCGCTTAGCCGGACAACTGGCCTCACTGTCCCTAAGTCAGTCTGTGTAGATAGCCAACTTCGCAAAACATGGCCGGGAGTACACGGACCATTTCATACCCTACTTGAGCCGAGTTCTGTGGCTTGTATCTATTAAACAAGACAAGCCTACCATGTAGTCATCTGTCTTCAGAGTTACCCATCCGAATAATTAGTACATGCCTCTGATATCATACGCACGTTAGCTTTGCTAATTATAACGAGCGAGGAAAACGAGTGGAGCGTATACATTTCGGTTTGGGCAAAAATTATTTTGTATACGATGCGTCTTTACTAAAACCTATTCTTACATGCAATCAGTGTTTTATATCGGCTTTATGCTACTCTAAGTTCTAATAAAGGTATATGACACTTACGAGTACTAAGGCAGAAGTTAGCCAAAAAAATTAAAAATATTAGGTAAGTACATAATTGCTCTAACGTCAAAAGGTTCTTAAGGAGGCTTTAACACTGCTGCGGTTTCCGCGTGCGGTGCTGGTGCGCGAGCGAGATAGCGTAGCTTAGTAGCATTTTTAGGGTTCTAAAGTCGGAAAATAGCGTCCCCCCCCTGCAACTTTTGAACCGTAAGTCCAAAAAAATATGAAAATATTGGAGAAGATGCGCGTTATCATATGCTTTCTACAAAAATTATTTTGAACATTATCGGTCCAGCTATTTTTGAGTTATTTCCAAAAAACTTCTTCCATAGGCATCAGATACGATACCTTGTGGCATTACCAAAGTAAATTCTTATTCCATTGAAGCTACGGAACCCTCCATTATGCGTGGTCCGACACGCACTTGGCCGGTTTTTCATAGCTAATACAATTTCTACACTTATCGTTCACTGATTATCGCATGCCTAGGTGCAACCAAACTTTAAAGGTTAAAGAGTTTTCTCAACATATAAACGTTGTCGTAAAATAATAAATATTTATCAGATTAGATAAAACATGAGCATTCCCATGATGATTGTCATTAAAATAAATACAATTTTGCGTGGAACTCTTCTATTAAAAGATCGAAACTGTATATAAAATGATGTGACTATACGTAATATTAAACAGTTTATCATCTGTATGTCTGTTTGTCTGAGATTCTCTCCGAAAGTAATGGATGTCTCTAATTTATCATTGTTTCAAAGTTTCGCTGTTTTCACTCGGTAAGTATTGTTTAGAACTACCAGCAAATGCGTCATGGCACCGCTAATTTATTTAAGAATTTTGAAGTAAATTTTGGTCACTGTCTTATACCCAATGAAGTCTATTGAAGTTATTGGCGGAGGTAAAAAGAGGTTAGGTGATTTCTACCCAAAATTATAAATTAATTGTATCAGAGTTTTCACGGTATAAGCACAGAATAAGTTATAGTACAAGTACAGAAGATTCTCCTTCCTCAATTTGACATTTAGCTACAGAGATGAAAACGTTAGCTGTCATGCGATCTTGAAAAAATAAAATAGGGTTTTCAACGTGCTTCATATATCCATGCAGGTTTGAGACATGCCATAAACACTGGCTGAAATGATAATATGTGACCGTTTCAATCAAAAGTACACATCATTGTCGGTTGTCATTAAGACGTTAACTGCCATAAAAAAATATTTAGAAATAAACTCTATAAACAACCGGCAATGATGTACCTATGACTTGAAAACGTCACATATTCTCGAACGCACCCATAAGGCGATAAGCTATGTGACAACCCTTCCCTCATTAGCCATCGCGGTGCGGTAAGCGCATCTGGAAAAACTGGTACTTGGAGAGCGACATAGTGAAACCCCCCTGGTTTAAGATTTGATTGGAATGTTTTTGGTAATTTTAACACGGTATTCAACTGAAAATTTATCGACACGACACCAAAACAAAATGGCAGCAAAAAAGGTGTATAGCGTGATCGAACGCTTTTGTTTGATTAAAAAAAATTCCCAAACATTAGTCATAGTCTGATTGGTCATACTTACTGTATCGTCTTTTAAATCGCATAATAGTTGTTCAATATGTATGTATAACCTACATATTCTTGGAAAATATTGTTAAGGGTTGACAAAACACAAGCACATTAAATCTACCTGTATAGATACCTACATTACCTACTAGACGTCATAATTCCTAAAAATCCCTTACTAACTAACTTACTGTATCGTCTTTTAAATCGCATAATAGTTGTTCAATATGTATGTATAACCTACATATTCTTGGAAAATATTGTTAAGGGTTGACAAAACACAAGCACATTAAATCTACCTGTATAGATACCTACTAGACGTCATAATTCCTAAAAATCCCTTCTCTCATTAGGGGATTGGCCTAATGGGTTCCTGCTTTTCAATTTGTCCGTATAAATTATTCACATAAGCTCTTAAAGCGTGCATCGCGTAATTGGGTAAAAGGCCAGTCTCATTTAAGGGTGTGTATTATTTGATATTCTGGCCTATTTCGGCCATATAGTGAGAAAGGGAGATGAGAGCCTAGAAAAACTAATAGTAGTTGGAAACACTGAGGGTAGCCGAAGAGGCAAATCTCCTACTAGATGGACAGATCAAGTAAAGGACTCATCTCCCTCAAAACTTAACGCTGTTGTACAGAACGCCATGGACAGAAGCCGATGGAGACGGTTCATACACACAAAGTGCAGATCGTCCGGTGATGTCCACGATCCACAGTCATGAGGGAACGACCTAAGAGAGAGAGATTATTTGATAACAAACTCGCGGGACTATCGGTGGCTTTGAGCGTGTTTACAATCAGTATCAGATAGTTAAACGACCGATGCATTCAAAATGAACTTGATTGTTAAGAGTTAAGAGAATGTTTCATTTTAAAATGTACCTAATAGCATAAGATATAAATTATCTTTCTCGTTCTCGCCCAGCATTTCTTTATCTCCGAACTTCCCAACTTGTAACCTACAAAGCTATCACCAAAGGTTTAATACTAGGTCCGCAATTAAGTCCCCCCTTTGTCCGAAGCGCGGGCCTTTGCCGGCTGAATGGTTTTATTTTTAGTACCCGTCTGCCGAAAGGTCGCGGATAGGTGTCAGGGAAATCGTAAAACTAGATGTACATAAGGAAATCTGCAGACTGTTTTATTTTTCTTCGAAAAAAGGGAATTTATTTCGATCAAGAATAAAAAGCATTCATGCTCAAATCTGACCCATACCTAAAAAGTCAGGCAACTAGGTAATTCGGCTCATAATGACGATGCTGGTGATGATATCTTCTTCCTGTTATCGCTCATTAAGGACATTGGGCTCGCAGAAGGGTTTAATACGCCTCATAGTGAATCGAAAAATGTTAAATATTAGTACCTACTTAACTGAAGCTGTAAGGATGGCTAAGCCATTCTCATTTTTTATTTGAAAATTTGCTTCGAGCGCATGGATGTCATTATGTCCAATGCCCATTTTCGATCCACTGTGGGGCGAGTTTAATAGTAGATTGTTAACTAATGGTTGAAAGTGACCCATTTCACCCGAGATATGTGAGAGCGCCAATAGTTCGAGAGTGAAATGGGTAATTAAACCCGAGTTAAACACTCTACTTTTCATTTCAGTGAGGAAAGTAAAATACTACACGCACATTATAAAACAGGTATATTTGAAGAATTTGATAAAGACAAATTCAAAATTTTGCCAGTGGACGGGGAGGAGGCCATCCGGGGGGGGGGGGCTCCGGCTTAATCCACAAAATGACATAAATCAATTATCTTTGACTCCGTGGCTAATCGTAACAATAAAAAAAAAACTTTCCACCCTAGGGATAGAACAGCAATTTTCCACCCGGCTATCTACCCAAGAGAATAAACTTTCCGAACAGGAGAGATGAAAAATCTGTTACGGTCACCACATGGCGACAATAAAATTTTCCTTAGGCAACAGTAATAATACTAATAATTATTAAATAAGTAGTTAAATCTTCAAAAATACAACTAGCGAACAACTAAACTAGCTTCAAAACGGAAGCCAATAACCAAGATATTTATTTAGAATTCATTGCACAATAATAACGAAAAGTACAAAAGGCCAACTTAATGCCTCAAGGCATCTCTACGCCGTTAATCCGATTTTCGACTCGTAGGCATTTGGGAATACTCGCTGATATTTCACTAATTTCGCTAATGGATTAGCTTGTGTTACATGCATGCCTCCAAGTCAAATCTTGTCAAACTAACAAAGGAAGGGGTAGGGAAATTACTACAGAATTTGTAAACTGGAGCCTCGTCTGCCAACAAACCACACTGTGGTTTGGCAGAAGAACTGCTGTAAAAAAATTGTAAGCCGTTTCGTGAATAAACATTTATTTATTTATTATTATGTTTTTGAATCGTACAAACTCCTAATGTCCTTCCAGCAAGATACTCGCTGTACAGGATATAATCGTTAAATGTAGCCAGGCGATTATTCCGTAAATATAACAAATATCAGAAAACTTTCAACTAATCTCGTACGTCACCTAATGAGTAAAATCACATCACATCAACAACTGTTTTAAAAAAAAAAACAGAAATATCCCAATCAGCACATTATTAGATCAAATGTCATCGTCCATAAGGACTGTATCGTTTATTATGGGTACATAAAAAAAGTTACACAACTGACTAAATTGAAAACTTTTATTGACTTAATGTGCATAATGTAAAGTATATTTAAAACGATAAAATTCATAAAAAAACTACCTATTTATTGATCTTTGCCAAGATTCCGCACCTTGCGTTTAATATTTCGCATCAGGTTTTGGACAACGGTAGCACCAAAATTTTCTGCCACCAGATTCCAGTCTCGCTTGAATTTTTCCAACGAAGTGGCGGAAGTGGCTCTTTTACGCAAGCTCGCCTTCATCAGTGCCCAATATCTATGGGACGAATCTCAGGGCAGTTTGGGGGATTGTGCTGTTTACCCACGAAGTCGATCTTTTCTTTGGCGTACCACTGAAGAACTGACTCAGCATAGTGGCAGCTGGCCAAGTCAGGCCAAAACAAAGTTTGACCTCTTAGTACAGGAAAGATACGGTTGCATCAAACATTAATTTATAATAGCCTGATTTCTTTATTATTCATTCTTATGGAATATTTATATATAATATATGCAAAAATCCTACCAACTTTTCACCCGGAAGTAGTTAAATAGGTAAAATAAAATATATAAAAAAATTGTATATTTTTATTTACAATAATATCAATTATTTTTATTTGTAAATATGACGATATTTAAGTCTTCTTTCTGTTTAAAGCGAAAAACAAGAAACTGTGTCCATGTAAAACCACATAAATAACAAAATGTACGGGGCGGGCGATATATATCCTAATTCGTTAGAAACAAATAGTAATAATTGGTAGTTTGTTCTTACACATTTTAAATGACTTAGAAACGATATATTCATTAAAATCCTACAAGAAAAACGCTTGTAATATGTGTGTACATTTTTGTGGCGGTTAGCGAATAACGATATTTTGTAGGATTTCATTGCGTAATAGTACTTGTGTCATGATCATGATATATCCTTTACACTAAAAATATTAGCTATTATTAATTATTTCCAATTCCCCATACTAGCCGCCCGTAAAATGACTGTAGTATCTATGCTTCCTTATGAGTGGCAATAATCTTTTCTGTAGACATTCCTTTGTCATAGACCTGGTGCGTTAAAAGTTTTGTCTGTGAAAAAAGGTGTCGAGGTCATTCCACATTAACAAATAGCTTGCCAAACTTTTATTTCCAAATTTTTCGCAAAAAATTGCTTTATCGGTATTACTGACAACTGTTCCTTCTTTAACCGTATATATTGTGCTCCTGGTAAAGTTTTGTAATCCAACTTTATGTAGGTTTCATTGGCCATTACGATGCATTGTTTCTTTTTGCTCAAAATCTCTTCATATAACTTGCGGGCCCTAGTTTTAACGGCAGATGACTGTTGAGCGGTCCGTTTTGGCTGTTTTTGCTTTTTGTAGCTCTTTAAGTTATTACGCTTAGCTCATACCATACCGATGCTCGTGCCCGCTTTTTTGGCACAATCACGAACTGAAAGACCTCTTTTGGCGGCAAACAGCTTACATATCGTTATGTCTAAATTAGGCTGCGAAGGAGCTGGTTTTCTGCCGCGACCAGTTAGATCACTTAACGAGGAGTCGTTGCAGAATCTTCGGATAGCGTTTTGAACAGCATGAACGCTAACACCTTCCTCTTTAGACAACTTTCTGTATGATATGCCTTTTTCAGTACACCATTTGGAAACAATAGATTTTCGCTTTTCGATTGAAAGCCCTTTCATTTTGAAAACGTATACGTTTATTATTTTATTGTACGAAAGAATCTTGTTATTTGATAATGTACCAATAATTTGATACATGACCTATTTTTTTTTCACTACTGAACCTCCTTTTCTAGCCAGTTATAAGTGTACCCATAATAAACGATACAGTCCTTATCATCACGGCCTAATACCAAAACATAACATAAATATAAACATAAATACTCTTTATTGCACACCTCAAATAATACACAAGTCACACAAAGTATACACAAGTCGCAAACAAAAAAGCAGAGGCAAAAAAATTGGCGGTCTTATCGCTAAAGAGCGATCTCTTCCAGACAACCTTCAACATCTGATATATGTTGATATAACTATTGAGGTATCTACACTTATGTCGCTATGCTGTGAGTCTCGGCATTTCTTCTAAGGCACATATTGTTTGACTTATCGTACACAATCCTGATTTGCGTCCTTTTATTGTCAAAAAAAAGGAACCACTGCTTGTTTTGTCCTGAGGCTCCCTTAGAGTAGTGATATATGAAATAAGTGATTTTCTTTCTTCCTAAGGATAACATACAAAATTATTGCTATATGTTGTCAGGCATTGACGGCAGGTGGATTAAAATGTTGACGGATTGGTGGCCGCTTTCTGATGACAGAAGTCCTTAAGTCCCTGATCGTTATGTTAGGGCCAGACGGCATACAATCACAGCCCTCAGCCACGAGCCCATGGTTGATGCCACATTCTACATGACCTTTAAACGCCCTTGGTGGCTAGGCGAGCTCTGCCAACCATTGGCAGAAGCGGTTGGTTGGTTGTCAGCCATGTAGACGCTCGCTTCAACAACTCGCTTCAACCAAGGTCACGTGGCAGAATCTGCGGCTATCTGCCGCCTGGCCCTAACTTCAGCACGATGAGTAGGCGACATTGAGATATCGCAGGTCACTTCTGAATGAGAATAGCTCAGTACCGGAACATCTGGCGTACTCGAAGAGTGACCAATGCTCAGCAGTAGGCGGTAAAAGACTAAAATGATAGTTATAATAACATACTGTTCTATCAACACTGGTGATAGATCGCAAGTTGCGTCACCACCCAAAACTGCCACGAAGCCGTCGTTCGGAAGAAGCTATTTTATAAGCCATTACTTGTTATATGTCGCGTGCAGCACTGGTTTTATGAATCACTCGCGGACACACGCGATATCGTCGGGATTGCACGTTAGAACATACCTAATAGGTAATGTGATGTTGTAAAATATAATTTTGATTATATGCTTGTGGGTCGCCCGCAGACTACACACTACTCATCATTAAGATTTTACAAGAAGCACGGGCTCACCACACATCAGCACAATTTTATTCGTTAATTTCTACGATTCAAACAGCACATCTGAATAGTATTTTACCCCATTTTGTAGTATAACATCCCTTTAACTTGATTTTTGTGGATATTTTTAATGCACATGTGTAATGTAATGATCAAAAACGTTACGTACGTACGTACGTAAACGTACTCAAATGAAATAAGCGGTCGCGCTCTCATACTAAATTAGTCCGGGAAGCCCACAGATCTAAATATACATAGATAACTTAAACTCCTCAATCTGTATGAAAACCAACCGTGTCACTTTTTTTCTACCTACTGTGACGTCACAAGGGCGAATTAGTGATGTGAATTCCCCGTTGTCCGCACAAAATCGATTCAAAGGCGGCACTAATCGATTCACATGAATGACATCGATTTTCTGACAGACGAATGATATAGACAGACGAATGATGTAGACAGACGAATGATATTAAACGGAATTATTAAATAACTAGCTGTGCCCGCGGCTCCGCCCGCGTGGAATTCGGTCTGTGTCAGTAAGCGGCTAATTCACCCCTAATTTCTCTCCCGCTACCCTGGAGGCGGAACTTGAAGTAAAGTTGACAGATGGATACGCTAGAGGACAGTAGTCCTAATAAAATATTTCATAATAACCACTAAATGCTTTTTTTTATTATATTTGTTTTTGGCATGATATAAACGACATAGAGAGTAGTAGGTGTATATCGGACGATACAGGACCACTTTTGTATTCATACGTTCATGTCTACGGCAAATATCATCCAAATCGATCCTCCCGTCATATCAGTTGGGGGGGGGGGGTCACAAATGCAGAAATGATTTTTTTCTATTTTAGGTGCACTTGCAGGGGGGGGGGGGTCCATGACCCATGCAAATTTAACTCAATCGAGTGTAGTGGCTACCCCCCCCCCCTTTAGACGTTGATTTTTTATAGGCTACGTATAACCTGGCTGGGGATTTTCTAGAATTGGAATTAGTAATCCTTAATTGGGTGATTTCCGGGATAACAATGAAAAAAACAACCGGCCAAGAGCATGTCGGGCGATGCTCAGTGTAGTGTTTCGTAGATGCTGCCCTGTTACAAAACATCCGTTCTAAAGGTCGTTTATTTGGCGGCGCTTACGTCAGTTTACTATTCGGCACTTCCTTTCACTATGCGTTTTTGACTAATAATTCAAAAACGGCTAAACCGATTTTATTCAATATAGTTTTTATTGAAAATTCTTATCAGGCCTCACCAAATTTCAGCTTTCTAGTGCGAACGGTAACTGAGCTAGACCGCGGACAGACGGACGTACATGGCGATGTAACTGTTACGTAATAAGGCCTAATTATGTACAGAAGCATACACTGCTTTACCTACACACATATTAGAAATCCATTGAAACCATTAGAATGACCACCATTACACCGCCATGACCAACATTATTGCGCCGGCGGTCGGGGGGGCATGCCGGCGGTCGGGGGGGCGGATTTTCATTACGTTACCGTAGGTAATGAATTTTCATACGTTTTTACCACACTGTCACAGATAATACACTGATGTTACGTTATTGGTTGCAATAATGTTGGTAATTAATTACATACGGTTCCGAACGCGGAATAGAGGATTTATGATATTGGTGAAGATCAAGATATTTATTCGTCAATGTAAGCACATTACAATGCACTAATGAACGTCAGAGAAAAATAAAATACGTGAGTGTCGTGGAAAGTGTGTGAATCAAGTGCGATTGGAACGAAGTTATGTATGTTATTTAATTTTATTTCATTTTTTATTTTTTCGTAAATTTTGTGGTTTTTGCATTTTTTTTAAATTTTGGAAATTTTGGAAATAGTGGAAATTTTGGAAATAGTGGAAATTTTGGAAATAGTGGAAAATTTGGAAATTTTGAAAGTTTTGGAAATTTTGTGAAATTTTGGAAATTTTGGAAATTTTGGGAATTTTAGAGATTTTGGAAATACTGGAAATTTTGGAAATTTAGAAATGTTAAATTTTTGGTATTTTCGAAATTTTATACATTTTCGACATTTTTAAAATTCTCGACTTTTGAGGTTCTCGACTTTTTTCACTTTTATCACTTTGCCACATCTCAGTTTCACTACACTTCACTTCACTTTATTCTATTTTATATGTTTTTTATTTCATTCCATTTTACATGTTTCTCAATCGTATGGGTGTCGCGTTTTCGTGACGTGACGCTTTTTCGTAACGGTCACGTGACTTTTTTTCGCCTAGATCCCCATCCGCGAACCGTCCGATAAGGAACTTCGTTCCAAAACTCCACCGGTTCTAACCCTGTAGGTGTACCTCTGGCCCAAGAAGTATTATGACCGAAAAGAAATTCGACGGGACTTATTTTTTTCAAAACAGTAATACATTATTAGATCTTAAAGATACAAAATAATGCGTAGTTCTTCAAGAAGACATATCAAAACTGCTTGAGAGACAGATAATGTACCTATTGTTTAATTATAAAGAAAAATAAATCTAATCTGACTGCTTCACAAAACGTTTGATATGTTTTCCTACCTAAACGGTGTCCTATAAATGTTAGATGATTTTGTAGTAGTTTTTTGGTTTGCTGCAATAACCCTTTGACATTCATGACATTTTCAAATATTTCTTAAGAGCGGGTAAAGGTAAATTTAAAGCATCGACGGGTAACATGTTATAAATATGAACACCTTGACCAAAAAATTACAAATTATTTCAATACCAACTGTCAACATACAAACTTTCAACCCCCTTTTCACCCCTTCCAGGGTTGATTTTCGGGATGAAAACTGTTCATTGTCCTTTCCCGGGACTCAAACTATCTCTACACAAAATTTCATCATTATCCGTTCAGCCGTTAACTAATTAAAAATACTTGGAACGTGAACACGTTATTGATTCTAAGTATCTCCAGCCAACTTTTTTTCGAATATATTCCATGAACAGACTTTCCACCCTCTTCAGCTTTATTATATGTATAGATAGTTTTTATTGAAATTACCTTTCAGGCGCCACTTCCATTATTTTGTTCAATTTTTTTGGACCTACGGTTCTAAAGTAAGATGGGGGGGGGGGGGGGGTTTGAAGAAGAAACTATCCTTTGTCATTTCTCGAGACCCATACTATCTCTATACCAATTTTCATCTAAAACAGTTCAGCGGTAAAAAAAATCCTCATACCACCTTCCAACCCCCTTTTCACCCCGACAAGGGTTTGAAAACTATCCTATGACGTTTCTCGAGACTCAAATTATATCCATACTCATTTCTATCTAAATAGTTTCAGCGGTTAAAAATTCTCCATACAAACTTTCAACCCCATTTTCACCCCCACCAGGGTTGATTTTCGGGATTAAAACTATATATTATCCTTTCCCAGGACTCAAGCTATATGTATCCAAAATTTCATCAAAATCCGTTCAGCCGTTTTCACGTGATGCGCGGTCAAATAAACAGACAAACAGATAAACAGATAAACAGACAAACAGATAAACAGACAAAAATTCTAAAAATTGTTGGAACGTGTTCTGTTATCGATTCTAAGTATCCCCAGACAACTTTTTTTCGATTATCTTCCATGTACAGACTTTCGACCCTCTTCAGCTTTATTATATGTATAGAAGGATATTTGAATTACATTTTAAAAATAAATCTAGTAAGACTATTAGCTCTGTGAGCTGTAGACCTCGCTTTGTTTTGAAATGGTTGAAACTTGTAATTTTTTAAGTTTCCTACCTCCATATCTCCCATTTTTTTAAATTTTGAAAAATTTGATATAATTCTCAAGATTTTATGAGAATCATTATTGGGCCAAGCTGAAACGGAGACGCTTACTTACTTAAATAGTACTATGCTTAGTCGGGAACCAGTTTTTCCGTCCCGTGGCCGCAATCCATTTTCTTTTGTGATAGGATCATGTGGGAAACTAAATAAAAGTAAGTGTTTCTTAAGCACAATAGACATTTATAAACGTATTATACGTTCAAAGGATAAACATGTCACATACATGAACTCTCTAACTACTATCAATAACTACTAAATTGGCGTTTTTAAAATGGTAAATATCATTCGTCTGTCCGATATCGATTAAAATCGATCATCGAAATAATGTTGTAGAACGAACAACACTAGTTGCTAGATTTGACAGACGAATGATAAGTTCCCTTGTACCACGAACTCCAAGCGATGCGCGACAGTATCGCTTGTTCTGATATTCATCGTCTCTTAACACACAATGTCAGATTGAACGCTCAAAGCAAACGCGGCAATGTAATGTGAACATAGTTAACTTACCGATAATCTATTGTTACTTAGGTACAGTCTTGGAATCACACCTCGGAATACTAAAAAAATAGATTTAAAATGAATTTACGCATAATATAATTTGAAAACAACTTACGTGTGACAGGAAAAATGTCCTGGCGTTTGGGTGCTTCCAATTTTTGGGCTATTGCACTTTAATACCATGTAAAAAGGCATTTTCTTAATTTTCACGGACAACCGGCTACCACAACAGACGCGCGCGGAATGTCAGTAGCGACGGCCAACTCGGAGACCTACTCCGAGTTCCGACACGCGAAGTAGATGCATTTACACCGTGTCACTTCTTTCATTACCCCCTTCTGGGGCATGAGTAGCCTTTCCATCGTTTCCGATCTTTGGCGGTTTCTATACGCCCGCCCGTAACAACGGGCGGGGGCTTTTTGTGCCTTTAAAAAGGCGCGACATCTTTGCTTCTTTGTACGTCCATTCTTTGGCTTGGCAGATCTTAGGTGCTTCTTGGTGTTTTTACGCCCTCCTCCTGAGAGTCTGGCGTAAGTGGCGGCTGTCTGGCGGGCGCGCGTGAAGCGGTGCGTCGCTCCACCGGTGTTGGGGCTCCCTGGTGGTGGCAGGGAGGGCTTCTCTTTTCTCTAGTGCACTCAGCGGGTGCAGGCGAGGGCGGCGGCTGTCCGGGGGGCGCGCGTGGAGCGGCACGGCGCCCCTCCGGGATTTCTTTGTCCGCGCTGCGACCCTTGGGGGCGGGCGCGGGCGGCTTCTTCTTCCTCTTCTGTGCTCGGGGGCGGCGGGCCGCAGAAGTGCCGGGGGCTTCTTCCGCGGCGGACGTCGTCCGGCTTCGGTTTGGATGCGGTGGTTGTCCGGGGGGCGCGCGTGGAGCGGCACGGTGCCCCTCCGGGATTTCTTTTTCCGCGCTGCCTCCCTAGGGAGCAGGCGCGGACGGCTTCTGTTGCCTGGCGCTCGGGCTGCGTCCGGGGCGCCGGCGGCCTTTGTTGTCGTCTTCTTCGTGGGGGCGGCGGCGGGCTGCAGGGGTGCCTGGGACTTCTGCTGCAGCGGGCGGCGTCCGGCTTCTGCCAGGGCCGGCTCCGCGTCCTCACCGCGGCTGACCTCCGTCCGTGTCACCAGTGATGGCAACACGGGTCCCGCTTTACCCAGGCGGGCCACCAAGATACGATCACGATCTTGGCGTGCGCGTGGGGGCGGCAGGGATGGGTCAGCGGCAGGAAGGGGCGGGAGAATCCGTCCCGGGACCGTTTCGGTCGGTTTGGCGGCTTCTTGTTCGTCCGGTGTTGGTGTTGTTGTTGCAGGTGGCGGCACAAACTCACTTAACCGACTATCCGCCGGCCCCGCGGGGGTGGGGGGGCAGGCGGTCGGAAGCGAGTTTTGTGTGGGTACGTTGCAAAACGCACTTTGCGGAATACCCACCAGTTCCCAGGGAACGTAGGGGTTTTCCTTGATGGCTGCTAGTATTTACTGTAGTTGTTGACCAGTAGGCGCGACGCTCGTGTCAAAGTTAATGGCACGTACGTAAATCGGCATCTAGGCGTTCGGTGAAGCGCCGGCGGCGCTCCACGTCTTCGAAGCTTTCCCCGCCGACACATTTTGTGTCGGGCGACGTCGACGGCATTTTTCCAACGAAAAACGCTCGGCGAACATCTGGGCTGCGATGGGTGCGTCCGTGCGCGCGGTCGGTGGCGATCCGTAGATGCATTTGCGTGATCTATGTATATTTATATCTGTGGGAAAGCCTGATGTGTGGTGTCCTCGAGTTGTACTTATGATAGTTATGATCTATCTGGTGGTTTAGGTTATCTGTGGAGTCGCCCTACTGATTAAGCCCATAAGAGTTATCCTTCCGACGTATTCTGTTGCTGATGCTGAGAATTAAAATTGGCTAGTATTTAAAGGCACACCAAAAACTAAACAACGAAACAAAAATCGCTTATTAAAGCACACTAGTGCATTCAGATTTTTTTGCTATGAGTCATTATTTTTTAATATGCGGAATAATTGATATTTTTAAAGGAGAATGGGCATTTTTGTATGGGGAGTGTACCATGGATGTATACTGCTGAGACGTATCTCGTTTTAAAGCTCGTGATCACCGGATTATTTTATTATATGGCACCATTGTTGGATATCGTGCAGGGACCGAGATATTTAACAAAAAAGAGCGAACATATAAAGAGCATTTTTTTTAAAGATACGATATGTAATCCGTTATAGCATGGTTTATCTGAAAGCATATGAGAAATGGTTCAATTCTGTGTAAAACACCCTATGTTTGAATACTTACAGGGCTAGAATTAATTAATTAAAATTAAGCTTGATATGAATATCGCTCGGTTTAGAGCCAAGGTAATGTGTATACGGGAGGCGTATATTACATGTCAAAGGTATTTTTATAAACTATTTTTCGTGATATATCCTTTAGCTCCAATGCATGCAGGAACTAAAATATATCGACTTTGTATGTTAATTAATTGTGCTTAATGAAGTTCTAAGTTTTCTACTCGTCACTAGATGGAGCTAGCTTCCAAAATTCTAAATGACATTAAGAAAAACGACGTGCCGGCGAGTCGGTCTAACTCCATCATGACTCATGACAACGTATATCTGCTTATATTATATATCTGCTTACCATCATATGGGCCGTATGCTTGTTTGCCACCGTCGTGATAAAAAAACAGTATTATTTTTTGAGAGGGCTAAGTCGAAAAAGGAAGTTTAGTCTATCTCCCTCTTCATCGCTCGAATTTGCGAAAGCACAAGAGAAAGGCAAATAGATGAATCTTCAAATTCAAATTCTGTTGCTTGAGGTAACCCCCTAGAACAGCTAGTTTATAGTCAACGTTCAGAAACTAACTTATATATAATTACGCGACGTGAAGCCTTAGACCACAGATTTTAGAGCGTTAAAAAGCAATGATATGGAGCCAGCATTATTAATATTTATGTAGTTATATAGACTATATTATAGACTTAAGAGTCGAGTAGTTAAAACTACTCGACTCTTAGTCGGTTCTTCTATTGCATACAAGATGTCGCCAGTAACTGATTTTAATTAACTGGTTTTAAGTAGTTAATTGCGGTCATTTAACATTAATTAGTCACAAAAAATTAATGACTTATTTTTAAAATTAATTTCAGGCGAATAAACTATGTAAATGTGTATAAAAGTTAACCTTTTTTGTATAGGTTAGTTAGTTCCAGATTTTGCCACAGCTAGGCCACAGCGCAGACACGAAATAATGAATACCGGCTTACGTGCACCCTTACGGCCTTCGATGCCATATAACTAATTAATGCTATGATTAAGACCTTTCATTTGAGATAAGGTTCAATTGTATACGCCAGTGGCAAAAGTTGTCCATTTTGCTGCCAAAGCTCCATCTAGTGTTCAATAGAAGAATTAGGCTGTCGTTAATTACAGTTAATTAACGCATAAAACCGTTTTATTTTGGTCTCTGCATACGTTAGAGTGCAAGTATCATTTACGAAAAATAACTTTTAAAAATACCTTTTAGCTGTTACATACGACTTTTGTATACACGTTAGCTTCGCCATGCTACAGGTGTTTTTACATATTAGCAAATGTTTCATCTACTAATTCCAGCCCTGTACGTATTTTTCGGATGGTGGTGGTAAATAAGCGTGAAGCATTTCTTATATTCTTTCATATAAAATACGCTATCACTGGTTATAGACCGGATATTTTATAAATTAACCGTTTATATGCGCAACCTTTTTTTTTAAATAGCTCGGACCCTGCACGCTATCCAATGATGGCGTCATACAATTAAATAATGCACTAGTTAAGACCTTTCAAATGAGATATGTCTCAATCGTATACACTCATGGTACAAAATGCCCATTCTCCTTTCTACACATTTTTTTAGAACCCTATACTGTAACTGTAGTTTCTTAAGGAAATCTCGTCAGGACGTTCATTCCACAGCCAGATTTTCAAGGATGCTAGAATAAATTGATTATTTTCTAATAGCCCATTTACCTAAACACATAGTTATGTAATTGCATTTACTAAGTCGAGAAGTAACCCACCAGCAAACAGTTAAGATTAAACTCCTAAAAGTGAAAATCCAAATAAGGTTAACACTTTGAGTGCCAAGCCCCCTAAATCCTATACACAATGAACCGAGCTAGGTTGTACCTGGCAGCGAAAGTGTTAAAACCTACAGATTATAATATTTAGAATTGGTTTCAACAGTCTTTTGTTTTGCAACCCTAATATACTCATATACTAATATAATCTCCTCCGCTACCCAAAGGTTGTCTGGAAGAGATCGCTCATAAGCGATAAGAGCGCCTGTTGTTTGCCTCTTTTTATCATGTATTTTATTTTATTTCTACTGTGCTGTTTTTTTTTGAGGTGTGCAATAAAGCATTTATTCATTCATTCATTCATAATCTACATAACATTTAAAAACTTTCGCGTTTTGTACACAAATTAAACGATACGAAAGATTTTTGATTGTCTATAGTTTATGGATTTGACCTTGCCAAAAAGTTGTTTTTTAAACGATTGCAGCATCTGCGAGTCTGATAATTTTTTTCTTTTTACCTTTGTACCTTCCTAGTACCTATTCACTGAAATCTCTGTACTCCAAACGTGATAGCTGTAAGAACTCCATTTAAATGAATGGCAGTGGTTGATTACGAGTGCTAAGGTGGGGGTGGAGGGGTGGCTCTGTTGACGAGGCCACCCGGAGCTGCATTCGATCTTTAAAAATCTTGACTTGATTACATTAATAATTCGTTTGATATTACTTGCAAATAAGGCATGCTCACGGCACTGGTTTATGTGCTTATCTGGGAACTGGGAATTTGTCATAGTTGCATCGAGTGCCATTAATATACTATACACGGTGTTTTTTTCAACTCTTAGTCGAATTCTGCGAGATAAATAACACAATAATAATTCAATTAAATAACTTTAAGGTGCGACCACACCGCTGCTTAAAATACGGTGACGCTACGGAATCGCAGTGACGCATCGTATCCGTACCGTTTTTATCGCATGCCCTCCACACCGCTGCTCAAAATACGGTGACGCTACGGAATCGCAGTGACGCATCGTATCCGTACCGTTTTTATCGCATGCCCTCCACACCGCTGCGTACACGTCACTGCGTACACGTTGCGTCTGCGTATTTTGAGCAGCGGTGTGGAGAGCATGCGTTAAAGTCGTGACGTTTACGGCACGTCATTGCGATTCCGTACCGTCAGCGTATTTTGAGCAGCGGTGTGGGGAGCATGCGATTAAAACGGTGCGGATACGATGCGTCACTGCGATTCCGTAACGTCGCCGTATTTTAAGCAGCGGTGTGGTCGCACCTTTAATTTGTAATCGTCTGTAAATTTCTCTGACCTTATATTTGTCGATGTATGCATGGAAAAGCTATTATTTTAATAAGTTTCATAGACTGCCTTGATTATATAATAGAAGTGCTTCAGTCTGACTACATATCCATCGCGCAATAGGGCTAAGGATGATGTCAAAATTATTTCAATACAAGTTGAGAATTTCGATGTTCAAATGCGACCCAAGAGCAAATGGAAGGAAATCACATTGAGCCGGGAAAGCAAAAACGTCACGCCAATCCGATCTGCGCTACAATCTAGATCTGACCTGAATGCTACATTTGTTTTGTATTTGCTGATTTGTACTAGCGTGTGTCACTTGACTATACTTGCTTGAAAATTAGACAGTTCTTACCCCACCTTATAATAGAAATAGAAATATCTTTATTCGTGACATTACAGAAAAAACAAATAAATTACAGATAATTGTAGAGTAAGACAAGTGTCACGAAATGGTCTCTTCTCAGCATGTTGCTAGCGTTAGCCAGCGCTGATCTTCCGAAAAGACCATCCGGTGAAAGATTCACGGCAGGTAACAAACATATGTGGCTATAATACCCAATTTCTTCATATTTAGCCGTAAGTCAAGTTATGATTATGAAGTTATTAATGATTATGAATCATTTCTCTCCTAGTATAAGAGCCCACGACACTGAACCTAGTTCGATAAGTCTCCTAGACGAGATATATATAATTAGTCTCGTCTTTAATGGGTGATTATGATTACGGAATGCCGATGCTGCATTGCAAAAAAAATGGCGGCGTATTTTAATATTTCTTTTTTAAATAAAATATCCGGTTTCTAGTATGATAAGTCTCCTAGATTTCCTTTGTTCCTCGAAGCAGGGGAGGGGTAGGGCTACATGAGAATGCGGTGCTGCAAGCCCCCGTGCGTGGCCTTGTCAGTGGCAGGTGCATCAAAAGATTGTAGATGTATGCCAAAACATAGCGCCTGCTGTTTTAAAACATAACATCATTTTAATAACGTAACATCTTGTTGCAGTTCAGGCGCCAAGTTTAGGTTACATAATATTTTGTTTTAATTTTTTTTTTAAATACGCCGCCACTTTTTTGCATTGCAGCATCGGCATACTAGGTTCAGTGTCGTGGGCTCTTGTTGTATCCTCCCTATGTTAACTTATTTAATTAACTGTGCTAGTATTATTGGATTGGACTCTATAAATTAGTGGTGATGAAGAACTACCACTAAAACACTCTAACTACCTATACTTATCTATTCCTTGGCCACTAGTTACTACCTACTAACGTATTGTGCGTACTGCCGATGTCAACTATACATTATTCTAATGGAATAAGTCACAAAATCGTGTACAACGTCTTCAATGTCGACCTTATCTTTAATGGAGCATGCCCTATGCATATACAAACCCGCCCTATTTGCCCCGTTAAACGCTGGACGTACCCACTTTGGGCAAATATTTGTATACAAGAGGCAACAGTTTTGCTCAGGCCTATATAGGTGGGAAATACCAGGTAAGACAAGTTATTTTACGGTTGAGAAGAAGTGATTAATATTTTATGGAATTTTTGCAGATAAAAGTAAGTAATTATCTAAGTTGGCACAGCTTTACATTGTGCAATAGTTAAACACTACGCCTATTAAAAAGATCTTTATTCTAGTCTACCGAGTCGATAGCTGCTCTCCGTGTCACCCTCAGGCGACAGGTCCCAGTTCTCAGGAATTTATCTACTAAAGAAATGACATTCTTGTCATATGATGATAAAGATGTATTGAGATGATAGCTGTCACCAGTGTCACCTTCAGTGTAGGGAGCAGAGCACCCATCAGGCAGGCCGTAATGCTTGTTTGCCACCGTCGTAGTATAAAAAAAAACCATATCGCTCATATCTACAAGCAACCACGCGGCTAATCAGGTCAGGACAAAAACTCAGAATCATTTTATGTGGATACTCGCAGGTGTCAGAATAGGTAGCAGGTATTTATACGCAAGAAAATATTCCAAGTACGAGTACGCGTAAGTAATCGAGTACCAAGGCGGCTCTAATCAGGGCATAAATTTAGCGAAATCGTTTAACTTGGTGTTATTTGGCAATAAAAGCAGTGTAACTGAATTCGATTATGAATTGCTGGCATTTATGTTGTAATAAAACGCCTGTAATTTGTGAAGGGCATTGAGCCATATAGGTAATCATCAGATATTGTGTAAGATTAGTTGACTTCTTCCTGATTTTATTTGTTTTGGTACACATTTTTAATCGATTATATTTTTTAAGACGTCATTTCGTCGGAATTTATTTATGTATTGCAAGGTAGCCATCATCATCATCAGCCCTTTATCGCCCACTGCTGAGCATAGGCCTCTATTCGTGCACGCCACTTGTCCCGGTCCTGTGCCAATCTCATCCAGAAGTGCCCCGCGACCTTCCGAATGTAGTCCACCCAACGAGCCAACGGACGCCAGGGGCTTCTTTCATCTGAAAGCGGCCACCACTCCGTCAACATTTTAGTCCACCTGCCATCACTCCGCCTGGCAACGTGTCCTGCCCAACTCCATTTAAGTTTGGTAATGACGTATCCCAAAGGTAGCCACTTTCTGGAAAACCGGGAAAAGTCAGGGAATTTCGCTAGTCATGGAAAAGTCAGGGAATTGTCAGGGAAATTTAATGGAGGTCAGGGAATAAAAATAGTCTCTGTATGTACTTAAAAAAATAATAATTACCATCTCCAAACATTATATATAATTGACCTTTTTTCAATTGCTGGCGGTGCAAGTGGAGCCATATTTAACATTATTTCAATCCGACATCCGACGCACCACTTGCTTAAATTTTACAGGAATCACTTTTGGTCACACTGAAAAATCATGCAAAGAGTTCTTAAAGCGGATATATTGGATTCTACCACTAATATCACGTCGAATGACTTGAAAAAGGGGTCTGATCTGATAACCGCGAATGAAATCGACTTGGGCTTCGCTGTAAAGAAAAAAATCTGATAGCATTTTGCGTGTCATTGTGCCAAACATCCCCACTTTTGTATACTTTGACTAAGGGAATATCATGTTTCGATCCCGCAATCGCAGTCAATGCAGAATTCCGAGGAGAGAGGCTCGATAAAGTGTTGGACATATTTGTAAAAAATTACCTTTCAGGATATGAAGCAGATAACGCCAAAAGTGCCTTCAATGATATTTGTAAATCAACTGAATTTGAAAAATCAATATAAAAAAAATCCATTAAGGATGGTCACCGACTGGATGATCATTGGCTCGGTTTGATAAAAAAAGGAAAATAAAGACTTGCAAACTTTAATAAAAATGGTCATGCTGTTATCCCACGGAAACGCTTATAGTGAGCGTGGCTTTTCCATCAATAAGGAGATATTCGTCGAAAATCTTTCGAAAGAGTCTAACGGGTTGGCTTAAAGTAATGAGAATTTTAATTAAATATTATTTTTAATAAAACCAGTAAGTATAGGTGAAAACAGTAATATTTTATTAAAATCCATTAAAACTAGCATTTCAATATCTAACTATAATATGCAAAAAGGACCCCATCTTCAATTTTTCGCAACTTGGTTTTAACCCCTCTCATCATACTTTGGACTACATCCAGCTTTACTTTTTTCAATTGACTTTGTATTCTGCGTTTTAATTGTTTTGGTGATTTTGCTTCCCATCCATCACTGTAAACCAATCTACTCAGGATTGCCCAAAAATCCTCAATTGGACGAGCTTTAGGGACACACTCGGAGGGCCAAGGAGTCAACTTGGGTACAAAATGTATGTCTCGTTCCGTCAGCCACTTCTGGGTACTTGTTGCATAGTGGGAGCTGGCTAAATCAGGCCAGAATATGTACTTTCCATCAGAATGGTATTTATTTATACATTTACACACAATCGGCAAGCACTCCCGCTGATATACTTGGGCATTGATAGCTGGTCCTGATGAATCTCTGATTACTGCCTTTGAAATTCCTTTGTCAGATATTACGACCCAGACGAGTACCTTCTTTTCAAATTTGAGTTTACATTTAAATTTAACGTTGTCCGAAACAGTACTTTTATCGGCTGTGTAATATCCGTCATTACCAGGCATGTTATCGTTGGTAAATGTGAAGTACTTTTCGTCATCCATTACTGTTGATATTTCTTTACCCAAATGGTTTCTTCGTAATCTCCTGCACTTGCTAGGTATTTCTTCAAGTTGTTTATCGGAATATTTGGGTGCTTTTTGTCGCTTGAAATGTTGAATGTTATTTTTCTTTAAAATATTCCTAATACAACCACGGGACACCTTGTACTTTATGGCTAACTTGTTTTGTGACACGCCAACCCTATTTTGTGCAAACTTAGCCACTTTCTTCTGAACACGAGTAGGAAGGATTGGAGGTCTACCTGTTTTTGGCAAATCTTTTGTATCAACACCAAGTTCCCATCGGCGGATCAGGCGGTAAATTGTAGACAAAGGGACATTTTCAGTTTTGAAGTGTGCAATCACCTCAGATTTTTCACGTCGTCCAAGAAGTTGATAGACACGTTCACGCAACAACTCTCTCGCAGACATTATTTATAATAGTATATTAATTTTTAGTCATAAACGAAAAAGATTGACATTTTTGACGTATATTAAAACAAAAGAAAATCAATTTATACTCTTTTCTCGCCGGCCAGTATCCACCGAATACATTCTCATTACTTTAAGCCAACCCGTTATAATCAGAGCTCGGATTTTTCACGGCAAAACAAAACACTAGCGTAATTTAGCCAGTGCTTGAAATATTATTTTATCGATATCGATAATTCAGAACTAGAAGAAATAAAAGTCACCAAATAAAATTAATATGTAATAAAACTAATAAAAACATTTGTATAAAGTTACTATATATTAGAAACAGACGCAATTTCTTCTTCAAAATCTACGTCAGTACACACAGCAGCACAAGACATTTTATTTGGGTAATAGTGATAGGAGTAGATGATCATTATCTTTTCAACATTCTCTGGGAGTAAACAGTTGCGTTTATCACTATAAATCCATTTATGTACACTAAATGTACGTTCAACTTCAGTTGACGTCAAGGGAGCAAATTTATAGAATTCATTATCAGTTCGGGTAATATTTTCAGATATGTCTCTTAAAATTTCGTAATCAGGATTTCGTTCGAGCACGGCTTCAAATTTACGTATCACTGGTAAAAGTTTACTCCAGTTTACGTAGCAACGAACAGTATCCAGAATGAGGAAGGATTCCGCAATGGATAAAGTCGAACATTGCAATTGTTCTATTGAAGAGGCTATTACTTCGTAGTTGTCGCGAATGAAATTTAACTCCGGTCGTAGTTTGCGTGTTTGAAAACATTTTTTTGCAGCTCTTATAGCTGCCGAGTCATTAGCAAGTATGGAGACGACATCACGTATTTGCTCATAGTATTGAGCGTAATATACCGCAGCAGATATCCAAGTTCCCCATCTGGTGATAATTGGCTCGGGAGGTAGGGGAATGGACGGATATTTTGCCTTAAAAAGGCGTACACGCTCTGGAGATTTTAGGAATATCTTTTTGACATTCGATATCAACCCATCCACACCTTTGAAATTATCTCGCACTTCTTCGGCAACCCGGTGCAGACCATGAGCTAAACACGTAATGTGTTTCATACGAGGAAACGTTGCTTTTAAAATACGACCGGCTTTAAGCATATATGCGGCACTATCTGTGCAAAGTAAAAGCAAATTGTTTACGTTATCATTGAAAGAATTTTGAAACAAAAATTTTAATTGGTTTATTATTAGGTTTGCTATTGTTTCCCCATTTACCTTCTCTAAAACCTTCGACCCCAAAAGATAAAATTGCTTAGAACAATTTTTTGCAAAGACCGAATCACCACGTTTGTCACACATTTTCCCATGAAATCTGGTGTTTCGTCTATAGATATCCATAAGTAATTGGTTTTGTTTACCTCTCTTATACCCTGTATAGTTTTTTTGTACACGAGATTTAAATAAATTTTTCGCAGGGTCGATTCGTCCGGTAAAGAAGTCATAGAGCAGTCGTAACATAAATACTTGTTAAAAAAATGACGAAAATTATTGTTGTTGACTGTTGCCCATGGTATGTTGCATGAAATAAGAAAAATAATTAAATCGAAATAAAATTGATGTTTCCTATTTGGTTGCCCCGAACGGTAATTGTGGCGGTTGCTTTTCACATGATTCTCAATATTGCATTTCTTTAGTTTTAGATGCATATCGCACATAGAGCAGTATATAGTGGAGGTCACTTCATTATAGACTAACTCAGGGTGATTTTCAATCCACGTTTTGATCCGATCTTGTACATTACTCATTTTTGTATTAATTGATACCTTGCAATATTAAGTTATTATACGTATATCCAACACGTCGGATTCAATGCGTTGCGAAATAAATAATACCTAGATGCAATTTACGTTTTATACGTAATGAAATGACAGTTAAAGTGTGAATGTCATATGTCATGTGAGATGAAATTTGCAGTCGTTTCTATCATTTTAAATGAGGTGGTATAGTTACTTCGTTCTAAGTTGTACATGCAGACCTACCTCTTTGTTGCTCGACTATGGCAAAGCTAAAATGAAAAGTTATTTTATTACTTATACAGGATGTCCGGTAATTAATGCACAACCTTCTAACCCCCAGTAGGTCACCTTAGACTGGTCAAAAATATTGATTTTGAGCTCTAGTAAGTCTCCTGTTTTTCGAAATTTTCGCACGTTTGTTAGTTTTTAAATTTTGACATTCACACTGATAGGTGTACCATCGAATAAAAAAAGAAAAAATGTACTGAGGCAATACCTGTCATATACTCTAGTAAGACTCGATAGGTGTCGATAAAATAATATTTCAAGCACTGGCTAAATTACGCTAGTGTTTTGTTTTGCCGTGAAAAATCCGAGCTCTGGTTATAATTGCGCAAAGACGCGTTTATGACGCTATATATTTCCGTTGTGGCACTTGCGATAGTGTCGGCGGGAGGGGTATCTAACTCTAGTAGTTAGTACCTAGATGTCGCTTACTGCTGTAAAGCCGAAGTAGATCAAAATAAATGCAAAAAGATGATTGAAGGCATTGAAAATTTCGTCAACTTAGTAACTTGACCCATAGCTTAATTGGTAAAGCGATCGAGCCCCGGCAAGGTGTATCGATGCAGGTTCAAGTCCTGCTGGGTTGAATATTTTTTCAATGTTTTCAATGTTTGTATTTGATTAAATAACAATCTACTATAAAGCCCGTTAGTATTTCTCGCTGGATTATGTTATATTTATATGATACATTTAATATCAAATAAATTTAGTAGTCAGAGGTAGTTTCAATTGGTTTTTGCTGTACAGCTTGTAACAAAAATGGTCAAAAATTAAATGAATTATTGGATAATTGTCTGATAGCAAATTACAATTTGTAAATACAATGCAGCAGATAATTCTGCAAAAACTCAAAAATGTATTCCAATTATATATGTATTTTATATTTATTACATTTAAGATTATGGTCAGGGAAAACTTGAAAAAACGCCTGGAAAACCGGGAAAAGTCAGGGAATTTTGGTTGTAGTAAATAGTGGTCACCCTGTATTGATAAGGCCTGGTTTTCCCTCTGGATTGGAAGGTAGTCGCACTGACATCAGATCCAATAGGGTAAAACCACCAACTCACTAATAAGAGGACAGATAGTCTCCATTTCATACAACAGTTAGTTTCACTTTTGGCCCCGTGAAGAGGACACCTTAACAGTCAGCAACGCGCTTGCAACACCTCTGGAATTGAAATCGTCCATGGAATACTGTGACCGCTTTAATCTGGCTGTATGCTCGTCCGTCGAACTAGTATTAAAAAGGGTTACAGCACTCATCTCCAATATATTTGACTAAACACAAAATAATGCAGTCAGCGTGCTGCAATGATGATAGACATGTAAGAACGACGCCTGCCCCTCCTTCTTCCTCATCAAGAAAAACACCGTCTCCAACAGCTCCAACAAATTCAGAACAGAACACACAGTTTGGCCCACCATAAGAAGTGGATCATCCGCAATGGTTCAGTTTAGGGAATGTGTGTGATCGGATTATCCATTTCTTGATGGTAAAGAAATACCTAATTTGCTGTCTGGATTGAATGATCAGATGGCGGACCCCAAAACTACTGTTTAACTAGCGAACCTTGGTCTTCTATACAAAGGCGAATGTGCTAAAGATGACAGAAAAGGGCTTTTACTGAAAAGAGGACTTTTGGCCCAGTGTACACTAATGATTGATGAGACTTTAGGTTCAGCGATGCGCTGTTAATGTCGTCTATCGAATCTTGTTGATATCATCTATAGGATACTGCCATTTCAACTGGGCTGTATACTCGTCCACCGACCTGGTACAAAAATACATCACTCACCTCCAACATATTTGACTCCACACCAAATAATAGTCAGCGTGCTGCAATGATGATACACATGTAAGAACGACGCCTGCCCCTCTTTCTTCCTCATCAGGAAGAACACCGTCTCCAGCAGCTCCAGCAGCTTTAGTATGATTGTCCACCACAAGAAGCGGAGCATCCGCAGCGGTTCAGGGTCGAGGGAGTAGTCTGGTAGCACGCAGCCGAAGTGGTAGGTTGTCGTCCAGCCTGAGGTCATGATCTAGAAAAAAGTTTTTAATACAGTTGCTTAAACAGCGGTTTTTCAGTAGTGGTGTAGCGTGCAGAAAGTTCGAAGTGCGTGGTAACCCAGTGTGATAAAGGATAATTAATTACGGCCTGTGAAAAAGAAGAGTAATGTTTTTTTCACGTATATATGCGAGTATCGACTGTATTGTATCGAGTAGTATTCCGGTTTCTTGGCCATGCTCTAGTACCAATATCAGAGACAGATTTTTTTCCCACATATTAGTATTTACCATCGTTCACATTAACTGATGTCCCAAAAAAATAACGCGGAAAAAACTAAAAATAAGACACTGGAAACACGAAACCAGGATAAAGTAAAACTTCGAAATCAGAATGTTAATTAGTGAACCTTTGACTTTCAGGCCGCCTTCAACAGAATTAATTTTCTTTAGGTAATCGTTCGCAATGCATTAAGCGGGTCGCTCAACTGTGCCAAATTACAGACTACCCCCCTATAGACACTACACCCGTTCTCGATCCCGTCGGTCCAATTTCCTCGTTAACCCTTCTTCTTCTTATTCGTGTAAAGGGATCAAATTTCTTAAGGTTCATATGTGGCATAACTTGATCACCTTCGGTGTGCAGCAATCGGTTTCACGGCTGGTGGGCCGCTTCTCATAGGGAGGACCCGAGCAGTAAGTTGTGGCTGTTAGCTCTACTCTTCTGGAAGGCTTGCTGCATCCCCCCTGAAAAGCGTATTACCGGCATCGCTTTTACTTTAAAAAAGTTACAGATGTATAATTTTATGCAATAACCCGTAAACCTTTTTAACTTTAGGTCATCTTCAGCAGCTGAATTATCTGTAAATTCGTTCGCAATTAAGCGCCTCGGTGGACCACACTGATATTGCATACTACTATGTTTCATACCCGCGATTCCCGTCCCGTACCAGTTTTGTTGACCTTGTAAAGCGTTTGCAAAGACTCGTAATCGCTACATATGTACAGGGTGCCATCTGAGACGTGATCAGTTATATGTTTTTCTAACTCCATAAACAACTAGCAGTTGAATGCCCCAACTTTTACTAAAATCAGATTTTTTTTTTCTTTTTTTTTACATGTTTTTGTAATTTATTTTGCATTTGACGGGGTTTTCGGGATATTTAAACTACTTATTAGAATATTTAAATAAGTAAATTTAATTACCTCTTTGAAATGGAACTGTCGTTACTAACAATTTTGTCATTTATTCCGGATAAAATGTAATGAAATATTTTTTTTTACCTTAAATCCATACTAATATTATAAATGTGAAAGTGTGTGTGTTTGTTTCTTTGTTTGTCCGTCTTTCACCGCAAAACGGGGCGACGAATTGACGTGATTTTTTAAGTGGAGATAGTTGAAGGGATGGAGAGTGACATAGGCTACTTTTTGTCTCTTTCTAACCCCCCACTTCCCTAAAATGGGGGGTGGAAGTTTGTATGGAGCATTACGGGGGGCAAAAGGGAACCGTGTTAACCCGAATTTAACGCGAGCGAAGCCGCAGGCAAAAGCTAGTATGTTATAAAACTGTTTTACACTAATATTATCACTTTTGAAAGAAAAATAAATTACAAAAACATGTAAAAAAAAAGAAAAAAAAATGTCTGATTTTAGTAAAAGTTGGGGCATTCAACTGCTAAATAGTTGTTTATGGAGTTAGAAAAACATATAACTGATCACGTCTCAGATGGCACCCTGTATAGGCGCTTTTCAAGATTCAATTGCATTGCATCGTACATCGTTTTATTCATCAGCTCGTAAACATTACTCAGTAATATGTAAACCTTTGAATAAGTGAAAGGATATGCTTTCTCTAGTAAGTATAGGTAAGTTATCTATGACTGAAATTCATTTATCCCTTTGACGATGAACGGAAAACTGGTCTTTCAGAAGCGGTCTTTAGTTTGTCTTAGTGCAGGAGTGTCCGGAATCCGACTGGGGAGCTAAATTCCATACAATTGCGAAGAGGTAGCGCTGTGACCCTCGGTAAAACCCTCCTAGTGGAACTCTGTTCAGAAATTTTGGGGTGCAAGCCGTAGTTAATTAGGCTTTTATTTTTCTTATGACCTAACACTGATCTGCCATCACGTCTCTCGTCTCTGCTCATCTCCACGTCAGTGGAACGTCACCTTAGAGCGTTTTCCCACTGTCCGATCCGATATCAAGATGTAGGATGGCCCAAGGAAAAATCCTGCTAGAGCAGGAATTCCCAACCAGTGGGGCGCGCCCCCCTTAGGGGGCGTAGAGTGAGCCACGGGGGCGCAGCAAGCGGCTCCAGATTTAAACTGTATAAGGCCTGTACCGCGGCGGGGACGGTGCCCGGTTTTGACTCTCCATTTCGGCCCCTAGGGGGGCGTAGTGTTTTAGCATAATGTTGGGTGAGGCGCATAGGGTAAAATGTTGGGAACCCCTGTGCATTAAGTCCGCCTTTTTGCGTTAGTGCCTTCTTTTGAGCAATGGAAATTTGGTATTTTAGGAAAATATATCGAACATCCGATATCGGATCGGACCACGCTTACTCGCTTGACACTATCGCCTCAATCAAGTTCATTTTCCTCGTCCGCTTAGTTACGGCTGCTGGCTTGACTAGGCAGATTTCAAGATGTTTATTCTTTTATAATATTGAATATTGATTCAATATTATAAAAGAATAAACATCTTGAAATCTGCCTATTGAGGCTTGGTGAATTTTTTTCATGTATGGTATCAATCGATTCGTTTTGTTGTGAGGATCAAATGTCTATATGGGGCCAATTGCGTTAAAGCAACACAAAAGGTCAGAAATGAGACTTAAAGTCCGAGATTTGCATTTGTTTCTCAAAACGCTCCTAACAAAATGACATGCAAAAGTGACGTCACGATCACATAGTCGCCCTGTTTAAAGTATGGAAAAAATATGAAATTGCTATTTTTACAGTGAAATGTTGCGTTTATGTGTATGGTTGCTATACAATTTATTTTACAGTAAAATGTTAAAAATCGAATGGTATCATTGTTTTTTTTAATTTCGCACTTTAAAAAATCGTAAAATTTAGAAAATTTGCAGCTTAATGTATTTGAGCCATTTCAATAGAATTTATAAATTTTCACTTTAGATGGATATATTGATCATTTTGCATCCTATCAACTAAATTTTATTGCATAATTCAACATGTGTCATCATGCCTATTGAAGCCATACTTCATCATTCTACATCTATACTGTGTCCTGTGGCTAAACACACTTAACCTAACCTACTCTCCGCTATCCGTGTCAAAGTGAGTCACAGTTTTCGTACCATCGTTGACATAGATAACTTGAACTTTGAGACTTCATGAACCTTAACACAATGACATAAGCTCTACTTATCCTCAGTTACGAGTAAGTGTGTTGCTTGTACGATTGTTGTTTAACAGTTTAACTTAATTCTGCACACATACAGTTAGGTGCATAACTGAGTCAAAATTAGTACCTTAGTAAAATGTAAATAATTTGATAACAATCAAAGTTACATAAAAGTTCTAAACGTAAAATATTAATCCTTGGGTACCGCTACAAAACTGCTTCACAAATTATTTTCTTCCGACTTATACATTTTTCTCAATTTCATACCGAAAACTGTGAAATTTCACCTAATTTATTTTTCCCATTATTTCATTTTTTCTTAGGCATTCCCAATTCAGTAACTCATTTAAAGTAAGGAATTCCACGACCATTATTTTAGTTATCAAACATTTAAATCAGGCTTATTTTTGTAATTAGTTACTGGCAATGTATTGTCAGGTGCAAAACTGAGTCAAGGCAAATGGCCGAACAACTTTCTCGTTAGTTAATTTTTGTAGCGGACTTCATTCTGAGATAACCATAAAAATACGTGAGTGATATAAAAGTCATACACCTCATTTTAAAGAGCATATAATGTACTATTTCAACTAATTGTCTTACCTGGTTGTGTAAAAGAAAAATATCAATATCGGGTTAAATAAAAAAAATGTAGTTTAACGGTTTTTGGTTCAAAATCATGGACGAATAAAAAAATCAAGATTGTGAATGCAATGAATCGAAATTGGCTTTCATATGGATACATAGCTGACACCGAGACGAACAAATATAACCTGAAAGTTTTTATTTTTTTCATAATTGATAAGACTTATCTTCATTTAACGATGTCGGTGCAAAACTGAGTCAGTACCAAATATTATCTAATAGAGAAAATGTTAATTTTTATCTACAATAACATAATAGGTCAGTAAGTTTATTAGCGTTGTTACCAATTAATAATAAAATAGTAACTTAATAACTAGCCTCTTCTGAAATAATGAAAGAAACATGTCAAAGTGATGCACATTGGTTCAGTTATGCACCTAACTGTAGGTGAAGAGCTAGCCCCGGGAATTGGTATACTATTTTTGAGAGCAACGAAACTGAAAATAGTTTGTAATATTATCTTTATTATTAGTTTCGGGTGTCGGGCAGCAGTTTGTCGGTGGAGTTTGCAGAAGAGGTTTATCAAAAGGATTTTAAAAAATATTTTATTTTATAGGAAAACTTACAGCTATAGTAATAAGGTAGGTAGTGATGTAGAAACAGAAATTAATCTAAAGAATTTCCACACCAAATACATCTACGTTATAAAAACGAATCGACTGATACCTTGTTCCCAAAATCGGCTCGGTAATTTAGATGCCACTTTTACATAGTTACACAACACAATCATGCCTACACACCAACATAGTCGCTTAAAATCATAACCCATCCTATAAGGATTGCAAAAAAAAATGCTGGAAAATTGCTATAAAAGCTGGGAATTGGATGGGAGGATAAATTGCACTTTTTAAATTGTGAAAACAAACTTTTGCTGCCCTGCCATTCTTGCCTCCACTAATTAATAGCAGCCAGATCTAGTAATAAGGATGAAATAAGCAAACTTTCCTTGCTCTCAAAATAATATACTATGGTATAAGATGACAGGTATATCACTCACTACGTCTACGTCACAGACACCACTTTGCAACATGCATTAATTTTTTGGAAGATGTCATTCTATTCTATTTCTCGTTAAATTCAATTTAATTTTTTTTATGTAAAACGTAAAAAAATACGAAAATACTCTGCGCCACGCGTTAAAACTCCCTATACAAAAAGCGTGAGGTTTGTGACGTCATCGGCCTCATAGTTGAAAGGAAAAAGATTTTAGAAGATTTTTGTAATTTTAGGCACGAAAAAATGCGTGTTCCTATTTGTTATTTTTTTTTTCTTAATAGAATCGACAAGTAATTAAATTGAGGTTTAAATACATTTGGGATAATAATTTTAAACAAAAAAGAACCGACTTCACTTAGCATCCACCTTTCCAAAATCAAATGCTAGAGCTGCAGTAAAAAATACTCAAATCACTAATAGGTGTGCCTTTAGTGATTTGAAGATTTCGAAGGAGGAGGTTATCAATTCGTCGGGATCTTTGTTTTTGCTTTAAAGTAACAAGAGGGTCCTTCATCGTCGACACACTGGGTCCTCTTTGAGCTCTTCTCTTAGACTATCACGATTTGCGGATACGGGTTGGGTTGGTTACATCCGATTGAGTCACTGCACTGTGAGTCTATGACTGATGAAATTAGCGGGTTTCGTTACGTCGGCAATCTCGGTCTAGACTTCTAACATGTTTGTATGCATATGCTTAATTAATAGTCTTCTTGCTGTTTATATTGTTTGAGACTTTCACGAATGTTGAATCTTATTATCATAAGAATCGACAGAGTGACGTCAGAATAGCTAACACTGAATATTATTAAAGCATCCACAGTTTAGTGCGCTTGAGACTCCACTGGAGTAGCAAGCGTCCAATGGATATGGTTGCAGCTTGCGTAGTTAAAAAAAAACCGGCCAAGAGCATGTCGGATGTCGGGCCATGTTCAGTGTAGGATTCCGTAGTTACTGGCACGTCACAATAAATACGCTCAAAAGGATGTTTTCTATAGGATATATTATTGATAACAGGACATAATACACTCAACAAACACCTCTTCAATATAGGTAGGACAGACAGCCCCTGTGCCGTGCATGCATGGAGGCAGAGGAAATAACTAAACACATTCTGCTAGACTGCAAACAGGTAGAAGTATACAGAAATAAGCACCTAGGGTCTCCAAGCACCTTACACGACGCGGTAAGCAACATAAAGGCTTTGCTGGGGTTCGTGGAGGAGCTGGGGTGGTTAGAGTAGCGCCCCATCCCCATTTCACGCAAAATAGGCACGCTGGATGTCGACTTGCGGAAAATGCCCAGTAAAACTAACTAACTAACTAGGATATATTGCAGCACTTAGGTCCTTTTATTATGAAATTACAACTTTTAGCAGTAACTCAAAAACGGCTGAATTTTATTCAATATAGTTTTCATTGAAAGTTATTAGGCTCAGCCTCAGTGGAAAGATAAGCTAAACCTCACTTACTTAGCTAGGTATAGGTACTTCAGTTGCTGACGTATTATACGCTCATATGGAAATCGCAGATATTATTGCGTGTTCTGATCTGCAAGATATTACGGCTGACTTAGCTATCGCCATCCGTAACGGATGCCACCGTCTGTTTATTTACAAACAAACCATTGTTTCGTTTATCCTCAAGCGACGGTGATAGCTTTTATTTTTGTTCCGTCTGTCTGAGACATATGACACGGTGAGCTGGCTTTCTTTATGTTGGCTTATGCTGATAATATTATTAATTCGAAAATATGCATGTTTTGATATTTTTGTGCCTCTTTAATAAAACAGAAACGCTGAACGGATTTGAATGATTTTAGATACCCAGGTAGATTATGTAACTCTTTATTGTACAAAAACAAGTCAAAAACAATATTATAATAGGAAAACGCAAGTACAAAGGCGAACTTATCCCTTGAAGGGGTCTCTTCCAGTTAACCTTAGAGTAGATGAGAGAAGAAGTCTCAAAGAGGTAGACAAATGCGGCAACATGTACAATAAGGTACGAGAAAGATATATACTATAGAAACATATATACACAATTTATAGGATAAGCATACATTTTACACCAGAGAGGAGTGAGGGAGACAATAATAATAAAAACACAGTAAAGGAACATCTAAGACATACAAAATAATACAATAGCAACAAATTAATCAGAGTCAGGTAACCACATTTTCTTTAGCTTCTCCATGAGCGATGCAACCGACTTTGACTGTCTGATCAAAACAGGTACCCTGTTCCAGAGTTTGACTGAACCCACAACAAACGACTCTAACTCATGATCATGAAATTCGTGTGACGTAATTAATGGAGGAGACTTATATGCGGTCCCTTAAAGCTGTAAAAAAACGCCATCCAAAGATACGGCACTTGAGCCTTATTTTCTAATACTTCGCATAAACAATCCCAAGTTTGAAACATAACCTAGCTAAACGGTGCTTCGAAAACCAACTAGTTGCAGGTAGCGATTATGTTGAAATAATTATAATTATAGTGTAATACTTAATAGAATTTGTGTGTAAGTACTTGACTTTTGTCCCGAAATCTTATTAGTCTTGCCCGGTGTTGCATAATATACATTTATAGTATTATTACTTTGTGTGTTTGAGTTTAAATAGCCTGTTTTGTAGCGGAATATTTAAGTCGTGTCTACTATCATATTCCGTTTTCTATCTGTGAGTTCCTGTAAATGGCTCTGTATTTCTATGTAAAATGTCTATTGTGTAAACTCTTCTGAAGAACTGTTTGATATGATGCCCACGGCAGCTTTTTATCACCGCACTGCTCGCCGCCGGCAGGGTGTTCATCCTCACACCCTGGAGCCTAAGGCGTCGCGCGCTGTAAGGTTTAAGAGGAATTTCCTCCCACGAACGCTGCGACTGTGGAATGAACTCCCTGCCGAGGTTTTCCCAGCGGGCTACAGTATGAGGTTCTTCAAAAAAGGAGTGTATAGGTTCTTAAAGGGTAGGCAACGCGCATGCGAATCCTCTGGGGTTGCAGGCGTCCATAGGCTACGGTAACTGCTTACCATCAGGCGGGCCGTATGCTTGTTTGCCACCGTCGTGGTATTAAAAAAAAAAAACTTAGAATCATACATTCACAGCAGCTGTCAAAATGACCTCTCGTAAGATTTTACTCGTTAGTAAAGTTACCAATTTCTACATCTATATACAAGGGCTGCTATTTATATATCCGGAAACCGGGATTACAATCTTCTTAAATAGCATATTTGACCTCCATGGTAAAATTTGAACTTTTTTAAGTACTGGCCGGTATATTTTTTCTTTCTTATTAACGCTCGTGTTTTGTTTTTGACGGGTTTTAAATGTCATCTCGCAGCAAGAATGGAACTCACTCGTGAAAATATTCGTGCTATGATTTATTATGATTTTCGGCGTGGTTTAACGCAACAACAGTGCATAGATCAACTAACTTCAACTTTTGGTGATGAAGCCCCATCTAAAACTACTGTGTATCACTGGTTTAGTGAGTTCAATCGTGGACGTAGTATGCTTACGGACGAAGTTAAGGCAGGTCGCCCGAAATCGGTCGTTGTACAACAAAATATCGAGGCTGTGCGAAAACTTATAATGGACGACCGACATGTTACGTACCGCGAGATAGAGGCGACTCTGGATATTTCTATGACCAGCATTAATAGCATATTACATAATTATTTGGCTGTAAAAAAAATTTGTTCGCGTTGGATACCCCACAACTTAACAAAAGAGCAAAAAGATGCTCGCGTCGAATGGTGCAATAAAATGTTAAAAAAATATAACCGTGGTGACTCAAAAGCCGTTTATAACATCTATACAGGTGACGAATCCTGGATCTATGCATACGATCCCGAAACGAAGCAACAATCAACGGTATGGGTGTTTCAAAATGAGCCGAACCCTACGAAAGTTACTCGTGCAAAAAGTACATTGAAACAAATGGTGGCCTGCTTCTTCGGTATTAATGGCCATGTAGCTACAGTGCCACTAGAAAACCGTAGAACGGTTAATTCAGAGTGGTACACGACCATTTGCTTACCGGAAGTATTTGAACAAATTCGTAAAACTAACCAGCGACGAAGAATCATTCTTTATCATGACAATGCCAGCTATCATACGTCACGCGAAACAACTCTATTTTTGGAGGGTCAAAATGTGGAATTAACGGGTCATCCGCCGTACAGCCCTGACTTGGCACCCAACGATTTTTATTTATTTCCAAATATAAAGAATAAATTACGCGGTCAACGATTTTCGACCGCTGAAGATGCTGTCGACGCATTCAAACAACACGTTATGGAGGTACCTCAGGCGGAGTGGCAGAAGTGCTTTAAAAATTGGTTCACGCGAATGCAAAAGTGCATAGATCATCAAGGGGAATACTTTGAAAAACAATTAAACCATTTTCAGCCGTGTACGTTTGTTTGTTTTTTTGTTTCCGGATATATAAGTAGCAACCCTCGTATATATAACTCAAAGGTGACTGACTGACTGACTGACTGACTGACTGACATAGTGATCTATCAACGCACAGTCCAAACCGCTGGTTCTAGAGATTCCAAATTTGGCACGTAGGTTCCTTATAAGGTCTAGGGGTGCGCTACGAAAGGATTTCTCAAAATTCATCCCCTAAGGGGGTGAAATGGGGGTCCAAAGTTTGTATGGGGAAACAAGATTAGTTAGTCTATTTTATTCGCAACTTCACAGAAGTATTCCTAACAATAAATGAGTAAATACGTGTTGCAGGTTTTTTGAGAATTCAACCCCTAAAAGGGGGAAATGTGGTCAAAAAGTCTGAAAATCAACATGGGTATTGTTTCTATGGTTTATCGGGTCGTTGATTACGAAAACAACAACGATTTTAAAATCCGACGTGGCGGACGTGAAATACCATCTCACCTGTTAGGGTACAATGGGGTTGAAATGTCTAAATATCCATATGGGTGTCGTTTTTGTGATTTTTTGGGACGTTAATTAAGAAAATGGCATCGATTTTGAAATTTAATATTGTGGACATGAAAATTCTTGAAAGTATTTGTGCCAAATTGCAATCTTCTTCTAAATATATAAAAGAAGAAACTGACTGACATATCAACGCACAGCCCAAACCGCTGGTTCTAGAGATTCCAAATGTGGTACGTAGGCTCCTTACAAGGCATAGGGATGCACTTAGAAATAATTTTTAAAAATTGACCTCCTAAGGGGGGAAATGGGGTTCAAAGTTTGTATGGGAAACGAGATTAGTTCAACTATTTTATTCGAAACTTTACAGAAGTATTCCTAACGATAAATGAGAAAACAAGTGTTTCAGCTTTTTTGAGAATTCAACCCATAAGGGGGAAATGTGGTGACAAAATTTAAATATCAACATGGGTATTGTTTCTATGGTTTATCGGGTCGCTGATTACGAAATCAACACTTAAGGGGGTGAAATGGGAGTTGATAGTTTGTATGGGGAATTTTTAAACGTTGAACCAATTTAGATGAAACTTGGTATAGAGATAGTTTGTGTACCGGGAAACGACATGGGACAGTTTTTATCTCTAAAATAAATCTTTAAGGGGGTGAAATGGGGGTTGGAGGTTTGTATGGAGATTTTTTTACCGCGAACCCATTTAGATAATTTTGTTGCGGATATAGTTTGAGTCCCAGGAAACAATATAGAATATTTTTTAAGCCGAAAATCAATCTTAGAGGGGTAGAAAACATGTTGGTAGTTTGTATGGCGAATTATTAACCGCTGAACAGACGATTGAAATGAAACTTGGTACATATTATATAGATTGAGTCGCGGTAAACAATATAGGATAGTTTTTATCTCGAAAATCAACCCTCTAGGGGGTGAAACGGGGGTTGAAAGTTTGTATGGGAAATTAATAACCGTTGAACCTATTTAGATGATTTTGTATGGAGATATTTTGCGTTCTGGGGAAGGATATATAATAGTTGTTATCCCAGAAGTCATTCCTTAAGCGGGTAAAAAGGGGGGTGGATTACTAATTCCACGCAAATGAAATCTGTATTAATCATAATCTCTCAGTAGTAAGTCGTTGATGGCGTAACAATTAAACAATTATTGCAATAATTTCTTTAAAATAAAAAATGAGGGAACCGCCATCTTCAAAACGTGGTATACCGAAACCTCCAAAATTTAACGAATACTTTTCCGAAAACCGCTTCTAAATCAGTTCAGCGAAACGCAAGATGATCTCGGACAAACATACATTCCTACATACAAACATACGAGTCTCCACTCAACTGAGAACCTCCTTTTTTAGTACTTTTAGTACGCGGGCGAAGCCGCGGGAAAAAGCTAGTTGAAACATAAAACTTCCAACTCGTAGTGTAATTTCAGCTCCTTTGGCCGATTCCTCTGAAACGTTACCTTCTTCTTAAGTAATTTCAGGGTGTTTGACTTTGAAACAAGTTCCCTGTTCGTATTTCAGGGTCCTAAGGTTTTGGGCCGAAAGATATATTAGGAACACGAACTTTACTGTTGAGTTGTAAAGTAGGGGCGCAAAATGAAAACCTTAGAAGCAGCAACTAATCGATTTTAATAGAATCACTTGTTTGATAACGTTATTCTAAGGAAAGATAATAGACGGAGAGCTGGACACGTCAGATATGACACAATAATGAGAGCAACGAAAACCCTCTAGCTAGTTTGCTATACTATGCTTATTATTTGATCTGGACATCTGGCAGCTGTAAAGTGGTGGAGGTCAAAGAATGATAACCACTTCAAGAAAACAAATCCTAGAGTTCTAGAGTGGGTTTGATGCAAGATTATGAGAATTTATATAAATAACTAGCTTTTTCCCGCGGCTTCGCCCGCGTACTATAAGTACTCAAAAAGGAGGTTCTCAGTTAGACTGGTATGTTTGTATGTACCACAATTTTCCCCTTTTAGGGGTTGAATTTTCAAAAAACCTGAAACACGTGTTTACTCATTTATCGTTAGGAATACTCGTGTGAAGTTTCGAATAAAATAGTCTAACAAATCTTGTTTCGCCATACTAACTTGGGACCCCCATTTTACGCCCTTAGGGGGTGAATTTTGAAAAATCCTTTCTTATTGCACCCCTAGACCTTATAAGGAGCCTACGTGCCAAATTTGGAATCTCTAGAACCAGCGGTTTGGGCTGTGCGTTGATATGTCAGTCAGTCAGTCAATCAGTTTCTTCTTTTATATATATAGATTTAGATTAGATTATGTCATTGCCAAAAGTTTCTGTTGGGGGAAAGTAGTGCTAATCGTCGTATAATGTAATTCATAGTTTGTTGCCTACTGTTATTGTTTCCGTAATAATACGCAGTTTTTTTGTTTCAATGTTAAAATATAAATAAGACAACTTCGGCAGTTTTTACCTATTTTGGTATAACTATTTTCCAATTCAAAAATTTTGCTTATCCGTCTCTCTGACCTCCACCCATTAAAAGCTGCCAGATACCCGGATCTAGCAATAAGGATAGTATAGCAATCTAACCAGACGGGTTTTGTTGCTCTCATTATTGTGTCACATATGACGTGGCCAGCTCTTAGTCCAAGATAGATTTTATTGGAAATCTTCCTTGTTTACGTTCGTTATAACTGTTATAAGTTTAATCAATCAAATTTTCGTTCATTGTCTGGCCGGTGGACTTATATTGTCTCATTAGACACAAAGTGATTGTAAATAATGCAAATCTCAAGCACCATTAGAATATTTTTTTTACTGTTGATAAAATAAAGCTTTACTTCATCTAACTGAGGAACAAATCAAATTATTTTAATAAATATTTTGATTTGTTTATTTTAAGTAGACACACTACTATATAAATTATAAACTTAGGCCTAGGTCACTTTTTCCTTTGTATATGACATCTATATAAGTTTATAATTTACTTGATCTAGTTTTCGTTTTCCTAAACAGTTAAGTTATATCATTTTTATAAAAAAGGGACAACATTGTAGATCAAAATGCTGTCTCTGCTGAAAACGACCGATCAGTGGAAGTGTTTTCTTAAAAAAAAAGAATACGTTCCTGAGTTTCCTGACATGAAAATATAATTGACAAAGTTCAATGGCAAGGTGATGTTAATTACGTGACAGGAAAAAAGCAAATAAGTCTAATTTGATGAACAATAAAATCATATCAAAAAATATAATATACATATAGCACAATAATATTAATGACATTTTGTGTTGTGTTCCTGCTGGTGAGTAAGGTTGCCAAAGAGCTCAAAGAGGACCCAGTGTGTTGACGATGAGGGAGCCTCCTATTCCTTTAGCCGTCCACACAGTGAATCCTCCTTTTTGAAAGGGTCGACAACGCGCACGTGACACCTCTGCAGTTGCAGGCGTCCATAGGCTACGGTAGCTGCTTACCATCAGGCGGGCCGTATGCTTGTTTGCCACCGTCGTGGTATAAAAAAACATACAGTATTGTTCAATCAACTCTATCTAATTATATTGAAAGTTTTTACTCTATTTTGCCAAAGCTTTTTCAAAACCTTTACTGTCAGTAGGATCCACACAATGCCAGAGCTAGACAGGTAAATTGTTTGTACTTTTGTGAGATATACAGCTTTGTACGACCGTCGACCCGTCAATACGAGTACCTGGAAAACTTAGGCGGAAAAGGTTTCACAGGAAATAGAAATAGGGATACTTACGCACACACTTACGCTTACACAACCTAGATTGATAGCAGAGTAGTGAGTGAGCTGGCGGACGGACTTTGAAAATTTTTAGCTATGTATGTAATTTTGACACCTAAATAGACATGAGTCGTTCACGAGTGAGTGATTTAAATGAACTATATCTTTTGATTTAACTCACTCACACTCAACTCACTGAAGATTTAACTCGCTAAGTAACTCGTCTATGTCAGTGTTTACAGTATTACTTGCTCGCTCTTTCCCACTCATGATACGAGTGAGCCGGCCGAGTCAAACGAGTGAGACGATGCGAATATACGAATAGCTCCAATGAGCGAAAAGAGCGAAATGAGTGATACATATCTCCGCGAGCGAAAGATATGAATCAATATTTTCAATTCAGTGAAGCGTTTTGCGCCTCTCTACACTTAGGTGAAGGGTTATCATTTTAGCAGTCTATGTATGTTTGTATTTACGTATGTTCATCCGCAGCGCCTAAACTACTAACATAGGCTATGTTTTAACCGACTTCAATATGTTTTTCCGTGGTAGTTACAGTTTTATAAACTTTTTGCTTGTTTTTGTTTTGATAATTAAAAAGTCTGGAGATACGAGTAGAGTATAGCCCGTACAAGTCTCGAATGACGTCACGCCGTGCTACACTTAACGTTCCAAACGTTGACGCGCCTTATCTTTGTATTTTTTTGCTTAATTCACAAAAGGAAAAATACCTCTTTAATTGTATAATCTAACTGACGGACTTCACAATCATATTTTTACACAAATCATATATTCAAGCATTTCAAATCATCGCTTTCCCAGGGAACACGAACAAAACAACCTCCCTCGCTAATCTCTCAAAGTAGGCTTTTGTACTTTGTTGGATGAATCCAAGGCTGTTCATTCCTCTGCCTACTGAGCGCAATCGCGTTCGGTAAATCAGAGGGCCTGCCACGAACCTCCAAAAACGAAAATTCGTTAGGCCCTCAGTTTACAGGTGTAGAGAAGTAGGCGCGTACGTATCGTGAAAACTCGGAATCTACGAATATTTCCGAACGCCGTTAACGTGTGCATCAATTATAGTATTAATTGTTGTATTAAATTTGGGTATTTCTATATTGATAAAAAAGCGAAACTTTATATGTAAAATACGAATATCAAAATAAGGTTTGAGGTTATTTTTCTACCATATTTAGGAGCTTTTGGGCTATGGTAAGATAGTTTAACAGTGTGGTGTGGTGTTGTGTGGTAGTGTTAGTATTATTTCTAATCAGTCTAGGTACTCTAGGTTAAAGTAACAGTTTACCACACATGGGCGGTATCCTTGTTTACAACCGAACTGTACAGATATGTGTTTTAACGATGCTCTCATGAGGTAATATGGGCGTTAAGGGCCCGTTACACTAACCGTAAATATTTAACGAGGCTATATGCTTTCAAAGTGCTACATATTTCACGGGGAATATGAAAATGTGTTACGACTAACGCTACAGAAACCGATTTCCGCTAGTCCGATATCGGAATACAAAAGACCATTCGTGATAAGCTTAAGGCGGAATCAGACGGTTCATTTTTCGTTCATTTTTATGTTTCATTCCGCACCTTTCACCCGAAGTGACACGTCTGATCATAAAGTGAACCAAAAGTGCCGAACAATCACCCGAGGTTCACTCGGATGAATGTTCATCCGAGTGAACCGTCTGATTCCGCCTTTAGACATCGCAATAGAAATAGACGGAGAGCTAGCCACGTCAGATATGACACAATAATGAAAGCAACGAAACTCAGAGAGAGAGTCAGTTTGCTATATTATGCTTATTTCTAGATGCTGGACATCTGGCAGCTGTAAAGTGGTGGAGATCAAAGAATGCAAACCACTTCAAGAAAACGAATCCTTGAGTTCTGGGTTTGATGCAATATTATGACAAATTATATAAATAATTTGCAATGAAGGGAGCTCATTACATACTAATCGTAACACAGTGTTTCTCTTTCACTCACACTGAAAAAGATAGGGAGGGAATTTAGCTGTTGTCAGCCCCTTAAAAGCTGCCAGATGCCCAGATCTAGTAATAAGGATAGAATAGCAATCTAACCAGACGGCTTTTGTTGCTCTCATTATTGTGTCATATCTGACGTGGCCAGCTCTTAGTCCACAAGAAACACTCAATAATGGACATTAAAAGCACGAGTGTACATTTTCATAGGATAAAAATTTACTTCATGTTATTCTTTTGTCCAGTGTTATAATAGAAATATCGGTTATCATTATCACAGTTGTTACGTTTCTATCGTGTTAAGCTAAAATCACTCAATATGAGTTAGGTTTTCACGCTCCATCTACGATAAGGAGTTTTGGGGCCAACTGATTGAATGGTCTTGTACAGTCACCGGCAACAGTATCTTCCTACACGAAGACCACAAAATTATGTGACACGCTCTTATTTGTAGGGCCATAAGAGCGTATCACATATTTTTGCGGACTTCGTGTAGGAAGATACTATTGCTGATGACTGTACATAAATCCTAAAATGCGTACGCTTGACATTTCAATTCGTTATTCCAGTCTCTGAGATAAAAGTAAACTACGCTCCAATGTAAAGACACCTTGGGCTGTAGTCTAACTTTAAAACACGTGTATACACGATCCAACTTCAATACAACTCCAATGCATTTACTACGCAATACAGTTAGGGCGTATTCTAACTTTAAAACACGTATAAATACGATCCAACTTCAATACAACTCCAATGCATTAACAACGCAATACAGCTACGGCATAAACATCTGAATCAGAAATATCAGAATTTGCTTGAGAAATATTCCAATAATGGTTGAATGTTTGTTGTGTGTTGGAGTTATGTTTGAGATAAATAGGTTGTATTTTTAGTGTATTGTTAATGTATTTTTAAATTAGAATCCGGCCTAGACATATTCCGATGCAACTCCAATACAACATCAAGATTGATTGATTATTTGTTGTGTGTTGGAGTTATGTTTGAAATAGATTGTGTTTTAATGTAATTTTTATGTATTTTAAAATTAGAATACGGCACTCTTTGAAATGCAAATCGTAGATCCGACTTCACAGTATTTAAATGTTTATCAGACGTTTAGAGTATTTACCGCAAATGTCTAAAGTGTATCTTCGTTTCTGAGCTTAGAGAATTCAACCAACCGGAGTCGCCATTGACAGGCGTTCCCCTCTGCCGAAAACATATCACCAGTGATCATACACATGTATGGACTGACGTTTATCTGACGTAGCTATGAAACGCAAACCTGAAAACGCGCAAACCTCGTATACTACGGGGCCCATAAGTGCAGACCGCGAGACTTTTTGTGAAGGAAAGTGCCCCTCCTGAACGAAATCCTGGATCCGCGCCTGAGACATGGCTACTCCATCCGGGTTGTATTCTCTTAAGTTTCTGAATGATATAATGTGTTGTGTCTTGCATGTTTGTGACATAATATAGATAATAATGGTATCGCAGGTTAGCGAGGGTCATTCGTAATGACTGTAATGTTTCGATAGACGTTAGTACCATTTATAGATTCAAGCAAATGACCATTCATTTGTCTATCAAAAAAAATATTGCCTTGTACAAATGTATTTTTAGAACGGTTATATTGTTGTAACAAATATGTTGAAACGTCATAATTAAAATTAACTTATAGGCGGAGAGTGACGGTAACATTGGCTCATTTTGAACAAAAAAAATATTTTTTTTACAATTTCGAGTAACTCAAATAATTTTGTTAAACTATTTATGTTACGGAGTTATTTTATTAGACATTTTTGGCTTTAATAACATTTACATAGCAACGTTTGACATCTTCTGTAAAGGGTTCAGAATAATGTGACCATAGAAATAGGACGATTGAGAATGATAACACATTTTTGTCCATTTTCACCACTGTAGTTTATTTATTTATTTAAACTTTAATGCACAATAAAAATAAGTACAAATGGCGGACTTAATGCCTCGAGGCATTCTCTACCAGTCAACCATAAGTACCATAACTCAATAGTTTAGAAACGAACGAAAACGAAGAAGAAACATTTGTTTGCTGATAGTTGTCTTCTTCTTTCTCCTAGCGTTTGTACTAGCTTGGGGTCCGCTTGATAACCTAATTCCATGAATTGGCGTAGGCACTAGATATTAAAGCGACTGCCATCTGACCTTCCAACCCAGAGGGGTAACTAAGCCTTATCGGGATTAGGTCCGGTTTCCTTCTGGTAAATATCAAATCATATTCCGTACGTATATGTAAGTTCCGAAAAACTCTGTGGTACGAACCGGGTTTTGAACCCGAGACCTCCGGATTGAAAGTCGGACGTCTTACTGCCAGGCTACTAGCGCTCTTTATTCGATGATAGGTTGTGGTTTTTTTTAAACTCAACCTCATTTAACATTGCTGTAAGGTTTTGTTGCCTTCTTTCACAATATACACTTAAGTCTATCTTTCTAGACTACATTATATACTTCTGAGATTTACTTGTCATTAGACGAGCGTAAGCGTACCTGACGCATTTCAGATGATTGATGGTGATGATTGTACGATACTGATGTAATTTGAGAGCGAATACGACTGGGTGGTTTATATATCGCTGGCCCAATATTACAGGGTTCTATGTTTCACTTTTATTGAATCGAAATTCGAACATTGTCATAGTGACACTAAGTCTAAATTTAACTACCTTGAAAATGCAACATAGAACCCTGTAATATTAAGCCAGCGCGATATATGCTTCGTAGAATTCATGTTTTTGTGTATGTTGCACATCTGAACAATAGTCAATTTTAACTTTAGCTTAGATTACCTACTTGTGAATTACCAAACAGCAAAATAATATTTTTGTCACATTTCCTTTTCTTTACAAAGGGTCGACAACGCGCATGTGAGATCTAATGGTGTTGCAGGCCGTTCCATAGGCTACCAATTTTTCTAATTCAGTTATTCATATTGAACAACTTTAGTATGGGACCAACTTCGAAATCGCAAAAAAATTGTTGGCTTCTCCATAGAAAACGGCAACACCTGATTGGCCGAAATGTATTCTTCTTTTTCTTTTACATTTAAGAGCTGCGCTCTTGTCGGTGGAGCAATCTCCAACTCGTCCGGTCCTCTGCCAACTCTTTAACCTTCTGGTAAGACACGATCTGAACCTTTTCTTTTATTTGGTTGAAATAATTTTAAACTGATAAATCTGATAATGTATTAAACAGCCAAAAAAATTTTCGCGATTTTGGTGGTCCCATAGTAATAGTTGTTCAGTATCGATAACTGAATTAGAACAATTAGTTCCTGGTCACCAATTATGAATTATTCTGTATACAGCAAATCTTCATTGAGAAGTCACCATTAGAAATCATCTAAAGCTTTAACTGAACTAGGTAATATATTTCTCCAGCCAGCTCGTATAAAACTTGTCGATATGTCATCTATTTTGATAGAGTTCAGCACCGGATCGACCCATACCCGCGGGACCAGAATATGAGATGTCGGCGCGGACTTTACGACTGTGGGACGCGAATTGCCAATACTGCCCTGCTTAGCCGAATCAAAATAAAATTCTCTTGAAAATTGAACTCTGAGTTACAGAATTTAAGGTATAAGTTTGTATTCCATTTTTTTTTGAAATAGCGCCATTCGGCTAAGCAGCGCAGAATTTGACTCGCTTGCTTTATATTGATTTTGACGACACGGGAATATTAGCTGTTTAGTTATTTGCAGGATAGTAGTGATCATTTGTTAATATTAAACCAAGATCGTAAACAAGCGTACCTGATGGTAAGCTGTAACCATATGCTATGTATCTACTTACGCTTGCAACCACAGTTTACATTCCTACTGTAGACAAGCTTTTCGAACGAGCGGAGCGTAAGCGAAGTGAAGTTCTTACAGATAACTTTGGACATAACGGAACTGTCAGCTGGCTACCCAGACGTCTGTGCACTTCGATGGCTTTTTGATTTTGAATAGTTGTCGCGCGATAACTTTAGTAACGTTTTTCTGACCTATATGAAATTTGTTGGGATTGTAGTAGACCTCAATACAATTTGAGAGTACGTTTATGAGCATGATCGATCAAGGGGTTATGAAGCTAGAGGGCTCGAAAAAAATATCATTAGGGTCTTGTTATATTGGTCAACTCGTTTACAAGAAAATTTCGAGTTCTCAGTTCGAGGCGGACTACTAGTTCTAATAATTTTAAACAAAAAAGAACCGACTTCACTAAGCATCCACCTTTCCAACACCAAATGCTCGATCTGCTGTAAAAAATACTCAAATCACCATAGGTGTGCCTATAATAGTTGAAGAGTTCCCTCGATTTCTCCAGGATCCCATCATCAGATCCTGACATGGTTACAATGGGACCAACTGTGAAGTATACTCTTTCAAACAAACAAAGAATTTTCCAAATCGGTCCAGCCGTCTTCGAATAATCGGTGAACATACATAAAAAAAAAAAAAAAATAGCAAAAACAAAGATCCCGACGAATTGATAACCTCCTCCTTCGAAATCTTGAAGTCGGTTGAAAAAGACTTTTGGCAAATATTCTTGCGATTCTGATCCTAAAGAAAAACTGCATGACCACGTTTCACCACTTATTCGGTTTGCAATTAGGCGGCTGGTTCTTCTCATAGTCTGTTTGGGTGAACTTTTCTTCACTTACCCCCCAAGTAACAACAGCATTTGCGATGATTTGCACCACATTGTACCACTTTATAACGGTTCGTAGTTCATAAGGCGGCCGGTTCTTCATGTAAGCTGGTAATAGGATCTTGATAACGGCTAAATAGATGGCGATGATGAGGAAGAGGGGCCATGGCGAGCCCATGAGCGGCCAGTCTATGACGCGGGGATCTGGAAAGAAGAGTTGGAAGATATTAAAAACCCACAGGTTTTAAAGCCTGACCAGAAATATGTGATCATGCGCCATTGCGGAATTTCATTGGAACTAATTCCTTACAATGGCAATAATTTTAATGACAGGATGATATGCATGTGTGAGGGCATGTGATAGGCTGTCAGTTGTCAGTGTCATTGTTACGGTCGTATATAATAAACAGCTGTTAACAATACGCTCAGGAAATAAAACTATTTATCTGTGAAACACTTTCAAAGTAACATCAGAGCTGACAGGTAAACAAATCAAGATGTCACCATACCAGAGAGAATAATACGCTCTATGACTATACTGAACTGTTCTGAGTCTGAGCGTTTCTCAAAAAATGAGCATCTTTCGTTTTGGAACCATGCACATACAGTTTTATTTTTGTGTACGATGTATATATGAATTTGACATGTTCGATTAGATTTTGCGCGTGGATCTTTGATGCGATGCAATACTAAATGAAGTAGAGTAATAATTTGTCAGTGGCTCTGTGTTGTAAGAAGTTCTGGGGCGTTTATACCCGTAATAAATAAATAAACATTATGGGCTAATCTTACACAAATCGACCTAGTCTCACAGTAAGCTCAATAAGGCTTGTGTTGTGGGTACTAGACGACGATATATAGATACATACTTAAATACCTAAAAAAACATCAGTAACTCGGGAACAAATATCTGTGATAAACACACAAATTAATACCCTGACCAGGATTCGAACCCGGGACCTCCTGCTTCATAGGCAGGGCCACTACCGACTAGGCTAGGAGGCCCTTTGACACATGAAAATCTATTTTTAACTCCGTTGGTAATAATAAATACAACAGACCCCAGAAAAACGAGCCTAAATCCACGCAATGATACCGATAACGAAACACCTTTGATATTGCGAATACGTAACTCAATCTCGTTTGTTTCTGCAATCAGCAACAGTTAACAAACGAGTGGACAAAGAACGCGATCATATCTTTTCGAAACTCATTCAAAACTGATGGATAATGTCAATCCGTCAGTCACACGTCAGGTCATCAGGCGCAGATCTGCTTTTGTTTTTTCGATCATCGTTTATTTTGTTTCTTGACAATTTGTAAAAGCTGTAACGAATGAGGGTTTCCACGATTGAGATTTTCACTAGATGGCAGCACCGTGACGACAGGTCTTTTTGGCAGTAGCTGTCAAAATCCACCAATCAAAAAATATATGGTTAAACATGATTGGTGGATTGTGACAGCTAGACCTGTCGCCACGGTGCTGCCATCTAGTGAAAAACTCGATCGCGGAAACCCTCATTAGATGCATTGTACAGAAATTAGTGTCCTATTGTTTTTCAAGAAAATTGCATAGCTATTTGACATTTGTGATTTTGACCAAAACGTTTTTTGATCATCATGATACAGTCAGCAGCAGAAGTTTAAACTGGCCAGGTTTTCAAAACGTACTTAATGCTTTTACGCCCTTGATAATGTAGTCGTGTCAAGATATTTTAAGCAGCCGCTTAGCTATTTTTCCTGCTGAATGTACGGTATCAAAAATTTATTGCAGAATTTTTAAACTGGTGAACTGCGCTTGATGTCGAAATTATCAAAATAACTTTAGATAAGTGTCGGGACCGCTAACCTAATGTTTTAACAACCGGCCCTACCGTCGGCGTCGGTTGTCATTTACCTAATAATATAAATAACAAGTCATGGAACTAAAAAAACCGACGCCGAAAAAATTTTTTCATATACTATTGAGACGAATTTAATGACAAGAAACGTCATACATTGTTAATATTGTAATCCGACAAACTATGGCAAACTATATACGTAAACGTCAGAGAATTTGACATAAGTACAGTCTAAAGTATTCATGCGATATTTGGACAAATATGTGCACATGGCAAGTCGTGTACCTACTCAGAATTTTGTCCATAAAATCACATCGATATTTTAGAGTTTAGACCTTTGCTGTACTGTACAATGTACATAAATAACATAACCCCTTATTTATAAAATTCAGTAAACTTTCGCTTTCCATAAAACAAAAATGTCAAAATAAAGAATAGAGGCAAATGATTACGTTCGACTTTTTTTAAGATTTAATAGCCGTTTATGAAAACGCCAATATAAATTGAGATACTACTTACGTCGCAATTCAAAACATAATCATCATTCGGTTACCGGTAAAAAATATAAGTAATATAACACCACGCGGTGGTCCTAATCTTTCAAAATAATCACAGGAAATAATTCATTTACGGATTGCACAAAAGAATCTCAAGTTGCACTTAATGCATAAGCATTACGTATAGCCATCATTTATATTATTCACGCATAATTCAATCAGAATGGCTTATTTGTAATCGTATTAATGCATCTTATCGCGATCTGAGAATAAAAATTGAATCGTTTACAACACTGTGAAGATGTTGCCAAACGGTGAAAGGAATTTGCATGAGAATCTAATAGCGCAGAAGTCTGTCTGCCTAGAAAGAGGTGCAAATGAAAAGTGTCTGACACAAGTAGGAAATACAATAGCGATATTTTTTTTATAGGCAATCCCAGGATACTGGCATTGGGCCATACAAAAACTACCATTCCAATCCCTAGACACAAGTTGAAGTTTTTCAGAGGGCCTACAGCGAACCGTCAATTGCAACGCAGTCGTAGACGTCACAATTATTTCTTAAGGTGAATTTCATATGAAGGCATTTTTTCGTCAAAGTTCTTTCATATATGTTCTTACAACTTGAAAAACTTTTTTTTATGAAAATTGTAATTTTTTATTTCAATAAATACAGTCAAACACTTACTAAACCTAAAAGCTAGTCATTAATTACTACCGTCCCTTGTCGTTTCCGGTGCAAAAGTGCCCATAACGCTCGCGGCATTACCGCGCTGGATAGCTATGGACAGCCTTTGCACCAGAAACGATTCGGAGCGGGGGTCCTCTCCCTTTTGTCTAAGCCGATGGCCTATGTCTCGCACAAGCCTTTTCGCGTCTGCAAACGCTACTTGAAAATTATATTATAAATATTTACCTAGTCAACTAAAAAAAGTAGGTTAAGATTCTGATTCATGTTTTCTGTGTCAGTCATCTGGCTAACGGATTTAGCCCCGGAAACCGCAAGAACCTAGATTTTGTAAGTCCAAGATTAATCTAGACCTAAAATATGACTAGGTCTTATTGCAAAACAGAGAAAGGCGTAGTCGTTCTGTTGTGATAAGACGTTTTCTACTTAATTGATATTCAGCCTGCAAAGTTAACCTGCCTACATGTTTTAATGTAGTGTTTGAAAATAAGACCTGAGTATAATATGGCGGAAAGTACAGTCAGTTTAAGATGTATGGCAAATGCTAGTAGGGTGATAGTTTTCGTCCGCTTATCGATTTTGCCAGCTTTGTGATACAAAAAGAATATCTTGAAGTACCCTTACTTATCATTCTACAGTATATATATTCTAGTTTAGGTTAATATTACGCGATAATAAATCGTACTTGCGGGCTTTTTTATAAAACATATTTGCCGTCCAAACTTATTCAAGTTTTTCCGAAAATAAAAGCTTAAAATTAGAAAATCTGAATAATAAAGCATAAATCGATAATTTCACCTTGAAAAGTTTTTCCCAAAAAGTTGTAGCAGTTTAATCAGGTGGACGGGAAACTAGCATAACCACCCTACAATAGATTTACCAGCAGTTTACTGCTAGTAGGTTTGTATTTGTGTTTTAGCGTAACGTCGAATCACCAAAATTATGATGAAAAACGAAACAAATTCATATATTTTATATGCGGTATATCCTTTTACAAAAGTTTTTGAAAGTAATGTTTATAATTGCAATTTGCATTGAATCACTACCGTTCGAAAAATATAATGTCCTATACTTAGTATGATTAATGCGAAATAACTCTGTCTGACTGTAGACTGAAGCGATTTAGATGCAATTAGTCCGAGATCCGGAGAAGTACAAACAATAGTTTTCATCTAGGAAATCTTCTCATAAGGGGCTAATAATGGGATGAGGAATTGTCTATGCTCTATTTTTTTTTATACCACGACGGTGGCAAACAAGCGTACGGCCCGCCTGATGGTAAGCAGCTACCGTAGCCTGCAACTCCAGAGGTGTCAGATGCGCGTTCCCGACCCTTGACAAAAAGGAGGAATTGATTGTTGTCCATTACGTTTTATAAAGGCAAAGTCGAGAACAAAAACTAATATGACGTTATGATTATGGACGTATAAAATTCAATTCAAAACTATTACTACTAGGGAGAGGACCCCCGCTCTGAGTCGTTTCTGGTGCAAAGGCTGTCCATGGCTATTCAGCGTGATAACGCAGCGAGCATTATGGGCTCTTTTAGACCGGAAGTGACAAGGAGCGGCTATGACTAGTTACTTTGTGTAATGTAAATTGTAAAAATAGCTAAATATTAAGATTGTGACATTAAAAAATATTAAATTCAAACTTATTTCCAAGAGTGCATTTCTACGTGACGTTGACTGTACAGAACAATATCCGTTTATCCATAACAATGCCCCGACATTTCTACATTACGAAAACTGTAATAGTCTGAATGCAATAGGAATTAATTATAATATTGCTCTTTGAGGATGCCGACATCACGCCACTGCAGCCGCAGGGGTCCCATCTTTTCAATTTACAGCAATTACTTGGAAGTGTGAAGCGAATCATATAGAAATATATGTACCTACAATTATTTCAAAAAGACGCATTGTGACAGCAGCTAGGAAGGTACACATGTTGACTTAATGCTCCTCTTGCGCCCCGCGAAAAATATAAACTATGAGTGAATGCTCATGACCAAATTTTTTGCATGCATAACACTTCACATGTGTTGACACATTAAACGACACATTCACAGGGCGTTCCTTAAACGCTAATCTAGATAGCCTAAAAGGACTCGTGAGATCCTCACAGCAAAAACAATGCGTATTAAACTAGTTATTTATGTAATTACCTGCCCTTTCATAGAACACTATGTCGTAGGCTCTCACGATATAATCCATTGTGCGACCACACGGCACTGTTGCTTAGTTGTAATGTGGTGGATTTTGGACCTTATAATTTGAATGAATGGTAATTTTGCGATATATACAGGACGATTTACAGTATGAGTCTTTGTTATATTTCTAATGGCTTAATTTTAGTCACCTGACGGCCGGCGTCCTACATGTAGTACATACACAGGCCTTAATTAAATGTTGACTCTTTGTAAATTTTCCAGAGTTAAAATTAAGCTTGCAATTGTTTAGGCCCTGTCGTCGGGAGTTTAGATTAGATCTTTAGGCAAGCAAAAGGCTGTAGTTATATACTATAGCTCCTACCAAAGTCAGTAATATTGTTATTTTTCGGAATACTGAAGTTTGTAAAACAGCGCCATTCGAGTCTATAGCTCTTGGGACCATTGTTAGTTTACTGTGAAAATGAAACAACAAAGGAAGCATGTTTAAATATAACATGAGTATGTTATAATTATATGAATAAAGGTTGAACACGCCAAAACCTGGGCATATAAAAATAGCTATAGTTATTCGAAAAATGGAGATATTTAAACTTTTGAAACAACAATTTTCTCACAAGGAACTGGGCTATAAAATGATGACAGTTTTATTTTCTTTTATTTATTCGTTGGCAAAATGTCGAGCGTACAATATCAAAAACGTGAACGCATTTTGCACGAACATGTAAAAAATCCCATGTTAAGCTACATAGATATCGCGAAAAGGCTGAAATATCCACAATCTACTATTGGTCACGTATTAAAAAGTTTCCGTGAACGCTTGACAATAGATAGAAAGCCAGGAAGTGGTGGGTTGCAGGGAGTCAAGAATAAGAAACAGGAAAGAGTATTTTAAAGATTTTTGCCTCAAATCATACGATTTCATCTCGTGATGTTGCTAAAAAAGTGAAAATGTCTTAGTCCTATGTCCAAAACCTGAAACAGATGGCAGGACTGAGGAGTTATAAAGCCCAGGCCGCACCAGATCGAGACTCAAAAGAGAACTTATCCGCAAAGATACGGTCGCGACAACTCTATGAAGATTTTCTTACAAAATTTAAATGCGCGGTGATGGACGACGAGACGTATATAAAATTGGATTGTAAACAAATACCTGGTCAAGAGTTTTATACTAGCAAATCTCGAACAGATACTCCTGAAGATTTTGAATTAAAAAAATGAGGGCAATTTCCAAAAACATACCTTCTTTGGCAGGCAATATGTAGCTGTGGTAAAAGAAGTCGCTCGTATATCACCACCGGGACAATAAACGGCGATATTTATCAGAAAGATTGTTTACAGAAGCGTTTGCTGCCTTTTATAAGACAGCATGCCTCACCACCGCTGTTTTGGCCAGATCTAGCCAGTTGCTAATACGCAAAATCAGTTATGGAATGGTACAACGCTAACAGGATAATGGTGGTACCCAAAATATGCAATCCGCCAAATAGTCCGGAACTGCGGCCTGTTGAAGAGTACTCGAGTATTATGAAAGGAATTCTAAAAAAGAAAGGCGGAGAAGTAAAATCGGTCCCTGAGCTACAAAAAATATGGACCTGGGCGACAAAAATCTTTTCTAAAGAGATGGTGCAAAGTCTTATGAGCCGTGTGCGTAGAAAAGTTCGATCTATGGCTTACTGTGTAAACATTAATTAAAATTAAAAATGTGATTTTAGAATTCATTACATTTGTCATTAAATGTGGTATTCATAATGTAGTTATTTATTTTTCACTTCTCATGCTCAAAAAGTGTGTCGTATTATGCTTACCAAGGCGGACTAAAGTAGTACATTTAGCCTCTAGGGCTAGTATGTATACATATTTATGATTTACAAAACATTTTAAATTGACCAATCGGAACACTTCACCATATTAAATCCACCAATCACAACACACATATCGAAGTTAATCGGAACGCTAGATACTTTTTTGGTGCGTATACTGTGTAAATAATTAAAGTCCTTAAAAAAACATTGTATTTAATATCAACCAATCAGAATACAGCAATGTTAAAATCGACCAATGAGGAAACGCAATTTATTTCAAAAACGTGAGGTGTTTTTTAGTTCCTACTTCACAATCATTAAAAAGGATTGTAATTTTTTGGAAGCGCTTTAAAGCGTGTTTAAACTGTTTAAACGGCTATTAGACATGGCAATTTGTAGGGCCCAATCGGTTGTGTCCAACTCCTGTCGGCCCCAAAGCACGTTATTACACTTTCCCTACAAATCGCCCCTACCGACCCTACCTCACCAACAAATCGTCCCTACCGACCCTAGCTCAACGTTTACAGAGATGCCTTCAAAACATCAAAAAAAAGTATTTGGTGAAGCACGGTGATAGTACTCATAACAGTACACATTAAATAAAATCTGAAACTTTTTTATTATAGATATTTAAATGACCGCTCGAGCTGCCTGAATCTAAATTCATCTGCCCAACCCTTCTATGATTTAAATACAAAACTAGATAAATATATTAATTACCAGCGAATCTACACAATTTAACTTTTATATTGAATAAAAACCAGACGGAATGTGTAGAAAATGGCTAACATTATAAATAAAAAAGGTAAAATAACTCTAACGACCTCCATAAACAGCTGCGGGTATCGGGGCACTGCTGATCGCCCTAGATCGGGACTCCTACTCCCTAAGTACCATTACACCTACCAACCCGACAGGTTGGACCCTACAAATTGCAATGTCTAATAGCTACTTTAAAGAGCTAATTATACCGTCGTCTGTGGCATTTATTCGAGGTGCTTATATTTTGTATCTATGTCAAAGAAGTTAAAAAAATTAAAAGACCGTCAAGTTAAACCATAATTTAACCTTAGTTTAGTTCTTGTGCGTAAATAATAAGTATTTTTATCTTATTTTCTCGCAATCAAAGTGAAAAATAGTATGCATTACTCTGGTCTAAAAGCCATATTACCACTCGAACAATTTTCCCTCACTTCGTTCGGGAAAATAACCACCTCGTGGTAATATGGCTTACTTTAGACCCTTGTCTAACAATCTACTATTCAAACTGGTTTAAAAACAAATTTTGCGTGCCCAAGTTTTGGCGTGTTCAACCTTTAGTAAAAGTATGGGTCGCGCGTTCTACAGCTTACTGAGTCACTAGATATAAACCTTATAAAACCGAGACATGCTCTCCTAGTTATGAAACATCAGAATTTTCAGCTGTTTTCATCTCTGCTGTAAACACACGGAGAAGTGAAAAGCTTCACTAATGAGGTGCATGAGGCCGACCTCGCTCTTTGAGTATTCTTGAGTCCCCGAAATAGTGATAAAAATATACTGACGTCAGTTTGTGATGCATTTTCTACGGACTGTACAGTTTTAGATGAAGTTTTTATTGGGTGTAAAAGAACTCCATCATTGTATTGTAACAGATTTCAACATTTCTTTGTTTTCTAAATGTTTGAACGCATGAATTGATTCCATAAAAGTTAGTTAATTAACATATTTATTTCACTTAGTACGAGAAGTCTTATATTAAGTAACTGGCTCCCGAGGTGTTTTCATTGCGCTTTGAGATGGGGTTCTTCAAGAAACGGGCGTACGTACAGGGCTCTCAAAGGTTGGCAACGCATAGGTGGCTCCCTTGATGTTGCTTATGTTCATGGGCGACGTTGACCGCTTCCCATCAGGGGGCTCGTCTGCATGTTTGCTACTAGTTTCATAGAATAAAATAAAGTAATTATTAGCCCTGGGAACAGTTTATACTAGCCAAATAGATTATTTCAGAATAGTTAACCAGTTTTTGGAATCTTTTTTGGAAAAGTTTTTAAACCTACATACATTTCATTTTATTGTTTATACTTACCTTGTGTTATTCGCATAATTCATATAAATCTAAAATATGCTTAAACATTCAACAGTCAGAGGTTTGTTAGACGTAACAACCATAACTTAAAATGCACCTTATCTTACTGACAAGTACCCATACTTGAAAAACATCGGAACTCTTAAAAATAAAAATAAAATCTTGACCAAACTCACATCAATAGGTCTTAATTTAGCCATCACTTTAAAACAGTTTTTAATGGATTTCCTTTACAATTACCCATTTAACCACTTATGTAACTTAAATCACTATAATTGACTTATATTTAATTTACAATCATTAGGTGTATTATGGTAATCGAGGCCGATTATAATCGATGCCAAAATATGGACTCGACCTTCGCAAAATCGATTCATTTTGCAATACGACTTGTATGGTGTTGATAAATGTTTTACGAACTAATCATTAGTAGAACATCTAAACAGATGGTCTGGTTAACTGAGATTGCAATATAGAGATTCAAACCGAAAAGTTTGTATATTTAGTCCAATAAATGAAATAAAACAACTAAAAACGGATTATATATACCCGTTGACCACGAACGCTGTAAAGTGTTCGAAACGTGGGGATGTAATTTAAGCTCAGTAAACGCGATATAATCCGTTTTTAGTTGTTTCATTTCATGAATAACTATCGCGGCAACCGAAGACAATATTATGCACTCCAATAAATGATTTTTATATTTTCATTTTTTCCCTGGTAGTCACCTTACCCCATGTAACCTTAAGGCCCATTTACACCTTGATTAGTGTTAAGTGCGAATTAATACATTTTGTACTTGTTTTTAAGGCCCATTTACACATTGATTAGTGTTAAGTGCGAGTTCATACATTTGTTACTATACACAAGTAGAAAATGTATGGATTCGCACTAAACACTAATCAATGTGTAAACAGGCCCTTAGTAACAAATGTATGAACTCGTACTTAACACTAATCAATGTGTAAATGGGCCTTTACTGAAAATGTATTGGGTAGCATAATGACACTGATAGAGGTGGCTAACATCTCTTAAACGATTGATATCCATTATGATTTTTTTTTTTAGAATTGAATCAGTTTCCGTCTCATTACATTACATCTTCAGCTACTGCTTTCATCTTTCACCACGTCCAGTTTCAGACTGACAGCATTAATAATATGTCATCCCGACTGAGCTTAATAAGATAAAGAAGTTTTACGGTTATAAAAATATTACGAAATTATAACACAACCCTGTATTTATGCAGTACTATCACCATTACGTAAAATTGAGCAGGCGTTGCTAAGCATTATAAATTTGCAATTTTCATGAGCGCATACACTTACCTTACGGCGGGGTCGCCGCACTCGCCGCAGACAATACTTTGAACTGGGATACTGTAAACAAGGCTAAATGCTAAATATAAAATACACACAAAATTTAAAATATTCTACTTTGCATAACACATTATCGAACGAACGAGCGCAGCGAAGTTCGTACAGACAACTTCAGACAACAATAGAACTGTCAGCTGGCTACTGGGACGCTCGTGCATTTCGATGACATTTTAATTTTGAATGTATACATGTTCCGCGATAACTTTGGTAATGTTTTCTGATCTTCATGAAATTCGTTGGGGTTGTAGCAGAAATATATAATTAGAAAGTTAGTATATGAGCCGGATTGACCAGGGAGCTCTGAAAACAAAAGGCCTAAAATATTTTTTAAGAGTTCTTGTAATACTGGTCAACACGTTTGCAAGAATCGCGATTTCTTAATTCGAGGCCGTCTACTACTTATGCAATTATCCTGGGTGAGGATCAGGCTGTTAAGAGAGCGTTCTTGGGACGACCGACTGGTCGCCGTCCGGTGGGTCGGTCCAGGTATCGTTGGGGAGACAGTGTGGCAGCGGATCTGCTTCAGTTTCGCGTCAATAACTGGCAAGAAGTTGCGCAGGATCGGGTCAGATGGCGTGCTCTCATTTCGGAGGCCTAGATTCTCCTTGGATCGTTGAGCCAAAAAAGTTAGTTAGTTTTTAAATATCCTGGAATGCAAACCGTTTATATTGCACATGTGTGTAAAACTAACTTTTCATCTCTCCTGTTCGGAAAGTTTTATTTTCCTGGGTAGATAGCCGGGTGGAAAATTGCTTTTCCATCCCTAGGGTGCTGCTAGCTGTGTTAATTGTGGATTGAGCCGGTGCCCACCCGGATGTCCTCCTCTCCGACCAACGGCAAAAAATTGAACAAGTCTTTTTCAAATTGTTCAAATTTTACTTAACATTTTTATACATTATTCTTTATATACCTGTTTTATAAAATGTGCGTGTAGTATTGTACTTTCCTCACAGTCGAAATGAAACGTAGAGTGTTTAACTCGGGTGAAATTACCCATTTCACCCTCGAACTATTGGCGCTCTCAATTCGTTCGAGCGCCAGAAATATCTCAGGTGAAATGGGTCACTTTCAACCCTTGGTTAACAATCTACTATATAACATTTCTTCTTTGATCCTGTTTCTTGATGATACGGCATAAAATAGGCAGACCTTTGGCATATGATAGAAAAGTTCTCATTCAGCTTAGTTGTATTGCATTGGCTTCTATGCACAAAGTTAGTCCCATTCAGAATGCTCGTGATTCCATCGTGTTTCATTGGGGCTCTTATCTGTGTTGTCAATTATGTCAGAGTTATATAGAATACACTAGTTATTTCTAGCGTACAAAAATGTATGGAAAAAGAATCCCAAAATAATATTCGCGTAGTGTTCCTTTTTCCTCAACATATTTAAATTGAATCCTCAAATATTTATTTATGGCAATTGATACTGTACAAATGGCGGACTTAATGCCAAATGGCATTCTCTACCAGTCAACCACAACCCCTTAATTGTATAACTTAAATGTTTACCATTACCATGTATCTGCCCATGCTCCTGTTTGATATGATACTATCATCGAAATGACTTAATGTTAAATTAAAAGACATGTTTTAAAACTTTAAACAGACCACGGTTTTTTCGGTTCAATTAATCTACACTATTGTCAAGGAAAGTGAGGTTGGCATGAACAAAGTAATTTCATGTAGAAATCCGGTTGGAAATAATGGAAATATCAATTTTTCTGGCCGTTGAGTAAGATAAATGACTGTTTGAGCTACTGAAAATGTTCGATGCAAGGTTGTTAGGAAATAACATTGGGGTAAAAAGTAATGATTTTCTGAAACCTTCGAGCTAATGGTCGCAATATGAATAGCATGATTGTTTTGCAGGTTACCTCTATCTTCATATACATTTTTGTATTTGTTAGTACTTACTGGTTAACTATGCAAAACTTTAATATACTGCAGAAACACTTAGTGTTATAGCATTTTTTAAATCATTTCAGATGTCTTAATGTGTAATATGTGTGTGTATGTATTAAGCGTCACTAATAAATGTTTTTATTCTTATTCTTAATAGGTTTGGTATTTTCAGAATAGAAAACTAAAATTATAAAAATTAAAAAACAAAACCAAAGTAATACTAAAACCTAAACTTAAACCGTACACATAAGTAAAGTACTTACAAATGAACAATGAATGGACTCTAAATCAGCATAAGCCGGTCATAGCTCTTGTATTTCATTCCCTCAATTTATATTCTAATCGTTTGTCCTTTTCATGACAGTCCAAAGAAAAGATGACACGTGGCGTGCGGCGCGGCTGCGTGCGTCTACGCGCCGCTGTAATAGGCATAGACGACGAGGACGACTCCACCTTCACCATCACCGTCGATCACAAGACGTTTCACTTCCAGGTGAGAACTAACAACTCCATGGTCATTAATGGACCTTATACCATTGCAATAACAGAAGGTGTTAGAAGCTCCATTTTGGTACTGTGACCAGGATATTTTATATAGTGGGCTTTATCTCACAATATAATAAGGTTCAAGTGAAGATGACGCGTGCGTTTAATCGTCGCTATTAAAAGTATTGACGCCAAAGACGACGACGTACACCATCACCGTCGATCAGAAGACGATTCACTTCCAGGTGAGTTTAAACAACACTATGATCATTGGTGGACATTGTTACGTCTTTGCAATAAGGTTTATGGAAAGCAGAAGTACATTTTGGTGCCGTGACCAGGATGTTTTCTGTATTGATATTGAACCTTATCTCACAGTACAATAAGGTTCAAGAAAATATCACTCGTGCGTCTACGTCCCGCTGTTATATGTAGGTATTGACAACGAAGACGATTATTGTTAGACGAGTCTCTAAAAACTACCAAAAGGTCCTCATATTTTGGTGCCGTGACTAAAATGACCTTATGTCCTGGCAAGGGGGGTTTGAGATGTCGTGTGGCGTGTGACGCGACTGCGTGTGTTTAGCTTACGTGCCGCTGTTATAGTTCTGGCCGAACGTGAATGCAACTAATAATCTATATAAAGAGCCAATTTGAATTATTAACTTTTAATTGCGTTTTTATTATTCAATATATGTTTTTAAATTCCAGGCCCGAGACGGTTCAGAACGCGAGCGTTGGGTCCGCGCTCTAGAAGACACGATATCGCGGCACGGTCGACGTTCCCGCTGGTCGCGGAACGTCCCAGCGCCGAGCACGAAGCACGGGGACCTGGAGCGGAGGATAGCGGAGGCGGACGCGTACCTGCAGATCATGATCGAGCTGGTGGAGGTGCGTTTCTCACCCGTAGCTGCGTCCCTTTCACACTAGCAGAGTTCCAGGCAGGCCCGAGATGGTTAAGAACGCTAGCGCTGGGTCCGCGCACTATAGGAATCGGTCACGATAGCGTCGACGTTCCCGCTGGTCGCGGAACGTCCCAGCGCCGAGCGCGAAGCACGGGGACCTGGAGCGGAGGATAGCGGAGGCGGACGCGTACCTGCAGATCATGATCGAGCTGGTGGAGGTGCGTGTCTCACCCGTAGCTGCGTCCCTTTCACACTAGCAGAGTTCCAGGCAGGCCCGAGATGGTTAAGTCCACTAGCGCTGGGTCCGCGCACTATAGGAATCGGACACGATATCGCGGCACGGTCCCGGCGCCGAGCGCGAAGCACGGAGACCTGGAGCGGAGGATAGCACGTCCCCATGTGCGCGTTCCTGCAGATCATTATCGAGCTGGTGAAGGTGGGTGTCTCAGTTATAGCGTCCCTTTGACACTAGAACAGTCCCAGGCCCCAACGGCACGGCTGGTGATATGCTGATAAGTTACAGAAAGATTCATAAAAGTTTGAATAGTTCTGAGAAATTCCCAGAAGCTTTTACAAGAATTCATAAAAGTTTGAATAGTTCTGACAAATTCCCAGAAGCTTTTACAAGAAATATAGGTTGGAAAGTGAAATGGCAATCGCTTCGTAAAAACTAGTGCCTACGTCGATTCCTAGGGTTAGGTTGCCGACTGGACATTAGGCTTAATAGAGCCGTGGCATATTGTAGGGACAAGCGTTAGGAGGATGATTAAACCCAACATACGAGGGGCGGCTGATAAGTCCTAAGCCTATGGTATTTCGAGGTCGTATATGCGTTTATGGTACTGGCCACTAGAAAGGCCATTTAAAAACAAATTATTAAATACAAAATCATGTCATATTTGTTTAAAATTTTCTTGAGATATTCAACGGCAAAGTTCACCATGTCTGAATTATCAACAAATATAACGAAAATTGAGCACCGTGCTGTAATTAAGTTCCTTACAAAATGTGCTAAATCACCGCAATGTATTTTTGAAGAAATGGCTAGTATTTATGGTGCCTCTGGACCTTCCTATGCTACGGTCAAAAAGTGGAGTCGCTTATTTAAACTAGGTAGGGAGTCGATTGAAGACGATCCCCGTTCAGGGAGGCCAATATCGGTAGGGACTGAGGAAAATGTAAGAAAAGTCAGAAAATTGGTATTAGAAGACCGGAGAGTTAAGGCTTGGCAAATAGCTGATACTGTAGGCATTAGTAAAGAACGGGTTGTGGAGATTTTACATGAACATTTGAACATGACTAAGGTCAGTGCTTGCTGGGTACCAAAAATGCTGACGGCGTTCGATAAAGAACGTCGTGTTGAAACTTCCCAGGCGTTTTTAGATCTGTGCGGAGATGGTATAGATGAAGTTTGCTCCCGAATAGTAACTGTTGATGAAACATGGACCAGGCAGTATGATCCGGAGTGTAAGTCTGAATCCATGCAGTGGATTTATTTGGCCAAAGGTTCTACAATAAATGCACTTTATTATGCCAATCTATTGAGACAGGTGCGAGAAGCGGTAGTTGAGAAAAGGAGGGGCAAACTAAGGAAAGGCATTTTGTTTTTGCAAGACAATGCATCCGTTCACACCGCCCGGGTTGCGAGGCAGGCTCTGAAGGAAATTGGCTTCGATGAAATCGACCACCCACCCTACAGTCCAGACTTAGCCCCTAGCGATTATTTTCTGTTTAGTAATTTAAAGAAAGAGTTACGGGGAAAGCGATTTGGCAGTGATGAAGAGATGAAGGCGGCTGTACAGGAGCATTTTGAAGGCCAATCTAAAGAATATTTTTTTAACGGCCTAAAAGCATTGTATAAAAAATGTAAAAAATGCATTGAATTAGAGGGAGATTATATTGAAAAATAAACATAAGTTATTATTTATATATCGTTTTTTTCTACCATAGGCTTAGGACTTATCAGACGCCCCTCGTATATAGTATTATTTTGTTTATCTATATCTAAATAAATATTATGTTTCGTTTCAGAAAATGACACTCAGGGTATCAGAACTAGCTGACCCGCACGAGAAAGCGAAAGGACAAATTATCTTAGACCATTCCAATGTAAGTACTATTTATTTCAAACTAATATTATTATAATAACCATTAACAGCGGTGTATTTACCATGTATATTTTATTAGGTCCCGATATTTCGACACATTTACATGCGTCATTATCACGGAGCAAAGCTGCGTTTCCACCAGAGATGAGAGAGGATATGTTGCGAAAAATGTTTTATCTACACTTACACTGTAAGTCCTCTAAAATCTGTTCAAAAACGGTAGGCAATGGCCAGCATTACAACAACCGATTTCACTATGATAAGTTTTTTAACTGTGGCAGTAACGTAATTTTGAAATTACATGCTCAAATATTGTTAAGTTATGAGTTACAAATTTAGAACATCGAATTTGATACCGTTATGAAAATCCAGTCCTCCCCGACCGCCGGCACAATCGAGTTGGCCATGGGGGCGCAATGGCGGTCATTCTATTGTTTTCCGAACACGTCATTTAGGATTACAATATATGTGTAGATAAAGCAGTGTATGCAACTGTAGGTAATTAAGCCTTAAAACACTTGTGTGATCTTATTAAACCACACTCGTATTTTAAGGACCCTTATTACGTAACAGTTACATAAACTACAATTAAGAACCAATACAATCACTTCATTTACTTGTCGCACACTACTACACACATTTACTAGTAGCACAGCTCTAGGATTGGTTCTTAACAAACACATCTTTCGCAACGCATCCCCGCTCATCTCTGGAGGAAAGCATGCCGTTCCAGCGAGTTTTAGTTGTCCAACCACACACCCTAGCGAACCATCCTCTTTCGATCTCGCTTTCTACGTTTCTCAAAAACAAACATAGTAAATACCCCGTTTTAATAGTAGTTAGAATGATATTACTCTTTAATTATCTATTTATTCAGTATCATAACGCTTAGAGCTGCCAGTTGCGTAATGACCTGGCTCGAGATTCAGCCAAGGAACTTATAACTGGTACAAGTAAATAGCATTCTGATTGATAGATGGTTTTATCTATTTGGTTTTCTACCTTAACACAAAGCGAATAGAGTTGATATTTAAAACAAACCGCCTCGTGATATTGTATTTAAGTAAACCATCTGTCAATTTGAGTGTAAACGAGGTTTCTTATTTACAAATTTACATCACTTAGCTAAGCCTAAAGCATACACAGTAAACTTAATGTAAATAGTTTCTACGTGAACTTGGGATGGGATAGTGTAGATATAGAAAATGTTTTAAAAAAAAGGTACCACATGGAACCTGCACGCGAAGAAATTCTAAAATGATATCTCTTTTGCAAGGCATCGAGAGTGGGACGTATATAGGCTAACATATTATATTTTTTTATATTATAGAGCGCTGGTAGCCTGACGGTAAGACGTCCGACTTTCAATCCGGAGGTCTCGGGTTCAAATCCCGGCTCGTACCACTGAGTTTTTCGGAACTTATGTACGGAATATCATTTGATATTTACCAGTCGCTTTTCCGTGAAGGAAAACATCGTAAGGAAACCGGATCTAATCCCGATAAGGCCTAGTTTCCCCTCTAGGTTGGAAGGTCAGATGGCAGTCGCTTTCGTAATATCTAGCACCCATGCCAATTCATGGAATTAGGTTGTCAAGCGGACCCCAAGCCCGGACAAACGCTAGAAAGAAAAAAAAGAAGATTATACCTGCTTACAGATGAGATCTTCTTAATGCAGGAAGAGTTTCATCTAAGATTTACCTACTTCAACAAAAAATCAATATATCTATTTCATCAGTTGTTATTCCAAACCAACACCTTCGAAACTATAGACTATGCTTACAAGCCGTAAATACAAAACGCTGGCAACGCGCTTGGTTACAAGATTTTATGATTTTATTATAATTTTCTGTTTTTCTTTGCAGGCAATGTTGGATAACATAAAACATTCCATAGTGCTTCTACAAATAGCTAAGGTACCGTAGTTTGATGCTGACGTATCCATAATATCATATACAGGGTGGAAAGTCCAGATGGACGTATGCAAACTGCTTTGTTGTTTCGTATCGTCCCTCTTCATAGACAGTTGATGTAAAAAAATGGCAGTAAGCAAAAAAACATTTTTTAAGGTCGGATGAGGTAAGGGAAGAAGTTTTTTTGTCCCGGGAATGGGAAACAGTAAATTCCATACACGTGTTCCCCTTACCCGGGGGACCACCTGACCTTAATATTTTTTACGCCATCCTTTTTAGTAGTGACGAAGAAAATTTGATCATTTTATGAATGGATTATAAAATAATTATTTAATGTCAATTGGACTTGCTCTTTTTTAAGACATCTCTACTTTCCACTTTGTATACTTTGTACAAAAATAGTAAACTGAGCTAAATCTAACATTGCTTTTTCGCCCCTGATTTGTAATTAATTTTATCTACACCCATATCATAACTTCCCTATTATATGTTCAGAAACGATAATCTTACGGCCTGTATTTGTGGTGGATCGTAAAATGTATATTAAAATATCGATGACCGATACTTTAATTACATTCAAATTTCGAACGTCTTCTATACGTATACCGATTCCTTCCGAGGATGTTCGAAATTTGAATGTAAATTAAAGTATTGGTACTTATGACAATCTAGTTATTCTAGTTGCCTATGGAGGTGCAATGGCGGTCATTCTAATGAATCTCAACACGTTATTGAGGAGTTATAATATGTGTGAAGATAAAATAATCTATGTAACTGTACATAATTAGGCATTAAAACACTAGTATGATATTATTACAAAACTCACTTCGTTCGTTTTATAAAACCACACTCGTATTTTAATGCCCTTCATTATGTAGCAGTCTCATAAACTACTATTACTTCACTGGCTTATAAATTGCATAAAAATCCCTAAATAGTCGAAACTTATTTCATATTTTTGCAACACTCCTATATAATAATATTAATAATACACGAAACACATTGTCATTCAGTCAGCCTTCCTTATATGAATGTACTGTCTTCGGACTAAAATATAATATGTTATTATATTACACATATGAAAGGTTGTATGTTTCGGCAAGTTTACTACTACCAGAGACTAAATAATATAGACAGCCACAGTCTAAGAACTTTTTGAGGCCCAACTTCTAAAGCGCCATCTGGACGAGAGCAACCCAAAGATACAAAACAGTACGGGGAAATGACAATGCGCTGCAGCGCCATCTCGTAACAAGTAGCGTACCGTAGGAACGCTAGATGTGAAAATTGTTTATGGAATCTGGCTTTTCGTATTCACATTTTTATCAGTGCTGATTTTTATGCTTGCTGAGTTCAGACCAAGAGTGTGGCACGATAATGTTCATATATGATGACTGTTTACCGGATATTGTAACGAATTATTTATATTGTTCGTCATTGAGTTCGTCTTGTAGTAATGCTTTTGAATTTCTTTCAGAATACAGTTAATCCCGTTAACGGTATCTACCAAGGACCAACAAGTATCTCGCAAACACATATCAAACAAGGTATAACATCACCACGATGCCTTATGGACTTGGGCACTGGTCCCACCAAGAGCGAGTAAAGTTAAGCGAGTAACATTACATTGCGGTTTCTCGAGGTATAGAGTGATCGATCGACCTTTCAAGGCCCGCGATGTAATGCTAGTCGCTTAACTTTACTTGCTTACTCGCCGCCGGTGGGATGAGTGCCTAAGAGCTGGCCACGTCACATATTGACACAATAATGAGAGCAACAAAACCCGTCTGGTTAGTTTGCTATACTATCCTTATTTCTAGATCTGGGCATCTGGCAGCTTTTAATGGGTGGAGGTCAGAGAGACAGACTAGCATAATTTTTGAATTGGAAAATCGTGATACCAAAATAGGTAAAAACTGCCGAAGTTTTAAAGTCTCGGTTATAAAGAACAGGGCCTATATTGTAAAATTAGAACAGTAGGCGAGAAACTATGAATTACATTATATACGTCGTTTGTCACTACTTTCCCCCAAAAGAAACTTTTGGCAATGATACAATCGAATTATTTATATAATTTCTCAATTTTGCATCAAACCCAGAAATCTAGGATTTGTTTTCTCGAAGTGTTTTGCATTCTTTGACCTCCACCACTTTACAGCTGCCAGATGTCCAGATCTAGAAGTCATAGTATAGCAAACTGACTAGAGTGGTTCCGTTGCTCTCACTATTGTGTCATATCTGATATGTATTATATATAGTTCTCCGTCTAATTACGATTCCCACTAAGAAAACTCTACGAGCAAATTTGTTAAATGCTAAACCTATGAACTTATACAGGATGTCCCTATAAGCAACGTCAAGACTTAAAGGGCTGATAAAGCTGATGGACTATCAGATTAAGCAAATTTGGTCATAGTGAAAATGGCATAGTTTTCGTGATATTGGCACAGAATAAGTTATATATAGTACAAGTACGGAAGATTATTTTTCCTCAATTTGACATTTAGCTACAGAGATGAAAACGTTAGCTGTCATGCGCTCTTAAAATAAAATAGCGTGGCGTTTTCAATCAAAAGTACACATCATTGTCGGTTGTCATTAAGATGTTTACTGCGATAAAAAATAATTTAGAAAGAAACTCTATTAACAACCGACAATGATGTACCTATGACTTGAAAACGTCACATATTCTGGAACGCACTCATAAGTTGATAAGCTATGTGACAACCCTTCCCTCATTAGCCCTCGCGGTGCGGTAAGCGCATCGGGAAAAACTTGTAGAAGGGAGAGATATCGTGCCCCCCCCCCCCCCCCTATATTGGCACTTTTATAATACAGTTTAAAGTAGTCGTAGCCAATAAAAGATGCCATTTTAATTAAGGTTATATTTGCTTTATCTGATAGCCCACTAGCTATTCTATCCGCATTTTAAGTCTTAAAGTTTAAGGGACAGCCTGTGGAGCCCCGTGGAGCTTAATTTTTCGTAATTATATAATAGTTAAAATCGCTACAAAAAAATTACCATCTATTAAACTCACTTGCACACCAAAACGATCCAAATTTACATGAAAACATCGCTTTGATGTGCATTCCGTTTTTTTCTGTGCTAGTCAGTTTTTAGGGTATCGTACCTCGAAAGGAAAAAACGGAACCCTTCTAGGATCACTTTGTTGTCCGTCTGTCTGTCTGTCTGTCAAGACCATTTTTCTCAGAAACGCGTGGAGGTATCAAGCTGAATTTATATCAAATACTCAGGTCTATTGTCCCTTGGAGCTGTGAAAAAATCAAACTTAAAAGCCAACGCAATCAAAAGATACAGTCGTTTATGCTGCAAATTTTAGAGTTTTTCGGGACTCGCAAAACCTACGGGGTACATCCTGTGGAGCTAGTACTTACTAGAAAAGCAACGGATATCCGGCCACTATACATACTAATATTATAATTGGGAAAGTGTATGTGTGTGTTTGTTTGTTTGTCCGTCTTTCACGGCAAAACGGGGCGACGAATTGACGTGAATTTTTAAGTGGAGATAGTTGAAGGGATAGAGAGTGACATAGGCTTCTTTTTGTCTCTTTCTAAGCCCCCACTTCCCTAAAATGGGGGTGGAAGTTTGTATGATTTGTTACCCCGAAATTAACGTGAGCGAAGCAAAAGCTAGTCCGGCCATAAATTTACTATTCGGCCGGATATCGAATAGTTGCGTACCATCCGGCTGGTTACCGGATAAAATTACACGTAGTCAAGTTTGAAAACGGAATTAATATATAGTAAACCTACTTCTATTAGGTTTATTTAATAAAGATTATTATTATTTTTATTCTTAAATAATTAACGTAGTTATTATTAGTATAGTTTATTCAATTCAATTCAATTTTATTTAATTCAGATGAAACATCCATATATGTTAGTACAGAAAACAAAAAATAAAAAAAATTGGTTGTTTGTAAAGTAGGTTTACGATCGAGATGTTTACGTGATAACGTCTTATTGGTGATATAAGTTTTTGGGAAGTAAGGAATTAATGAAGATAACAATTTTTTCAAATTTTAAATTACATCTTAGATTAAACATTCAACGAAAACTTAACCGCACGAGAAAATCTCCATTCGTTTGTATGCCGCTAGAGTGAGAGAGACGGAAGATCGGTCCACTCACTCGAACGCTATGCCAGCCTCCGCTCGTGAGGATTCCGCGTGACAAGTTTCACGGAATGACTGGCAGCGCTCGAGATGAGACGGGAGATCGGTCCGTCTCTCTCTCGTTATACCTGCGATCGCGCTCGTGAGGTTTTGGTGTGACACAAGTTTCTGAACATGTCACCCGACTAAAACGATTTTAAAGACGTTATCACGTCAAAAATAAAATACAAAAGAATGAGTTAGTACTAAAAACTAAACTGACGTACTAGATTTTGTGTGAATTTGGATCCACCTTATTATCACCTTATTACGTCACGTAATTCTTCCATGCATTCATTAAGGGGCGTAGCTTTAGGAAACTAATTTTTCTGTGACAAACAAGTTGCGAACTGCTTGCGTCCTGCGTGCTCGAATAGCTTAACTGTAGGTAGAATTTTAAGCTGAATATCCGGTGGTCGGATATCCGGTATCCGTTATCCATCCAAACAATTATCCGTTGCATGTCTAGTATTTACACCGTTTCTCTAACCAAATTTGAACCGTATTATCGAGCAAAACGGGCTTTAATAGGAGACTAGGCCAAACGGTCTGATAGAGAGCACTAAAGTAGGTGCGATGTCTCACTTGCACTCATTACAACATTGACATTTTGACTTGTTGTTATGCTCAGGTCTCCATCATCAGATCAGCTCGATGGTACGATCCATAATAATGTATTGCCATCCAAGTTACGTATGCTATGCGTTAGTATGCTAAATTTCAGCCCTATCTGACATCAGAATCTGGTTCCAATCTGCCTTGCAAGATTCGACGTAAACAACAAGTGTATGTCAGTTCGTAACTATAGTCTGGCAAACCATTTCTATCAGTAGAAAAACGCGGCGAATTCAAAATACTTACATGGATGACGAACGTTTCAATTCACATTTCTTTTACATTGAATTTGTTTCTAGTGCCTTTCACTCTCTCATCTTAAGCGCGAGTGAGATAGAACTCCTGCAACGTTCGACATTGAATTTAAATTCGGGTTTAAGGCATATGTCAATTGCCTCAACCAGATTATCTATTACAGTTGATGACAGATCCAACTAAATATAACCGTCTCCTTTTTACACACAGTAAATGTCACCTAATGAAATGGGCGGATATACCAGCTAAAATTAAAAACATAATTTGATGATCATTGCTGATTTTTTCACTGATTCTTAGTGTTGTCATACTATTGTTCGCTGTACATTGCTACTGCGTTCGTTGGCTGGCCAGAGTATAACTAACTCACAAACACTGTGACTTAAATAAAAGCTTGTAAAAACATGACAAATATAAACTTGTCTGAGTTCTCAAAACTGGATTTTACACTACATCTCTACTAATTGTACATCGGAAAAAAAAAGTATATATTACTCCCTCACTTAATACATAGTTTTCCATGTACAGGGTCATCAGACGTGTCTTCGCACGTGGAGCTGGGCTCCGAATGCCGAGAACTGTCTACTTCTACACACTCACTGCCGCTCGAGGGCATGGATGGAACGAGTGAGTTAATACTCTATTGCTATTGAAATAAGGTTCAGTTCAGATTGTCTTCGCACGTAGAGCTGGGCTCGCAATGCCGAGAACTGTTTACATCTACACTCATCGCTTGAGGGCATAGGCATACGGACATTAGGGATTCTATTACTATAGAAATAAGGTTTAGTTCAGGATGTAACGAAATGTATGCTCTGCCTGCTAACCAGAGCTGTCGACATCACGAGGAAGTTGATACGCTATTTCTATTCAAATAAGGTTTAATTGAGATTGTCTCCGCCCGTGGAGCTGGGCTCGTAATGCAAAATTTGTATGTACACTTGCTGTCGCTTATAGATTTCGATTCAACGAATGAATGAATTGAATTGTTACTCTATGTTTGCAGAAATAAGGATTAGTTCAGATTGGAACGCTAATGTAGTAAGTAAGCTTATAACGATTTAGATCAATAAGGCATTAAGCATTTTCGCCCAGCCTTAATACTGTGTACTTTGTAACGTCGGTGATAAGGTTCATATTACCAAGTGCTTGATGAATTTTTTAACATTGAGACTTAATACGTTCATCAGTTTTCGAAGAAAAAATAATACGTAAATTAAATAAAAGTCAAATACAAACTAAAACGATGAGCGTAGTAAAGATAATCTTTATAACCAGTGATCGGAATTGGTAGTGCCATTTCGCGGGAGTTCGGTGCGTAAGCTTAGTATGGATATAGTTTTTAACCCCAGGATTTGATATGAAAATTTTAAAGCTTTTGTTTGGTTTAAAAAATGTTTTAAAGAACTGCGGGCCTAACATATGAAAAATGTGGTTTCTGTTAAATGCCCTAAAATTTTGATATATTATAGATTTAAATGCCCTGAACAAAAGTCTCTATAGGTGCTTTGACATAGGTTAACAAAAGAAAATATTGAAAAAAATATGGTTTGCCACTATAATTTCAAAGAACGTAAGCAATAAAAGATGTTAAATAAATAACTAATAATTTAATAATGTTCATTTAATATAGTGATGTTGATATTTTATTTTATGATTTATTTGTATTATTGTTAATTGTAACTGTTCATCGAAAGTAATTTTAAATGAATGATGTATTTATAATGACAAAAAAAAATTACTTTTGCGTTTCGAAGAAAAATTTTCTGTGTGAAATACGAGTCGGAGAATCTCAAGTATTATCCATGTTATGTACAATGTTTAAGGTCATTCACCCGAAATGGCACTACCTATTCCGATCACTGTTTATAACCTTGATCGAAATTCCTTTTTAATTAGGTATAATTATTACAATCAATGTGTATGATCGAATGGTACATAACAGGATAAACATTTATGTATGAAACAAGTACAAAACCATAATAATTATATAATTTCCTTATTTTATAGTTTGTTTTGTTTTGTACAGATATGGATGAAGTTGTGTTGTGAACTAATTTGTGAATATATAATAAAGTGTGTTTATAAATGTGTATGTTCAGAAGAGTTTGTTGAATCTTTTTAGTTAAATTATAAACTATCATGTCAAACTAAATTAGGCATAATTTTATAGCCAAAATGACGAAATAAAACGGTTGGTATATTTAGTAATTGAACATACGAGTATATGTACGATATTCCGTAGTAATTGGGGCTCTGGAACGTATTATGCGATGAAGTTTTAATATTAAAAGTACATATACCGTAAAACGGGGTATGAAGTAGAAGGAATCCTCCGTAGAAGGGATGACGTGGGCAGTTGGGACATGATGCGGAGTCAAGCTATTGTAAAGTTCATAATCCAAAAATGTCAATTTAAGCTATTTTCCCAACTCACCTCATTGCTATCCCTATCAACCCCAATATTGTGTTTATCATTAAAATCATAAAATTATCGACAGATAATCAATAAAAAACTAAAATTCATACGACCGGACTATTTTTTATGTATAAAATCAACGTGGCACATGTAAAAATAAACTTATATCTAGGTTTGAACTTCGGTTTTGTCCCTACTCACCCCATCTTCCGTTATCGTAGAATTTACGTTAATGCAAACTATAGGTTAACATAACATAAACGGTATTTGAGAAGAACCCGGCCGATATGATGTACCTATTCCAAACATCGTAGTTTGAACGTTATCATCATAGCAATATAGTCGTCTTTGACCCGTTTCGATATGTTGCAATTTTGTACATTATCGTGATACTAAGGCTAACCCCACACTAGCGTCTTTCGAGCGTCGACGTCACGCGAGCGCCCGCGCAGCGGCGACACGGCGCTGGCGCGGCATCGACGCAACGTCGGCGCGACGCTGGTCGAGCGTCGGCGTCTCACCAGCCTAACAAAGTCGTGTTTTTAATTCCTGTCGTGCCTGACCTAACATCGTAATTTGAACTTTATCCTCATAGTAACAAAGTCGTATTTCGAAGGACAAGTCATCTCTTAGTGCCCGACGTACGAATAGCATCCTAATTTGGACTTTATCGCCATAGTAACAAAGTAGTAATTAGCAGGACAAGCCATGTCTCTCTTAGTGCCCGACTTGGCATCCTAATTAAAACTTTATCGTCACAGTAACAAAGTCTTATTTCGCAGGACAAGTCATATCTTTCCTAGGCTCCTGTCATAACATCGTAATTTGAACTTAATCGTCATAATAACAAAGTCGTATTTCGCAGGACAAGCCATGTCTCTCCTCGTGCCCGACACCTCGTACTCGTCGTCGGAAGGAGAAGAAGACTTCTATGACGCGGACGACGGGGTTGAAGACACGAAGCCTGGACCTAGGTAAGTGCTAGTTCGTAGCACTTAGGTATTAATTAACTCATTCGCGGCTATGCTAGCGTTGCGCTACGCCGTAGCTGCTAACATGGGCACAGTGTGGACGACACGTCATACTACAAAACTCGTTTAAGCGCCTTTGTGTGCACGGCACATCTTTACACGCTTCGATGTGTGCGTGCGTCTGAGGGCGCTGTTTCAGCTTTCGTAAATGACGTTTGACAATACACCGCCATTTTGCTTTTTATCTATGCGCTGCCAACCTGGCGGATAAGACTACTAGTTCCCTACCATTTGGCCGCCACGGGGTGAGGTCATTCCGAGCGGGGCGGGGCCGAGCGTGGCCATTCTGTATGAAATACTCTTATTTCTGAATGGGTTAAGACAATGAGTGCCAAAAACCCGCCAAGCGGGCCGTTCGTAGCAGCTTCGAGGCAAACGCTAGTCTCGGCTACGAACGTAGCGCGTAGCGAACTGTGGCACGGAAAGTAAAAAAAATACGGCAACTTCGAGGGGCGGCTGGTAACTAATCTACCTAACTATGAAATGAAATACAGGCATATATAGTTTTTTTTACTGGTACGAGTATATTTTCTGCCACCAAAAGGAGATCGTCAATTCTGGGCCACCTGATATGAACCGTATACAGTTTGTACTGGAATGTAAAATAAATACTCATTTTATTACTAAAGTAGACAAAATATTGCAAAAAAATGAAACGGGAATTATAAATACTAAATAAATAAACATTATGTTGATTTTTCCGCGATTAAAATACAGCAACACAAGTAGTTAACGTCCTTATGGCATTGACATAAAGTTTAACTTCACCCTGGCCTGAAACGGGATTGTTTTTTGGTTTGACACTGTCAATGTATACCGTTACATAATCTGCGTTTTGATACTGTTGGGTAAGTTAGAACATTGTAATATTAAAATAGTATCTAAGCCTACGCATACGGAAGTTTAAATTAGAAATCGACTGTATTAAAAGGCCTAAAGATTGAAAATGCGTATTTTTGCATTTTTGATCGGAGTTTGAATATTAAAAGTGGGTTTCATAATGGCATAATATCATGCTCCTTCGATAACGAAACGCATCTTTTTTCAATTTTGTAATGTCAGATACTAGTGCTATCGCACTTAACGGTAGTAAAGACTGTATTGAGAAATATAAGGACAACTGCAAGAAGCCGTCATTCTTGTTTTATTTGCTTTAAAAACATAAATTGTTTATTATGTTGCAGATGATATGATGTTAAATCAATTACTAGAATTATTTTGTCGGATCACTTTTGATTTCATAAACTGAGAGGCCATACACAGGAGCAACGAAAAATACTCTTTGACAAATACATACGAGAAAACGGTATGTCCATAAGAAAGATCGCTAAAATCGTGAGGGTGTGTGTTTCTGCGATTTAAATGGCATTAAAAAGTTTGGGTAAGACTTCTCTTTTAATGACAAGTCGAAAAACTAGCTCGAATAATCGCAGATATAAAGATACATCGAAAAATCAAAAACTCACTCAGTGCTTCAATAAGAGTGGCAAAAAGGAGAGAACTTCTGTAGGAATGATTCAAAGGGTCAAGAATCGCAACGACTGGGTAGCCCTCGGAAGCAACCGAAGCCAAACCAACTCCAAAATAGGCTGCAAAAGTTAAACACCGTCTTCGAAACTTATATGACACAGTTTTACTTAAAAATGAACAGTGCATAATTCTAAGCGACGAAAACCACTTCCAACTGGATTTTTTTTCTACCGGGCCCGTAGTACTCTACTATTCGCAAAGGAGAACCCCTGGATGAGAACAAAACGTCAATTTTTGCAGAAAAATTTGGATCTAAGACAATGTGTGGTAGGTAATATGCGAATGCAGTATGAGATCTACGGCGTTCGTCACTACTTCCACCATGACTACCAATCTTTACATAAAGAAGTGTGGACAAAATGAATTCTGTCACCGATTAGACGCCACAGGGGCTCTACTTTATTTTGGCCTGATTTGGCTAGGTGCCACTGTGCCCCCTGCATCAGAGAGTGGATGGAAACCCGCGACGTGCGTCATGCTGCTAAGAATATGAATCCGCCAAATTACCCTTAGGTACGTCCCATCGAGGACGTGATGGGCAATCATGAAGAGAAAACTTCGGCAAAGCTTCTCGGAAGCGGATTCTGTAAAAAAATTAAAATAAACTTGGCTCAAGCGTCGAAACTGGTCACAGTAAATGTTGTCCGAATCTGATGAGAAACGTCCGAAGCAAACGACGAAAAGTCGCCCGAAAGCAAAGGTAACAGGTGTCTTAGTCAACACTAAAACGTTTAGAAAGGTCTTCCAACCAAATGCCCAGAACATACTTACGCAAAATAATAAACTTTTAAAAAGTTATTACACATTTCACTTGTCCTTATAATTCTCAATACACTCTTTAAACCTTATCCCTTCGCAATAGGTGTTAAGAATGTTCAGTTAATAGTATCAACGATGGTTTGACAGCCGTCTTTGTTTACCGAAATACAGGAACTACAAATACGATCAAAATATGACTTTTTATTATTTCATCATGATTCCCGTTTTGTTTTCAAGTCCGCTTTTGTACATTATCTTTAAAAAATCGGTAGATTTTTACATTAATGTATAAATCATAGGCAAGCACGCTTTCAAATATTGTCCTTGTAGATTCAAGTTTTAAATGCATGATTTTTCAGTTTTCCCATTAGATTTCGCAATATTTTTACCACCATCCTGATCTAGAAATTATGACGATTCTTTAAAGGTAAGAACCATTCCCAAACGGTCCTAAATAATCTGGGCCAAATCACCTAACAAAAATTGACGATCTCCTTTAGAATTGCCATCTAATTTGTATCCCCTCATTATAATATCTGCCTCCATCAAATATATCTGTGACCATTTTAATCGAAACATCATTCATTTATTTTTCTTTGTTTTCGCCGGAAGATCAGCGCTGGCTTTCGGGTCAGCATTATGCTGAAGCGGGTCCATTTTGTGGTAAACTCTGTGTTATGTTGTTCTAAATTTCTTTTGTTTTTGTTTTTTTAATATTTTTGTATGCAATTTGGGTTTATTACGAATAAAACGATTGATTCCGATTCTGAAACGGTCACCAACTTTGAGACACCAAATTAATGGATATTTGTACCCAATATAAAACTTTGATTACCAGATTTGATTTACCAAAATAGTAGATAAATACCACCAAATAAAAAAATAAAATAAAAAACTATGCAAAAATACAAAAAACTATTTACAATAGGTGCGACGACGAGAGAAGCGAGGATTGTGTTAGGTATAAATCCGTTATATTTCGACTGTGAGATTTTTCAAGCAGTCCTCTGCTGTATAAAGACTGCCAAAATCCTTCGCCGGGAAAGGCTCCACAAGCAAAATACACTCAATGATATTAAAGCATATAGCCTACGTTTCTCCGTGTCGGAACTTAAAGAAGCTCTTAAAGGCACTAAGCTAATCAAGGCTGCAGGGCTGGACGAGATGTTTCCTGAATTTCTCTCACATCTTTGTGTGTTAGATGCAGGCGCGGATCCAGGATTTCGTTCAGGGGGGGGGGCAATTGCCCCTGTTGTATCCGCACCTGGTTAGATGAACTGCCAACTAACAGTGCACGAAACCGAGCGGGCGTGCCACGGCAGCGGCCGGCAAGCGCCTGAACCGACTTCTAATAATTTTGAACAAAAAAGAACCGACTTCAAAAAGCAAATGCTCGAGCTGCTGTAAAAAATACTCAAATCACTATAGGTGTGCCTATAATAGTTGAAGAGTTCCCTCGATTTCTCCAGGATCCCATCATCAGATCCTGACCTGGTTACAATGGGACCAACTGTGAAGTATACTCTTTCAAACGAAAAAAGAATTTTTCAAATCGGTCCAGCCATCTTCGAATAATCGGTGAACATACATAAAAAAAACAAAAAAAAAAAATAGCAAAAACAAAGATACCGACGAATTGATAACCTCCTCCTTCGAAATCTTGAAGTCGGTTGAAAAGGGAGCATTTTTTTTTGGTCCACTATATTTTTTAGGTGCTCGTTTTGATATTGTTTGAAGATCCGATTTTGGTATCAGATATGTTATTTTGGTGATACATATAATATGCCGGAAATTTTAAGTGATTTTTTTGGTTATCATTATGATGTTATTTGGTGGTACAATTTTGGTGGCAGATCTATCATTCTAGTGGCCAATCTTATTCATAAGGTCATCGACTTCGTATTTATTTAGTGATTGGTTAAATCATACCCAAAAAATACTGGTCACTGCTCAAAAAAGTTCATTGTCACTTACAACGAATCTTAAAAAAAACAATTCAGACGGTAGAAATGGGCATAGGGTTGTTAAGGCGACGATATATGCAAACACGTCAAATCGAGGTGTTTTTGTGCAAGGTTTTTGAAGAAAACAAACCACGTTGGAGCATGAATGTTACATTTTCTGTAGGGGCATATAGTTGTGTTCGCTGTACCGATACGTGCTTGGTCTTGTATAACATAATTAGGTATATATATCATCGTTAAGAAACTGTTTTGGAGAAAACTTGTCGCAAGTTTTATGTCGGTCAGAAATAATTATATGTTGCGAAATTAAACATAACTACGTCTTAGCACATTACTAATGTTCGGCAGATACTATAGTCGTATTAAGCGCTTAATAAAGGTTTAAGACGCAAAACCTTGTAAGAGCCTGTAATAATCAGAACTATGCAATTGCTAATAAAACTTATAGGCGTTTATTCTATTGCAGCCAGAGACATGTTTCATGTGTCAAATTTGAGTAATATGATTAGTAATTTTGAGTGCGGAAATTCGTTCCACATACTCGTAGCTTAGGTTATAGTACGCTTGCTTACTAAGTAGATATGTCCGAGTTCAAATCTAGGCTGATGTTAACTTTTTTGTTTCTTTTTTTATCTCATTTCTCATTTATATTTTCAATCCTGATCCTAAGCGATTTATAGGTATTTTTGGACAAAAAAAGTCAAATCATACTATAGTCAAGTTACTAGTTAGTTTAATCTTTTTATTTTGACTTTTTTACCCAATATATTTAAACTACCAACTTATAAAAGAGACTAATTCATTATTCAATTTTTACAGTGGGTATGGGTACTTTTTACCATAGACGGCTTCGTCCATGTTTTTACCATAATTTGTATTACAAGAGCGCGTTTGTTCGAGCTGTTTCCATCCGAGGCGACGTTGCCAGCTTACTTTCATTTGCTCATTTCGCTTCTTGCTTTGCGCTGTTGCAAGCTAGATCTATATTATGATATGAATGACGGATTCATTGAATAGAATCAAATGCGCTTGAAGTTGAAACACATTCGTGCATTTGTCAATGATTTGTCCACATCATCGTGATAGGTTATATATCTCTCTCTTTACTATGGAATAAGAAAGAAACAATCGGCTCGGCTGTCCCGGTACTCTGCGATGTCTGGTCGCGCCATTAGGTTTATATGGCTTATTGTATGTTCGTTTTCGTACGATTTAAAAGATATAGTGAATTATTAATGTTACTAGCTGTGCCCGCGGCTCCGCCCGCGTGGAATTCGGTCTGTGTCAGTAAGCGACTAATTCACCCCTAATTTCTCTCCCGCTACCCTGAAGGCGGAACTTGAAGTAAAGTTGACAGATGGATACGCTAGAGGACAGTAGTCCTAATAAAATATTTTACAATTACCACTAAATGAAACTACACTCATAAATGAATACTTTTTTTTTATTATATATTTTTTTGGCATTATTTAAACGACATAGAGAGTAGTAGGTGTATATCGGACGATACAGGACCACTTTTGTATTTATACGTTCATGTCCACGGCAAATATCATCCAAATCGATCCTCCCGTCAAATCAGTCAAAGCATGAAAGGTAAGAACAGGCGAGGGGTCACAAATGCAGAAAGGGGGGGGGGGGGGGGTCCATGACCCATGCAAATTTAATTCCATTTTACATGTTTCTCAATCGTATGGGTGTCGCATTTTAGTGACGTGACGCTTTTTCGTGACGGTCACGTGACTTTTTTTCGCCTAGGCCCCCATCCGCGAACCGTCCGATAAGGAACTTCGTTTCAAAACTACCACCGGTTCTAACCCTACACCTCTGGCCCAAGAAGTATTATGACCGAAAAGAAATTCGACGGGACTTATTTTTTTCAAAACAGTTTCAATACATTATTAGATCTTAAAGATACGAAATAAGGCGTAGTTCTTCAAGAAGACATATCAAAACAGCTTGAGAGACAGATAATGTACCTATTGTTTAATTATAAAGAAAAATAAATCCTAATTCTGACTGCTTCACAAAACGTTTGATATGTTTTCCTACCTAAACCTATAAATGTGTCCTATAAATGTTAGATGATTTTGTAGTAGTTTTTTGGTTTGGGCCATGCATCTTTGTCCGTCATATATAGTCCTCGAACCAGCAATAACCCTTTGATATTCATGACTTTTTCAAATATTTTTTTAAGAGCGGGTAAAGGTAAATTTAAAGCATCGACGGGTTATAAATATGAAGACCTTGACCAAAAAATTACAAATTATTTCAATACCAACTTTCAGCATATAAACTTTCAACCCCCTTTTCACCCCTTCCAGGGTTGATTTTCGGGATGAAAACTATTCTTTGTCCTTTCCCGGGACTCAAACTATCTCTACACAAAATTTCATCATTATCCGTTAAGTCGTTAACGAATTAAAAATTCTTGGAACGTGTTCTGTTATCGATTCTAAGTATCTCCAGCCAACTTTTTTTCGAATATATTCCATGAACAGACTTTCGACCTTCTTCAGCTTTATTATATGTATAGATAGTTTTTATTGAAAGTACCTTTTAGGCGTCACTTCCATTATTTTATTTTTATTTTTTGGACCTACGGTTCTAAAGTAAGATAGTGGGGGGGGGGGGGGGGGGGGGGGGGGGGGGGTTGAAGAAGAAACTATCCTTTGTCATTTCTCGAGACCCATACTATCTCTATACCAATTTTCATCTAAATCAGTTCAGCGTTAAAAAAATCCTCATACCACCTTCCAACCCCCTTTTCACGTTTCAAACCCTTTCCAACCCCGTTTTCAAACCCTTGTGGGGGGGGTTTGAAAACGATCCTATGACGTTTCTCGAGACTTAAATTATCTCCATACTCATTTCTATCTAAATCGTTTCAGCGGTTAAAAATTCTCCATACAAACTTTCAACCCCATTTTCACTCCCACCAGGGTTGATTTTCGGGATTAAAACTATATATTATCCTTTCCCAGGACTCAAACTATATCTATATAAAATTTCATCAAAATCCGTTCAGCCGTTTTCACGTGATGCGCGGTCAAATAAACAGACAAACAGATAAACAGATAAACAGACAAAAATTCTAAAAATTGTTGGAAAGTGTTCTGTTATCGATTCTAAGTATCCCCAGCCAACTTTTTTTCGATTATCTTCCATGTACAGACTTTCGACCCTCTTCAGCTTTATTATATGTATAGATTATTAGGTAGGTAAGTAGATATGATATACCAATATAATTTCTCACAATCCCTAAAATGAAAAAAACCAATAAGTACTCGTAAGGTACGATGGGGTAAGATCGGACCATTTTTGAACTAGTTGGTCAGCTTTCAGGGCTGACTTTTATGCTTTACCTTTGTAAAAATTTCTCGAAATATTAATCCTTGTTTCAAATCAGTATGAAGTGTACCTAAGCTATTTGTCGTGTATAAAATTTCAAAATCTACTCCTTCTACTTAAGATTGGACTATTCAATAAAATGTACTCTTAGTAAGTTTTTAGGTGCTAGTTTTCTTCCACTTATCGATTTTGCCAGCTCTGTAATGCAATAATAAATTTTGAAGTGCCCGTTCTAGAGCTTATATGATCTTGTTTAGATTAATATTATACGAAAATAAATCATACTCGAAAGGTTTTTTATACTAAAACATTTTTTGTAAAAGTGGAGTATGTGTCAGTTTTCCGTCCATACTTATTGATATATTGATATTCAAGTTTTTCAAATTAAAGCTTATAATTAATATATCAATTAAAGAATAAATAATTATTATCAATGGCCAATTTGACCTCAAAAAGTTTTTTCCATGTGGACGGAGAGCTGGCCACGTCAGATATGACACAATAGTCAGGTTTCATTGCTCTCATTATTGTGTCATATCTGACGAGGCCAGCTCTTAGTCCAATAAATTTGTAGCAGTTTAATCAGGTGGACGGCAACCCGGACGGGAAACTAGCATAACCACCCTATGCACGGTTTCAAATAATAGATATAATTATAAACCGCCTGTATTATGTTCATGTCAACCTTTCAGCATTTTCTCAAACTTTTCAAAAACGAGTGAGTTAAAAATATTGAGAGTGGAAAGACAAGATGTTTCAAACCTTTGAAGCAAGATGTTTCAAAATTTAAGAAAATTAAAAAAACTCTTATGGCTATAATTCTTTTTTTTTCCCAGCCTACTTGAAGAGATATATTATATGGACGTATCCATACTAATATTATAGTGTGTCTGTCTGTTAACTCTTCACGCTTAAACCGCTCAACTAATTTAGATGAAATTTGGTATGTATAAGGGGGTGAAAACGGAATGGAAGTTTATATGGAATTGTTGCTCCCTGTTGACTTGAAATAGCATACGTACTAGTTTTATATTTGCTCTTAGATTTTACTAACTAGTAACTTTTATTTTGCGTTTTATTATGTAATTCCATATCGCTCATGTTAATTTCGCGCAGACGAAGTCGCGGGTAAAAGTATTAGTATTTTAATATTGTAATGGATTTTGATATGGTAAAACTTTTGAAATAGATGGCAATTAACCAAAACTAACCCAAAAATGTACCCAAAAAACCGTGACGACCCTATACACGACACGATACAACTAATCCATACTAATATTATAAATGGGAAAGTGTACGTGTGTGTTTGTTTGTTTGTCCGTCTTTCACGGCAAAACGGGGCGACGAATTGAAGTGATTTTTTAAATGGAGATAGTTGAAGGGATGGAGAGTGACATAGGCTACTTTTTGTCTCTTTCTAACCCCCCACTTCCCTAAAATGGGGGGTGGAAGTTTGTATGGTTTGTTACCCCGAATTTAACGCGAGCGAAGCCGCGGGCAAAAGTAGGTATTATATGCTATTAACTTACTCCTGCTGACTTTTCATGTTTTTAATTATTTTGTGTAATTTCAATTTATAATTCTTATGTGAGACGACAAACGCTTTTATATTTGTAAGTTTTTTTAGTAAAGAACACTTATGGTATATGTATAAATGAAAATGATTAAAACATGTTAAAAAATTAATCTTAAACTTTAGGTTGAATTAAGTTATTTGCTTTTTGGCTATGGTTTTCTGTGAGGTACTTCCCCAGTCGAGCTCTGAGCCAGGTCCAGATTTGAGCGTGATAACATTCGGAGTGCCCATACCTCCCTTTTGGACGTAACATACCCGTGTCTAAACCTGTTCCTAGTAACCAACTAGGTACACATTTAAAAAATGTTCACAGCAACAATTAATAAGATCCAGTCTTAAATGCCACGCAAAAACAAATCAAACCATTTTTTGTGACAAACAATTGAATTTATAGAACGAAACTTTTTTGTCTATAAAGATCACATGTATGCGTGACTTCGGCAGCAGATAGCATACATCCTCCATACGACCCTCTTGAACCTGATGTTTATTCAGTGTTGGGCGTAATTTATTAGATGGTACCTACTTTTATAATGTATTAAATTGCTAATTAAATTACAAGAAAATCAATTATATTAAGTAATTGAAATTGCTTGTAATTGAGATTACATGTTAGTAGTATTCCCGATTACATATAATTTGTAATTGCAATTACTTTTATCTTAACTACTTTTACTTGTAACTTCGATAATTTGAAATAATATACAAGTTCAATTTATTTTTGGGTCAGTGGGGGCAGCTACCAGATCCCTCGCTGCAACGCGAAAATGGTCTTAGAAGACCTTCCCTCAATTTCAAATTAATAACGTTACGGATTTTGGAAAAAACATACAGGATGCGAGAAAGAGGTCACATTTGGTAAACTTCTTTTTGAATTGATCCCATCCTTGTATGGGATCAAAAATAATTTGCGGCTAGAAAAGCCACAAATTGAGAAAAACTTTTCCCATACTTTATGAAAATTATTTATTTTTATTTTTCACATGCTGCTTTTTTATGCCAATCGATTCCATTCCTATCGTTTCTAATAGTTTCCTATTAGGGGTCAACTTACGGTAATGTACTAAAAAGCTACAAATTAAATATTTTCCATACATTTACTATAAATAATAAATAAATATTATACGACAATCTTACACAATTCGACCTAGGCCCACAGTAAGCTCAATAAGGCTTGTGTTATGGGTACTAGACGACGATATATATAATAGATAAATATGGATAAATATTTAAATACATAGAAAACATCCATAACTCAGGAACAAATATCTGCGATCAACACACAAATAAATGCCCTGACCAGGATTCGAACTCGGGACCTCCTGCTTCGTAGGCAGGGTCACCACCGACTGGGCTAGGAGATCGTCAAATAAAGAATAAGTGATTTTTAGGGTTCCGTAGCCAAATGGCAAAAAACGGAACCCTTATGGATTCGTCATGTCTGTCTGTCTGTCTGTCCGTCCGTATGTCACAGCCATTTTACTCGGAAACTATACGACGTATCTGGATAAAATTTACACATAAGGTATATTTCTGTATGCCGCTACTTGAAATTTGAAAAAAAATATATTTTAAGGGGGGGCTCGATACATGTAACTAAATTTCAAAAAATCTTTTTACCAAATATCAACATGTGACACATCAATCGATAGGTCTTTAAAAATAATATTGAGGTTTGTTTGATCTTTTTGTGATAAAGTGAATATTTTTTGAAATAATCGCTTCGAAAGTCAGAAAAATTGTGTAGCCCCCCCTGTAACTTTTGAACCGTAAGTCCAAAAAATATGAAAAAATTTGAGGAGATGCGCCTTAGCATATACTTTCTACGAAAATTGTTTGGCCATTTTTGAGTTATCTCCAAAAAACTTCTTCCATAGGCATCAGATACGACCTTTTGGTATTAGTTTGGTTCTTATTCCATTGAAGGTACGGAACCCTCCTATGCGTGGTCCGACACGCACTTGGCCGGTTTTTTTAACCTTTCAGTTAACCAACAGTCGTTGTTATTAAGCATACCGGAAGAAACATTTAAGTAAAATGTGTAGGTACCTGAAAAAAGCGCCATCGCCATTATATCAAAATGCAACTAGGTAGAGGTACACAATAGTATTTGAGGATGTGTGGTTTGTATTTGCAACTAAAGGCTAACTTTCCAGATAGGTAATTGAATTATCCGATGTTCTACCGATGCGGTCTTATCCCAACGCACTTTACCGTCCTCATTGGAAGCGTTTTTGACCATCTCTAATTTCGTTATAGATACTAAAAACCTGGATTTTTCAGAGCAGAAGAGGACATAAAACAAATTAGTTACAAATAATATTATCTTCAGTTAAGTACATTTTATTTGAACTTTTATTTTGAAAGACTTGACACGTACTTGACACATAGAAATATAACCGCCATGATGAATGCTTATTTTGGATATTTAGAATAAAACATTATAATTGTGCGATTATGAAACTGTAGGTAATGGCGTGCGTTGGCCAAGTCGTTTTATATTATAGGTATCTTAAATTATTTCGTCATTGATTACCTACATACAATAGTAACTTTAATTAAGTAAGTACACATAAAATGAAATTATTATCAAAGCGCCATCTTACTGTAAAAGACCGCGATTGTTTGACTATTTAAACATGTCAACATTGAATTGTCATAGTTCATCTCAAGTATACTAGATAGCAGAAGCGGAAGCTGCGATTATGTCACCTTAATGTTACAACAACTACTGAAAATGACAAATCGTACGGGCTGGGCAGTTTGCGTATTCCATACTGGAATAGGCTGCAAAGTGGTTTCACGGAGCCGAAGCCATGTGCATGCAAACTCCGAGACCGACTAAAATAGGTCGACTGTAGGGTTGTCACTTACAACGAATCCTGAAAAAAAATTCAGACGGCAGAAATGGGTTGACTCAACTTGTCACAACTTCTGAAAATGGCAAATCGTATGTGCTTGGCAGGAGGATATTTTAATGAAATGAAACATATTTATTTGGTGCAAAGAGATAAGAAGCATAACATGAAATATACAAAAAACATTAAAATTTACACCAAAATGGTTGCCACTTGAGCCATGGCAGGGTAGCCACAACGCTGATTATCAGGGCAACCAGAACTTAAAAACTATACTTAACCTAACTAACCTACGAGCTACGTCTGATCAAACGAGCCGAGCGTAAGCGAAGTGAGTTCTTACAAACAACGTCGGCTACTGGGACGTCTCGGCATTTCGATGGTTTTTGATTTTGACAGTTTGTTCCGCGATAAATTTTGTTGCGTTTTTCTGATCTTTATGAAATTTGTTGGGATTGTAGCAGGGATACATATAATTTGCGAGTTCGTATATGAGCAGGATCGATTAAGGGGTTGTGGAGCTAGGAGGCGAAAAAAAAATCTTCAGAATGGTCTTGTTATATTGGTCGTATTGTTTGGAAGTAAATTGCGAGTTCGCAGTTCGAGGCGGACTATTAGTAATAAATGTTAAGGCAAATAGTAGCGCTGATAATAACTAGTAGTCCGCCTCGAACTCAGAACTCGCGATTTCCTTGCAAACGAGCAGACCAATATAACAAGACCCTTCTGAAGATTTTTTTCGCCTTCTAGATCCACAACCCCTTGAACGATCCTGCTCATATACGAACTCACAAATTATATGTATCTCTGCTACAACCCCAACAAATTTCATAAAGATCAGAAAAACGTTACTAAAGTTATCGCGGAACAAACTCTCAAAATCAAAAAGCCATCGAAATGCCGAGACGTCCCAGTAGCCGAAGTTGTTTGTAAGAACTCACTTCGCTCGTTCAACTAGAGTCGGAATCACTATAAGATTAACAGACAGGATCTCAGATTTTAATGACTTTTTAATTTTTTTACTATACTGTAATTATTTACGTTTAACTACAAAGAGGTGCCAACCCTATATGCAGGTGAACAACCCCGAATTACACCGTTACACTAAACGTTGAGTTACACGCTATGTTATTTTACAAACTGCATGAAACTCGAAAGTTATTCCAATTTGCTTGTTATGCACATTCCGTAACTGCAAAGTTGTTAAGAGCGATGTTTAATGAAGCCTTGTTAAGGTCAGCTGCTGGTCTGTTGGTAGGTTGAGGAACGGCAGCCATTTAATCATCTTTAATAGGTCATCGCGTCACGATTGAAAATGTCAGATAATAGTTTATACCCTCTTATTAACATGATAAATCGTCAGCCGGCTGTATTGAGGTGGAAAGACCGTCAGCTGATGCCCTGAAGACCTTCACATGACCAGTATCACCGCCATGTTTTGTGCTCGGATCACTTTAAGACGACACGCGTTTTACGTCGACGTGCTTCTTCCATAGGTTTATCGAACGAGCGGGGCGTAAGCGAAGTGAAGTTCTTACAGACAACTTCGGACATAACAGAACTGTCAGCTGGCTACCTAGACGTCTGTGCATTTCGATGGCTTTTTGATTTTGAATAGTTGTCGCGCGATAACTTTAGTAACGTTCTTCTGATCTATATGAAATTTGTTGGGGTTGTAGTAGAGCTCAATACAGTTTGAGAGTTCGTTCATGAGCGTTCAAGGGGTTATGGAGCTAGAAGGCTCAAAAAAATCATCATTAGGGTCTTGTTATATTGGTCATGTCTTTTGCAAGGAAATCGCGAGTTCTTAGTTCGAGGCGGACTACTAGTTATTTCAGTGGCTCCTACTGACCCATTTAAAATCCATCTCGTAAATATAGGCTCCTGGTGCAGGTTATACTGGTCCACTTATGTTGAACAAGCGGGAGCACAGATCGATATGCTCTAATTCCGGCTTTCGGACCTACAGAAATACCCGCTGCCGCATTCAAACTGTAAAATTTTAACTTGATTTGCTATTTATTTTTACATTACTCACAGACATAGAACTTTTTGTGGCGGGAATGAAAATGTCATAGGGATTTTTTTCTAATAAGTGTTAAAATATAACATATTACCATTATGTAATAGGTAGTTATCAGCATATAGGTTAGTTTATACTTTACCCGGTGAACTTCGTTTCTGCTATGAAATGTCATTTCGAAACAGTTAACGATAAATGAAGTGGAAATGAGAGCTCTAAGAAGCATGTGTGGTGTGAAGTTAACAGACAGGATCAGAAATAGCGTAATAAGAATGAAATGCGGAGTGGATGAAGATGTAGTGACAAAAATTGAGATGGGTATGTTGAGATGGTTTGGACACGTAGAGAGGATGGATGAAAGAAGATTAACGAAGAGGGTGTACGAAGAAAGAGTGGAAGGGTCAGTTCGAAGGGGAAGACCTAGGCGAACTTTCCTCGATCAAATCGGGGAATTATTGCAAAAAGGCCAGGTCAGAAGTACTCTAAACCGACGAGCATGTATGAGGAATATTATGAAAGTGGGTGAAGCGAGAGTAGTTTGTCAGGATCGTAGTAAATGGAAATCCGTGATCTCCGCCTACCCCTCTGGGAAACAGGCGTGAATATATGTATGTATGTATGTATGTAACGATAAATTTGATATCGGAAACAAAGTCCCTAGCTGATTGTCATTTTTGCCACAAAACTTCTGCGTCTGCTCAAAATAATAGAATTAGACATAATCAAAATGTCACCGAAAATATGGCATGACAATGCCGGTTATATTAACAATAGTACATTGTTGTAGAGGCTTGAAAGTAAGCTATAGGTGGATCGAGTTAGTTCGAGGGCCGACCCGCCAGGGGAGGCCCTCGAAGATACGAGTCCACCTAGAGCGCTTTCGGCCGAGATATTACATAGTGCTTTTCACGACTACTGTGAGGAAATAAAAAAGACATTTGTGATAATAATATAAATGCTTTAATAGAATATCCAATTCAGTATTCCTTTCCCGCCTTTTTAGTTTTTTTTCACTTTCAAGAAGCGTTTTTCTGTTGTTTGCTTCAGAGGCGTTTTGAATCAAAACGCCTCTTGAATTTTCATTTCAATCAAAATTTTTGACAGGAAACCACAAACGGCTAAAAAAGTAAAAACGCCTTAAAGGTGAATAAATGGTTTTGACGTTTCTTTTTTTTTAAACAGTTAGTTTGCCCGATAAACAACCTTATTTTATTTTTGAAACATAAAGTTGTGCCAAAAAAAAGACCTTTTAATGTTTTTAATGAATGCAATGACATAACTGGACAATTTACTTTCCAACTAATGACATTTCATCGCTACAATAACATTGCTGTAGTGGTGGTTCAGGTGCTACAGCAAATGCTTACTTTCCAGCTTGGATTTTGACCATCTTTTGTCACATTTCCGAACAGTAGCGTGAAATAGTACATTGTTGTAGAGGCTTGAAAGTAAGCTATAGGTGGATCGAGTTAGTTCGAGGGCCGACCCGCCAGGGGAGGCCCTCGAAGATACGAGTCCACCTATAGCGCTTTCGGCCGAGATATTACATAGTGCTTTTCACGACTACTGTGAGGAAATACATCATTTTCTTCACTAGATGAAGTCATTTTCACCGCGTTGATACAATTTTCTAGTTTTTCGGTGAAACAATATCCAATTCAGTATACCATTCCGTCCTTTTTACTTTTTTTTTCACTTTCAAGAAGCGTTTTTCTGTTGTTTGCTTCAAACCGACTCATTACTTGGCGTTTTTGATAGAAAACTTCAAACGGCTAAAAAAGTTAAAACGCCTTAAGGGTGAATAAATGGTTTTGACGTTTCTTTTTTTTTTTAAACAGGTAGTTGGCCCGATAAACAACCTTTATTTATTTTTGAAACATAAAGTTGTGTCAAAAAAGACCTTTTAATGTTTTTAATGAATGTAATGACATAACTGGGACAATTTACTTTCCAACTAATGACATTTCATCGCTACAATAACATTGCTGTAGTGGTGGTTCAGGTGCTACAGCAAATGCTTATTTTCCAGCTTGGATTTTGACCATCTTTTGTCACATTTCCGAACAGTAGCGTGAAAAGCCTATAGATTCTATCGCTCGTAACTAACTCGTATTACTTGACCTACATATTCGTAACATTCACGCTTTATTGTAAATTGTAACTTGGCTTCTGGTCTAACTTTAACGAAGCTCTATGACTAGTGACTAATGACGATCGGTTGTCTACGGTTAAAGTCTGGGCGATGTCGTTAACTGTGCCAATTTTTATGTGCTGATTATATTTCTCAGTAATTATGGTACTTCGATGCTCACCGTGCATCTCACTCATACTTACAGGAAACTGCAGTAGAAACAGTCCAGAGTTATACCACAACTTCTGAAATTTGTACTCAGGGGTTTTCGGCAAAGCTGCTGTCCTTATCGCACTGAGCGGTGCTACCCTTATCAGCGCAACAGATATATTTATCTGAAAACGGGCTAAGCTTTCTTCTTAAATACGAGTGCGCGCAAGATGCACAACTAGATGTCAGATAAATGTCAAATTAAGTTAGATTACGAAATTTCGAATGCGGCTCCCGGACATTCAACCTCAGAAGGGTTGATTGCGTCTATTAAAGAATAAGCTTTGGATTTAGTTTCGGTTTGTGTGTATGTAATGTGTACTGAAGTATGTAACCCCCAATGCAAAAAGAGGGGTGTTATAAATTTCACCGCTATATGTGTCTGTCTGTGGCACTGTATCGCTAAAACGGTTGAACCGATTTTAAAGTTTTTTTATATATAATTGAAAGCAAGTTTTGTAGCGAGTAATCTTAGACATTCAGCCGTTTCGGGGTTTTTTTAACTCTGTCGAGGTTTTTAATTTAGTCTTGTAATTGCAAGTCGTTTGAAGTGTGGAATACGATGAATTTACATTGTATCTACACACGACTAATTCGCAAATGTATTACAATATGAAATTTACATTAATATTTTTTGGACTTGAAGTTCAAAAGTTACAGGTGGGGGGACAATTTTTCTGCCTTCGAAGGGATTATTTCTGAAAATATTTACTTATTTAATCACAAAATGTTCAAAGAAACCTCGATGTTGTTTTTAAAGACCTACCGATTGATGTGGAAATTTAGTTACATGTATGGAGCCGCCGCCCCCCCCCCCCCCCCCCCCCCGGGGCGGCATTCAAAATACACCTTGTGTTTAAATTTTATTAAGATACGTCTTATACTTTCCGAGTCAAATGGCTGTGACATACGAATGGACGCACGGACAGACAGACATGACGAAACTATAAGGGTTCCGTTGTTCCGTTTTTGCTGTGCTGGCCACGGAACCCTAAAAAGGAGTTTTTTTTATTTTTATTGATGTTCAGGACAACAACAGCCTTAAATAAGAGTATTACATATAAATGGTTACATAACAGATGGCCAATAACAGTTATCCATAAATTACATTGTACATAATAACTTATTAATAAGTAATGTAAGTATTAATTGCTAGGAAACAGTACAAAAATGAAGTGTACAAAAAAAGTCAAATAAAATGCTCATCGCAAGTAAGATAGTTAATTGACCACATAAAAAAACATTATAATTTTATAAACAAGATATGTTTCCACTAGTACCGTGATTAAATCATTGAAAGCCTGTACACCAATGAATGTCCAATACCAAATACCAAATATATTTAATACAAGCCATAGCAAAGACCAACTTTAACTGCTGAATTGATTTTGAAATTATTATTAAAAATTTACTATTTATACTATTTATACTTTCTGAAAAGTGTCGTGCAGATATCATTCATATATTTCTTTTTAGATTGGAAGAAGGGATCCACAGTATAGAATTCTAAGTTGTATAAACGAGGGATACGAGATAACACAGCATTGTCACCGTAATTAGTTACGTGGAAGGGAACATGAAATAGGGCGGTATGTCTAGTGCGACGTTTTGGGACTCGAAATGCAAGACCGGATAGAAGTTCAGGGCAATCGATGCGATTATTTAGTACATCAAAGAGCAAGCTCATGTCAGACAGTTTACGTCTGTCTTCTAGTGATAACAGATTATATTGTTTACATTTATCAGCGTATGGTGAAGATGGAGTAGATTTTTTGAACTTATAATTTAATTGTGTCAAAAATTTACTTTGAATTCTTTCAATACGATTTTTGTGTATGGCATAATTGACGGACCATATGGGGGAGGCATATTCTAAAACACTTCTAACATATGCGTAGTATACTATCTTCAGACTTAGCTCATCTGAAAAAGGTTTGTACGTTCTCATCACAAAGCCGAGATTACGATAAGATTTATTTACGATTTGGTCAACATGCTCCCTCATTGTCATTTTGGTGTCGAGCATAACTCCCAGGTCACGAACAACTTCAACCCTTTGTACCACGGTACAGTCGAGGACAAAAAGATGTATACACTTTTGGACCTTATTGCGTTGTAATAAGGTCCAAAAGTGTATACATCTCTTTGTCCTCGACTGTACCATTAAGATTATATGAGAATATGATTGGTGCTGTTCGGCGAGTGAAGGATATGCACTGACACTTATTGGTACTGAGAGAGATCTTGTTCAGGGAGTAATAATGAACTAGGTTATTGAGATCGCTTTGCAGACGATAACAATCTTCAATGGTTTTGACACTGATGTATATTTTTTTATCATCTGCATATAACAGGTGATGGGCATTATTGAAACATTTACTTATATCATTTATATAAGCAATGTATAGAAGAGGTCCTAGATGAGAGCCCTGGGGAACGCCGGATGGGATAGTAATGTAATTCGACCTGTAACCTCCAAGAACCACGGCTTGGGATCGATTGGTAAGGTAGGATTCGATCCAGCGGAGTAAATCACCATGAATTCCCAAAACCTCGAGCTTTCTAAGAAGGATGACGTGATCTACACGATCAAATGCTTTTTCAAAATCCGTGTATATCACGTCAACCTGTCCTCCTCCCTCCATTTCCGATAAGATAAAATTTGTGAAACAATTTGTGAATTTGTGAGATATAAGCACTTGCACAATTTACACCTTATCACTAAGTAACAGGATTCAAATTGCACTGAACCGTATTAGCACCAAACCACTCGTACAAGTAGGTAGGTAGGTGTGAGGTTATGGCGTAGGTTGATAGCTAGCTTATCACTGCCAAATGCCGGGGGACCTAAATCACTCCGCCTACGGTAGAAAATACACGGATTCCTTGTGCATTCTTTGGTAATTTATAGATAGCCGGGAAAAAATACATGTTTCTCTACTCATCGACTATAATAGAGCTTTAATGGTCGCACATTTTAGCATCGTCGACTATGCTGAAATGGATTTTCATACAATATTTTATTTGTACAACAGCGGTCGGGGCGGAGGACCGTCCTCCTCCCCGACCGCCGCGCCGGTACGATCCACCGGGAAATCGAATTACTAAATTGTAAGGCATGCGCCGAACTTAATTCTTACCGGCTTGCCTATTTTGAGCACTAGGTACCTACACTATGCATGTATTTTTAATTACATTACTAGGTACACAGTAGAAGTAAATTTTTATAGGGTTTTTTTTTACACAAATCGACCTAAGGCGTGTTGTAGGTACTATGATATTTAGAAATAATAAATATCAATTAAAAAATACTTAAATCCATAGAAAACAACAATAACTCGGTAACAAACATTCAGAAGCTGTGTTTCAAAATATACTTCATGCCATTAACGGGATTCGAACCCAGGACCTCTAAATAAAGCCTTAATGTCAAGTTTTAGCAACAAAACACTCAGTTTGAAACAATTTCGTTCTTTTATCAACCGACTTCAAGATTTCGAAGGAGGAGGTTATCAATTCGTCGGGATCTTTGTTTTTGCTATTTTTTTTTTTTTTTTTATGTATGTTCACCGATTATTCGAAGACGGCTGGACCGATTTGGAAAATTCTTTTTTTGTTTGATAGCGTATACTTCACAGTTGGTCCCATTGAAACCATGTCAGGATCTGATGATGGGATCCTGGAGAAATCGAGGGAACTCTTCAACTATTATAGGTACACCTATGGTGATTTGAGTATTTTTTTTACAGCAGATCGAGCATTTGGTGTTGGAAAGGTGGATGCTTAGTGAAGTCGGTTCTTTTTTGTTTAAAATTATTGACATAATAAAAGTCTGAATTAGAATCTGAATAGTCATTTATTTAACGACCTCCTAGCCTAGTCGGTAGTAACCATGCCTATGAAGCAGGAGGTCCCGGGTTCGAATCCTGGTCAGGTCAGGGCATTTTGTTTGTGTGTTTATCACGGATATTTGTTCCTGGGTTATGGATGTTTTCTATGTAGGTATATACTTATAAGTATTTATCTATTATATATATGGTTGCCTAGTACCCATAACACAAGCCTTATTGAGCTTACTGTGGGACTAGGTTGATTTGTGTAAGCTTGTCCGATAATATTTATTTATTTATTATTGTTTTCACATTTGACAATATTGTTTACATTTTTAGATATTCATAGTTTAATTCAATTTTACATATATGTACTTAAAATTTCTTACTTTTTTGTATGGCCTCTCCTTCGGGAAGAATAAAAGTATTAATACGCAAATGTGAAACTTTAGGCATTGTATGCACGCTGAAAGTAAAAGTTTCATAAATTAGGGTACAAAATCACGCACCGCAATTTGTAACCCGAAACATAGTCCGAGAGTCGCGTGTTCGTCACGATTATCCTCAAGGCTGCTCGGACATAGAATAAACGCACACCTCTACATGTAGTACGTACTGGAAGAGTTGAAATTAAATAATAGTTTGTTCGGAAAGGGAAGTGTCGTGGTTTACATGGGAGCTCATACATTCTACGACACTTCTCTTTCCGAACAGACTTTAGTTAGTATATTTAGATGCAAAAGCGTAAAGTAAGCATATCATTTCCTACTCCTGAGTCCGACCGAGTCATACCCTAGGTATGAAAGACTCGAGTGAATGTATGGTTTCCCCCAATAAAGTAGCAGTAGTAGTAGTAAAACACTTTATTGTACAAGAAAACACAACGAAATACATATAACACAACATATACGTACAAAGGCGAACTTATCCCTTTAAGGGATTTCTTCCAGTTAACCTTCACATTAAGTCACATTTGCACTTAGTACTTTCTCTCTCTCTCTCTCTCTCCTTGGCAATTATTATTCCCAACATTATTATTGCTCCTTCCACTTTGCCCTGTTCGACGTGTCGGCTTCAGATACATTGCAGCATTCCATATATGTCTCTTAATGGAATCTATCCATATTCCCCTCGGTCTGGCCCTTTCCTCTGGATCCGGGGATTTTCAGATACATGGTTAAGGATATGTTCAGGCATTTCAGGCACTTATTACATTCTGTCTTCGTCACAAATATTGTCTGCGCAGTAGAACACTGTACTGTCAGCTTGCCAAATTATATGGACATTAAAATCATCGCGTCTTGCCAAACTACACATTTATCATGCTTTCTTACTGTGGAACATGTTTCATATAAGATTGTACACTCACTACTTTGATATGGCATTGCAAAATGTATATTTTATGTTGGTTAATCCTAATCCAATGTTACTTCAACTTCATTTTCGAGCCTACAGCATGCCGGTTCGTCTTTATCGTATTGCAATTAACCATTGTTAACCATATACAACTAGGCTCGGTTAGACTAGGGTTGCCACACAATCGGAGGTCTGCAGACGTGTTCCCGAAACCCCGTCCACAAAGCGAGCGGTGGAACACCCCAGGGGCTTGGTCCGTGGGAGTCGGACATACCCACTCGGCTTCTCTCGGGCCAGTGGGGTCCATAAAGGATTCCCCCTGGGTCAACAAAAAAAAAGGGTGGCCACACAGGAACGCACCAATCTCGAGAAGAAAACAAGGTCTTCTTAATTATCTAAAGTATTAACACGTATGATATTTCTGTGCCTTATCCAGCAACTTTAAATAGCAGAATGTCCGATGACCGACGTCAGAGCACTATATCACGGCACTCGTTTGGATTCATATTTATATTTCAGTGCGTCCGCAGAATATAATGCGATCTAGTATTTTATTTACCACCAGGGCATTTGGGGTTAGTATTATTTATAAGACAGATACATACTCAAGCATCAAAACACGTTTGTCCGCCATCTACCAACATCGACTGCTTTCCTACTTTGGCCATGTTATGCGTAGTCATGAAAGCCTAGAAAAAATGATCCTGGTTGGAAAAGTGGAAGGCGAAAGACCTAAGGGCCCCCCGCCAACCAGATGGTCTGACCAATTTAAGAAGGCCACCTCAGGCAAACTCCATTAAGCGGTGAGGGCTACGGGAGATCGAGACTGATAGAAACAAATCACAAGGACTGCAAAACCAAGTGGTCACGCTCCTCAGTAATGACTTGAGGAACCGACAAAGGAGAAGATACATACTCCTATTTCAAATCACATGGAAAAAAATTAAACGAACTTGGCACAACTTTACTTTGAAATCCTTATAGACGGAGCTAGCTCTCCACGTCAGATATGACACAATAATGAGAGCGACAAAACTCCTCTCGTTAGTTTGCTATTCTATGCTTATTTCTAGATCGGGACATCTGGCATTTGTAAAGTGGTGGAGGTCAAATAATGCTAATAACTTGAAGAAAACAAATCCTAGAGTTCTGGTATTGACGCAGTATTATGAGAGCCAAAACTTTCTTATGCGGGAAAGCAGTCCAAAACGATGCATAATGTAATTTATAGTTTATCGCCTACTTTCTTTCCGAAATAATGCGCAATGTTTTTTGTTGTAATTTTAAAATGTAAGCCCTGGCCTTTAAACCTGGGACAACTTCGCAGTTTTTACCTATTTTGGTATTACTATTTTCCAATTCAAAAATTTTGCTAGTCTGTTACTCTGACCTCGACCCATTAAAAGCTGCCAGATGCCTGGATCTAGCAATAAGGATAGCAATCGAACCAGATGGATTTTGTTGCTCTCATTATTGTGTCATATCTGACGTGGCCAGCTCTTAGGCCATAACATGACAAGTTGACAGTACCTAATGGGATATCAAAGTAAAACTTGGGTCAGTTTGTTTATTATGTGTGTTTTGAAATACTTACGAGTTTATGTGGAAATAGAAATGTTTCGCATTGTTTTACCTCGACCAATGAACAGCTATATCAGGAGGCTTAGCCAAGATGACAATCGTTTGCAGAAAACGAATCGAAGCGTTATCCGTCTCTTTATCGCACTAATATGGAAGTAATTTTATTATGGAAGTAGTTTTTGGACCCGGGGTATGTCCTTAAACTACGTCCGGACTTGGGTATGTCCTTAAACTATGCCAAAAGAGAGGTATGGGCACTGCGAATGGCATCTCGCTTAGTGTGGTAGGGCACGTTCAGTGAATGTCATCTCGCTCAAATCTGGAGCAGAGCCCGACTGGGGAAGTACCTCCACCTTACAGAAAACCACAGTCAAATAGCACTAGACCCTACTCATAGTGTTGTGTTCCTGCTGGTGAGTAAGGTTGCCAAAGAGCTCAAAGAGGACCCAGTGTGTTGACGATGAGGGACCCTCTTGTTCCTTTAGCCGTCAACACAGTGAATCCTCCTTTTTGTAAAGGGTCGGCAACGCGCATGTGACTTCTGTGGAGTTACAGGCGTCCATAGGTTACGGTAGCTGCTTACCATCAGGCAGGCCGTATGCTTGTTTGCCACCGTCGTAGTATAAAAAAAAAAAAAAAAAAAAGTAATAGAGAGACCGATAGTTTTGTTTCGTTTTCTGCAAACGATTGTCATCTTGGCTACAGGGCCAGGTGCCCGGATCTAGCAAAAAGGATAGTATACGTTTTGTGTCCCGTTTTGTGAGAATCAATAGGACTCACGATGCTAAATAGAAATTACCAAAATTTTCTCACACTTAGGTTTGCCGAAAACACCCTTCTGCCCATAGCAGTCGTGAGTTTACATCGATTCTTTAGCAATGCAGTTGCGCAATTGAGATAGACGCAGATGCAAGGCTACGAAAAATCGCCTAATACTTATTTATTTATTTAAACTTTATAGCACAATAATAATGTACAAATTGCGGACTTAATGCCAAATGGCATTCTCTACCAATCAACCATTGGGCCAAACAGAGACTTGTAAGTCGGTGCAGGAAGAAAATTTAATTGATATAGAATAGTTCTTCTAAATAGAAGTAGAAGTAGGTTTGTTAGTAATAAATATATTAGATTTTGAAAGTTAGATTTTGTGTGTCCTAAATATGTGACGTGTAGCCCACTTGACAAATTCTACGCGCTAATAAGCATATGAAAATACTTGCTACGTGTTCCTGTCTGAAAACACGCTCAAACTTTAAATCAATATCCAATGTTTAAAAACTCCTTCACAGTTACGTAACTTACATAACAAAAACAACAGAGCGCGCATTAACAAATGTTGTTAAAATAAGCAGTTAGGTACTATTTTTTTAACAGCGTCTCATAAAGTCACTTAAAAATGGCTCTCCGTTTTAATTGTCATCACAACGCGTGAGTCATTTCGTCACATAACCGGTGTCGTAAGAGCGAGCGTGCCTCCCGGGAAGGAAGTGAATCATGGCAGCATGTGCTTACCGACGTTAAAACGTCCCCAAGCAAGCGCAGACAATTATATCTAAGGTGTCCTACCCGAATAAAACAAGTTTAAGTTAGTTTCGTGCAAAGGTTTTCTTACAATGCACTTATAAACGTTAGGTATGTAGGGCTTGTAGGGTTAGAAAAGGTAATACTTGTTCTAAACTGAGAAGAATTATGTCCAGCATGAAACTCGTTGAGATTGTTTTGTTCGGGAAAATATAAAATTAATTTTACTGGTGGGAGACGGCTCAAGACCGGGACACGTGGAAGGGAAGGAGGGAGGCCTTTGCCCAGCAGTGGGACACTCTTGGCTCCTATAAATAAAACGTAACTTCGACTATAATTTGGATGAGATGACCTATGGGATTAGTTTTTTTGGGAAAGAATAGGTATGCTCGTTGTATAATATGAAGTACATCGTTGCATGTATTTTTTTATTTTTTTTTATTTAGAAAACAAACAGCCATATACAAAAACAGTCATTTCGAAAATAGACACAAGCCTAAAGTTTCCTATATTACTACGTAAACATTTAGAAAATTGTACAACTAATGTTACATATTTAATTGTGTACACGCCAATAAAATATTAAAACATAAAAAAGAGAATTGCTACTAACAATATAACATAAACGCTTACTTCTTATTGACTGTTAGGGTCCTACTGGGACGTTGAAATAAGAGAGGACTGTATCAAGATAGGCTGGTTTATTCCGCCTTAGTTACAGTGGGAATCCCGGCCAAACAATTATAAAGAAAACTAATTCCGGGTGTCGTCCGTTGCCGACGGAGTAGGTTAAGCCGGGTGTCGTCCGCGGGTCGCTCGCGGTCCGCGGTGGTGACGTCGCGTTCTGCCTGCTCCCCGCACGTCTCCTCCCGTGCGTATGTCCAGCTCTCAACATTGACAAAACAAAATTTTCCTAACCTTATTCTTAAAAACGGACATACTATGAGCGAAAATATCTATTTGATTAAGTGAAACATCATACATACTACAAGTGCGCCTAAAGAAAGAGTTTTTTGCATACTTTGATCCCCAAGATGAGATAGAAAAGGTAGACTTAGAACGTGAGTGGAAACGAGAAATTTTGAACGAAATATTTTCTAATAAAACGTTAGAATAAATATGATTTCTAATAATTTTAAATAAAAACAAAACATCGAGATAGACTCTACGACTCTACGATACTATTACGGTAATTTCGCGGTTGAACCTATGCGTTCGCTCAAAACCATCCAGAACCTTCATTCATGTATATTTGTAGATCATTAACCTGAATAGTCCTGCATTAAAAACTCATGAAAACTCAAGTTGCGGTGGAGGGTTAAGTAGATAAGATAAGTTTAAGTTACATACCTATCAACTACCTAATAAGCTTACGTAAATTAACAGGAGCCTCGTCTGCCAACAAACCATTCTGTGGTTTGGCAGAAGAACATATTATATGTAAATAGTGTAAGCGAATTGTAAATAAACGTTTTTTTTTTAAGTTTGTAAACCCAAATGAGATACGTGACTTTTCTTTTTTAATGATTTAAAAATACTTACGTGCCGAATCACAATCGTATTACAATTAATGAACAAACATGCCCCTTGACCTGGTTCCTGAGGCATTGTTCCACATTTAGTTCCGTGTTACGTCAGCAAAGTGGAAGTTCTTCCAAGTAACGCATATTGCAGAAAGTAAGTTGAAGTACGAGGAAGTCGAAGCTGATTTATTGTTTACTGTGAAGATTGTGTGAACTTTACAGATAAATATTAACTATCGAATATCTCAAAATGACTTTCATTGCAAGAGTACATTCCTGAGCTTAAATTAAGTATATTTCTCAAAGTCCTAATTAGCTCCAGTTCTGAAATATTCGATAGATCATTTTTATCTTTCTGACTGTAAACCTAAATTTAATTATTCTTACACTCTGAAACACCGCTACAAAAGGATGCACATGTGTGTTAAGTCAATAATAGTAGTTTATGTAACTGTTACGTAATAAGGGTCCTTAAAACATGAGTGTGGTTTTATGAAACGAGCCGCAGGCGAGTTTCATAATAAGATCACACGGCGCGTGTCGGAGGCCGCGCGGGAGCGTGCAGGTGTACATTATGTTATCAAAACTCATAAGTCTCATAACACATCAATAGTTGAGCATGTAAAGTTAAAATTACGTTACTGCCACACATAAAAAGCTTATCATAGTAAAATCGGTTGTGGTAATGCTAGCCATTGCCTACCGTTTTTGAACACGTTTTAGAGGACTTACAATGTGAGTGTAGATAAAATATGCTTCCTTTGTATCTCGGACTATTGATGTTCGAAATTACATTGACATGTCGTTGAGTTAATCATAATACCCTAGTTACATTAGTGACCGATATAAAAATAAATGTATGAAAAAAAACTGGGAAAAAATAACGAATTTTAAAAACGAACTAAGCCAATTTGTTTCCTTAATCGTTCCTATAACGTATGCTTAAATGAAAGCAAATAAAAAAACACAATGTATACAGTTAACTGCCCAAAGGTGGACCTGCCTTTTGTAATAAGGTCCACCGATATACAGTTAACAGTGTTGCTGTTTGTACCTAAGCGGGTGAGATGTTCAAAATTATTATGGCGCGTACCTATTTTCATAACAATAAAGTCGTGTAGCTCATTTGAACACCTCTACTTCTACTGCTCACTGTACAGTCACCGGCAATAGTATCTTCCTATACGAACGCCGCAAAAACATCTGACACGCTCTTATGGCCCTACAAATAAGAGCGTATCACATGTTTTTGCGGCCTTCTTATAGGAAGATACTATTGCCGGTGGTACGGTCATGGATTTTAATTGCTGAGCCATATAAAGTTCACTTTACACTGGACATTTCATAGAGTAAGTATTAAATAAAATAAAAGAGCTTGAACTGTAAATAGCTCAACAATTAAAGTCCAATGGGCAATTTTAAAAGTCTGTTTAAAAATTAAAGCTAACTACTTTAAACTTTCATTTGTTTCTAAATAACAACTAACCATGATACGGGTTTATAAAGCAATCTCGCAACAAAACGACCCGATACAATTCGCATGACCTGAAAGCGCGTATTCTGTACGTCAGCTTTCACTCCATTATCTATTGTCCATCTCGGTTCGTTTTACTCGTATTTTACGACTTGTTTGCTGTTTTTTATCCGACTGAAAAACGTGGAATTATAATGTTTACGAGTGTATTAGATTAGCATACATATATACTTCAGAAAACGTATTTTCTTACTATATTAGTAAAAGGATCCGCAGCGTAAAGAACAGCAAGTACAGCAGCATATGAATATATCAGCCTAAATCCCGTACTAAATCATCATGCCAGCTGAAATTTACTGCACCGACATGCTCTGAGATCATTATCTAGTTAGCCCGTAACCTGTCAAGTCAAACTCACCCTTAACCTGCGATCCTTCGCCTTGCTGACCGGTGATACATGGCGTTTATAAATAAACAATTGGACGCTCAAATCTCCACCGATATGCGACGAGATCGTATCTAGTTAGCGCGTAATGCTATTAGCCTGTTAAGTCAACCTCACCCTTAACCTGCGATCCTTCGCCAGCGCGTAATGCTATTAGCCTGTTAAGTCAACCTCACCCTTAATCTGCGATCCTTCGCCTTGCTGACCGGTGATACATGGTGTTTATAAATAAACAATTGGACGCTCAAATCTGCACCGATATGCGACGAGATCGTTATCTAATTAGCCCGTAATGCCGTTAGCCTGTTAAGTCAACCTCACCCTTAACCTACGATCCTTCGCCTTGCTGACCGGTGATACATGGTGTTTATAAATAAACAATTGGACGCTCAAATCTGCACCGATATGCAACGAGATCGTTATCTAGTTAGCCCGTAATGCCGTTAGCCTGTTAAGTCAACCTCACCCTTAACCTGCGATCCTTCGCCTTGCTGACCGGTGATACATGGCGTTTATAAATAAACAATTAGACGGTAAAATCTGCACAGATATGCGACGGGATCGTTATCTAGTTAGCCCGTAATCTGTTAAATCAACATCACTCTTAACCTGCGATCCTTCGCCTTGATGACCGGTGATACATGGTGTTTATAAATAAACAATTGGACGATCAAATCTGCACCGATATGCGACGAGATCGTTATCTATAGTTAGGCCGTAATGCCGTTAGCCTGTTAAGTCAACCTCACCCTTAACCTGCGATCCTTCGCCTTGCTGACCGGTGATACATGGTGTTTATAAATAAACAATTGGACGCGCGCCGCGGCGAGGCGCAGTCGCAACGGACGCCGCACCGCGATTTGATCATAGATTAATATTTTATAGACTCGCCAAAATTAGACCAATAAGGCGTATAAAATATAACGGTTACACTCACGTCACTTTAGTCACTTCGCGCGACATGTTTCGGAGAGCTTAGGTCTCCATCTTCAAGCACTAAGAGTGCTAATTTGAATCGGCCCGTACCGCACTGTTGCACGATGCGTTGCCGACTATAAATATTTAGTGATAGTATGTCTCACGAAAGTTTAAATTTAGTTTCCCATCAGGATTTAGGCCTCGTTTTCGTAAAAACTAGTCCCCACGGCAATTATTGGCACGTTAGTTACCGAGCGGACTCCAGGCCCCAATGACAGAACTGGAACTTGTCCGCCCTCGACTCATTCGCGTCAAGTGACGTAGCATTAAAAAAAAAATATTCAGAAACGCATAAGAAAACAAAACAACGATTAGGAGAAAGATTTAAAATTCAATATAATTTATACTGAATAGGGAATTAGCAACATTGGCAGTGTAATATCTAGTTGAAATTTACTAAGAAAAAGTATTTTATCATGTTCACTCTCTGAAGAACTAACGTGATTTATGACACGATTGACACATTTGACATATCTTATAATCTTATGTACCGACTCCGCTACAAAATTTATAGCCACCCATTTGATCACTGTAGTTGGTTACAATGCAAGCCAGAACTTGAATAAATGCCTAATGTTCCTAAGTGACAGAAATGAGACGATTAATTCCCATACTTTTATAGCTTTTTAAATGGTTAAACGAGAGGCGGCCTCAAACAGTAAACAAATACCATCGAAACAAATGCCCCGTCTGCACATACCGATTCTTTGTCCATCTCTCCCGTTCGACGCTAGTGCACGACCGACCGTGCCGCTTGGCGCACCTCCGCTGCGCGACCTCCCCTACCGGATCGATACCACGCGCCTACCGCGACAACCGTACCGAACCAACCCCCGTACACCCCGGCAAAATTACGTACGTCCAGCACTTTCCGTGTTATATACTAATCTAAAATTAGTACTTTCCACGTTCCGTACTAACCGTTCCAAATTTTGTAATTGGAACGCATGTCTTTTGTTTTTGTTTGTGTGCACAACGTCCGTGTTTTGTGAGCTTTAAGTCGTTTCGTTAAGAGCTACTATCGCGCGGCTGATTAGTATCAACTGTTTTTATAGACAGCCGGTGTAAATGCGTTTTTTCCCGATATGCAACTCTATTAATAGTGTATTAAAGTAGTATTTTGAATGGACATGCAGTGTTTGGTCTCGTTTGGTGGAAATGGCTCTATTTTGACTACTCAGTCACGTGTTTTTTTTTGTGAAGGAATATATACTGCAGTGGAAGGAATGCGCAATTAGCCGTCTCATAGTTTAGCACGTTGATTATTGACAAATAAACAATTAATTTGCTTCAATTCCCGGTTTTTCCAATAATACAACTAAAACAGTCCATATTTCCAAAACAGATATGAGATAACAGTTATTTGAAAGATCGAATGATAAGAACCCCAGAGGGAAATGAGAATATGAAAAGCGTCCCCCAGCCGCGCAGTTATATTAAAATCTATTCATTTGGCTGTAAATGGTTGTAGATTGCGGCTTTTCCTTCAATGAGTATTATATTTAGTCCCTTCATACTAGTATTTTAGACTGTAAAATACTAGGCTTTTGAATGTGTGTAAACAAAAAATCATAAACAAAATAACGTTGCCATTTTCATTGCTCTTGAGAGTACCTACATTGAGTATCACCGAATTTAGCCCTCTGTTTACGTAGTTGCTGTATTAACAATTTCGCAACCGGGCAAAATTTTGAACAATACCCCAGAAACCGACAGAACCCGCCAGGCGGGCTAAGACGCGCAACGCAATGCCGCACGCCGCGTGCCCGGCATCTGAGCAAACATTACGAGTGCCTACCAGGCGGGTTCTCGGTTGCGAAAGTGTTAACACTTAATAAAATTAGTTTTTTCTGTGTATATGTACGTACTAGTACGTAGGTTGAATCGATTGGTAGTACTGATGGATCTGACATACAGGATGTAAGAAAAATACTGGAGATCCGTTTAAAGGCATAATTGGTATCGTATTGAGAGTAAGAAAAAGTAGCAGATAAATTTTTTGGACGCGAAATAAAAAAAAATGTGTACGGGACACGTCCACGTCGTCCCAGCCGGCCAAATCTCCATATTTTTTTTTTTGCGAGAAAATTTTTTTTCCCAATTTTTCATAATTATGATACGATACTATTAATTAATATAAATATAAAATTAAAGGGATCACCGGCATTTTTGTTACTGCGTGTTTGTGTGTATACCCTGTTTTATTGGTTTTTTTATCACATTCAGTGTGAAGTGTAGCGGGTCAAGCTTGCACCGTGCAGGGACCAGCATAATAGGCATGATGGCACATGTTGAATTATGCAATAAAATTAAGTTGATAGGATGCAAAATGATCAATATATCCAACTAAAGTGAAAATTTATAAATTCTATTGAAATGGCTCAAAGATATCAAACTGCAAAATTTCTAACGTTTACGATTTTTTTAAGTGCGAAATTAAAAAAAAAACAATGATACCATTAGATTTTTAACATTTTACTATAAAATAAATTGTATAGCAACCATATACATAAACGCAACATTTCACTGTAAAAATAGCAATTTCATATTATTTCCATACTTTAAACAGGGCGACTATGTGATCGTGACGTCACTTTTGCACGTCATTTTGTTAGGAGCGTTTTGAGAAACAAATGCAAATCTCGGACTTTAAGTCTCATTTCTGATTTTAGTGATGCTTAAACGCAATTGGCCCCATATAGACATTTGATCCTCACAACAAAACGAATCGATTGAAAAAAATTCACCATGCCTATTCTCGTAAGGCCCAATCTGTTTTTTGAATAAGTGAAATAACGGCCTAGTGTCCTAAAAATCACTGCACCGATGCAATTAAAACTGCAAGAAGCCATGCGCTTAGCGAGGGATAGAAGCCTATGGAGGAACCTGGTCTTCAATAGAAGGACATGATGTCACGATCCTCAGCTCTGGGGAACGACTAATGATGATGATGATGTCCTAAAAATAGCACATTATACTTTGAATTTTCAGCTTTACGACCATTAGGCCTTACGAGGTTAAGTCAAGACCTGTAGCGTAGTATATTAGTATGTTTTAGTCGTTTTAGATACGAATTAAGACTACACTAGCTTTCATTTAACTATATGATTTCGGATAAAAGGAGTCCTTGGCAACCGTTGGTTCGTTGGGTGGACGACATTCGGAAGATCGCAGGTCACTTCTGGATGAGATTAGCTCAGGACCGGAACAAATGGCCTACTGGAAGAGAGGCCTATGCTCAGCAGTGGGCGACAAATGGCTAAACTATTAAAAATATTTATAACGGGTTACTCACGCAATTTAAGTGGATTTGTACCAGCGCGCTCCGTCGCGGAAGGCCGCTCGTGAAAATGATCATTGTAAATTGATCGAAACATGTCGAGCAAAAATCGACTTAAATTACGTGAGTAACCCGTTATAAATATTTTTAATATGTTACAGTCTCACGAAAGTTTTATAGTTAAAATGTCTAAACTGATGGTGATGATATAGTACGTACACATATAATATTTACTTACTCTGCCAAGGACGGACGTTAGTTTCTTATAAAACTTTGTAGCGACGTCACCCTGAGAACAACCGATGCGTTTTTCTCACTGCAATCGATCGTGTGTCGCCTCTAAACAACATACGGACTGTGTGCAATGTTCTCTTACGGAGTTTTAATGTTAAGCGGTAACAGCCGTTATAAAGCTATTTAGCGTTGTAAAACGGGAAGCGGTGTGAGGAATAGCGGAAGATTGCCATTGTATAGTCTTAGTTTTTTATTTGTACGAGTAGAGAGTATACTACGTAACGATCTATTCAGAATTAGGAACTAAGTAAGAAATCCTAAAGATAATTAAGTAACTATAACGTCTATAACTTAAATGACTATCTACGTAATCTGAGGGCCTACCACGAGTGAAGTTTTTCCTCTCTGTTGCACTTGTGTGTACGTATAATCAAAAGTGCGACAGAGTCAAAACTTCGTTTGTGGTTCACGGTGGGCCCTTTGATATTCTTTTATTTTTTATTATCCAAAACATTTACTGCACGATAGTTGGTACTATGCACTGTGTAATTCATAATTCATAACTAATGCATATTATAAATATATACCTTACAATAAGCCTATAAAACATTAAGGTACTTTGTAGTAGTACAGTCGCCATCAGATATATAGGAGCGGCCAAGGTGGTCACAAATATCTGAACGCCTCTTGTCAAAGCGATAAAGTGCATGTTCAGATATTTTTGAGTACCTGGGCTGCTCCGATATATTTGATGGCGACTGTACCGTTGGAAAGCTTGAATTTTTTCGTGTGCGTTTCGGTTTCGTTTCTTTATTCAACGGCTAAGGACACCCAGTGTATGTTATATTATAATTAGAATATTTTGGCAGTGTGGGATCACAAGTTTTCTTATTAGACCAAGTCACGTACAACACAAGAGGGAATGAGAGTCCTTGTGGAGTAGGCCTTGTGGTCGATCCGCTGGGCTTTCGGAAACTTGGACCGATTTAGCTTTGTAATTAGAGATTGGACATGGCGCATTAAATAATTTTCAGTCACATGTTTCATTTCAACTGCCGATGGAGATTTTTTTTAAGTATATTTTGAATAGACGTTGCAAGCGCTGGTGCCTTGGCGGTAAGACGTCAGACTTCTAATCCGAAGGTCTCGGGTTCAAACCCCGGCTCGTACCACTGACTTTTTCGGAACTTATGTACGAAATGTCATTTGATATTTACCAGTCGCTTTTCGGTGAAGGAAAACATCGTGAGGAAACCGGATCTGAACCCACCAAGGCCTAGTTTCCCCCCTGGGTTGGAAAATCAGATGGCAGTCGCTTTCGTAAAAACTAGTGCCAACGCCATTTCCTAGGATTAGGTTGCCGAGCGGACCCCAGGCTCAATAGATAAAAAAGCTGGGACAAACGCTAGGAGGAAGAGAGAGATTTTGTATAGACGTTATATGTCTATACGTTGTCACACATTTGTGTCGACTGTACTAAACGTACAAAAAAAATATGTTTTTACTGTTATATTAATGTAGAAACAATCTCTTAGAATTTAAACAAAGACATTTTTACGAAAACTTTCCTTTATCTGTCAGAAGAATTTTAATAACGATAGCTGCCTGGCATCATAGACTAATTAACCCAAGACCCCGCATAGCCGGACGACCCCCGCTGCCACGCTCGAAGTAATTTCACTCTATAGTGAGACACTAATATTGGAAGTGATAGTAAACATTGTACTCCTCCATGGCAACCATTAATGTCTGACTCTCTCTTATGCCCCACGGATGAATCGCGCGTTCCCTGTCTAGCATTGCGAGTTCCCCTCACGCATCCCTTCTTTTTGGCAGCTTAGGTTTCAAAGAAATAACGCGCTAAGCTAAGGCATATGCCTGGCATTTATTTACATGTGGGCTAGCACAATTTAATGCGCTTATTCTTATTTCTAATTGTACGTACCTACAATAGGTACAATAGGTCTCCGATTTATATACCGGAATTACGAGTAATGTCATTTGGTTGTGCACGCTAAAAGATATACTTAAACACGTAATTTTGTATTAAGCAGAACGTCTGCTAACGATACCACAATAAGGGTAAGACTTCTTCGGCAGATGTCGCTAGGCGTCCCCCTAAGGCGCATAAAGGATATAGTAGAGAAATTCGCAGTCATCAGATAAGTCTCAGTAGCTCAGTTGGTCAGAGCGATGGGCATGTATCCCAGAGTCGCGAGCTTCTCGCCTGAGGCAGTCAGGCAGAGGATTTTTCTACTTTTCTTTTATTTCTAAACGTGTGAAATTGTTAATGATAAATTTCTACAAATCTACATTTATATTTACAGGCACATTTAACACCGCTATGGGTGGAAACTATTTTTTTGCTATTATCGCGAATAAAAGCAATTAAAAAACAATTACCTTTAAAGACGTGACCTTTTCCACTCTAATCCCTACAGAGATCTCAATGATGGCGCGTACCACAAACTAAGCAAAACCAAAACGTGATAGTAAATAATAAGTCAGTCAGTCAGTCAATAACAAAACAAAACCAAGTGCATTTACGTAAAATGACTGAGCCGATCTAGGCGTGGACTAGTCTGTGATGTTTTAAGTGAAGTTTTCTAAGAAGAACATGATCCGTGCTCTGACATCCAGGAGGTGGTCGCTACGGCGCGATAGTGGAAGGTGAGATTATTCATATTATAAATAGATTCTGACGAATTTTGGAGCGTAAACAATATTTTTTTTAGTAGTCAACTAGGAACCCTTATAGTTTCACCATGTCCGTCTGTCTGTCTGTCTGTCCGTCAGTCCACGGCTCACATGGTTAGTACTAGAAAACTGAAATTTGGTATGAGTATGTATTTAATCACGCCGACAACGTGGTAAAACAAAATCGGATAAAATATTATATTTAGGGTACCTACACATGAAGTGGGAGATTTTTTTTTCGCTCCAACCCTATCGTGTGGGGTGTCGTTAGATAGGTCTTTCAAAAAGAATAAGGGTCATCTAAATTTCTTTTTGGATAAAACTTATACTTTCGTAAATAATAGTAGGTACATTCTGGTACATCTTCGTCGTGCACTGTTAATTTCGTCAATTAATTTCATGTGTTAGGTAAGTGAAGCTGTTTAAGAAGAGACCATGATTCTCTATGACTGCCAGACGAAATGGTCGTTGCGGCGCGATAGTGGATTGAAAAATGGAGGAACCTAAACATGTTTTTCGCATGCACAAATCAACAATGAGTTTTGAAAGGGTCGGTAACGCGCATCTTACACCCCCGAGTTGCAGGCGTCGTTTTTAGTTTTTCCATGGCCGCTTACCATAAGGCGGGCTTGTATGATTCTTTGTGGTGACAAATCAATCCCTATCAAACCCTAGAATCTAAATGGTCACGCACTGTGCGGTTTCAGAGGGATATCCTCCTGCGAACTGCGGCGTCTGTGGCATACCACAGCCGGTGCGTTGGCAGAATCCCAGAAGCTCGTAAGCTTCCTGACGAGATTTTCTCGAGGGACTGCAGTCTGGGATTCTTCAAAAGGGAAGTGTACAGTCGCCATCAGATATATCGGAGCGGCCAAGTTGGTCAAAAATATCTGAACAAAGCCTCTATTGTCATGGCGATAAAGTGCATGTTCAGATATTTTTGAGTACCTTGGCCACTCCGATATATTTGATGGCGACTGTACAGGATTTTAAAAGGGTCTGCAATCCAAAAAAATATAGTGGGGATAAATGCACAAATTAACGTACAGAACGTTTAAAAAAGCATGTCTTTGGACATGTCAAATCCACATAATAAAATAAAAAATACTATGTAGGATTCCAAAACAACAGTCAGTTGGGAGCAATTACTTATAACCTGTAGGTTTATTTTCGCAATTCCTTGCTGAACACAAATTGTATGAATACTCTAACCATATACTAAATATCTCTATACTCCGCTTAGCGCGTTATTTCTTTGAAACCAAAGCTGCCAAAACCGAGGGGTGCGGGAGGGGAACCGAGCGATTGCCGCGCTGTCATTGATGAAATCAGTGACACCTGAACGTCAAAATAAAATGCACAGCTGGTCGCTAGTGATGTGACGCGATCGATAAATTCTCAATTTATATCGATGATATGTCAAGTATTTATATTTGGACTACTGATATATGTAATAAAGAACGGGACACACAATCAGCCTAAAAAACGGTCCCACGAAAGTGTTTTAAGAACGAATCGTTTCTGAGTCAGTTTTACAGGCTTTAGTCATTGACAAAACGGACCGGTTACAAATTTTCACGAGCCATGCCATATTTTCGGTGAAATTCTTTGAGACTGTACCTCTACTATGTTCTAACTCAATGGTTTGCAAAAAAATTGTGAAAATCATCACTCCGTCAGCACATTGAAGTAATTTGGGCCGTATTTTTAATAATTTTGCTCCATATTATATAACTGGAACATTATTTGATAATGTTAGAGATAACATGTCACTGTCGATAATATCTGAATAAAAACGTGTCACATCACTAATTCATTCTATGCAGTGGCAGGCAATGCTAGACAGGGAACGCGCGATTGTTCCGTGGTGCATAAGAGAGAGACAAACATTAATGGCTGCCATGGTAACACACTATGTTGACTGTCACATCCAATAATTACAATTATATTTAGAGTCTGTCCGAAAAGACAAGTGTCGTAGAATGTATGAGCTTCCTTATAAACTACGACACTTCTCTTTCCGAACAAATTTTAATAGGTAATTAAGATAAAAAACGGTTTACCAGTGAAATGAAATGCCAAAATTTTGCAGACCAGCAGGCCTATGATGGCAGATTTTATCAGCGGATAAGTTGATATAAACCTGATAAAATGACAAACAATGAAGGCAACCTGTCATTTTATCAGGTTTATATCAACTTATCCGCTGATATAGGCCTACAGATGTTATAGTGTTTCTGCGTCACAATTAAATGCTCAGAGAAATAAACCAATGGAGTGGTAATTGTCAGGCGTCCCCCCTCTGCCAAAAGTACAAGACCACTGGTCGTAGCGCTTATATAAAACTAGTTGTCATTATGTCATTCATTGTCATTGTTATGACAGGTTAGGCTACTTACACTTAAAAGATACTCCGTGGGTTAGGCAGAGACCCATTCGGCATACAGCCATAATTGTAAAGCATTGCTCTGTTGAAAAAGCAGTGTGTCTGTGTGTGTGTTGTTATTAAATTATTTCTAAACGTATTTTAATCGACTTTTAAATTATTCAAATTACATATTATTTTTAATCATTAACAAAAATGAAAAGATTAACGTCAGTACTTCAAAGGTAAAACACATTCACACGCATAGCTTTTTAAATTATATATGTCGTCGAGGACCGCCGAGGGCAGGGCTGTAAGGTGGTTTGGAACTCAAAAAACTGACACTATCAGGATAAACTAGCCTATAGCACATTACGCACGGTAATGAAATAAAACATAAACACCGGTTTAACAACTGTATTGAAATCAAATCTTTTAAAACCGTATTATGGGAAGGGCAATAAACTACTACTGGTTCGGAAAGGAGCCCCAACTGAGAAGAACCAGCGTAAGAAAATCAGCGTATGTGTGCTTGTAGTACGGCACAATAGCTGAAATTTGTCTATGGTCTCAAAAATACAGCTACCATAAACAAATTTCCGTTTTAATAGACAAATTTCAGCTAGTGTGCTGAATTCCGCACTGAAATCCGCTCTAATGTGTGGCGCCCCTTAAGTGAAATATACTTGTAGATTCTTGAAATAACGATATTCCTGTTTAGAAATTAATTCGTTCCTTTATTTTCACCATACATTTTATGTAGCATTTTAATTTTGTATGGATTATACCTTATTTATTATAAGGTACGGTATACACACTTATCCCCTTACGAGTAAATAGGCACTTTTAATTTCTGACTCTGGTATCACTATACCTAACGGGTAAGTTTTAGTGATGGGACAGCACAAAAATAAATATCGATATTAACATTAGCAGTATGTTATACTTTTTATTTATAATAGAAAATGAAGAAGAGATAATAGAAATAAAAACACAAATTAGAAACAGATGCCCATTATAATCAAAATATCAACTGCGAAGGACTCTGGAACATCACGATATCGCTAGTGACTGATTCATCATTGTTCATTACAGTGAAAAATTCACTGAGGTGGATAGAGGAACGTCTAGTGTAATTGGAAGCACATTGGAACGGTAACCTAAACACGTGGGTTCGAATCCCGTGATGTTCCAAAGTTCTTTGCAGTTCAATGTTTCATTGTAATAGTTATTTGTTTCCAATTTGTAGTATTTTCCACTAACTTTAAAAGCAAATACACATCAAAATATTAAATTGATAATATAAAAGTTATTCTAAATCAGCTTGCAAGATTTGTCCTGAACAAATAGATAAACTAACTTACATAGAATACTAACATTGTAAGTAATATGCTGGTAGAAAAACTTGATATTTAATCACAACTTAACATTATAATTATATCAATAGCTAAACCTTATACTTGGTAAATAAACAAAAATATATAACTAACCTACGATCAATGTTTCTCTGCGTCCGTAGGAAACACCTTAGACAACCCTACACGTAATCCCTGGGTGGTGCTAAAAGAGTTACAAACTTGGCAGCTCTACTGTCCTACCTGGACCTCGCAGCACTCACTGGATTTTCTTCATCATCTGCTTTCCCACTACCCTAGGGAAGAAATGCCTATCTATATCCAGTGACATGTAGGCATACGATAAAATGTGACATTTTCAAGTCAAAGGTACATCATTATCGGTTGTCAATAAGGCGTTACCATAAAAAAATAATTTAGAAATTAACTCTATTAACAACCGACAATGATGTACCTTTGACTTGAAAACGTCATAAATATCGATACTTAAATATATTATTATCGACGCGTTCCTCGCACTGTGTACGTTTACTTAAAGATGACATTATCTCGTTCACGGACAGGTTGTCTGTGTGTGTGTTTATACTTGTGTGAGTATATTTTATGCTAGTGTTTGATAATTTTATCGTGTGCGTGTGTAGCGACGTCAATGGAAAATGCATTAGTGTTAACAGTATTTGTGTGCGTTTCCTCGTCCCCCGCGCCGAAATTGGCAGACTTTTTCTGATAGAAATTAGTGCGCGTCTCGCATCCGGTTGGTTTAATAATCAAAGATTAAATGCAACAATAATGCGTTTTAATGCCGCAAGCAAGCGATGTTACATACAGGACTGAAAGGAAAGACAACTTTCTCTCTCGCACCGTCGAGTGAAGCGACTGTATGCGTGGCAGCGGGGTTCGCCCGGTTATGCGGCGTCTTGGGTTATTAGTCTATGACTCTAACGAATGCATGCAAAACTAAAACAGCATAGCGGTATTTCCACAATCGCGTTTATGAAGACCAACGGTCCAAAAGGTCCCTGCGGAGCGCTATTAGTAGGTAGTAGTAGGACGTAGAGCTTGGAACGGAGTTTCCGTTCTGATAGAAGTATACAGGTTGAAATCAAAAACGTGATACAAGATGCAAGATACTCAAACCTTAATCTATTCATAATTTTAAACAACTTTTACTATGGGGTAAGTTTTCAAAAACAAAAAATAAAACATTTTTAATTGTTTTCATATACCTATCCTTCACGTTTTCTATGTAACAGCTGGTTTTTTTTTGCATAGACAAAATTGACCCCTTAGTAAAAGTTGTTCATAATCATAATAGATTTAGGTTTTATTATCTTGTTTGTTACACTTTTTTTTTCAACCTGTGTAAAGAGCGTATAGCTAATAGCGCTATTACTTTTACTAATATGTATTACAGTAAAAAAAATCGATTAAATTGTAATAAACATTTTTTGAACGCGCATTTTTAATAGCAAAGCAATAGCATGGTGTATGAAATGCTACCCAGGTTTTTTTAGTACGAAAAAACCCGGGTAATACCTGATAACCCGAGTTTTTTCATACTATTTAATAAAACCCGGGTCCCGCGGATTCCTATAAAATACCATAATTACGTAAGATATAGAACGAACTCTGTAGTCTTCTAAATCTAAGACACATAGAAGTCCTCCTTTTGAACTTGGTTAATAAATAGTAGACAGCTCTAAGGTTTGGCACCAAATGTCAATGATAAAATAGTTCATTATAACAAAATTGCCAGCAAAGGTCATTCCATTCCATTAACAATGCCAGCCCCAAATTGAATTCCTTTAAATATTTTGTTATCTCCCGTGATCCAATTATCCCCGGTACCTCACCGTTATTTTTAACCACTTTGTGTTTGGCGAATGTCAAAGGTCATGATGAGATCGTCAAGTATCCCCCAGTCTTTTCGGTTCACCCACTCAGGTTTTATCTTTGGTTAGGTTTCACGTTTTAAAGTAATTTTTATTACTGTTAAAATAGTGTAAACAAATTACCATATTGTATAATGTATAGCTTACATTTTCTGCTATTTCGTAAATTTATATCCTGCGTTTGATCCCGTTAAAACGTAAACTTAAGTATCGTTCAGTAGAAAAGTTGTATAAACTTCACCTCGTTTAATGTTACTTGCGCTCGTTTTGTTTGCTTTTATACTTTTATGTAGACAATAGAAGTAGAGATGTTTAGAGTGCTTTTAAATGGTATCCGATTACGTCAGACGTGTGTTTGTTATCATTGTTAGATTTTTCTTTGATGCCATTTATTTGATAACGTTTTCAGCTCCAGCATTCACGTTCGCTTTGACGCTTTAGAGTGCCTGGCAAACTGAGAGCAAGGTCAACTTAAAAAAACAAATGGAAGATTCACTTCTAGTCTTCATAGTTTGCTAACGCCGATTTCCTTCACCGAAAAGCGATTGGTAAATAAAAAATGAAATGAATGACATATGTTCCGAGATAGTCAGTGGTACAGTCGCCATCAAATTTATCAGAGCGGCCATAGTACTCAAAAATGCCTCGACATTCACATTATAGCCTTGTCAATAGTAGCGTTGTACAGATATTTGAGACCACGTTGGCCGCCCCGATATGTATTCGCGCCTACAATGAAGCAGAAGAAGTAGCCTAGCGAGCATTAAGTTGGGGCTAGACGGCATACAACCAAAGCCCTCTGCCACGAGACCTTGACAGGAAACAGAAATTTTAAACCATGTAGCCAGTGGTTGCTACCAAATTCTACATTCTACATGACATTGATAGAAGCGGTTGGATGGTTGTCAGCCATGTAGCCGCTCGCTTCAACAACTCGCTCGACTTCATTGTCAAGAGACCACAAGAGAGTGTTTGAACCGAGCCGGAACCCGAGACCTCCGGATTAAGAGTCAGACCGTCTTACCGCCAGGCTACTAACGCTTCTACACACTTAAGGGGCTGACAACAGCTACATTCCCTCCCTATCTTTTTCAGCGCGACTGAAAGAGAAACACTGTGTTACGATTAGTATGGGAGCTCATTGCAAATTTTGCAAAATGATGAATTAAAAAACAACTACGCATTGATTGAGAAGAATTAAAAAAAACTACGCATTCATTGAGAAATATAAAATAACGAAGTTTTTAGTAATAGTGTGGTGGAATTTTGATCTTAGTTACACACGTATATGTCAAGAAACTAAAGATATAGGGTAAATTGCTAATTACTGGCCATTTTACTACCTGGCTTGCTTAGAATGTGTATTGTGATTCCCTGTAAAGTGATATCGCTCATATTATGATTTTTAAGGGAAGAAGTGAATGTTGAATAATTATAACAAGTGTTTACTAGACGATAATTTATTTATTTCCTGAAACATGTATTTTTTTTATCGGACTTTACTTTTAACCTAGTTACTAGCCACTATTTACAATACTAGCCACTTTTTTTCAATTACTGGCCACTATGTTTTTAATTTTAATTATAATAGACACGTAGGTATCCAACAAAATAAAATATTAACATAGGTAAATTAACAATGAAAAGATTATTCTCTTACCTTTTGTGATCACATTTACTACAATGACATAGGTAACGCCATTAGTCAAATTTATAACAGATATTCGTAATTTGAAATGCATGTACGCTAATAGAAAAAATAAGCAACTAGCCAGTTCGATTGCTCGTCAAAGTCAAACTCATTTTATTGTGAACTCTTACGTTAATCGAAGGATATAATACTTGATTAATTACTTGAGATAGTGCTGTTATCAGGTGGTTTACTTGAAGTGTGGGGATATATTATAGAATTCTTAACTTAATCATTTTAGTATAATGTGGCCAGTAATTGGGGGGTGGCTAGTAATTGGCGATGTACCCTACAAACTGTTTAAAGCTAATTTTAAGATTTAACTTTGGAATTATTTTCTATCGAGCCGATTTTGTCCAATCGTGTATCGGAATTAACGAAGTTCTTCCAAATATAATGAATATTAACGTATATTTTTTTACTATATCTAAACAAGTAGTTATAGCTAAAAAACTGTTTAAGTAAAGTCAATTTGAAGGTCATTGGATGTTGTCAGCCTTTTAAGAGTGTTTCTGGTAATAGCACTCCTAAAATATAGAGGTCACCCTCGCAGTAGCACTATAAATCATAAATATAGTTCCACATTATTTGGTCTTTTCGCACTAATTTGTGTTCACAGTTTTGACCGACATTTTTTAGTGCCCTGACTCATGTAATGGTCGGATGAAGTGGGTTCATAATTCGAATGTTAACCGTTATTTAGGTTTTTTATTTGTACACACGAGGTTTGATAAGACCTGGAATAGAGAATAGAATAGGAAAATTGTTCAGCGTGCAAAAATCATGACTTGTATTAATTTCTTTACTCGGTGTTAGCAGACTGTATGGCCGTTATTAGTTGTAGTTAATGAAACAATATACGTAAAAGTAAAATCGGGAGGACGTCTTCAGACAAACCCGGAGAAAAGAGATAAACCAACGAAACGTACAAATATATACACCTACGAAATAGTACGAACATATGTAGGAGTATACTTAGACAGACAGGTACAGTCACGGAGCCTGATTGTTGGGCCACTTGCCATTGTTCGTAATTTAGCCGTGTTATGAATGACCGATGTTACCGACTAGCTGTCAACTGTCAGTTACATCGGTCATTTATTACACGGCTATATAAATTAAGAACAATTGCAAATGGCTCAACAATCCAGGTTTGTGACTGTACAGTCAACAGCAGAATTTACTAAGTAGCCAGGTATTTTGAACACCTCACCTGCTGACCTACTTCTAAATTCTTGGGTAGATTTTTTTAACTCAAATTCTAGCAATAATGGCGTAAGCGACAGCCGCCAAATGGCACCTTTTGATGTAGATGGTCACATCAGGTCTAGTTAGCACTAAACAAAGTTCGCACAGAAAAAGCGGCCCCTTTAGCTCATCATTCCGCAAATTGGCTATGACGACGCTATACAGGGTGATCAATACAAATGGGTCAGTAGGGAGAAGTCAGAAACTATGAGAGATAGCGACATCTGTTCTTAGGAACCATGGCTTCGATTTTAGATTTAATAATAATGGCATTCAATTTTTTAAATATCTCTCACACATAACCGGTAATCGGATCTGGTCGAAGTCTCTGTAAACAATGTTAGGTATAAATTGACCAGGTTCTATTCTCGGTTATGTATGAGAGTTTAAAAAAAGTTTGAATGTCATTATTATTAAATCTAAAATCGACGCCTCTCATAGTTTCTGACTTCTCCATACTGACCCATTTGGATTGATCTTTTTATCAGGAACGCGTGGAGGTATCAAGCTGAAATTTTTATCAAATACTCAGGTCTACTGTCCCTTGGAACTGTGAAAAAATCAAACTTCTAAGCCAACGCAATCAAAAGATACAGCCGTTTATGCCGCAAATTTTCGAAACTCGCAAGGGAATCAAACCTATAGGGTACTTCTGGGGACTCAGAATCTTGAAATTTGGTACGAAGCAACGTCTTATAGCACAGATAAAGGAAAAAAAACCGGCCAAGTGCGAGTCGGACTCGCGCACCGAGGGTTCCGTACAAACCTGTAGGTATATAAGTAAAAGTTCACCCATTGCGTTGACATAGAAAATTGATTTTGTTACAGCTTAAAGGTATTATAGACCTGAGTATTTGATATGAATTTCAATTTAATACCTCCACGCGTTTACGAGAAAAAAGGTAGTAAGTTTAAAATTAAAAAAAAAATTTTCTTTGTATGATTTTACTAAAAATGTCTTCTTTTTGTAATTTTTCCATTGTCTATGCTATATGACGTTGCTTCGTGCCAAATTTCAAGTTTCTGAGTTCACGGGAAGTACGCCGTAGGTTTTGCGAGTGGCGAGAAACTCTAAAATTTGCAGCATAAACGACTGTATCTTTTGATTGCGTTGGCTTTTAAATTTGATTTTTTCACAGCTCCAAGGGACAATAGACCTAAGTATTGGATATAAATTTCAGCTTGATACCTCCACGCGTTCTTGAGAAAAATGGTCTTGACAGACAGACAGACAGACGGACAATAAAGTGATCCTATAAGGGTTCCGTTTTTTCCTTTCGAGGTACGGAACCCTAAAATTGCGAAAACCGTAATTTTTTTGGTACATCATATAAAAAAAATATTTTTAATAATTTTAAAGTTACTACCCCTATATACCTACAGGTTTGTACGGAACCCACGGTGCGCGAGTCCGACTCGCACTTGGCCGGTTTTTTTGGCACATTAAATGTATCCATATTTTCACACGTGACTGTATATACAACTGTTATGTATAGATCAAGTATAGATTAAGTAATTGTTAATGTAAATTGAATAGTGCCTTTAACGCCGACTGTACTCTTCTTGCAAAAGTCATCTACTGCACAACAACTTTAACAAATCCTACGACAATGAGCTTCCAATATGTTATCACACAGTTCTTATGACCACCTATGTAATATGCAGGATGTCTGTGCAAGGTGTAAAAAAATAGTGGTGATCCGTTTAAGGCTTAGAGAAATAAACCCGGATGGAGTAGCCATGTCTGTCATTTTCTATACAAAAAAAGTCTGCCGATTTTTGCGGGGGAGGGGATCGTCAAATGTATGGCTGTACGTAACGTACAAATAGCTACGTTAGGTAAACGTCAGTCCATACATGTATTACATGTGTATGACAACTGGTCATATGTTTTCGGCAGAGGGGAACGCCTGTCAATGGCGACTCCGGTTGGTTAAATTTCTCTAAAGTTAGGGGCATAATTGGTATCGAATTCTAATTATGAAAAACAAAGAAAAAAATTTTCACGCGAAAAAATAATGTGATTTTGTATGGAGGGTTGGCCGGCTGGGATGACGTGTCCCATTGTGTTGGAAGGATAAGCTTTATTTTTTTTTTCGGGAAGAAAAATCGTATATTTACTGAATACTAAATTCCATTTACTCGCCAAGTAAAATCTTTCATTCCGTTACGATGTCGTCATTTATAATATATCAGTAATGGCAATTTTGGCACAACAATGTTTTTGCTACGTCAGTTGTTTATGGTTTGTCAATAAGACAACTCAACCTTGACCTTTTATTATATTTTTGTTGTTTTTATGTTTAACAGGCGGCTTAGCATAACATGCGTTGTCGCCAGCGATTTTATACTTTGAGTCGCGCCTGAAGAATGGAGAGTCGCGCGACAATGTAAGTCATGCTAGCAGGGCTGATAGGTTAAATTAAAGTGGGACTAGGCTGGTCATGTCTATTGCATGCCGATTGTGTTGTAGGCTAAGACACTGAGTGGCAACCCGACAACTCAAATCGAGGATCTGGCAGATCCCACCGGCGATAGCGAGACGAGCTTGACTCCTTTCTGAGAGCATGGCTACTATAGCCAGAGACTGCTCAGGATATGAAGCAAACCTCATCTGCGTCTTATAGAACCAAAAACACAAAAAGAGGGAGAGCCGTTGTGTATCTTGTAGGATATATTGTCAAGAAAAAGATAAAGCTATACGAGTATAATATCCATTATGATACAAGTGTGCTAAGTTGATCGTTACATTCGAAGCGATATTGTGCGCACGAACACATGTGAGTGCGCAAAAGGAAGCTGAGCTATGTAATGATCAAGCACACGCGTTTCATACGACGTTTTTCAACACGCTTGCAAGGAAATAACAGAATAGTGTAATTAAGAACTTGCGATAAATACATTCGTTGACAGAATTTTTACAGGATAGAGGTACTTACGAACCTAAGATAATTAAGTTTAACTAACCTTTTTTGTGATGTTATTGACTATCTGGAACTCTTTTTCAAAACATTTCATAAAATTAAACACTTCACATGTATTGTCCAATAAATACTTCCTTTCTAAAATCCTTGAACGCCTTGTCCACCAGCAACTGATATCATTTTTGAACAGAAACGAACTCATGAACACCTTTCAGTCTGGTTTCCGAACAGGTCATAGTACGACTACTGCTCTCGTGAAAATAACAGATGACATTCGGTCTGGCATGGATAACAGGGAAGTCACTGTACTGTCTCTGTTAGATTTCAGCAACGCATTTAATACTGTCGATTTCCAAATTTTGCTTGGGATATTACGCTCTATTAACATATCTCCTGCGGTGATTGCTTGGTTTCAAAGTTATTTAAAAGGTCGTCGGCAGCGCATAAAGGTGGATTCATCCCGGTCTATATGGTGCAACACATTAGCCGGCGTTCCGCAGGGTGGTGTGCTGTCCCCTCTTCTTTTTTCCATATTTATAAATTCCATCACACTAAATATTTCTTCTTCTTATCACCTTTATGCCGACGATCCCCAAATTTATTCCCAGGGTACTCTTAGCGATTTCTTAGGTTATTCGCTCAATGAACTGTGACCTGGAGTGCATCTCTAATTGGAGCAAACGTTACGGACTTAAAGTTAACCCTGCTAAAACCCAGGTCATTGTCATAGGTAGCCCTAAACTCATACCTAGGATTGACTATTCGCAACTACCAGCTATGGCTGGTACGTTTGATGGTACTCTAATTCCATACTCCAATCGGGTAAAAAATCTTGGGGTCATAATGGATGAACATTTAAATTGGATACCACAGATAGGTGAGGTTAGCAGGAAGGTGTTTGCTTCGGTGCGTTCTCTTAGCAGACTTCGCAACTTTTTGCCTATCGCCACAAAAATTGCGCTAGCTCAATCACTCCTTCTTCCCTTATTAGATTACGCTGACATAAGCTATCTTGACGTCTCTGAGGACCAGCTAAATAAACTCGAGCGACTTCAAAACCTGTGCATAAGGTTCATATTTGGTTTGCGCAAGTACGACCATGTCTCTCACTTTCGTTCCCAGCTCAAATGGCTTCCTATTCGTCTGCGCCGTGATTCTCACGTTCTTATCCTCCTCTATAGATTGCTCTTCAATCCTGCAACACCTCAATATCTCAAAGAGCATTTTAACCGACTCTCTTCTATCAGAGCGTCGCAAAAGCACATTCTTGCTACTCCATCATCTTCTACCAAATTTTACAGAAGCTCTTTTACCTTTCGGGCCGTTCGATTGCGGAATGCTTTGCCAGTAGATATAAGATGTGCTAAGTCTCTTACCATTTTTAAGAATCTGTTGAAACAACATTACCTATCGCTCCCTTAGGTTGCCTTTTATTTATTTATATGTGTATTATATGTATGTGGGTATATGTATGTATTTTTATTTAGTACCTATATGTGTATTTAAGCTTGAAATTAAGATGTTTGTGTTATTTTTCTCCCTTTTGTTATTTGTGCACTACCATGTTCCTAACTCTTATTTCTAAATCTCCTACTACCCAAAGGTTGTCTGGTAGAGATCGCTTTTTAGCGATAAGACCGCCTGTTGCTACCTAAGTTAAGTGTAAACTTTTTATTGTTTTAATTTTTTATTTTATTTTCGGTGCAATAAAGAATATATTATTATTATTATTAAATACCTAGAGTATTTTTTCCTACGTATTAGATTTTTATGACACATTTTACTTGTATGTATGACAATTTTAATGTGTATTACGAGTAATATAATGATTCTTTTTCACTATTAGGATTGTATGATTTGTATTCTATCGTAAATATGTATATTTTGTGTATATTTACTAATTTTTTACTTTTTTAGAATGCAAACTCCGATTAAATTACAACGATTCGTCAGCGTCAACATACAACTTGATAATCTTGGTCATAAAAAAGAAAAAAAATAGCAAAAAAAAACAAAGATCCCGACGAATTGATAACCTTCTTCGAAATCTTGAAGTCGCTTGAAAAGTAAAGTCGTCTGTCGAATGACTTGCAATTGATGTAAAAAAAAATCAGCAGGGAAAGTCCCTATACAACAGCGAATTCGTAACTGAAATAGCGGGCCACGTTATTGCAGCTTCATGTTGTAAATATTGTCGTAAAAGCGCTGATAAGGGCCATAACCCTGACGATTAACATATTAATGTCGAAGTAAATTTTCATGTGTCGGGTTGAGCGCTTTTACGGTAACGTTAAAGTTTTAGTTTCCGGAAAATATATGAAAAAAAAAACAAGCTTTCGCCTGGCCTTGGTCCGCGTTGAAACTTTAACATTTTGACCCCATAGGGCAGGGCTTCCCAACCAGTGTGGCGCGCCCCACTAGGAGGGGGCGTAAAACCTCGGCCACACACTCGACGAGCGGCGTGGGAAGTAGCGAGGGAAGTAGGCAGAGACATAGTGTGGCCGCGCTACTCGTCATGCCGCTCGTCATGCTTCTCGACATGCCCACCGCTCCCTATTTTGTCGGTTTTTTGGCGCGAGTCAAAGGGCCGCATATCATAATCGCGCGAGTAGGGCAGTGTGTGGCCGGAGACGGCAACATCGCGGTAGCGCGAGGAGCAGCGCGAGGGGCATAGTGTGGGCGAGGTATTTTAAGTAGAGTGATCCTAAGGGCGGCGCAGCGAACGGCTCCAGATTTGAAATAAGACCACCGCGGTGCGGACGGGCACCGTGGTGGTTTTGATTCCCCATTTCAGCCCCTAGAGGGGCGTAGTATTTTAGCATAACGTTGGGTAAGGCGCGTAAGGTAAAAAGATTGGGAATCCCTGCCATAGGCACAGTGCCCGATACCATAATGTACAGTCGCCATCAGATATATCCGAGCGGCCAAGATGGGCACAAATATCTCAACAACGCCTCTAATGTCAAGGCGATAAAGTACAGGTTCAGATATTTATGAATACCTTGGCCGCATACATATATTTGATGGCGGCATAGGCGGCGAGCCTCTTACTGTATTCAAACTACGTTGAAAGAAGGTACAGTGATTATAAATGGTTTCAAGATTGATTAATGTTTGCTTTCCCGTGTTTAAATACACTCTGAATTTGTATTTGTTTCTTAGTGGAATTAATTGTTAATCTAGTTACTTTAAGGAGATGGAAGTTCGTAATTCGTCAGCTTAACTTATTTAATCAGTTTTTAACTCAACGGCGCCGGTTAAACATTAATTTTGTGGGTGTTTTTTGAAGTTTGAACATTGTTCATTTTCTTGTTTGTAGCAATATTGTGGTGACTCAATTATTTTGTTTTCAATGGTTTTTCAAACTTTACTTGCCTGGCGGTAATTCGTCTGACTTTCTATTCGGGGATTTCGGGTGCACACTCCGGCTTGACTGATAAGTATTTTTTTTTATTTTATTTATTTAGGTAAACAAACAGTCACTACAAGAGGGCTTAAGTTAAAAATACTACGTGAATGCGTACAATATGTGTGACCAACACCGTTCCAAGTATATCGGAACTTATGTGCGATTTATCATTTAATACCAGTTGCTATTCGGCAAAGGGTGAAGCGGGTGAGGCGTTCGAAATTATATCTCACGTTCCAGAAGGCCTAGCCAACGTGCCAATCGTTCGTAACGAACGAAACGCAACTATCACTGTCGCACTAATATTGAAGAGTGATAGAGAGAGATAACTACGCTACGCCGTGGAGCGTCAACGATTGTTACGTTGGCTGCGGACCCTGGCTCTGTAGCCAAGATGACAATCGTTTGCAGAAAACGAAACGAAACGCTACACGCTCTCGCTCACTCTTCCATATTAGTGCGATAGAGAGACGGATAGCGTTTCGATTCGTTTTCTACAAACGATTGTCATCTTGGCTAAGCCCCCTGTTCTCTTAACGATAAATTCGTTGTCATTATCTCTCAGTGTATGTACTCGTAGCTTTCTTCACAGCCTGCCAACAATCGAATGCGCACCGAGCCAGCAAACGGAACCGCGCTCTGCGACTTTATAGGACAATGCTATTCGGCTCGGCTAAAGAACTAAGTAAAGTCGTTTCTCTATGGCTCGGTGCAGTGTTTGAGACAATGGGCCTATTAACCCACGAATACAATCATCATCCTCCTAGCGTCTTTTACCGGGTTTTTTTGTAACAGCTCAATTGAACCCGGGGTCCGCTCACACCTAATATCCTAAACTAAGATTGCTGCGCTTACAATCTTTGTTTATAATCGAACGAGCGGATCGTAAGCGAAGTGAAGTTCTTACAGACAACTTCGGACATAACGAAACTGTCAGCTGGCTACCTAGACGACTGTGCATTTCGATGACTTTTTGCGTTTGAATAGTTTTCGCGCGATAACTTTAGTAACGTATTTTTGATGTATATGAAATTTGTTGGGGTTGTAGTAGAGCTCAATACAATTTAAGAGTTCGTTCATGAGCATGATCGATCAAGGGGTTATGGAGCTAGAAGGCTCGAAAAAATCATCATTAGGGTCTTGTTACATTGGTCACTCGTTTGCAAGAAAATCGTGAGTTCTCAGTTCGAGGCGGACTAAGGGACTTCCGTCCAGAACTGGTAGCATGGTTGCCATTTTATAGCCTATCACGTCATGAGACACTTTTTTCGATAGAGCTTTTATGGTCGCATATTTTAGAATCGCCGACGATGGTCTTATGGATTTTCATACAATATTATAACACGTTCGTGGAGGAGAACAACGTCCTTTTCCCCGATTGCCGGCACAATCCACTGGGAGATTGAAGTTACTCATAGCCTAATTATACAGGTCATTTAAATTTTTGACACCTCGTGACGTCAGTGACCACACTGACGTCATCAGGGAATGAAACTGTTCTCAAACTTTAAAAATAGGGAAACTATTTTATAGAGGTAATTATTGGACATTATACTATTAAGTAATTACTGGGTATATCTAAACGACAGCGTAAAGAAAAAACAAACATAAACGGTACAATAGACAAAACTAGACGAGGGTTCCAAAACGGAAGATAGTTGTAACCAAGTATAGTACATTGAGTAACAGGAGTTGAAATCACAAAAAGTCTAAGCTACTCTTTGACACGCCGGCGTCAAGGTCACTTTTGGCCACGTCACGTTTCGCATTAAAAATATGTTAAATATCAAAAACTTTTTAGGAACAAGGAACATAAAACAATATTTAATGCTGTTTGCTTATTAAATGATGTTTTTCTAGTACACTTCAGTCTTGCCTATTTTTCGGAAATCGCATTTATGTTGATGTTTCTCATAATTGTGATAAATTAAGATCCTTTTTTCGCAAACCTCGCAGTAGGTCCAAACATACCGTTCAGTATTATGGATCAATCCTGCCACCGAAAACACTCCTTTTCTCAGGCTAATTTAGTTGGTGATACAATTTTGGTGGCAGATTTATTATTTTCGTTACCTAGTTCTTATCTTATTAATTAATTCATCGACTTCATATTTATTTGGTGAGCGGTTAAATCATACTCATTTATTAATCTCCCAAAAGCGTAGTATGGTACTCAGTATAAAAGTGAAAAAAATTGTGCGCGTCGAGAAAAAGTTGTGAATTTTTGAACATAGAGTGCCCCACGATGAATATTTTTTAGTTTTGGAGGTCCGTAAAATTTTTGGACCATCAGGTCTAAATCAGGGGTCTCGTGCTATATGTTAGTACTCTCTGGTTAAGATTGATAGGGGTTGTGTGTTATCATTTCAGACTAAAACAGACATACAGGATTCATTTATGATATTAAAAATGTAAAATTCCAGGTTTAAAAAAAAGTTCTGTGGTGAGGTTCTGAATTCCGCTCTAATGTGCGGTGCGCCTATGGGATATTCTTCAGTAATGGGTCAATCCCAAAAAAAAAATATTTATCGTTATTCTATGTAAGTACAATATTACCAACGTTTGATTTATTCCTATTACTTATAGTTTCCCCGTTATACAAAGTTAACTACATGCCGTTATACTGTTAAAATTGATTTCTACTAAACGGCTCAGTCGATTGAAAAAAGAAATTAAACCCATAAATATGTTACTAAAGCTTACAATGTAATTCCATTACAATTACAACGTAACTTATAAAATATTTTAGCGTAATTCCACATTTAGTGCGTTGGTATGAAGTTTTACACGCAGTTGCACTATACCAATATTTATTACGAGCAACTATTATTATATACATTATATATCTATCAAATATTTGGGAATCTCAGACAAAAATGAAACGGCGTGATAAGTTTAAAAGAAACAGAGATAATACAATATGGCCGTCTGTCAGTGTAATACTCGCCAAATAGTTGTATTGCCACATTGTTAAAAAAAGTCCTCATTAAATTACATGCCGTAAATGAATTGCGAACTAAAAGTATTATATTAAATTACCTAAAATTAAATGAAGCTTATTTTAGGTATAAAATAATTAAAAAACACAAAATAAACTTAGTAACGGCACGCTAACATTTTTGAACATGAATAGTGTATTAATTAAACTCCCTGACTGAATTGAAGATGTCAACGAATGGCATCATTATGTGACGTAGGTGAGGTCTTTTCGGACGAGCTGTCAAAAATTTAAATGACCTTTATAATTAGGCCATGGAAGTTACTAAATTGTATAGAGGCAGCAGGTTGTAAGGCATTAGTCGAACTCAATTCTTACCGGTTTGCCTATTTTAAACACTCGACTCGTAGAAAAAATAATTTTCGGCTTGAATGGTTGTCGCTATGAAATGACCTTTTAAATCTAACGGTATATTTGTCGGCCGTGGTTTTTTGATAATGAAAATTACCGAACAATATTTTAAATAACTGTTGAACCATGTAAATATATATAATCGTAAGATATGTCCGTTATTTATTTATAGTCTACCTAAGTAACGCTTTAATGAATAATTTGTTTGTCACGCTTTAATGATTTATTTGTTTGTCACGCTAATATAATATTAATTTATCAATTCATTTAATACTCTGACAATCAGGATATTATTCACGTCCCTAGTTTTATTATATTATATTTATTAATGAATAAAGTAATTTGTCTAAATTGTTACCTAATTAAATTCACTTTGAGTTCAAAGCGTAACTAAGGGTTTAAAACATTATTAAACTCGTACAATCAGCAGATACGTTTAATCCTGATACGTCCTTATTGGTTGTATTCCTATCTGTGCCCGTCGGGGACAGATCGGAATAGGTTTTTCGTAGTAATCATTCCCATTGTCCTCGCCATCGCCATACTGCGTGCGATCGAGGCGGGAATAGATGGGAATATACTAGACATGGGTCGTTCACGAGTGAGTGATATAAATTAACTATATATTTTGATTCAACTCACTCACTCTTCAACTCACATAAGATTTAACTCGCTCAGTAACTCATCTATCTCAGTGTTTACATCGTTACTTGCTCGCTCAAACGAGTGACACGATGCGATTGAGGCGAATATGCGACCAGATCACTGAGCGAAATGAGTGATACATATCTCCGCAAGCGAAAGATATAATCAATCTGTTCAATTCAGTCAATCGTTTTGCGCATCTCTAGAATATACCCTTTATTGCGGAGTAAGGCCTTGTGAAGCTCATTTCGAACATCTCGCCTGTTTAACTATTTTTGCGGACTGTACCCGTATTGTCGGCGTCGGCGTGCTATTTAATCAAATCGTCTCATAAAGTTGTAACACGCGTGCTTATTATTATGCTTTTGAATAAGTCATTGAGTACAAATTTAGTATGCACCCTAAGTTTCATGAATAGCTGTGCTCAGAAAGGTGACCTGAACGCTGAGTTTTTATTACGTACTGAATACGTCGTAGTCTCATGCATATCAAGTATCTCTTACAACTTTATAAAGACTTTTCTATCTGAACGGATAGCATGGTAGCCATTTTATCGCCTATCACGTCATGAGTCTCTCTTAGTTAGAATGTGACCGCTATGGTCACAGACGATAAATAACCCAACTACAGCGGCTTAAACAAAATGTAAGTAGTCGTGCACTGGTGCGTTTCCGATGAATTTTCCCCTGAGAACGCTTCGGCTGTGGAATGAACTCCCTGCCGAAGTTTTGTTGAAATACTACAGGATATGGTTTTTAAAAAAATTGGGTTAACCGGTTTTTAACGGTTCGGCTACTAGGGTTACCTTTTTTTATGTATGTTTGGTATATAAAATATTTCTCTCAGAAAAAGGTGGCATACTAACTATATGCTCAGGTAACGCGACTGTTCTATGTATTTATCAGTTCGTAGTTCGAAGCAGAACAAGACAGCACCAAAAACGATTTGTTGACCAAGTTTTACGGATATCGATGTGTATGGAAACATATACAATGTTAATAATTATTTTACTTGTTTTAAAGTGGGTATTCCACTCATACATTAGTATGTTATTTAATACGCTTACGGCTGCTATAAAGTCGATGTAAAAATAAATGCAAAAAGATGATTGAAGGCATTGAGAATTTCGTCAGCTCAGTAACTGAACCCATAGCTTAATTGGTAAAGCGATATCGAGCCCCGGTAAGGCGTATCGATGTCTGTTCAAGTCAAACTGGGTTGATTATTTTTTCAATGTTTCAATGTTTGTATTTGATTAAATAATATACAATGTTTCCGTGCCCAAGGACACTGACCTCAAATTTATTTACAGGTCATAGGCATGAGAGCAAATGGTGGTATTTAGGCTGCCGCTATCGTCCTCTATCGGGCTGTAAAGCCCAGTGGCACGCCCTTGGGTAATTTAACCCTGTACAGTTATAATTTTAATTATTGATCGTGTGTGAAAATTCAAAGAAAGGTATATTTTTAGGCATACGGTTTTTAGACATACATGTCTGGCCAAATAAGGCAGGCAGTAGCGAAGTACCTACGCAATCACACAATCACAACCGCCAAATGACCAGTCTTTTATAATAGACTGCCTTTCCGCTGAGGCGGAGCGGAGATGAAAAGAGACGCACGAGAATCAACCAGCATCATCCGCCGCTCATCTTCGCCAAAATGGAAAGGCAGCCTATTGGTCGATTCCCGCACGCCTCCTCGCATCTCCGTCATCTCCACCTGTGGAAAAGCACCCATATGCCAGGAAATTTATTACTCTTTAACTTTGCCATACAACGTGTACACAAAAAGCGCTTAGTTTATAAGATATAAGCGAAAAACTGAAAAACGTCCCCCCCCCTCCAAGTCTCCACAGGGTCCTCGAGGTCGAAAACTTAGGAGTCTTCGTAGGTAGTATACCCCCAAACTATCCATTAAAGTTCCATTGAGTTCGGATTACTTTCCAGGTGAAATGTATATAACTGCTGGGCTATTACGAATATAACCTTAAACAAAAAAGGAACCGACTTCACTTAGGCTCCACGTTTCCAAGAGCAAATGCCCGAGTCGCAGTAAAAAATACTCAAATCACTGGTGGTGTGCCTATAATAGTTGAAGAGTTCCCTCGATTTCTCCAGGATCCCATCATCAGATTCTGATCTGATGACAATGGGACCAACTGTCAAGGAAACCCTTTCAAACAAAAATAGAATTTTCCAAATCGGTCCAGCCGACTTCGAATAATCTGTGAACAGGTAAAAAAAAATCAAAAACTAATTGAGAACCTGAGAACCTCCTTCGAAATCTTGAAGTTGATTAAAAAATATTCAACTGTTCAGGTTAGGATATATATGCCATGTCTATCAGTCTCTATGGACTGACGACTGTTCTATGTGTTTATATATTTTTAGTGCTACTAACGAATGCGCTAGGAACTATCAACAGCTAATCAAATTCGTCTGGTTCATTCGTTCTAAATCGTATAGTTTTCAATATGAGAAAGTCTTTACTCATAGTAGCCACGACTCTATTACCAAGGCGTTAAGTCTTGCATACATGTTATTGTATATATATATGTATGTACACTCGTATTGTCTGGCACAGTTGTAGGTAATCAGACGATTTGGCAGCTAAACATACGCGCCCACTCTACATTGGTCACGCCAAAATAGACTTAATTGCAACTTGATAAGATTGTATTCCTATCATCACTTTAGCTTTGACTCTGTATGTAAGTACAGGCTGTTTTTAAGGAAATAAATGACGTTTCTTACGCTCTTTTGCGGTTTCGATGTCTTGTTGTCTTCAAGAATTGATGTTTAATTCCTAAGTTGTTAGTAACGCTCAAGACACGTGGTTGAATGTAAACAGATTCTTGTTTACAACCACAATCGCTATTTATATGACACTTAATTTTAATGGTACACACGCAATTGAATATCTCATAAGATTAGGATGTCCGTAATTAAAGCATTTAATATTATATGTATCAATAAGAACGGATATGATAACACAGTTTGAAATGTCAATATTGTATATGCGGTCTCAATCAGTAGAACCGAGAACTTTTTGATGATTTCCGTTACCAAATGAATAAAATTACTGAAAAAAAACCTATATCACTATAGTTGTGCCGAGAGATTTCTCGATTTTTCCAGGATCCCGTCTTCAAATCTTTTGACATGATTTCAATATTATCAACTGTTAAGTTTACCCGTACCAACAAACTAAAAAAAAACAAATCTATTCGATGATAAATGGGTGAACATGCATAAAGAAGAGATCTCGACTAATTTAAGTACAACCCTTTTCAACAAACAAAAAAAAAACAAATCTATTCGATGATAAATGGGTTAACATGCATAAAGAAGAGATCTCGACTAATTTACAACCCTATTTCACTTTTAAAGTTTATAAAAAATAAAATTCTTTGACTGCACGTTTGTTGGTACACGTATGGTATGAAAAATATATGTTCACTACCTCAATCCCAATGCAATAACGTACACTTTTGCACCTTACTCCATTGTAATAAGGTTCAGAACTGTATACATATTTTTGGCCTTGACTGTACACTTATTTTTGGCCAATAAACCGCATTGCAAGACCTTGGCTGTACATTGTGTACACGTCACAATAGTCCAGGAGATACGTCGCCAAGGGCAAAATAAATCGATAGGGCCTTGTAGTAGCCCTGGCATTGACCGAACACCCGACCAGTTCCCATCGTACTTAGGGCTGCCACCCGTTCGGGTTTCCCTGGGTTTAGTTTTAGAAGTATTGGACTGAGAGCTGGCTACGTCAGATATGACACAATAATTAGAGCTACAAAAACCCGTCTGGATAGATTGCTATACTATTGGGTGGAGGGCAGAGTGACAGACTAGCAAAATTTTTAAAGTGCAAATTAGTAATACCAAAAAATGTTAAAACTGCCGAAATTATCTCCGTTATAAAGGACAGGGCCTATATTTTAACATGAGATCAAAAAATATTGCGTATTATTACGGAAACGAAAACAGTAGGCGACAAACTATGAATTATATTATACGTCGATTACACTACTTTTCCCAAACAGAAACTTTTGGCAATGATATACTTACTTAATCTAATTATTTATATAATTTCTCACAATGTTACATCAAACCTAGAGCTCTAAGATGTCTTTTCTTGAAGTGGTTTGCAATATTTGACCTCCACCACTTTACAGCTTGCAGATGTTCAGATCTAGAACTAAGCATAATATAGCAAACTGACTAGAGGGGCTACGTTGCTCTCATATGTATTGTGTCATATCTGACGTGGCTAGCACTCCGTCTTTATAAAAACCGGGTGTGACCAAGATGTGATGGTAATTTAACATACAATGTTTCAAGTGTCCGCGGAAGACGCCGCTGAATACTAAGTATTTATAAAATTTTGGTGTCTGCAAGTAAAGTAATGGCAGCCCTATCCATTGTCACTTTCCGCCATACAAACTTTTCCCCAACTACAATTTTGCACGTGTCTCTTATAATTATTGTTCTATAACACCCGTATTATAAATGTATGAATAACACCGTCGTATTTATAATATGATTTGAATATTGGCTATATCTGTGTTATAAAACTTATATAAAAAAAAAACAGTAAATCATCAAATATATCGGAGCGACCAAGGCGGTCACATATATCAGAACAACGCCTCTATTGTCAAGGCGACAAAATGCATGTTCAGATATTTTTGAGTACCCTGGCCGCTACGATATATTTGATGGCGACTGTACTTATGTCTCAACGGCGAGTCAAATATTTTTATTGATGAACATGCTGGAGTAATTTGGCATGCTTTACCTTTAAAATAAGATTTCGTTATGATAAACACACTGGTGACACTGGTAAATCCAATAAAATACACACTAATTACACAATATACTGAACGTATCCTTACATGATTTAAAAAATATGCTTCGAGTGTCTTTTAGGGTTCCGTAGTCAACTAGGAACCCTTATAGTTTCGCCATGTCTGCCCGTCCGTCCGTCCGTCCGTCCGCGGATAATCTCAGTGACCGTTAGCACTAGATAGCTGAAATTTGGTACTAATATGTATATCAATCACGCCGACAAAGTGGTAAAATAAAAAGTGAAATTTTTTTTTTTATTAGGGTACCTCCCCTATACGTAAAGTGGGGAGTGATTTTTTTTTTCATTTCAACCCTAACGTGTGATATATTATTGGATAGGTATTTAAAAATGAATTGGGGTTTCCTAAAATCACTTTTCGATAATGTAAATATTTTCGGAAATAATCGCTCCAGAAGTAAAAAAATATGCGTCCCCCCCCCCCTCTAACTTTTGAACCATAAGTTTTAAAAATATGAAAAAAATCTCAAAAGTAGAACTTTATAAAAACTTTCTTGGAAAATGATTTTGAACTTGATAGGATGAATAGTTTTTGAAAAAAAAAATACAAAATAATTTCTGAACTAAGTTTGTAATTTAACCGTATAAGCAGGTGTTTATTGTACCTGTAATTTCTACAAAATTACAATGAAATGACGTGCTTTCAAATAAAGTAAAAACGGTGAAAATCGGTTCACGCAATAAATAATTATCCCATAAAAATCATCTTCCATACTTTATGCTCGCGCGCAATAGTTTACTCAATTTGCCGATAGATGTCGCTGTACATGGAACTCTCATATCATATCCTACATGGCGGTGTTATTAACTCTTAAGTGGGGACACTTACTGTGACGGACGGAAAACTACGGAACCCTACAGTGAGCGTGGCCCGACACGCTCTTGGCCGGTTTTTTATACACCAAATTAATGATATCGTTGACGTATGAAAGAATAAGCCGACAAAAACGGCTCCCGTCGCTTCCCGAGATGAAAATATCAAAGTCGTATAAGTTTCATAGAATAGGAAACGAAGCAACTGCTAGGAAAGTTTAAATCACTTTCCCACACTCACCCAAAGAACATTTATTTTATCGTATGGCTACATGTCACTGGATATAGATTAGGAATTTCTTCCTTATCCCAGGGTAGTAGTCTGGTAGTAGTGGGAAAGCAGATGATAAAGAAAATCCAGTGAGTGCTGCGAGGTCCAGATGGGACAGTGCAGCTGCCAAGTTTGTTACTCTTAGCACCACCCAGGGATCACGTGTAGGCTTGTCTAAGGTGTTTCCTACGGACGCAGAGTAACATTGATCCCCCCCAAAACCACCACCCAAATACCATATAAGCCTGATAGATAGAAGTTATAAGCGGTCCAGACACTGTAAATAATAATGTCAATATTTATGTGCCCGTCCTTTTCTATTTATATGGAGAAGGAAGGGTGAGTAGATAAATAATTTCATTACAAGGATGATTAAGACATGGATTGACAATATCCATACAAAATTCCGTTCCCTTATTTCAGGTTAAAGCACTAGGTCATCTATCGGTCACCACAAATACTAAATTCTAGTTTCTAATATTTTGTTCGGTGCTTAACGCTGACAGAATAACTCGACTCCAGACCAGACAGATGGCGCTGTGGCACTTAGTACCGAAAACAGACGTATAACCTGAAGGTTCGAGGAACGCGATTTTGTATTGGGATTGTCAATCCATGTCTATATCATCCTTGTTTCATTATTACTGACAGTGTCAGGTCAGCTATACGGTGCCCTGCAAAACGTTTCCTGGAATGACGATGCCTATACAAAATCGCGATCCTCTAACATCCAGGCTATACTTCTGTTTTCAGTATTATTTAGATGCTACAGTGCCATATGTTGAAAGAAACTTGAAATATTTTCAACCGACTTCAAGATTTCGAAGGAGGAAGTACTCGATTCGTCGGGATCATTGTTGCGATTTTGTTTTAATGTAAGTATGTTCACTGATTATTTGAAGACGGCTGGATCGATTTGGAAACTTATTTTTTTGTTTGAAAAAGTATACTTCACAGTTGCTCACATTGTCATCAGGTCAGGATCTGATGATAGGACCCTGGAGAACTCGCGGGAACTCTTCAAATATTATAGGCATACCTATAGCGATTTAAGTATTTTTTACGCTAGCTCGGGCATTTGCTTTTGGAAATGTGGAGTCTGAGTGAAATCGGTTCTTATTTGTTTAATATTATTACAACGCCAATCGCCGGACAAAATTATGAAACTGAGACCTGCGTTTGCGAAGCGATAGATGATGCTAGTATTGCTTGCTAGCAGTGGCGTAGTGAGTAGTGGGGCAGCCAGGGCAAGTGCCCTGGGCGCAATCAAGAGGGGGGCGCAAGAAACCAAGTTTGCTAACTACCTATTAAAAAATAATTCAATCCAAATCGGCAAACAAGGCAAAAAAGGAATTATTTAAATAATTTCATTGATTTCATTCTTATAAATACACTTATTCCTGAATATACTGCGAAGTAATGTATAATAACTACTTTGCATTACATTACACAATTAGCAAAATATGTAAACCTAAATATTTAGACGTAAAACTTTGATTCTTATTATCTTGTGAAATGAAACTAAAATTTATGCGATTAATTTCGTGAGTAATGTTGGTTGGGCTTAAAATGACACATCTATCAAAAAATAGCAACATGTATACTTTTACATACATAAGTACCTACATACATTTTTTAAGACATCAATCAATTATATTTCCCGTGACATTCAAATTTCCAATATCTCTGAGGAATCTACTATCTACCACAGAAACGTCTAAAATGTGAAAATGTGAAAATAGACCAGGCGTCTTGCTTCGCGAGTTGAAACGGCTCTTACAAAAATTTTATGGAAGAAATATGTTTTAAGGCCATTTATGTTATTTGAGGCATGAAAAAATGTGTTAAAGTTTTAATAAACTTTTTTTGTAGTTAGAACACAAGGAGCCTAATTAAGTACATTTAAAATAAGTAAATGTTGTCAATATTTTTATTTTCTTTTTAACTATAATAATTGAATTTTTTACATTAATTAGGTATTGTTGAACGCTAAGCCTATAGTCCCGTCTCGTTGGCAATATTTTGAGGGTTAAGTTTCGAAAATTCTAAAGTCACTTACTATTGAAGTTGCAAATACAGTGTGTACAATCTTTCAATGCGTTTTGTGTCATATTCAATTGGTGCTTTTTTTTGTAATTCAATAATTTGAGGTTAACTTTTTTAGCTTGCCATAACTTGAGTAAAAGAATATTAGAGTTAGAAAATATAACTGTTTTGTATTTAGAACAGTTTTATTGTTGTACAAAACTAGTTTGTGTCATTTAAGTCGAGTGCAATTTTATATAGTATGACAACGCTAAAAAACTACGTATAAAAAATTAGAGTTCATAAAATAAGGATTAACTATATCATCACCTCAAAATATGTCAATAAAATCAATATGTGTCTAATTAAGCAATGTAAATTTAAGTTTCTTGGTAATTTCGTTTTTTTAGGCTGTCATCGTTTTAATAAATTATTAAAGTCATCAGAGTTCACATTCTAATAATCAAAAAGGGATTTTAAATTAGATATTTCAATTTGTGTCACTTTCATCAATGATATTTCGTCTAAAATTAAACAGAAACAATATTTGCGTTCAGAGGAAATCTTCTTAACTATAGCGCGTGACCTTGATGGCACGCCTGTTCGGCTTACTTCTGTGGCGACCACTAGAAGTAGACCCCCGGCTCGCTTCTTAACAAGCTAATCCTTGGGTCAACCAGGCGCTGGCATCTTAGCTGTTACGATGTAGGTACTTGCTCACGGAGGCGCGCGCGGGGTGATAAAGCTGACATACTCGACAAAGGAACTGAGCGGAGGAGCGAGTCGCGCGAAACCGGCGAGTAGGGCAATGAACCCGTGCGTGTCTCGCCAATACGTACCTTTTAATTAAGCGGTAGCCGCTTTGTTTGTGTTTTGACTAGACTGTTGAGTACATTTTCGAAGATTTCAAGCATCGTGAATTATGGGTAGAAAACGCAACGTAATTTTTTTATTGATCTGTTTTATTGGAACGAAGTTCCTTATCGGACGGTTCGCGGATGGGGGGCTAGGCGAAAAAAAGTCACGTGACAGTCACGAAAAAGCATTGAGAAACATGTGAAATGGAATGAAATAAAAAAATGAAAAATAGAATAAAGTGAAGTGAAGTGAAGTGAAAGTGACAGTGAGAAGTGACAAAGTGACAAAGTGAAAAACGTAAAGTTAAAAAATTACAATAATTTCAAAAATTTCAAAAATCTCAAAAATCTAAAAAATTACAAAAATCACAAAAATCTCAAATATCTCAAATATCTCAAAAAAACTCAAAAAACTCAAAAATCTCAAGTCTCAAAAGTCTCAAAAATCTCAAAATCTCAAAAATTTCAAAAACAAAAAATACGAAAAAGTCAAAAATTAAATAATATTACTTCGTTCTAACCGAGTGTTCCACGACACTAACGTATTTTTTTTTTACTTTTGTTTTATTTTTGTTTTTTATTTTCGTCTGTATTTTGTTTTTATTTTGTCATTTTGTATTGATTCTGTTTTTATTTTGTTTTATTGTATTCTTATTTTACTCTTTTTTTTATACCACAACGTGGCAAACAAGCATACGACCCGCCAGATGGTAAGCAGTAGCATATGGATGCCTGCAACACCAGAGGTGTCACATGCGCGTTGCCGACCCTTTACAAAAAGGAGGAACAAGTTCAGAGTCCATTACCTCGGCCATTTTTTATTTTAGAGCAAAGTTTTTTAAATAAAACACGCTTACGGCCATGTTTGATTTTAGAGAAAAGTTTCTTAAGTAAAACACGCTTATTTTAGCGTATTCGATACGGAAAAATAATAATAAGTACACGTTATAATGACGTCCCGATATACAAGTTCAAAGTCCATTATCTCGGCCATTTATGATTATAAAGAAAAGTTTTTCAAATAAAACACACTTATTTTAGCATACTCTATACGGAATAATCATAAAAAATACACATTTTAATGAAGTCCCGTCGATGGTTTTTTTCGAAGTCCAAATTATATACAAGTTCAGAGACCATTATCTCGGCCATGTTTGATTTTAGAGAAAAGTTTCGTAAGTAAAACACGCTTATTTTAGCGTATTCTATATGGAAAAATCATAAAAAGTGCATGTTATAATGACGTCCCGTCGATGGATTTTTTTCGAAATCCTAATTATATACTTGTTCAATGTCTATTATCTCGGCCATTTTTGATTTTAGAGAAAAGTTTCTCAAATAAACACACTTATTTTAGCGTATTCTGTACAGAATAATCATAAAAAGTACACGTTATAATGACGTCCCGTCGATGGTTTTATTTTGAAGTCCAAAATATATACAAGTTCAAAGTCCATTTATCTCGGCCATTTTTGATTTTAGAGAAAAGTTTGTCGAATGAAACACGCTTTTACATATATACATGTTCAAAGTCCATTATCACGGCCATTTTTTATTTTAGAGAAAAGTTTCTGAAATTAAACAAGCTTATTTTAGCGTATTCTATACGAAAAAATCATAAAAAGTACACGTTATAATGACGTCCCGTCGACGGTTTTTTTTCGAAGTCCAAATGATATACAAGTTCCATGTCAAATCGGCCATTTTCGATTTTAGAAAAAAATTTTTAAAAATAAAACACGCTTATTTTAGCGTATTCTATACGGAAAAATCATAAATGAGTTCATGTTATAATGACGTCCTGTCGATAGTTTTTTTTTTCAAATCAAAATTATATACAAGTTCAAAGTCCATTATCTCGGCCATTTTTTATTTTAGAGAAAAGTTTCTCAAATAAAACCAGCTTATTTTAGCGTATTCTATACGAAATATCATAAAAAGTACACGTTATAATGACGTCCCGTCGATGGTTTTTTTCGAAGTCCAAATGATATACAAGTTTCATGTCCAATCGGCCATTTTTTATTTTGGAGAAAAGTTTTTCAAATAAAACATGCTTATTTTAGCGTATTCTATACGGTAAAATCATTAAAAATATGCTATATAATGATACCCCATCGCTGGTTGTTTTTTCGAAGTCAAAACTATATACAAGTTCAGAGTCCATTATCTCGGCCATTTTTGATTTTAGAGAAAAGTTATTTGAGTAAAATACGCTTTTGTAGCGTATTCTATACGGAAAAATAATAAAAAGTACACGTTATAATGACGTCTCGATATGCAAGTTCAAAGTCCATTATCTCGGCCATTTTTGATTATGAAGAAAAGTTTCAAAATAAGACACGCTTATTTTAGCATATTCTATACGGAATAATCATAAAAAGTACACGTTATAATGAAGTCCCGTCGATGGTTTTTTTTCGAAGTCCAAATTATATACATGTTCAAAGTCCATTATCTCGGCCATTTTTGATTTTAGAGAAAAGTTTTTCAAATAAAACATGCTTATTTTAGCGTAATACGGAAAAATCATTAAAAGTACACGTTAAAATGGCGTCCCGATATACAAGTTCAAAGTCCATTATCTCGGCAATTTTTGATTTTAGAGAATAGTTTTTCAAATAAAACACGCTTATTTTAGCGTATTCTATACAGAATAATCATAAAAAGTGCTTGTTATAATGACGTCCCGTCGATGGTATTTTTTTTTGAAGTCCAAATTATATACAAGTTCAAAGTCCATTATCTCGGCCATTTTTGATTTTAGAGAAAAGCTTCTGAAATGAAACACGCTTATTTTAGCTTATTCTATACGGAAAAATCATAAAAAGTACACGTTATATTGACGTATATCGGGATATACAAGTTCAAAGTCCATTATCTTGACCAGTTTTTATTATAAAGAAAAGTTTTTCAAATAAAACACGCTTATTTTAGCATATTCTATACGGAATATTCATAAAAAGGACACGTTATAATGAAGTTCCGTCGATGGTTTTTTTTCGAAGTCCAAATTATATACAAGTTCAGAGTCCATTGTCAAATTGTACTTAACCTTCAGGGCCCCATAACTTCGAAATTATTGAGTTAAAAAAAATGTGTTAAAGAAAAGTTGCTTATTTTTATGCGTTATATACGATATGTTAATAAAAACATAGCCTTATTATGACATCCCACTGATGAAAAATTTATTAAGTCCAGCCTGGCCCTTTGCTAGTCTAACCGAGAGGCAGATAACGATATTTCGATTTTCGCGTTTCACGATAGCCACTCTGTAAACAAACCGCCTTGATGCATAAATTACATATTTATTAGTTACAAATTATCTGTGACAATTTGCCAAAATACTGTTTAAATGGTAAACTAGGTTTACCGTGGCACACAGATCGGCCGTTGCAGTCCCTTATCGACTACGTTTACATTAATTATCCTTAACTTACTTAAGTATTATATTATTACTTTCTTTATTATGAAAAATAAAGAAGAGCGACTGAAAAATCGCTGTTTGTCTTTGTCGCACTTATTACTATTATTACTATATGTATGTATAGAGTAATAATAGAAAACAAACAAGCCGCTAGGCAGCCTGGTCGGCACATGAACCCCGCCCGCGCCTTACCCTTCCCCGCGCATGCCCTTTACGCAAAACAAGTTTTCATTCTGAGAAATAAAAATAATCCATTGATTATAATGACACAAATTTCAAACATTGTTTCGATACGCTTTTATAAAAATATTGATGCAAACTTTAATAACTTTAATATTTTATTGTACTGTTAACAGGGGTCATACAAGAAAAAAAAATAAGTAAATAATTATCATTGATTAATATGGCACAAATTTATTCAAATAATAGATACCGATATTTTAGAAAGCACAGTACCTAATCGATCAACTCTAATTTTATATAGGCTTGTAAAAGTCCACATATATGTGCTGATTGAACGTCAGTATTCCCATTGACGAAAGTGACACAAAACGCGTGCGTGCGTCAGTATCAACTTTGCTATTACAGTGAAAAAACAATTTTGATCTCTAATTTTCTATTTAACGAATAATGTTTAAAAAAAGAAATGTCTTAGTTTCTACCTACGCAACAACCTAGGATGACACAAATTATTATTATTAGCTAAGTTGGATGGCCTGAACTCTGTATGCGAATAATAAGTATCTTTAATATTATCGAAACTTCATAATTTATCGGTACGGGTCCTACTATTCGTGAAAGAAACAGTAAAATGTTGTACATCCATGATCTCAATATTCTTAATTACAATCCATCCGCGATTGTCGTAGTTTTGGTAATGTCATGATTATTTAAGATTAAAGATGATGGATGTATTTTGTTTTTCAGTATTATTACACAAGTTTTAGAGGTCACTACCGCTTGCGAAAATTTGTCGTTCATCGATTAAGATTTAAAAAAATGTTTGCGTTAACTTTTGTTTTACTAGCGTCTGCTTTTGACATACATATGTCAATAAATGACATTAGTAATTTTTAACTGTTCTGAGGAAAAATTAATTGCAGAAATTCCTTGGAAACGTGCCACATAAAATCCGAATAAAAAATCTACAGTAATGACACTAATGACATACTTTTTATCATCATACTTTACAAAGACAGAGGCTATTACGTCTGCTAGCACTAAATAAAACTAAAAACAGTTTTTCTAAACTCTTAATAGGAGAATTACAATATATATATATTTTCCTAAGCGGTCGACCTCTAAAACTTGTATAAAACATTGAAAAAAAAACAGCCAGCATCTTTAAGGCCAAATAATATACTGAGAGGGTGCCCCACAAAACATAAAAAAAAATGTTAAAAAAGAACCACCACAGTAGACTTCATATAATTTTTTCTGTAATTCTAAAGATCAATTAAACAATTATTATTATTATTATTAATTAAGAATAAAGAACATTTTTTTTACCCAAAAGTTTACGCCATAATAAATATTTTTGTTATTCTGGTAATAAGTGCTTTCATCTGATAAATTACACGGTATATTTTGAAAAACTTTTTATTCGTTTATTCTAATTAACCACTCAAAAGTGGCTCCATATATAAACCTAATTTATTAACGTACACCCGGGGATATTGATTAAATATGTGTACAACATTTTTGCTAAACCGGTCCCGTAGCTTATGAGCAAATTTAATTTGTGACAGATAGACAGACACACGGATGGACAGGTTCTTTTTTACCATTTTAGTACGGAACCCTAAAAATCATCAACCGACTGTATCGTGGTGAAAATACCATCAGCTGGTCACGTGAACATACGGCGTTCAAGGTCTTTCCACCTCGATACAGCTGGTTGACAATTTTTCATTTTTATGATAGCATATAAACTGACAAATGTTCCATTGGGATGCGACGACAATCTTTTAAGTGATTAAATGGGTTCCGTTCCTCACCCACCAACGGAGCGACAGCTGACTTTTACGGGGCTTCATTTTACATCGACCTTAACACACTTCACAAGTTCGTTCGCTTAGGACGGGGACGTGATTGGTTATGAAATTTGTTCCTGGCTATTACATACAGTCAATTTGTAGAAAATCCTATAAAAGGAATAACGAAAGGGCGCATTTTGGATGCGTGCCCTGGGCGCCGTTTTACGTCACTACGCCCCTGCTTGCTAGTGTGTATGACGGAATTACGGGAACGCGATTTGGAATAGACATTGTCAGTTCCGGCTTATATGGTCCTTGGAACGTCCAAAACTACTTATGACTAACTTAAAAGTACCCCTAAATGTGCTTAGGGAACCACTGAACACATTTAGTGGGTTACCGCTGATCTCATTTAGGGAAGGGTTTGTAAAGTGGGACATAACGCCCCTAGGCGCGAATTTCCGTCGTCCAATGCCGAAGTTATGGGTAGCGCAAATGACAGTTAGAAAGATCATTAGCATCTTTTAGCGGTTCAGACACTATCAGTAATAATGTCATTATTTCTGTACCCTTCCTTTTCTATTAATATGAAGGATGAGTAGAGAAATAATGTCATTATTACGTCAGTACTGTCAAGTCTCTGGTCATATTTTAGTTCAGCTGTTACTTGGTTAAAAAATATTATCTTACACGCAAACAAATTAGAACTTTTTCCATTTATAATTTTGAAGACGGTTAAAAATGTAAGTATAAAAAGAGAAAGTTTTTAATGTTTATATCACTGACGCTATCTATTTTAAAATGCCAACCAAATTTCCAAGCGTATCTTTTCATTTGAGCGCCTCAACGCTTTCATATCTATTGAAGCGATTTAACAGAAAGTCCGCTTTACAATACGATGACCTTCCTTAGACAATGGTCAGTGCCAGCAATTCTGACTCAGGGCGGTTTTTATTGTACTCTATATCAAATGGAACTCAGGAAATCAATGGATATGAATGTATCTACAAGGAAAGTATTTTAAAAGGATACCTATTATAAGCTTGACCATTGTAAACTTATGAGGTAACCGTTGAAACCTAATGATCATGACTCATTCAACGAGGAGTTCCTTTTGTGACAACCATCACTTGTATCGAAATATTGAATGATTGAAAACTCGAAGGTTCACCTTTTCGAAATAATAAACAGATACGACTTTAATCCAAAAACATACAACTATGGTTAAAAACTAACTCGAATGCCTGTAATTAAGCTGCGATTATTTTATTTGCAGCGCGATTTTAGGACGAACTAATTTCATATGGTAAAAAACTAAGTTAAAACCGAATGTAACATTTGTATTGAAAGGAATTAGGTAGTTGCCTAAGCATTGAACTTGTGGACTAAATTTGTACTGTAGTAGACCTTATTTAAATGGTTTCACGGACCTACTAGATCCTCAAGTGACGCCTATATCTAATCCAGAAGTAGAGTGGTACCGTTGTCGAGAATGTCATTAACTATGGGAAGTATTCTCGAGCGAGAACTTTTCCTATAAAAAAATACGGAGAACGTTCTCGAAAATTGCACAGCACTACCCAAGTAACACATCAAAGCAGTATAACGGCCGTCTTACAGCATATCTGTATGCTTTTAGCATTTTGAGTTCGTTTTATAGTAGCATTATAAACGTTTATAGTGCTGATATAGGTCTTAAATGGGCACAAATTACCCAGCTTGAGATCCTATACAGGTCATTTAATAGCATTGCAGGCGCATTATGTCTGCCCTATTAGCATTATCGTTGTCATGGAAAGTGCCAATCGCCTCAAAGAAGCATTAGTACGCTCTATTAAGTTGCCGACTGCATTAAAGAAGCCTTAATACGGCCAAAAAACTTGCTAATCGCAGTAAAGAAGCATAAGTACTCTCGATTAACTTGCCGATCGCAATACAAACGCATTATACTAGCATAAGAGTGTAGTAAAATAAACCTTACGTCAATGCAAAAACGTCTCTAATACCGACGGAACTAATGTTATAATAAAATGAACCTTGTGATTTAACTACTTTGTCTCGCAATATAAAATGGACGAAGACGGTACAAAAAACTGAATGAGTGACACGTCATATTTGTTTGCATCCTAACAAAATTTATAAAAGTTTTTGACACTTTTACGTTATTGTCCCCGGGGACCCCCAATTGGACCCGGGGTATGTCCTTAAACTACGTCCGGACTTGGGTATGTCCTTAAACTATGCCAAAAAGAGAGGTATGGGCACTGCGAATGGCATCTCGCTTAGTGTGGTAGGGCACGTTCAGTGAATGTCATCTCGCTCAAATCTGGAGCAGAGCCCGACTGGGGAAGTACCTCCACCTTACAGAAAACCACAGCCAAATAGCACTAGACCCTACTCATAGTGTTGTGTTCCTGCTGGTGAGTAAGGTTGCCAAAGAGCTCAAAGAGGACCCAGTGTGTTGACGATGAGGGACCCTCTTGTTCCTTTAGCCGTCAACACAGTGAATCCTCCTTTTTGTAAAGGGTCGGCAACGCGCATGTGACTCCTGTGGAGTTACAGGCGTCCATAGGTTACGGTAGCTGCTTACCATCAGGCAGGCCGTATGCTTGTTTGCCACCGTAAAAAAAAAAAAAAAAAAATATCCTTCAAATATTACTGCGCAGTGTAGTTTACTGTAAGTTTCATTGAAAATTTTCACGCGCCTTTGATTTATTGTGATTTTGCTATAAAATATTATAAAAAGATATGCGTCAAATAAGCAAAACAATTGTGTAATCCTCGTATAGAACGAGTTTTGCATTATTAACATAATAGTGTTGGTTGAGCAGTCTTAAATTAAGTAATTTCTTTATTATATAGGTATTTTCCTTGTATAAATAGGTCCGCATGATTTTATTTTTAGGTTATTAATTATTTACAAAATGGCGTTGGTCTATATAGACGGAGAGCTAGCCCCGTCCACGTCGGATATGACAATAATGAGAGCAACCAAACCCCTCTAGTCAATTTGGTATATTATGCTTATTTCTAGATCTGGACATCTGGCAGCTTTAAAGTAGTGGAGGTCAAAGAATGCAAACCATTTCAAGAAAATAAATCCTAGAGATCTGGGTTTGATGCAATATTATGAGAAACTATACAAATACTATACAATATTAAGAGAAATTATACAAAAGTTTATGTTGCGAGAAAGTAGTGCCAAACGATGTATAATAAAATATAGTTCATAGTTTTCGCCTACTGTTTTTGTTTCCGTAATAATCATACATCGGGGTTTTCGGTGCGGGAACGATTTGAGAAAGAGTAGCGATAAACAGATAGGTTGAGAGTTAGTCTGAGAAAATATCATATTATGCTTAATGAATAACTACCTCTCTGTGAATAGCTTACACACTATGATACGAGCTTTTTTTCTTAGAGGCATGTTTGTATTGACTATACTACTACTGATATACTTAGTATTTTAAAAATGCAATTGCATATCCGAAATTTATTAACTAGATCTACCTAAGACAAAGACACGGTATAGTAAGTGTCAAATATTAATCTTGACGTCCGATATTTATGAACTATTTGATTAACTGAAGAGGTTGACAATGATCAGTCATTACATGAATTAATAAAAAAATACTTGAAAAAATCATAGGTATATGTACCTACAATATATATACATAATAGTCAGCTATTGTATATAAATTGTATATACCTATGATTTTTTCGATTCTTTAGGTAGAAACGTGCTAGAGTACATTCTGTTTTTTAAGTTAATGCCTACTCTTTGGCTAATGTCAAACATTCCCGCACCGAAAACCCCGATGTATGGTAGGTAATAATACACAAAAATTTTTGTCTAACGTTTTTTTTTATCGATTTTTGACCAGTTTTGAGTCGATATTCCAACATATTAACTATAGATAGAATTATAAGGCAAACGACTATCGGTTTTTGAATCTTTTATCTCCATTCTGTAGAGCCGGATCTTGAAATAAATGAGCCGTTATTTTTTTATGATATTTTTAAAATATGGTCTAAAAAACACTTTTATCGATATTCGAATGGTGTAAAGAATCTTACATATACGTAATCTACATATTAGGGTTCCTCTTTGATGTCTCTAAAAACTGTAGAGAGATTTTAATTTTTAACTAATTAAAACAAAATTTATGACCATAAAACCACTTTTTTAGCCTAAACCGGTTCGACTTTGATGTCAAATATCTCGTGGACAATGAATATTGAAGTAAATATAGGATACTATATTGTTTAAAGCCGTTACTGATAATATGATAAGCTATATAAATAATTAGAAAACTAAGGGAATCAGATCAAAGGTCGTTGGCGCCAGGGAGCCCCTTAAAATATAGGCCCTGTCCTTTATAACTGAGACAACTTCGGCAATTTTTACCTAGTTTGGTATTACTATTTTCCAATTAAAACATTTTGCTAGTCTGTCACTGTGACCTCCACCCATTAAAAGCTGCCAGATGCCAGGATCTAGCAATAAGAATAGTATAGCAATCTAACCAGACGGGTTTTGTTGCTCTCATTATTTTGTCATATCTGACGTGGCTAGCTCTTAGTCCAATAGCAGCTCAGTGACCCTTAAAAAATGCCTTATTTATGCCTACAGCATTACACGTGAATAATTATGCTATTAAACAACATTAAGCATTTATTTATGCTATTGTAGAACCTAAGGCACTAAAACCGCTAAAAGCTGTATAGGGGCTGTTCATAAATTATTTCATCAATTTTTTGATAGTAAAGCTGCCAAATAAAGTGACGTCATTAAAAAAAATGCGTTTTAAGCTTAATTGTAAAATAAAAAACTATTTAGTAGATAATATTTTATAGCATTAAAAGTTTATAGAAACACGACTTTCATTCCTTTTTTTACACATTGATGATGTGATCTTCGGAATGACCGCCCCCCCCCTCCTACGTCATGCTACCATCATCCGATGTCCAGACCCCCCCCCCCCACCCCATTTGAAATGACGTAATTTATGAACAGCCCCTTATAGTGAATTACTTGGCTTTATAATGGTTTATATTATTGCTATTATACTGCATTAGGAACGTATTGCCTACTTATAAATGCTATTGTACACCCTAAGGCATTAAAAATAGCTGAAAGCTGTATAGCGAATTTACGTGGCATTATAATGGCTAATATTCATGCTCTTAAACAGTATTAAGCATTTATTTATGCTATTGTAGAACCTAAGGCACTAAACCAAACCGAAGCATTAGTGTAGCAAACCAAAACGCAACTGTACATCATTCAGCTGTACAGTTGCATGTTGTTCGCTGCACTAAAACTAATGGCTAAACAAAAGCATTTACATATGCCATTATACAACCGTTATACAGCGTAAAGCATCATAAAATGCTATTTTAGAACCTAAAGCACTAAAAACAGCTGAAAGCTGTATACCGGATTTACGTGGCATTATAATGGCTAATATTCATGCTCATAAACAGCATTAAGCATTTATTTATGCTATTGTAGAACCTAAGGCACTAAACCACACCGAAGCATTAGTGTAGCAAACCAAAACGCAACTGTACAGCATTCAGCTGTACAGTTGCATTTTGGTTCGCTGTACTAAAACTAAAGGCTTTAAAAAAGCATTTATACATGCCATTATACAAGCGTTATACAGCTTAAAGCATTATATAATGCTATTGTAGAACCTAAAGCACTTAAGTGCTTCTAAACAGTCGAAAGCTGTACAGTTGCGTTGTGGTTTGCAAAAGCAATTAGATATGCCATTATACAACCGTTATACAGCTCAAAGCATCATATAATGCGACAAGTTGCTCGGTGAACGTATATAAGAGTTTATACGGTCCTTAAGTTCGAAATAAGTTAACTATTCATATGTTATAATGCTTCCTGTGTTACTTGGGTATCCAGAAGTCCTTACTTAGCTTATGGACCGTAAGCCAGGAACAAATTTCATGACCAATCGCGTCGCAGGCGATAACTGAAGTTGTTAAAGGCGATGTCTAATTAAGCCTCGTGAAGGTCAGCTGCCGCTCCGTTGGTGGATTGAGGAACGGCAGCTATTTAATCACTTTTAAAAAAACAGTCACGACTGAAAAAACTTCAGATGATAGTTTATATGCTCTTTCAAACGTGAAAATTCGTTAGCAGGCTGTATCTAGGTGGAAAGACCGTGAGCTGCCCTGGAGATAGTATGTTCACGTGACCAGCTGACGGTCTTTTCACTGCGATACAGCTGACTGACGATCTTTTATATTTGTAATAGGATATAAACTATCATGTGACAAAGTTTCAATCGGGACGTGATGGCCATTTTATTTTAAATTGATTAAATGTCTGCCATTGTTCAACCCACCAACGGAGAGGCAGCTGACCTTCACGAAGCTTCATTACACATTACCCTCAACCACTCCACAAGTTGTCGCCTGGGACGCGATGATCGCCGAAAGGAGGTCGTCAATTTTTGTTAGGCGATTTGCCCCAGCTCATAAAGGTGCATATTATTATGAAATAGGTATCAAAACATTCGCCTTAATTTCTAGATCAGGGCGGTCATAAAATAATCATGAAATCTAACGGGAAAATTGAGATTTCGGGGATTAAAACATGAATGTGATAAGGACAATATTTAAAAGCGTACATGTTTATGATTTACAGTATAACATAAAATAACTACCGGTTTTTTAAAGAATTTCTACAAAATCTGACATGATAATGAAACGAAAATCATAATAAAATAATAAAAAGTCATATTTTGATTCTGCTGCTGATTTCTTGTATTTGGGTAAACAAAGATAATGGCTGTCAAACCATCATTGCTACTATTAACTAAACAATCGTAGCACTTATTACAAATAGTTAAGGTTTAGCACTATTAGTGCGCTAGTACTAGTATCCATGAAGTTATAATTTTAAACTGGAGTATACTCTTGGGTCACAAAGTGAGGCCGAAAGAGAGAGTAATATAGGGAGCTGCGTATCGTTTTGACTTAGGGAGTTATGACGTCATTAGACAATAATGCCAGCATGACAACAAGTCAAAATGTCAATGTGTGTCAATTTTGTAACGAGTGCCGAGTGAGGCACCGCTCCCATACTTTGATTATTAAACCAACCGGATGCGAGACGCGCACTAATTTCTATCAGAAAAAGTCTGCCAATTTCGGCGCGGGGGACGAGGAAACGCACACAAATACTGTTAACACTAATGCAATTTCCATTGACGTCGCTACACACGCACACGATAAAATTATCAAACACTAGCATAAAATATACTCACACAAGTACAAACACAGACACAGACAACCTGTCCGTGAACGAGATAATGTCATCTTTAAGTAAACGTAGATAGTGCGAGGAACGCGCCGTCGATAATAATATACTTAAGTATCGATATTTGTGACGTTTTCAAGTCAAAGGTACATCATTGTCGGTTGTTAATAGAGTTAAATTCTAAATGTTTTTTTTATGGTAACGCCTTATTGACAACCGATAATGATGTACCTTTGACACATTTTATCATAGATTTATTTATCGTATGCCTACATGTCACTGGATATGAGATAGGCATTTCTTCCCTAGGGTAGTGGGAAAGCAGATGATGAAGAAATTCCAGAGAGTGCTGCTAGGTCCAGGTAGGACAGTAGAGCTGCCAAGTTTGTAACTCTTTTAGCACCACCCAGGGATCACGTGTAGGGTTGTCTAAGGTGTTTCCTACGGACGCAGAGAAACATTGATCGTAGGTTAGTTATATATTTTTGTTTCTTTACCACGTATAAGGTTTAGCTATTGATAAAATTATAATGTTAAGTTGTGATTAAATATCAAGTTTTTCTACCAGCATATTACTTACAATGTTAGTATTCTACGTAAGTTAGTTTGTCTATTTGTTCAGGACAAATCTTGCAAGCTGAATTAGAATAACTTTTATATTATCAATTTAATATTTTGATGTGTATTTGCTTTTATAGTTAGTGGAAAATACTAGAAATTGGAAACAAATAACTATTACAATGAAACATTAAACTGCAAAGAACGAAAAAAAGAACATCACGGGATTCGAACCCACGTGTTTAGATTACCGTTCCAATGTGCTTCCAATTACACTAGACGTTCCTCTATCCACAAGTGAATTTTTCACTGTAATGAACAATGATGAATCAGTCACTAGCGACATCGTGATGTTCCAGAGTCCTTCGCAGTTGATATTTTGATTGTAATGGGCATCTGTTTCCAATTTGTGTTTCTATTTCTCTTCTTCATTTTCTATTATAAATAAAAAGTATAACATATTGCTAATGTTAATATCGACATTTATTTTTGTGCTGTCCCATCACTAAAAGTTACCTGGTAGGTACAGTGATACCAGAGTCAGAAATTAAAAGTGCCTATTTAAGGGGATAAGTGTGTATAACGTACCTTATAATAAATAAAGTATAATCCATACAAAATTAAAATGCTACAATGTATGGTGAAAATAAAGGAACGAATTAATTTCTAAACAGGAATATCGTTATTTCAAGCATCTACAAGTATATTTCACTTAAGGAGCGCCACACATTAGAGCGGAATTCAGTGCGGAATTCATCACACTAGCTGAAATTGGTCTATTAAAACGGAAATTTGTTTATGGTAGCTGTATTTTTGAGACCATAGACAAATTTCAGCTATTGTGCCATACTACAAGCACACATACGCTGAGTTTCTTACGCTGGTTCTTCTCAGTTGGGGCGCCTTTCCGAACCAGTAGTAGTTTATTGCGCTTCCCATAATACGGTTTAAAAAAAACAGAATTCAATACAGTTGTTAAACCAGTGTTTATGTTTTATTTCATTACCGTGCGTCCATGCGTAATGTGCTATAGGCTAGGTTATCCTGATAGTGTCAGTTTTTTTAGTTCCAAACCACCTTACTGCCCTGCCCTCGGCGGTCCTCGACGACATATGTATATAATTTCAAAAGCTATGCGTGTGAAGGTAAAACTCACCTTTGAAGTACTGACGTTAATCTTTTCATTTTTGTTAATGATTAAAAATTATATGAAATTTGAATAATTTAAAAGTCGAATAAAATATGTTTAGAAACAATTTAATAACAACACACACACACAGACACGCTGCTTTTTAAACAGAGCAATGCTTTACAACTACGGCTGTATGCCGAATGGGTCTCTGCCTAACCCACGGAGTATCTTTTAAGTGTATTGCCTAACCTGTCATAACAATGACAATGAATGACATAATGGCGGACGTATTTCTGCCGCACTGGAGTCGATTACTCTTGTTTGCAATATTTAACTTACCTCCCTCGATGTAATCGTGTTCATAATTGCATACCCAATTTATGAATGAATTCATTGATAAATTGGGTATGCAATTATGAACCCGATGGTACAATGTACTATGAAGAGTCAAGTTTAAAAATTACCCTAAAGCAGATGTAGTACCAATATAGCAGAGTGGCAATACTTTTTGATTGACAATATTTTTTAGTTTTTTGCTAATTTCGTGCACTATTTGATGATATTTAGACGTAATTATACTTACAGATGAAAAGAAACGTTATCCTTATGTAAACTAGATAATTCAGATCTTTTCTTACATGAAAACACGCAGCAATTCGGCATTTTTACCTCAGATCGTTCCGGGCTGACAGACATTCATTGAATGGCGTTTGACGCGCGACAACTAGTTTTATATAACCGCTACGACCAGTGGTCTTGTACTTTTGGCAGAAGGGGACGCCTGACAATTACCACTCCATTGGTTTATTTCTCTGAGCCCCCATATTATCCCCTCTATCGGACCGTTTTTTTCTAATCATCTATGAACAACTGTTTTGCACGGTAATAAGGTTAATCTGTGGTTAGGGAAAAAGTGCAACAATTACATCCACTTTTTATAAATCCATACGAGTATCAGACATTACTAAATTTAAAAAAAATGCGTTTCGTTATCGAAAGAGCATAATATAAGTCAAAACGAGACGCAGCTCCCTATATTACCCTTTCTTTCGGCCCCACTTTGTGGTCGAAGAGTATACTCCAGTTTAAAATTATAACTTCATGCGGCAGACTTTAATGACGGTGACATCAAACATTGACAGTGTCAAACTAGAATAATAAATAAACTAGATTAGCAAAGTAAACGTAACTCCTCTCTGTAAATGTCCGTTTCGTCTCAGTCCAGGTAAAGTTAACCTTATGTCAATGCTGTAAAGACGTTAACAATTTATTAAGCACTATTTGGATCGCGGAAGGATCAACGAAATTACTTTTTATTTTGTGTATCTAATTCCCGTTTCATTTTTATGAAATATTTTGTCTAGTTTCGTAATAAAATGGGTATTTGCTTAAAATTGCAGAACAAACCTTATACGAGACCATATTGCAAGTGGGCCTGGAATTGACGGTCTCCTTTGTTCCTGGCTTACGGTCTATTATAGCGATGTGATGATTAAAAACATCCAGCACCAATAGGGTTATTCCAGGGCATGACCCTCTGTACATAATCCTTTAAAGCTTTCTCTCGACTGCTTATTAATTTGTGTGTTCCTATTCGTTATGCACAAATGCAACAGTGAACGAACGCTTCCATGTAACAAGGCGACTTCAAAGTGGGAGCCAGTGAACCTTAGCATTTAAACTGGGGGTAACGCATTCAGAGGTGGTTGGTTACATTTTGTAGTTTGATGACCCGGACTGTCTCTAGCCATGAAAAAGTTGTACAATGTTACAATAACTCTGACATTCACCTATGTTGGAACCTCTGGAAAAAAATGCCTCTACGAAATTTCAAATCTGCCTGTAGTTTATCCGGAAAGAGAAATGCCGTGGTTTATATGGGAGATCATACATTCTACGACACGTTACTTCTCTTTCCGGACAGACTCTATTATAACTGTCAGGAGCTTTGTATTATATTTTACTAGTGACCCGTCCCGGCTTCGCACGGGATAAAAAACGGTTATTGTGAGTTATCCCTAAGAGATAGACATATACACTGCAGTACATTATTTTGATCTATCTCATAGGCCAGCGAGCGTTTGCAATGTAAGCACAAAAAATGTGTCTATTTACGACATCACATTAGAAACCTCTAAAATTATCAGTGTTTCTCTACTATATTATGCATGTATTATACATATAAACCTTTCTCTTGAATCACTCTATGAAAAGAACCGCATCAAAACCCGTTGCGTAGTTTTAAAGATAAGCATACATAGGGACAGACAACGGAAAGCGACTGTTTTATACTATGTAGTGATCAGTCAAAACTCTTGTGACAGAACTTATGAACCGACTATGTAATATGTATCATCCATAACCAATAAACATCGAAAAAAAGTACGTAGGTAGGTATATGTAATTCGATTTTCCTTCCATAAAAGTGACAAACATCCCATCGGTCATTCCGATGCTCGATTGATTTCGCAACCACTATCGGGCGATAGGCCCATACCTCTTTGATGTTTTTAGGGGCTTTGTTTGAAAGCCTTCATATTACGTCAATATTTGTGTGCTCTCTATCGCCTTCTTGTGGTTTTTTATTACACGCTAGTAGGTCTCGAGAATTTTCCTTTGAAGATTGTGTTGCTTTGGGATTCAAGACTAATCGAATGCCGGAGTGGTTGAAGATTTTTTGTGCCTTGTCTTAAGTTAGGGTCAGACGACATACAACCACAGCCCTCTGCCACGAGACCTTGGCAGAAAACAGAGATTTTAAACCATGTAGCCCGTGGTTGATGCCCAATTCTACATGACCTTTAAACGCCCTTGGTGGCTACTGTGGCTAGGCGTGCTCTGCCAACCATTGGCAGAAGCGGTTGGTTGTTTGTCAGCCATGTAGACGCTCGCTTCAACAACTCGCTTCAACCAAGGTCACGTGGCAGAATCTGCGGCTATCTGCCGTCTGGCCCCAACTTTAGGAATGGTGTAGAGCGAACGCTTGGTGTGTTTTTCGTGAATCCTAGGCATTAGATGAACTTTTAATTGTCAATTGTTTTACAGCTAGTTCATGTTGCAGGCAATTGACGTAAAAAAGATTACGTTTCAACGTTTCACGGCACCAATGCCAAGTGAAAGTGCCTAATAAATCGCCTAAAACCGATAAGCCTGAATAGGCTTTGAACATTAACAGAGTGTTAGTTTCGAAAGGGCCTATTTCTTAAGCAACTATACGTACTCTAAAAACATTATCTTTGTACAATCAAGGTTTTTAAAAGTTAGTTCATATCAATTACTGTTGTGTGTATCATATCAATTAATGTAGTAAGTAGTATACTAAGTTTAAAATATTCATTTTATGATTCTTATGCCCATGGGGCTCTTAGAACTCTCATAATGGCGGAAGCCTTACACCTTTTGACACTTTTACGAGTAAACCCTATTACAAAGGAGTCGGAAATATCTTTGCAGTCGACCGGACAAACGCGCGATTTTTTTTTTTATATACTACGACGGTGGCAAACAAGCATTCGGCCCGCCTGATGGTAAGCAGCTACTGCAGCTCATGGACGCCTGCAACTTTCAGGGGTGTCACATGCGCGTTGCCGACCCTTTACAAAAAGGAAGATTCACTGGATATACGAGTACATAGACTACATAGAGTCATAGACTTGTCTCTTAGGGACAGGAATGCCCGATTATAATCCAAATATGTGGTCGCGTTAACCCAAATTAATTCCGGCGATCAATGTGCTCCTACTACGCTTTCCTTTGTTTCTGGACCCTGCACTGCGTCAACTATTATGTCATTACAGCTCGACTACGTACTTCCACTTCTAATATTAAACAATATTAACTCTAAGAGCTGAATAAAGCTTATTATTCTTAACCTTGAACAGATTTATGAGTGCCTATGTCTGGACCTTTTTCTTGGCAATAATAACTATCCTGTCATGGCGCAAATAATTCCTAAACATACATGACGTATTATGTAATGATCCAACGAATACTACTTTTATGAATAAGAATACGGATGTTACTTTTTTCATTTTATGAATAATGATATACAAACTTATCTTTGCCGTTGTTCCCATACAAGATCAAATGCCACCAACTGCAAATATAAGTTTGTCACCCAAATAAATTATAGTAACAGTCAATTTTCAGTTCTATAGTTTAGGATTTATTGGCTGGTAACTAAAAGGAAACTTACGTAGGTTTTTTTTCTTATGGTTTTCGATTAATTTGTCGCGCAAATTAAGAAAGACATATAATGCAGAAAAGGCATATAATGGTAAGATATTGGCTATAGACGTGCTTTGTCTATAAAAGAGTACCAAAAGTTGGCCTATACTCTTCACTTGACTTATTAAACAATTTTTGAATGCCATTAAACATTATCTTGCCACAAATGATGATTGTATTACAACCTTAATAGACTTTACGGAATAATCAAATGCTGAATCCCAGTCATAAATCCCACCAAAAACAAAAGTTTTTGAAAACATCGCCTGAAATTAATAGGCTACCGTAAATAAGCCGAAACTTTCAGGATCCTGATAAACGGCTGAAAAATCCAACGCAGTACATCTCGTGGATGACTGTAATTACATGAGTTCTTGACTGCGTTCCCATAGGTTCGCGAGGACCGAGTCCATTTATCGGGCGCAAATGATGATGATAACATCACCTCGAGACTTGAGCGCGGGAGAGTCCATTTTTCGAGTGCCAATGAAACATGACTTCGAGATGCGTAACCGGAGAGCGCCATAACCGTTATGGTTGGGCACAAATTACATGATATAACATTCCTCTTACTAAGCGATAGCAAAAATACGTATTTGTGGTTATAATTGAAAACTTAAGCTACTTCACACCAATTCAGCAGGCACCCTTGTGCATTGTAAAACCTGCCATCTAATGGACAAATTTCGCAACTTATGCGTGACATTCGCTCTTAGAGCCAATAACCAACTGAAGTCTTGTGCACACACTCCCCATAAGTACCCGGGGTTTTGCAATCCTTGTAAATATTAAATTAAAATCTATATTTGTCAATTAGGTATTTTCCTGGGGAGATAAAAATATTATTTTATTCAGTCCGTCAGTTAATTTTTTATTTTGTCAATCAAACAAAAATTGGTGAAGATATGCCCCGTTAAAGTTCCGCATGACGTCACATTATGCTAAAAAGAGTACTGAAATGTGACGTCACGCGGAACTTTAACGAGCTATTCACCAATTTCGGAAATTTCACCAATTTTTGTTTGATTGACAAAATAAAAAAAATACGTCTCCAATATTTTTTAGGAAAGTAGCCAATTAGGCCTATTAATGTGAATTCTAGATCCGTAAAAAATATGCAGTGTAGTTTGAGTCACACGTAAACTCGTACGACTGAGATGAGTATTTACGAGTAGATAGCATTGGGAAGAACATTACAGATCTGATACTCTAGCCCTCGAAACGTGATAAGTGGCAATGTAGCCAATACCTACTTAGATACAGCATTTAGCTTCAGATAGATTTAATCTGCCTCAATACCGGAATTCCTCGATAGCTTTTCATAAAAAACTAAATTTTTTAGCTGGTGGCGTCTCACCCGCACGTATCGTAGCTGCTGGCGAGTGAAAGAGCCAGGTTATGATCTAGTTTTCTAATTTTTCAAGTTGATTTGCGAGCTAGTCTTTCTGATCGTATGCGCCTTGTCACGGGTAATAGGCCGGATATTACTCCTTTAGGATTGCTCACTTCTCAAATGGTAACTGAAGTAGGCTGAATGCAGCGGCAGTTATTAATACAGACTATTTCTCGTGCTTTGATAGTGAGCTTCTTTGAGTTATCTAAGAAGCAGAGGGGAAGTGATTCATTTCGGCCCTAGGGAGTTATTTTTCTAAGTTTCTATATCTTTTTTCTCGGTTAGTGATGAAGATTGGGCTTGGGAATTAGTAGTATGATTTCGACGTGTATTTTACGTTCCTCTTTTTCGAAATAGAGTGTTAATAAAATCTTAAACAAGGCGAGCTAATCCATGAAAGAATTAAATAAGCATCACCTACAAATTTTACGTGCCTTTCCCAGCTTTTTATGTCCCTCTTAAGGGCAAACGACTACAGAGTCTTTATGTTCTCGTTAAAACGAGGCATCTTATCGTCGTTTGCCCTTTTACTCGAGATGTTTTGATTTGAAGGGAAATGAAATGAGAAATGACATTTAGTACATTTCTAATTCTAACGTTTTTTAGGTCAATTTTTTTTATACCACGACGGTGGCAAACAAGTATACGGCCCGCCTGATGGTAAGCAGCTACCGTACCCTATGGACGCCTGCAACTCCAGAGTTGTCACATGCGCGTTGCCGACCTTTTACAAAAAGAAGGATTCACCATGTTGACGGCTAAAGGAACACACTAGGTCCTCTTTGAGCTCTTTGGCAACCTTACTCACCAGCAGCAACACAACACTATGAGTAGGGTCTAGCTAGTGCTATTTGGCTGTAGTATTCTGTAAGGTGGGGGTACTTCCCCAGTTGGGCTCTGTCAGTCAATGTGGATGTAGTGTGGAATCTCTTTTCCCTTTGACCGTCAACAGAGTGAATCCTCCTGTATATTAAGGGGTTCGCCACGCACATGTGATGCCACTGGAGTTGCAGGCGTCCATAGGATACGGTGGCTGCTTACCATCAGGCAGACCGTATGCTTGTGTGCCACTGTCGTGGTACAAAAAATATTCTAACTTAAATCAAACGGACGTAGAGTAAGTTTGGAGTGAGATAAGATAAGATAAACTTTTATTGCAAACCATGGTACTCGTACAATTCAGTTGTAAAAATATTATAAGATAGGATCACATAGCACCGTGTTAGGGTATTGGCAATTTCCATAACATGCTAGTTACAAGGTAGGTATATATGCTTACAAAATAAACATCACTTTTAAAATTAGGGATATTTCTAAATTAAACTATATCACAATTTCAGTCTCCATGCATATGGAAGGAGAGATTCTGTTAAAAGTTGGGTATTTTAAGAGGTCGAACTTTGAAATGGACCTGAGTGAACCTAACGGGAACGGAAAGTTCTCCATTGGATTTTCTTTCGTTTCAAACTTCAAGGAACCTTTTAAGAATAAGAATAATTTTATTCAGGAAAAAAAAACATGGAATTGTTACAGGAACATTTTAAATAGAGTGTCACTGAAAGGGTTTCCACTCAGCTTGGTGTTAAGGTACCGTAGGGATACCTTAACGCTGATCTTCCGTGGAAACCTTTTCAATAGAGCACAACTGAAAATTATTAAAAAGAAAATCATATTTCTTATTAAACTTAATTATGGTTACTTAAAAGGTTATGTATGGTTTTCAAAGAGCCCTAAATTACAGGTCCTGAATGAAATGTGAAAAAAAAGACTAGAAACTTAGTTTGTCATTTTCAGGCAGAATAGGTACAGATGTGACGAAAATATAGTCGACTGAATTACCAGGGCGTAAAGTCTTGGATACATGTTTTTATCACGTCTGAAAATATGGATAATATCCATATTTTTAGACGTGACCTTACTACGAGTAGGTTACTAATAACATATTCACAACTTTTGAAACTCGCTAGTTTAACTATTTTTGACTAGTTCTCTCTGACTTAACAGTAAGAAATCGATTCGACATCAGGCTCTAGTGGTACCAGGCTCATACGATTAGTTCAGTGTTCTTTTACAAGCGACTTTTACTTTCACCTATTCCGTTGATTTGATTACATCAAATCTTGCAACTTAAAGGAGTATGGGCATTTTTGTATGGGGAGTGTACCATGGATGTATACTGTTGAGACGTATCTCGTTTTAAAGCTCGTGATCACCGCATTATTTTATTATATGGCACCATTGTTGGATATCGTGCAGGGACCGAGATATTTAAAAAAAAAGAGCGAACATATAAAGAGCATTTTTTACAGATACGATATGTAATCCGTTATAGCATGGTTTATCTGAAAGCATATGAGAAATGGTTCAATTCTGTGTAAAACACCCCATGTTTGAATACTTACAGGGCTAGAATTAATTAATTTAAATTAAGCTTGATATGAATATCGCTCGGTTTAGAGCCAAGCTAATGTGTATACGGGAGGCGTATATTACATGTCAAAGGTATTTTTATGAACTATTTTTCGTAATATTTACTTTACCTCCAATGCATGCAGGAACTAAAATATATCAACTTTGTATGTTAATTAATTGTGCTTAATGAAGTTCTAAGTTTTCTACTCGTCACTAGATGGAGCTAGCTTCCAAAATTCTAAATTACATTATTAAAATGAACATTAAGAAAAACGACGTGCCGGCGCGTCGTCGGTCTAACTCCATCATGACTCATGCTTATATTATATATCTGCTTACCATCATATGGGCCGTATGCTTGTTTGCCACCGTCGTGATAAAAAAAACAGTATTATTTTTTGACAAGGCTAAGTCGAAAAAGGAAGTTTAGTCTATCTCCCTCTTTATCGCTCGAATTTGCGAATGCACAAGAGAAAAGCAAATAGACGAATCTTCAAATTCTCTTTTTGAGGTAACCCCCTAGAACTAGAACAGCTAGTTTATAGTTAACGTTCAGAAACTAACTTATTTATAATTACGCGACGTGAAGCCTTAGACCACAGATTTTTGAGCGTTAAAAAGCAATGATACGGAGCCAGTATTATTAATATTTATGTAGTTTAACTACTCGACTCTTAGTCGGTTCTTCTATTGCATACAAGATGTCACCAGTAACTGATTTTAATTATTTAAGTAGTTAATTGCGGTCATTTAACATTAATTACTCACAAAAAAGTAATGACTTGTTTTTACAATTAATTTCAGGCGAATAAACTATGTAAATGTGTACAAAAGTTAACCTTTTTTGTATAGGTTAATTAGTTCCAGTTTTCGGCACAGCTAGGGCCACAGTGCAGACACAAAATAATGAATACCGGCTTCCTTGCACCCTTACGGCCTTCGGTGCCATATAACTAATTAATGCTATGATTAAGACCTTTCATTTGAGATAAGGTTCAATTGGATACGCCAGTGGCAAAAGTTGTCCATTTTGCTGCCAAAGCTCCATCTAGTGTTCAATAGAAGAATTAGGCCGTCGTTAATTACAGTTAATTAACGCATAAAACCGTTTTATTTCGGTCTCTGCATACGTTAGAGTGCAAGTATCATTTACGAAAAATAACTTATTAAAATACCTTTTAGCTGTTACACACGACTTTCGTATACACGTTAGCTTCGCTATGCTACAGGTGTTTTTACATATTAGCAAATGTTTCATCTACTAATTCCAGCCCTGTACGTATTTTTCCGATGATGGAGGTAAATAAGCGTGAAGCATTTCTTATATTCTTTCATATAAAATACGCTGTGACTGGTTATAGACCGGATATTTTATAAATTAACCGTTTATATGCGCAACCTTTTTTTTTAAATAGCTCGGACCCTGCACGCTATCCAACGGTGGCGTCATACAATTAAATAATGCACTAGTTAAGACCTTTCAAATGAGATATGTCTCAATCGTATACACTCATGGTACAAAATGCCCATTCTCCTTTGACCCTCTTCCCGGTTTTCGATTGAGCTGAAATTTTGCACGCACATTATGCATATCATCATCATCATCATCATTTATTTTTATTTCGGATAACTTTAGACCCATAGTTTGGTTAGTATATACTTATACTACTTATAGCTATGTTAATATCTACATAAATTACATCCTTAATTAATCTCTAAATTTTGTGTCATGCATGTTTCTAGAAGCACCTACGTAGTAGTTACACATAATAAGTACTTCTAGAAACATGCATATCATCACAGTGCCTCAAATATGGGCAGTCAAACCTCTCGGCTATCGAGCGCAGGATGAGGTTGGGGCTGGCCCGCACCCGGCGCACCAGGGATGAGCATCGCTTGCGCATAGTCGCATAAAAGCAATCTATGCGCGCTTCAGCAAACATTCCTGATGCGCTACAGAAGCGGGGCAGCCCCACCAACACCCGGAACGCGTTGTTATATTGGACCCGGAGGGCCCCATAGGCCCGCTGCGTGTAGTATGCCCATAGGCTGCACGTATACAGGGAAGTGCAATATGCTCTAAAAAGGGTTACTTTCACCTCCCTAGTACAGCGCGCAAACTTACGCGCAATCATGTTTGCCCTCACCGACAGGGCCCGCCGTTCGCGTTCAATATCCATTTCGTCCTTTAGGTCTGGAGTGACAACATGGCCTAGATATTTAAAAGTCCTCACCCTTTCCAGGGGGCTGCCATTCAACTTGATGGGAGGTACTATGGGTATCCGATACCCAGTAGGTTCAAACACCATGAACTTAGTTTTACCTACATTGTATGTTAGCCCCTGTTGGATAGCGTAGGACTCGCAAATACTCAAAAGTGTTCGCAAACCACAAGCCGATGCGCTCAACAAAACCATATCGTCGGCGTAACTCAAGTTATTCAAACAAACTGCATCAATATGGCAGCCGACATGCGTTTTGTTGAGCGCCTCGAGAAGCTCATTTAAGTAAAGGTTAAAAAGTGTGGGCGAGGTCAACCCCCCCTGCCTCACCCCACACTCCAACCTGTACGGGTCCGATAAAGTACCTGACCATCTAACGCTATTGACCTGATTTCCATACCAATACCTCAGAATTTGTATGGACTCATTAGGTAGTTTAATGGTTCCCAGTTTTTGCCATAGGATATTATAGGAAACCAGGTCAAAAGCCTTAGATAAGTCTAAGAAGCACGCATAAACGGGCGTCTTCCTATTTAAATAATATTTGACAGTGTGCTTAAGGCACAGTATTGCACTCTCTGTTGATAACCCTGGTCGAAAACCAAACTGGTTGGGGCTTAGACTAACGCACTTATTTAACTGTACATTAAGCACACTATCAAATACTTTAGCAACAATAGTCGCCAGGGATATAGGCCTGTAGTTATTGATGTCAGACAAATCTCCAGTTTTATTTTTAGGTACAGGAATAACCACAGTTTTCATCATATCCCTGGGCAAATAACAGTGCCTTACACACAGCGTATAAAACAAAGCTAACACTCTTGATATGTGGGGACCCGCATTCTGGAGATGTTCGATGCTGAGGCCATCGTGCCCTGGGGATTTGCCTCGCGAGATAGATTTAATAGCCTTATCTACATCCTTAGCAGAGTATCCCGGTCCAGGTTCCTTGTCGTTGGGCTCAGCATCGCTCACCCCCTCCTGTGATAGTCCAAGAGAAGATTTAACCATGAAATGATCTTTAAAAGTGTTAGCTATGTCTTTGGTATCGGTTTTGCCATCAACACTCACAGGGTACGACGGTCGATATTTCATGTTGTTTGTGGCTTTCCAAAATGACCGGAAATCCTTTTTGGAGTGCTGTGAAGCTAGAATATTCATTTTTATTTGGGCCTGATGGTCTTGGCACCATTTTAAACGAGATTTGAATATTCTTCGCGTTTCACACATCTCATTAAATAACCTACCAACTTCCGGTCTACCACAAAGTATCCACTCACGAAATTTCTCCCTCGCGGCCCCGTGTGCATTGCTGACATGCCTATTCCACCCCACTACCTGCTTTTTGGGTTTACGCTTCCTCCTTGCGGTTCGCATCGCAGCCACACAAAGGGCAGACACAATATTTTTATACAAAGTGTCCAGGACTTCCCTATGACTAACGTCAGTACAGTATTTATCGGCACAAGGCGTAAACTCAGTAGGAAAGTCAATACATTTCAACAACCTGTTGCACTCTCCGTTATAACGGATTATTTGTTCCGACCCTCTCCCTCCCCATATTATGTGTTGATTAGATACGTCAACTGAACTATATAACCTTGGTGTAAGTAATTTTAAATTACACTGTAACATGAGTGGGAAATGGTCGGACCAGGTCACATTATAATTAACATATACATCATGTACAGATGCCAACACAGATTGCGTTATAACACAGTGGTCTAGCCACCGTCTACACTTATGGGCGTCACTAATGAAAGTATAAGTTCCAGAGTCAATACCTAGTTTTTGTGTGTCTATACAACACCAATCCATATCATTGCAGTAATTCATTAGCTCACGATAAAATAGTTCACCTGGATGGGCATTGAAATCTCCCATTATATAAACAGATTCGACCCCATATTCATCAACAATAGCACTCACCGCACTGAGGCAATCCGTAAACTCCGCTAGGTTATCCGTGCTATTGGTCGGCATATATACACTAACCACTATAATCGGACGTTCGCCCGTCACTACCTTAATCGCGCATAAACGCGGATTATCGCACTGCACCACCGACACATCGTGAAAAACGGCACTATTCCACAGCAGCGCGACTCCACCGTGCGGGCGCCCGCGCACCATGCCCGCCGTCGTGTCCACGGCCGATGTTCCCGTCGCACAAAAATTGTCGTCAATGCCATTCAAAAACGGAATCTCGTCTGGCAACAGCCATGTCTCCTGGAGAGCAATTATAGCACATGTTCTGCACAGGTGTTTGACCCCGTCAACACAACGCTTAACACTTTTACAGTTAAGACTTGCAAATGTAAACAAACCGGTTGCCATTTCACTTAAAAGGTTTTACATTGCCGTCAGCACAATCAATTTTGCGCGTTTGCTTAAGCTTGTAATGAACAAACTTACGGAAAATGATACCTTTCGGCCATACATTACTGTCTAAAAACAACGGTACCTTCGATTCAGCGACAAAGAATTTATAGGCACTGTAGTACTCTTCGTTTCTTATTTTTAATTTTTCCAGCGTCACCGATTCATTAGTCTCGCTCCTAATGTGATCAGTAATTTCTGATACTATCGCCTCTTTATTTACTTTGGTAATGAACAAGGGAACTCTGCGCTCCGCCGCCTTAAAATTTCCGTGCGTCGTAATCGCCGTACCAAACCGCCCTGCAAATCGTTTCTTAGTCTTATTATTTTTGTTTCTCGGTGTCTGCCAGTCGCCTTCGTCATTTTGCATCGCTTCAAAGCTTTTTGTAAAAGCATCAGTATGCGGCACATCGCGCGTAGCTGGGACCGGGATAGACGGGCCCTTAGGTACTGGCCCGGCCGCTGGTGTAATCAGCTGTTCGGCGCGATGACTCATCTCTGTCGTCACAACGGCCGCCGGCGGCGACACCATGCTCTCGACGGTAGGCTGACTACCCGCCATAACAATTGAACGATATGTTGCCTTTTCACTTGTATTTACGCTTGTCGGTGACAACGTTTGCTCTTTGATGTTTGTTGTATCATTTAATGTCGAGTTGTGTTGATGCGATATGCCTAAAGGTCCGCTATCCAAGCACCAAGCACCCCGATTCCCGTTTACATTACACATCGATAACCGCGATGGTGCGACATTTTTAGTTGCCTGAACCTCTTTTCTTAGGTCCTCTAACTCATCCGATGTAACGTAATTCGCTTTAACAGCGGCCATTTCATTCTGTAGGCGCACAATATCTTTCAATAGTTTCGTGCAGTCCAGATGGTCGAAAGTTACTGGTGGCAATTTTTCTAACTGTCTTGCCACAAACACGGGGATTGAACTAGGGTCCTCTGTTCTGAAGACTCCAATTATGTCGTGAATATCACGCTGTTCCTTTCCATCCCCTCGTCGCTGCTTATTTCGTTTTTCCATTGAAACGGCGTCAAACAGTAACGATTTCGACTTTTGAATTTCCGTAACGGTAAATGCCGACGTACATAGACGAACCAAGGTGTCTTCACTAATGGATGACAATTTATTTTGTATATAAGACAACATTTCGTCTATAACAATGTTACAAGCACTACACTTCACTGTATCCGACATATTTATTTACGACGCTTGCGCGCCGGTCGAAAGTAATTTACAAAAACAATATGCAAAATGATATCGCGTGACAACGCAATATTATGAGGACATGGAGCTGATCTGATGATGAAGTTGGAATGACTGCTCAACATTATCCCGTCGTGTTTCGACACGTTGTATTCGTCTTGCTGAGCAATTAAGGAATGTACAAAGAAAAGTACAGTTGGCAATAAAAGCATCGATCGATAAGACAATCTCAAAAATGAAGTTTGTACTAGTTGAACTATTTAAAGAACAACTTTTATTAAGCAGTTGAAATTGATCGTGCCACTTTAATAGTAGATTGTTTGACAAGGGTCTAAAGTAGGCCATTTTACCACGAGGTGGTTATTTTAGAACATAAAATTGTTCAAGTGGTAATATGGCTTTTAGACTGCATACTATTTTTCACTTCGATTGCGAGAAAATAAGATAAAAATACTTATTATTTACGCACAATAACTAAACTAAGGTGAAATGATGGTTTAACTTGGCGGTCTTTTAATTTTTTTAACTTCTTTAACATAGATACAAAATATAAACAACGCGAATAAATGCCACAGACGACGGTATAATTAGCTCTTTAAATAGTTTAAACACGCTTTAAAGCGCTTCCAAAAAATTAAAATGGTTGTGAAGTAGGAACTAAAAAACACCTCATGTTTTGAGAAATAAATTGCGTTTCCTGATTGGTCGATTTTAACATTGCTGTATTCTGATTGGTTGATATTAAATACAATGTTTTTTTTAAGGACTTTAATTATTTACACAGCAATAAAGTATCTCCGATCTCTCTCGTTCCGATTAATTTCGATTTGTGTTGTGATTGGTGGATTTAATATGGTGAAGTGTTCCGATTGGTCAATTTAAAATGTTTTTTAAATCATAAATATGTATACATATTAGCCCTAGGGGCTAAATGTACTACTTTAGTCCGCCTTGGTAAGCATAATATGACACACTTTTTGAGTATGAGAAGTGAAAGTCATTTATCATATAATTTGTATTGTTACAGCGCAAGTCGGAACTGCCCGGCGGAGGGCGCGCCTGAGTCGGACTCAGCGCCGCCCGTCGACCTGCCGCGGACGAGGGATGGAGAGATCGACTATGACGGTACGAGTATGTTATTGTCAACTATTTGAGTTGCTTCACTTTGAGCACTATACTAAAGAAATGAGCAGCAGGCGTGCGTCTCTGCTTAATACAAAATTAATTTAGTATGGGGTAGTGCATTTTGCTGAGCGCATCAACCAGCGACCAACAGCCCGCCTGCTTCCGGCCAGGCGTTCCTACACTACATCTACATGGGATAGTGCATTTGTTATTGGTGAATTCTTAATACGACTTGGGAGTCTAGCCGGTTACCGAATGTAACACGACTACGGCAAATTTAGCTAGGCCCCCCCTAATAAGGCGCATATGAAGGGTGTGGTGGAAAAATTCGTAGGCAACGGGCAGGTCACGGTAGCTCAGTTGGTAAAGTTCTAGTCTCGACCATGGCGGTGAATTGTGGTAACGTTAAAATACGTCTCTGCTTAATACAAAATAAATTTAAAGGAATGAGCTTTTACACCCGGAAAGTTATACACCCGGGCAATTAAGAGGCTGACATCACCCGATGACCTTCAAATTGACTTTGCTCAAACAGTTTTTTAGCTATAACTACTTATTTTGAGAATGTCAAAAAATATATGTGTTAATATTTGTTATATTTGGAAGAACTTAGTTAATTCCGATACACGATTGGGCGAAATCGGCTCGATAGAAAATAATTCCAAAGTTACATCTTAAAATTAGCTTTAAACAGTTGTATGTCTTTAGTTTGTTGACTTATACGTCTGTAACTAAGGACAAAATTCCACCACACTAATACTAAAAACTTCGTTGTTTTATATTTCTCAATTAAGGCGTAGTTTTTTTTTATTCATCTTTTTGCAAAATTTGCAATGAGCTCCCATACTAATCGTAACACAGTTATTCTATTTCACTCGCGCTGAAAAAGATAGAGAGGGAATTTAGCTGTTGTCAGCCCCTTAAAGCCGGAACTATGTTCCCAGTTGACTCGCCGGGCGGCGATTCCAATGCATGCACTGATAAAGAAACGAGCCAACAGTCAGCGTTAACGACGCGCTAAACTAGTTCCTTGAAAATTCTGTAGACCCAGAGGTCGCCAAAGAGTCACTGTTTACCCTAAACGTATCATTTGAACCAGAACCGATGGCTATATATTTGAAATCAATATAACCCATCGCTCAAATTCAGCCTGATCTGTGCGGCAGAGTTATTGAGAATTGGGCTTCAAAGATATGGGCTACTAGAAGAAGCCGAGGCGGACATTTGAACGATGTCATATTTCCCAAATAATGGCACATATGGGCCTTTCAAATAAAACTAAAAAGTAATTAATATTTTACACAGCCATTTGTATTTTAAAATCGACTATTACATTATTGGAAAACCCTATATAATCTATGTACCAACGAGTATCCTTGATATGATTAGTTGAACCCCTAGCGATGAATCATGACCTTAAATATGTAAAGCCTGACATGCTCCACTGCAAGAATATTCGTACCTACACCTCGTTTATATTCAACGTCCTTCATTTGCAAATAGCTTTGGAAAACAATGCTGCGAATAGGTCAATAAACTATAATACCCCGAATATCAGCTTACGTGTTAACGATCGGTTAAGCGACGATCCATATCACCTCTGGATATAAAACACGCGCATTGAAAGGCCCATTTACTCATTGATTAGTGTTTAGTGCGAGTTCATACATTTGTTACTAAACACAATAATGGTCTAAGAGCTGGCCACATCAGATATGACACAATAATGAGAGCAATGAAACCCATCTAGTAAGATTGTAATACTATCATTATTGCTAGATCCGAGCATCTGGCAGCTTTTAATGGGTGGGTGTCAGAGTGACAGACTAGCAAAGTTTTTGAATTGGAAAAAAATAATACCAAAATAGGTAAACACGGCCGAAGTTATCTTATTTATAGAGGAAGGGACCTATATTTTAAAATTAGACCAAAAAACATTGCGTAATATTTCGGAAACAGATACAGTAGGCGACAAACTATGAATTACATTAAATGTCGTTTTGGACTACTTTCCCCCATCAAAAACTTTTGGCAATGATATGATCTAATTATTTATATAATTTTTCATAATACTGCATCAAAACCAGAACTCTAGGATTTGTATTCTGAAAGTGGTTTGCATTATTTGACCTCCACCACTTTACAGCTGCCAGATGTCCGGATCTAGAAATAAGCATAGTATAGCAAACTAACGAGAGGGGTTTCGTCGCTCTCATTATTGTGTCATATCTGACGTGACCAGCTCTCCGTCTATAAGAACATATATGAACTCGCACTTAACACTAATCAACGTGTAAATGGGCCTTAAGGTTAAGTCTGAGTTAGGGGCGTGGTTATTTATTATGTTCACATTAGGCTTAAGGCTTTATAATCAGTAGCATGCTATCTACCGTTGTGTAGACGCTCTTTTAAATTAAGTATTAGAGTCGCAGAATATGAGGTTTATGTGTCTGATATGAAAATCAAAGCGATATGTTGTCGCTCGAAACTGTTAGCAGTGGTTCAGACTTTTAAGTAAGTACTAGAGTACAATTTACGAAACATGCACAAAGTTTATGTCCACGTCATTGTCAAATTCATCGCTCATACTGGTAATGTACTTAAAGAATATTAAAACGGGTTACTTTGTATGATTTTTTTATGCAATGTAACCAGTTTACATTTTTCATGTGTACATTAAACCCGAAAGTATAAGTAAGTTATGAAAACGGTATAAAGTGGACGTCGCGTGTTTGTTATCGAACAGGGCAGGGCTTTTGCGACAGTGTTATTTACTTAAATCACTGCCTGTTCTGACTTTATTTTAAAGAAAGGCTTAGACGCTTTAGCAATTTTAGCAGTACCTAAACAAACTTCTTGTAGACAGCCACGGAAACATTTACTCCCTTATTCATAAACGTCTTACAAGCTCATTTCACTAATAATCCTTTGTCGTTATCTGACACTTTGAAAGTTGTGTTTGAGCGCAAGATGGCGACGACGTCTTGGGAGTTTTATTTTGTTTTTTGTTCATTTACGTAGTTAAGTGTATAATATGTATAGCGTATTGTGCGGTGATCTAACGAACAAGTGCATGTGCAGTTAATGAAAAATTGGTCTCAAAACGCGTAACAAACTAATCACCGTTTAGTTGAATAAACGGTTATCCGTGGCTCGGCCACCACGTGTTTGTTGTAGGGAGGCTATCACCTTATTTATAATCAGCAAAGCCTCTACCGAACAACGTTGGCTATATTTTATTTTATTCAATCAAAAAGTCTTAGCAAACTTCCCATTGCTGTGTACAAAGGGAGAAACCTATTTTATATAAAATATTTTAAATAAAAATAAAAAAACCGGCCAAGTGCGAGTCGGACTCGCGCACTGAGGGTTTCGTACAAACCTATAACAAGCAAAAGTTGTAGTATGTTTATTACTAATACGTCTACGCGTTTACGAGGTAAAAGGTAGTAAGTTTAAAATTTAAAAAAAAAATATTTTTTGTATGTTTTACTGAAAATGTCTACTTTTCGTAATTTTTCCTTTGTCTGTGCTGTATGAAGTTTCTTCGTGCCAAGTTTCAAGTTTCTGAGTTTACGGGAAGTACCCTTTAGGTTTTGAGTTTCTTGCGAGTACTCAGTTTCAAAATATGCGACTTAAATTGCTATTTCTTTTGATTGCGTTAACATAAATGTTTGGTTTTGCTACATCTGAAAGGTACTGTTACCCTGAGTATTTGACATGAATTTCAATTTAATACCTCTACGCGTTTACGAGGAAAAAGGTAGTAAGTTAAAAATTTAAAACAAAATGTTGTATGATTTTACTAAAAATGTCTACTTTTTGTAATTTTTTCATTGTCTATGCTATATGACGTTGCTTTGTGCCAAATTTCAAGTTTCTGAGTTCACGGGAAGTACCCCGTATGTTTTGCGAGTGCCGAAAAACTCTAAAATTTGCAGCATAAACGACTGTATCTTTGTTCGACTGGCTTTTAAGTCTGATTTTTTACAGCTCGCAAGGGACAATAGACCTGAGTATTTGATATAAATTTCAGCTTGATACCTCCACGCGTTCGTGAGAAAAATGGTCTTGACAGACAGACAGACAGACAGACGGACAAAGTGATCCTATAAGGGTTCCATTTTCCTTTCGAGGTACGGAACCCTAAAAATAAAATAAAATAACTTAATTAGGCGTGTACGCCCTTTGTACAAAAATGGCCCCAAAAAAACAGTTCTTATATTTCTCTGATAGTTATCCTTTCATCTCCTTCCCGACTTTAAATATTATCCAATACGTAATTTCCCTGCTAACTTTCACTCATTGCTAATAAAAGACGTGTTCATTTCATTGAGTTCTCTCCGCCCCCAAATTGTGCTTGGAGTCTGGTCAACTATGTACATATCCCAAATAAATGAAAACGTTTTTGGACCTCAATTTCAAACTATTATCTGTATGCGTCTAATGCGTCATAAGTCATAAGACACAACTACTGGAGGCAATAGGCTAAACTATTTCAAACACACTATAAGATAATGCTCTAAGTCGCTCAGCGAGCTATGGAAAGAGCTATGCTCGGAGTTTCTCTGAAGGATAAAATTCGTAACGAATACATCCGACAGAGAATCAAAATTATCGACATAGCTCAAAGAATTAGCAAGCTGAAGTGCCAGTGGGCCGGCCATATCTCGCAAAGAACCGACAACCGCTGGGGTAAACGTGTTCTTGAGTGGAGACCGCGACTCGGCAAACGTAGTGTAGGACGCCCTCTGGCCAGGTGGGATAACGATCTGCGAAACACTGCAGGAAGATGTTGGATGCGGCAAGCTGAAGACAGGGCGCTATGGCGCTCATTAGGGGAGGCCTATGTCCAGCAGTGGACTAATATAGGTTGATGATGATGATGATAAGATAATGTCCCAAAATTTAACATTGTATAAGGCAATTAAGAGTAAAATCTATTGTAAGATCGTATACCTACACCGAATACACGCGTCGTTACTGTGCGTAATGGCGTGGAACGTAGGGCTTCGTGTTGTTACACTTGACTTATCATTAGATAGATACCTACTGCGTACTACGAGAATTTTATCGTTGGATTCGCAACGCGTAAAATGGGTTGGCCGGTCGAAATTATTTACAGATGCTGCCAGCAAACGCACTTACTGTTAGTCCTAGCAATAGTATCAAATACTTGGTTTTTAACCGACTTCAAGATTTCGAAGGAGGAGGTTATCAATTCGCCGGATCCTTGATTTTGCTAATTTTTTTACAGATTATTTAAAAAGGGCTAGCCTGATTTGGAAAATTATTTTTTTGTTCGAAAGAGTATACTTCATAGTTCGTCCCATTGACATCGTGTCAGGATCTGATGATGGGATCCTGGAGAAATCGAGGGAACTCTTAAACTATTATAGGCACACCTATAGTGATTTGAGTATTTTTAACAGCATCTCGAGCATTTGCTTTTGGAAAGGCGGAGACTAAGTGAAGTCGGTTCTTTTTTGTTTAAAATTAATTTCTGAATTTCCTGGCCTGGCTTTTAGCCTTTTAAGCTAAATCAAGAACAAGACTTGTGACAGGTACAACCTATACTGGCGCTATCTACCTATCTATAAGCAAGACGGTGAGGAAAATAACAAAACCAAGAACTAAATATAGGAAGCAATTCATTAGCACTTTTAGTTCCACGGTTCGCTACGCTAATAACCGATCTTAGCGAAGTCCTCGAATGTAGAGGAAAGTAACTACGAACAGGACCCGCTTAGCGAGTGCGGTACTTAATTTCTTCTAGACTATTCTATTCTAATATTTAATTACATGGTCACCTTTTCTTAAAATACGTTAAAAATTCCAAGCCACATTTTACCTGTTTTTAGTATTAATCTGAAGATTTTACCCTGAACCCTCTCATTCACATTAAGGTAATTAAACCGCACAAAAAGTACAAAAACAAATGAAAACTGTAAATATGTCCTTGCGCAAACCACCGCCATTTCAGTATATATCGCGAAGGAAACATAAGCTAGGGATCAACTGTCAACAATGTATGCAAATTGTTGTGAGCCCTAATGGCAACCTTCATAACGACTGACGCACGTCAACTGTGTTCCCATTGCTTCCAAAATCTCGCGGCATAAATGCAAGTTTAGCTTTAGGTTAGCGACTTACTCAATTAGTTCAGGTTAAACTCGCCCCAGCATAAATGCAAGTTTAGCTTTAGGTTAGCGACTTACTCAATTAGTTCAGGTTAAACTCGCTTCAACTGATCTCGCTGAAAGCGCAAGGTGACTAGCAACTAGCATCCCATTGTAGTAAGTCAAGTCCAGTGCGGAAGGGTCCTTTTCCCCCGGCTACCTTCCCTTCAGCTCCACCATGATCTGGGCTGTTGCCTGGTTTAACAACCTCTTCGTCATCATCATCATATCAGCCCAAAGACCACTGAAGTCCACTGCTGAACATAGGCGTCCCCCAAAGATTGCCACAATGACCGGTCCTGCGCCACCCGCATCCAGCGGACTACCGCGACCTTTACCAGGTCATCAGTCCACCTTGTAGGGGGTCTACCCACGCTGCCGCTGTGCCACTCGATAACCTTTCCGCCCCAACGGCCATGGGTTCTAGGTGCAATGTGCCCCGCTCACTTCCACTTTAGTTTAGCGATTCGGAGGGCTATATCGGTTACTTTGGTTCTGCTGCGGATGGCCTCATTTCTGAACAAGCTCAAAGCTGTACTCTGATTGCCTAATATGCATGCCATACGATTAAATAAATAACGCTTCAAAAGCTCAACGCTTAAAATAAAGACTAGAGGCGATGAACGCTGGTATCGATGTCAAGTTTTCAGGGCGTGATAAAAGTTCATGGAGTGTGATATAAGCATCGGGAATATTAACAACTAGGGATGACACGTGTAAGGCAATATATTGTTTATGCGTCAATTATGGCTCGGTTGTGATGGCAACCTCAAAAATACGAAGTAGGAGGGCAATATACACGGTGAATCTGAGTAACCCGACAGATTTTAACCATAAATTCCTGATCATAATTGGAGACTAAAATGTCGTATAAACTTTTCTGGAATTGGCCTAGTTTCAGAGTTACTACCAATTAAATAAAAAGCATTTTTTATTGTGACTCAGTGCAAAACGCTTTTTTGATGGCGATTTCACTCTTTATGGGGTCTAGATCCCATTGACATAGACATTCTTATTGACGGATATCAAAGTGCCAAGGAATACTTCAAGTAGACTATTTTTTTACGAAAAAAATGTACTAATTTATTTAATCGACAGTTTTACCAATAACATTTATGTTTTTATGTTCAAAAGCATTAAAAAAAAACGAAAAAAAGAAAAAAAAATTTTTTTGGCTAAATTGACCTAAATTCATATAACATTTATTACTCCTTATGACCTCAGGAATTTATGGTTAAAATCTGTCGGGTTACTCAGATTCACCGTGTATAATCATTTGTTTTATAATATTGTCTAGAGCTATGACAACAGCTATGGAACATAAATGTCCATATCGCCACGAAATCGAAAGGCCTCGGGACACAGATTCCGAAAGATATTCTAGAACATATACTTATAAAAAAAGAAGACGCTGTAAAAACAAAACTGTGATTCCATAATAAGCCGATTTCTTTGTGTTTACGCGCGAGTCGCGCGACACGCACACATAAACAACTCGCGGACGAACGGTGATTGGTTCAAACGTTAAAAGTGGGTGTTCGTGCATGAGACCGCGGCTTATTGTGGAATCACAATTTTATCTTCGTGGGATTACGTCTCCTTATTTTACGAGTATATGTAGGTATATGTTCTTGAAATGAGAATTTTAATTATGCAGATTGCTGCATAGGCTAATTTACGAATAAGTCTTATGTCCATAAAATTAAATTAAATTAAATAATCATTTATTTCGGGCAAAGCCCATAAAAGTGTTCGTACATACAAAAAACTTACAGAACTATTGTTAGGCAAAAGTCAGAAACACAAACACGAAGCACAGAAAACAGCACAGAGACGTAACCGGATGAGCAATAAACAATAATAGTAAAAATAAAAATAAAATAACAATAAAAATTTAATTATCAATTGAATCCAGTAATGAAAATATAATCAACTAATCGCAAAAATAAATAATAATAATTTGATCTGAAATGTCAAAATTAAAAATGTCGACATAAGTAAATTAAAATAATAATTATAAAAACAAAAACACTACTTAAATTCAAATAATAATCTAATAACATGTCACCAATTAAAATTAACAAAAGTAGAATGCATACCGATCCATCTTTTTAACATGGGCGAATCCCATCTGTCGGCAAACACCCTGAGAAGACTGTTAGGGCTTTCTCTCATCCTTTCCAATAATGAGGCGCAGCGCTTCCTCATAATCGCATGAAAACCATCGACTCCTGCCTCCGTAAACATGCCCGAAGCACTGCACCTCCAACGAAGCCCTATCAATGCCCTAAAAGCGTTATTATATTGCACTCGGAGTGCGCTATACGTCCTCTGTGTATAATTGACCCAGAGATTGCAGGTGTAAAAGCATAACAGGAGCACTAGCTATTTATATTTTGCATTATTTGGATGACAAAAAACAGGGCGGAAACACGGAGTTTTCGAATTAGGTCCTCAGATTATGCGAATTAATCGACCTTAATATGTAAATATTAGCCTTGTGAGCCGGAACTTCAAACACGCAAGTCTAGAGGTTAGTCTGAAAATGAACATTAATGCTCAGCCGACCTTGAACTGGCCAGGCGGATGGCCCCCCCTTCCCCCCTTGACACGCATGCTTCGTATAGTACGGAGGCCATAGTTGCGGACTGCAAGATTTTTTTTTTAAGGATCACCTAGCGAGACAAGTGTGAGAGCCACGTCTCGCAGTTTGGCATGACAGTTAGGTGTGGATACGTGTGGACAGATGGATTTCATTCTATCACCTAGCGAGACAAGTGTGAGAGCCACGTCTAGCAGTTTGGCATGACAGTTAGGTGTGGATACGTGTGGACAGATGGATTTCATTCTATCACCTAGCGAGACAAGTGTGAGAGCCACGTCTAGCAGTTTGGCATGACAGTTAGGTGTGGATACGTGTGGACAGATGGATTTCATTCTATCACCTAGCGAGACAAGTGTGAGAGCCACGTCTAGCAGTTTGGCATGTCGAATCGAGGCCAGATGGATTTCATTCTATCACCTAGCGAGACAAGTGTGAGAGCCACGTCTAGCAGTTTGGCATGTCGAATCGAGGCCCTGAATACTACAGTTCTGTTAACTTAGATGCTTGCTGAGTAGTTCAGGTTTCTTTGGAAAAGTAGCAATAAATTTAGCTTAAATTATACCTACAGAGTGTAACAAAGATACTGGTGGTCCGTTTAAGGGGATAATTGGTATCTTATTGCGAGTAAGAAAAAGTAGGAGAAACATTTTTTGGACGCGATTTTTTTTTTGTATTGGACACGTCGTCCCAGCCCAATATTTTTTTTCACGAGAAAACATTTTTTCTTACTTTTTCATAATTCAATTACGGTACCTATAGAGAACATGCGTGAAAAATATTTAATTGAATTTGTTGCGTAAACACGCTCAACAACCCCAAATTAATACAAATAAGTGGAAATCCGTAATAATTTTTAACAGTTTTTTAAAGATATTGCGTTTTAAAAACGTAAAATTTTAGGCATTTTTTAATACCTCAAATGTATTTTCGAAACTTCAGTTCGATTACTTATGTTCTAACAAGAAAAAAAAATGTATGACAACTATTTAGCTAAACACATTTTTTCGTGCCTAAAATTACAAAAATCTTCCAAAAACTTGTTCCTTCCAAACAGTTTTCTGCAACTTTGAGGTCGGTGACGTCACAAACCTCACACTTTTTGTATGGGGCGTTTTGACGCGCGGCGCAGACGCCTAACGTATTTTCACATTTTTGACGTTTCAGGCCTATCATAGATAGTAGGTTTAATAGAGACATTTGAATCTACAGGGAAATAGAATCGAATGACGTCTTCCAAAAAAATCATGCATGTTCCTAATTATGCCCTAAAAGGATCGCCAGCATTTATGTCACACCCTGTATTTGATTTACCTATTACGACTACTAAAACTACGGTAGCTATTCATGCAGTATTAAAAGACTTTTTTTTTTATACCACGACGGTGGCAAACAAACATACGGCCCGCCTGATGGTAAGCAGCTACCGTAACCTATGGACGCCTGCAACTCCACAGGAGACACATGCGCGTTGCCGACCCTTTATTCTATCACCTAGCTTTACAAAAAGGAGGATTCACTGTGTTGATGGCTAAAGGAACAAGAAGGTCCCTCATCGTCAACACACTGGGTCCTCTTTGAGCTCTTTGTCAACTCACCAGCAGGAACACAACACTCTGAGTAGGGTCTAGTGCTATTTGGCTGTGGTTTTCTGTAAGGTGGAGGTACTTCCCCAGTCGGGCTCAGCTCCAGATTTGAGCGAGATGACATTCGCTGAACGTGCCCTACCACACTTAGCGAGATGCCATTCGCAGTGCCCATACCTCTCTTTTTGGCGTAGTTTAAGGACATACCCAAGTCCGGACGTAGTTTAAGGACATACCCCGGGTCCCCCCTGAGTCCGGGTCCGGGAGACTGACCCCCTTCATAAACGTCTCTCAGGCCTCAATTAGTTAATTTATGTTTAGTCCTTATTCGTCACTTTGACGGCTATGTTTGTTAGAAACAGACAAAACATAAATTAACTAATCGGCCTGTGAGAAGTTTATGAATAAGTGGTAAAGGGTAAGGGGTAAGCTTTTTTTTCCGCTTTTCTTCACTGTTTTGCAACACCTACTGACTTAGTTTATTTAACACAATTCCACTACCTAAAGGATGTCTGGGAGAAATCAGTTTTTAGCGATAAGACCGCCTGTTGTTTACCTCTATTCTGACTTTCTGCATTTTCTGTACTAGTTTTCTTCAATAAGAGTATTTGTATTGTATTGTAAAGTAAAACATTAGGTGCTTACACCAGACAAAATGACGAAAAAGTTTGGTAATACAAAGCTATTTTGTCTAATTAAGGTAATGTAACAGTAGCCGCTTCGATGACATGTCGCATAGTAGCTCGTTATATAACATTTTGATCTCATAACATTAATATATCAAAATTAATATGACAATCCTAAGTATCTTCTCTAACAAGATTCTTCGGATATGTATTTATATATGTATGGTCGTATGTATGTATATATATGTATGTATGTATTAATTTATGTATTTTATGTATATTAGAATTATGTAGTTTATGTGTAAGAATTAAGGATGTATTTAGTTTCGCATCTTTTTAAAGTTTTATGCTTCTGTCATATAATTTGTTTTCTGTATAGTTAGAAGCACCGCCTACAATCTCTCTGCTTGGCCCTAAGGTTGACTGGTAGAGTATGCCTCATGGCATTAAGTTCGCCTTTTGTACGATAAGTTTTCTTTTTGTCCAATAAAGATTAAATAAATAAATCGGCTCCATCACCAGTCCACATCACAAATGAAATGTAAATAATTACTTGTTCAAATGATTCCTTTGTAAGCAAATCCTTCCTACAATGGGTATGCGCCAATTTGCCAAACACAACATGTGTTACATCCCGTAGTCCCTACGTGCATGAAATATTCCTCACTTAAGTTAATATCACTCAGCTTTACAAAAATAGACTCTCATACCTCCACTTAAGGTTCTCTTGAGTGTTTTATGTAACCCTTTGAACCAATGACTGTCGGAGCGTAGCTCAAACAATACGTAATTTCTGCGTAGTTCGCTTGACGCGTTTTTTTTTTTTTTTTTATGAAATAGGAGGCAAACGAGCAGACGAATCGCCTGATGGTAAGCAATTAACGCCGCCCATAGACGCCCGCAACACCAGAGGGGTCACAAGCACGTTGCCGGCCTTTAAGTTTGACGAATCAATTACGTATAAGGTTTTCCAATAAAGGGGGTCGATTTTAAATTGCAATAAAACAGACTACAAATAAGAAATCTTTGCCCTTTCTATCTTTTCTTTGATTTAACCTAAAATCATCACATATCTAAGGCAGTACTTAATATGCGACCAACTATGAATACTATGTATACGTATAAATTATATTTAAAATCCATACTAATATTATAAATGGGAAAGGGTATGTGTGTTTGTTTGTTTGTTTGTTTGTCCGTCTTTCACGGCAAAGCGGGGGACGAATTGACGTGATTTTTTAAGTGGAGATAGTTGAAGGGATGGAAAGTGACATAGGCTACTTTTTGTCTCTTTCTAACCCCCCACTTCCCTAAAATGGGGGGTGGAAGTTTGTATGGTTTGTTACCCCGAATTTAACGCGAGCGAAGCCGCGGGCAAAAGCTAGCCATTAAGAAATCTTTGAACTCACTACAAGTGACTATAAATACTATAATACAGTCAATTAAAAATCGATAGTCATTTCATTTCATACTAAGAAATAACTACAAAGCGACTATATAAGTGGGTTGTATTAATGATAATGGGGTTATTATAAATGAGTACATATAAATGGACAGAACACGACAGGGCACTATAGTTGACCTTGGCCTTCAAGAAAGACTTCAGGGCGTCGATAATGTTATATAGACGCAGGGACTTTCAGAGATTTCAGGGCGTCGATAATGTTATAACGTGTTGCTTTATCTGTTGGGTTTATCGTATAGTTGATGCATTTAACCATCAAATAAATAAAACAGCTATTATATTGTTTTTTTAGGTTTAGTAATTAAGTAAACATAGGAGTAGTCTGCGACCTGTTCTTAGAAAGGTCGATTTAGGTTTAAAGATCTTTATTTCTCAAAGAAATTTTACATTTCACTTAAAAGAAACTAAAGTTAAATTAAGTATATAAAATAATAAGTATATAAAAAGTACGTAATAATAAGTAGTAAATGATCTAAGTTTTAGTATACAGGCGGATTAAAGTAGTATTTTTAATTGAATACAGTAATTTGACAGCTCTCGCCATACAAAGTGGTTTACAATGTATGGCACGAGTGGCACGACCTGTCAGATTACTGTCTTGAATTAAAAATAGTCCTCTAAGTATAACCTTTTTTGTACTTTAGAAAAATCCGTTTACGTATACGGATTATTAACCTTGTAGTGTTTATAATAAAGGGTAGTTTAAAAACTAGTTAAAAACGCCACTTATCTTCTCAAACCTGAAAAGATTTTTTTTATAACGTAGCTACTTAACTCCTTAAGGAAGTAAAATTATCAAAGTACGAAAGAACTATGTAAGTGGGTCAAAGTGGGTGTGAATAATTATGTGAATTAGAAGTGGTTTGGCAATTTTACGATTTCTTCGCGGAATTATGGATAAAACCTATTGATTGCTATCTAAAGAATGACCTATGTATTCGTATTTGTTTCAGCCCTGTACGAGGAGGAGTCAGACAGCGAGCTGGGGTCCATGGAGAACCATGGATCCGTGGTCACACATCTGCTGTCGCAGGTCAAGATTGGAATGGACCTTACCAAGGTACGGTTACAGTATAAGTGCTTGTTTTTTTTTACGTTCGTTGTCACGGAGTAAGGGAAAAGTCCATACAGAATATTGATGTGTCGCTGATGCGGTCGAAATGGTCGATTTTTTTTCGTGTTCTAGTCAATTTAAAAAATTATATATTTTGCAAATGGAATTGACATTGACGTCTGAATCGGTATTAGTACATTCCAAATTATGTAGGAATATGGCTGGATACTGGTAAATAACAATTTAAATCTTTTTAACGTAAATCATTATGATTTTTAATTAGGGAGACATGTAATTTAGGTAGCGACTTTGAAGTACCTATTTAAGTTTGAAACAGCTCTAAGTTAGAAGTAAAATAATAATAAACTTTTTACTAACCAAGAAAACATTGATCATTTATAGTCAAATCCATTTTAGAATTATTAAAAAGAGCGACAAACGACCGCGCCGGGACTAATAACAAGCAACCTTCTACAAAGTTTCGAAATAATCCTTCAACGAAACTGTTATATTTCTAGAAAGTTCCAAACTGGGCAAAAGGACTGTCGAAAGCCGTCAGGGAGTTTCTGTTTTGTATAAAGTTGTAAGCTTAATTCTCGACGGAGTGGCTACGAAGGTCTTGCCACAGTTATGTTTCTAAGGGTTTCATTGATTTTATAGTACAACATTAACTAAGGTTTAGCAATTTTAAGCGCATATTCTGAATAAAGGAAATTAGAACCAATTGAGTTTCACTTCAAAAATTAAACTTACGAGCATATAGTTCAATTAAACTTTCAAGTGAAATCAGCTTTTGAGGTTCCGAGAACCTCTTTGGAAAAATGGAAGCATTTCCAATGTGAAGTCATAAAATTTGAAAAATGAAATGCTTCAACATGGTAACTCCATTGGTTCTAATTTCCTTCTACGGAACTTATGTGGCCACCTTGCGGAGTGCAGGGACAGCTTAAAGGTCGGTTTACACTTACAAGTTTACTTGCGGCAAGTAGGGACGCAGCTAAATGCTAGAATGAAATAGTGATATTCTTCGCTCATGCCTGACTTAAATATAGCTGCGTCCTTACTTGCCGCAAGTAAACTTGCAAATGTAAACTGGACTTTAGGTTCACCGGAGTTGCAGAGTATTGAGAGCATGCAGAATCCACTAAGTTAGTTAAAAATACCTTAAAATTAGTTTGGGAATCAACGTGGTGTCTGTGGCGTAGTGAAGGCAATACCTTGATTTTTCTACCATGGTATTTAAAATTTACATAATTCGCAGGAATCTAATAATATTTAATATACAAAATGGCAACGAGTCTGCAACTCAATTATCCAGGCGCGGATACAGGAGGGGGGCAACTGGGGCAATTGCCCCCCCCCGAAACGCAAACCTCGTATACTACGGGCCCATATTTTTTGTGAAGGAAAGTGCCCCCCCCCCCCCCCCCCCGAACGAAATCCTGGATCCGCGCCTGAATTTATCACGTCATTGCTCCTAGCCGAGGCTTGAACCGTGTAAAAAGCAATTTTGCGAGCGACTTCGCGTTTTTCGCTGCTTTCGTATAAGGACCATTTCGCGGTGAAAAAGTATACTCTTGGGAAATGTAGAAAACGATGTGTCTCTGTGATAAATAACCGACAACCGTGCGCCTAACTTCTGTAAACTACGGTTTTATACAGTATCCAGGCGCGGATACATGGGGGGGGGGGGGCAACAGGGGAAATGTCGTCGTCGTCGTCGTCCCCTGACACGTAAGTCACACATACTACGGGGGCCATAGTTACGGACCGCTAGATTATTTGTGAAGGAAAGTGCCCCCCCCCCTGAATGAAATCCTTGATCCGCGCCTGGTATGTATCTAGATTCTCAGTTATTCATAAACATTAAAGTACTTTGACTTCGGTAAGAAAAGCGACAAAAACCTATTTAGACCAACACATGCATGTTTTGTTTGTCACAGAACAGGTAATGTACACAGGGTGTGACAAAAATATTGGTGATCCGTTGTTATCATATTGTGACTAAGAAAAAATAAAAGGAAAATTACTTGGACACATTTTTTTTGTATGGGACACGTCCCAGCCGGCCGCTTTCCATACAAAAGTTTTGTAACAAAACCAGTTTTTTTTTTCGCGTGAAATTTTTTTTTCCTTAGTTTTTCATATTTAGAATACGATACCAATTATAATCTTAAACGGAGCACCAGCATTTTTGGTAGACCTTGTAGAATGAAGCTGTGTATAGAATTCTCACTGTATTATATACTTTTAAACAAAAAAGAACCGACTTCACTTAGCATCCACCTTTCCAACAGCAAATGCTCGAGCTGCTGTAAAAAATACTCAAATCACTATAGGTGTGCCTATAATAGTTGAAGAGTTCCTTCGATTTCTCCAGGATCCCATCATCAGATCCTGACCTGGTTACAATGGGACCAACTGTGAAGAGTCTTTCAAACAAATAAAGAATTTTCCAAATCAGTCCAGCCGTCTTCGAATAATCGGTGAACATAAATAAAAAAATAGCAAAAACAAAGATCCCGACGAATTGATAACCTCCTCCTTCGAAATCTTGAAGTCGGTTGAAAACAGATGTTTGACAGCATGATCAGGGGGGTTTCACTATGTCTTTCTCCATTGTACCCGTTTTTGCCGATGCCCTTACCGCATACGAGGGAAGGGTTAACACATAGCTTATCACCTTATGGGTGCGTTCGAGAATAATTTCTTTTCAGCCAATATTTATTACATATCTCAAACAGTTCGAAACTGAAAATATAACGATTCATACTCTGCCCGTATATTTGAAGCACGTTGAAAACCCCTTTTTTTAAGCGCATGGCAGCTAACATTTTCGTCTCTTTAGCTCAATGTCAGATTCAGGAAGGAAAATCCTATGTACTTGTATTGTACAGTCGAGGACAAAGAGATGTATACACTTTTGGACCTTATTGCGTTGTAATAAGGTCCAAAAGTGTATACATCTCTTAGTCCTCGACTGTACTATTACTTATTCTGTGAGAAGCCCTCGTTCACGCGTTCTCTTTGTAGCCTAGTTTTTATACACCGTGGGCACGTATAACCCGACAGATCTTAACCACGAATTTCTGAGAACAAAAGAATGAAAAAATATTAGGTGACTAGGTCAATTTCGCCAAAAAAAAAAATATTTTTTTCTTTTAAATTTTTTGAATGTTTATTGCACATGAAAAGTAAATGTTATTAATAAAATAATCGCCTAAACCAAATTGGTACTTTTTTTTTGGAAAAAAAATAGTTTCTGCATAGTTTTCCTTGTCACTTTGATATCTATCAATAAGGACGTGTAAACTATGCCCAATAATGGCAACAACGCCATCAGAAAGGCGTCTTGTGCCGAGTTATAATAAAAGGTGTATTTGTTTTAAATTGGTATTACCTCTGAAACTAGGCGTATTCCTGAAAAGTTTATAGGACATTTTAATATCTAAATATGTTCAGGAATACATTGTTAAAATCTTTCTAGTTATAAGGGCCCACGGTGTATATGCAGGGGGGTGTCACTACGCAGTTTAGGTACATTTGGCCGGCGCGCCTCCCGGGCAGGCGTATAGCTGTCGGCTGCCGCTCGGCTCGCACGATACTCGTGTCACCATGTGTCACGTGGCGCTCGCGCAAAATTGAAAATACAAAATGACTTCGAAACCTAAACCTCCATTATAATCCGTATAAAAGATATAATACATAATATTGGTTGTCCAAAACCAATATAAGGAACTGACCGATATATTTTCAAAGAAATACGGCTGTGGAATACCTACTTCCGTGAGAATCAGACGTACTATCTCCGGATAAAATGTTTATGTTTACAGAATCAACGTTTGTAATTCCTACATATTTATCTTATTAATAAATCAGTAGGTATAGGTACAAAAACTTGTCAAGTGACAACCCCGACAGTTCGGTCATAAAACTGCGGCGCGCAAAGAAGATTCACGGTTCGTGCGCGGTTATAAGTTTCAATTTTGTTTGCAGGCGGCGAGCATAGGTATAATTTTATACCTAAATTTGACTTTTGTGAAGGAGTGAATTTTCTGTACGGTAGTACTATTAGTTATTCTGTGGTATATGCTTAGTTGCCTTTAAAAATACGTACCACCTATTGTATATGTCTTTGTATTCTTCTTTTTTGACATGGACATGTTTGGTTCCAGGTCGTCCTACCCACATTCATCCTGGAGAGGCGATCGCTGCTAGAAATGTACGCGGACTCGTTCGCGCATCCAGACCAGTTTGTCAAGTAAGTCTTACGTGATATATGTATATCCTGAAGGTTGACCTAGGAATTTAAATAGTTAATCGCTATTAGTAGTTCCAAAAAACACTTGGTAACTGTTTAGAGCTGCTGTGTTAATGAAATAGCTATGATAGTATTTGAGAAAGGCACCCCAAGAAGAAAATTACTTACCCAGAGCGTTTGACTTCAAAGCCCACTTTTCGCATATTTTGTGATGAGTTTTATGAATTTGGTAGCGAGACATATTCATTATTAACTATTTTGGCTTAGCTATCCAAAAAAGGATCTTAGTTTCCGAAACCAGAGCACGCCACCTGTCCCGTTCCTGCGCAACTTAGACCAGTTATAGACCCATATAACTTTTGTTTCAGGATAGTAGACCAACCCACGCCTCGGGACCGCATGATCCAAGTAGTCCGGTGGTACCTGAGCTCGTACCACGCGGGCCGCAAGTCCCAGGTCGCCAAGAAACCATACAACCCCATTCTGGGCGAGGTGTTCCGCTGCTACTGGGACCTGGACGCCAATGAGGCGCAAACTCAGGACAAGGTGTGTAAAGAGTACAGTGGGATAGTAGACCAAAGCCCTGGGACCGCATGATCCAAGTCCTGTGGTACCTGAGCTCGTACCACGCGGGCCGCAAGTCCCAAGTGGCCAAAAAACCATACAATCTCATTCTGGCCGCGGTGTTCCGCTGCTACTGGGACCTGGACGACAAAGAGGCGCAATATCAGGACAAGGTGTGTAAAGATTACTGTGAGATAGCAGACCAAAGCCCCGGGACCGCATGGTCCAAGTCCTGTAGTACCTGAGCTCGTAGGCTGCAAGTTCCAAGTGGCCAAGAAACCATACAACCTCATTCTGGGCGAGGTGCTCCGCTGCTACTGGGACCTGGATGTCAACGAGGCGCAATATCAGGTCAAGGTGTGTAAATATTACAGTGAGATAGTAGACCAAAGCCCCGGGACCGCATGGTCCAAGTCCTGTAGTACCTGAGCTCGTAGGCTGCAAGTCCCAAGTGGCCAAGAAACCATACAACTGCATTCTGGGCGAGGTGTTCCGCTGCTACTGGGACCTGGACGCCAATGAGGCGCAACCTCAGGACAAGGTGTGTAAAGACTACAGTGGGATAGTAGACAAAAGCCCTGGGACCGCATGGTCCAAGTCCGATGGTACCACGCCATAGGACAAGGTAAGTTGACAGACCAGGATTTCAACACTGATGCGAAGAATCATGAGAATAAATTCGTTTAAAGTTAAGGCATTTGCGTAAAAGTTAGTAAAGGTCGCAGATTCTTTTATTTCAAGATTCCAAACTTAAAGTATTTACTTTTTTCAGCAACAAGAAGTCGGCGACGGGCCGGTGCCCTGGTGTACTCCCGAGCAGCTATCGTTCGTGGCCGAACAAGTCTCGCATCATCCACCCATCTCCGCCTTCTACGCCGAACATGTCAACAAACGCATACAGGTACCACACACTTGATATACCCTAATCACCGGTGCCACATGAAATCGAAGGTTTCATTCTTGGACATAGATACGAGTGCCTACACTAGAAGTCAGTGCCGGTTTACCGATGAGAACATCAAGAGAACTTGAGGAGATATCATTCGTGGCTGACCAGATCTTCCACCACTCACCTATCTCTTGCCTTCTACGCAGAACATATCAACATCATATCATTCCCTCCTCGTCGTATCCGGCGACAGCGACTCCGTCAATTATTCCTTCCCAGATTATGGAAGGCTCGGGTATGACTTGCAAAGCCAAACTTCGTCTTGAATATTGGTCCACTTTTTTAAGAACAGTAGAATTGATATACCCTAATCGTCAGTGCCGATTTCCTGATGATGATGTTCTCTTGAGGAGATATCATTCGTAGTCGAACAAGTCTTCCACAATGAAAGTGGACGAGGAACAATGGAAAGACGCCCATCACAATATCCGATATCCAGGTGCTTTCAGTGTCGTCTCGTCTTTCTAATTTTATATACCGGGCGATCAATCCAAATGGGTCAGTATGGAGAAGTCAGAAACTATGAGAGAGAGCGAAATCTCTTAGGAACCATGGCGTCGATTTTAGATTTAATAATAATGACATTCAAACTTTTTTTTGGATTGATCACCCAGTATATAGAACTAAACACATCAACAAGTTATAAATTTTGACCACCAATGCAGTAAATAACACATACACCAGTCGTTGTAGTGGAGACCTTTCTTCAGAAGTTGTCTTCAGGATGAAATAAAAAGTACTTGCTAACTTCGCCTTTTTTTCGCAGTTCGAGGCGTGGGTGTGGACAAAAAGCAAATTCCTAGGGTTGTCAATCGGTGTTCACAATATCGGCAAAGGCACTGTAACGCTTCTAGACACGGGCGAAGAATATACCCTCACCTTTCCTAATGGATACGGCAGGTAATTTATTGACGCACCGCGAATAAATAAATTGACTCTAAATGTGCGGATAAGTGTGTAATTGTTTTTAATTCCCCATTAGCTAATTAATTTAATAGTCTTAATCCCATAATAGTACTGCTGGGAAGAAGGTTCTCAATGGGCAATTCAATACTGAAAAAACAAATTATTTTAATAAATATACTACTATACTGACTGACTACTATGACTGATAATATACTACTATACTCTAGCTTCTAGTGGCACACACCTCTCTATCTCCGTGGCACTGGGATCCCACCTATTCCCCTCCTAATCCCTTCCCCTGTCCCAATCTAGCCATTCTCTTAGAAACTAAGAATTCCCAAGGAGGGTTGATGTCAGGCAGGCGGCCGATCGTAAAATGTATGCCAAATCTTATACAACATGGGCACGACAGATGATAGTATATACGACAATGCTAGGGCGTACCCCGCAGGCGACGCGCAGGCGCAGCACCCGGCGGCTGCGAGAAATGGACGAGGGTTGCTGCACCAAGGACGGGGGCAGCGTAAGAAGCTAGTCCGGGAAGTAAGAATCAGGATAGCAAGTTGGAATATAGGTACGATGACTGGAAGAGGAAGGGAGTTAGCGGATGTTTTAGAAAGAAGGCGGATAAACGTGGCGTGTTTGCAGGAGACGAAGTGGAAGGGACAGAAAGCAAGAGAAATAGGGGCGGGTTATAAGTTTTATTATTGTGGAAGCGATGGAAAAAGGAATGGCGTGGGTGTAGTGTTAGACAAGGATCTTAAAGACAAGGTGATGGATGTAAAGAGAGTGAATGATAGAGTGATTGTCGTTAAATTGTTGATTGAAAATCTGATGTTTAATGTAGTTAGTGTGTATGCGCCGCAGAGTGGATGTGATGATAGTCTGAAAGAAAAATTTTGGGAGGATTTTGATGCTGTGATAACGGCAATACCAGAATGTGAGGAGATTTACATTGGAGGCGATTTTAATGGACATGTGGGAAGAATAAGTGACGGATATGAAAGGGTACATGGGGGTTACGGTTACGGAACCAGGAACCAAGAGGGAGAAGCTCTTCTGGAAGCGGCTTTAGCCTTCGACTTAGCCATAGTAAACACCTGGTACCAAAAGAGAGAACAACACCTTATCTCATACCGTAGTGGCCAACATTCTACGCAGATAGATTATTTTTTGATAAAAAGGAGCAAAATTCATTCGGCTAAAGACTGCAAAATAATACCCAGTGAGAGTTTAGTTTCCCAGCATAGGCTACTGATCCTAGATTTGTGCCTTAAAGTAAAACGTTTGCCAAGGAAATCTAAGCCTCCGCCTAGAACGAAATGGAATAGACTGACTGACAGAGAGTTAGCTGAAGAATTCCGAAAAAGGGTAGTCGATAAGATGATAGAAATGAGTGATATGTCGGAGATTAGAGTGAATGATTGCTGGAATGAGATGGCAGTATGTATAAGGAATGAAGCGAGGGATGTCTTTGGAGAAACAAAAGGGAAAGGGAAGATTGATAAGGATACATGGTGGTGGAACGAAGACGTGCGATTGATTTTGAAAGAAAAGAAGAATGCTTTTAAAGAATGGAAAAGTTCGGAATACGAAAATAAAAGAGATCAAGGAAGTAAAAAGTCAGCTTATCTAACCAGTAAGAAAAAGGCAAAGAAAGCAGTTGCAATCGCAAGGGCCAAAGTACAGGATAAGCTGTACGATTTTCTGGAGAGTCCACAAGGCCAGAAAGACCTTTATAGAATAGCTCGAGAGCGGGAGAGGAATGCAAGAGATGTAAATCACATGAAATGTATGAGAGACGAAGCGGGAAAGATTTTGACGGATGACGTAGATATAAAAGAACGCTGGAAGAGCTATTTTAGTAAACTTATGAATGAGGAAAATGACTGGAACGGAGTGCTAGAAAATGCTAGGAGTAACTTTGGCATGGTCAAAGAGGTGACTGTAGAGGAAGTGAAGATGGCAGTACAGAGTATGAAGAATGGGAAAGCGGTGGGGCCAGACGGTATACCAGTAGAAGTATGGAAGTTTCTGAAAGCGGATGGATGGAAGTGGCTGACTTTGTTCTTCAATAAGTTGTTGCAAGAAGAGGCGGTCCCTGATGAGTGGTGCAACAGTTCACTGGTGCCCGTTTTTAAGAATAAGGGTGATGTACAGGATTGCAACAACTATCGAGGAATAAAGCTCATGTCACATAGTATGAAGATATGGGAAAAAGTGATAGCGAGACGAATGAGAGAGGAAAGTGAGGTAACACAGAACCAATTTGGGTTTATGCCGGGCCGGGGAACCACGGATGCCATATTTGCGCTTCGCCAGCTGGGCGAGAAATACAGGCTTGCGCAAAAGAATTTGCACATGGTGTTTGTGGACCTGGAAAAGGCATACGATAGGGTCCCACGTAAGGTTCTGTGGTGGTCTATGAGAGAAAAAGGGCTGCCGGTGAAGTATGTGCGGCTTGTTCAGGCGATGTATGATAGAGCTAGTACGAACGTCCGGTCTGAAGCTGGAATCACCGAAAATTTCAGTGTGGCTGTAGGTTTACACCAGGGATCGGCTTTGAGCCCATATTTGTTCCTCCTGGTTATGGATGCTTTGACATCGAGCATACAGGAGGAAGCACCCTGGTGTATGCTGTTTGCTGATGACATTGTGATTGTCGGAGAAAATGCACTTGAGGTCCAGAGCAGGCTGGGAAAATGGCAAGAAAAGTTGGAAAGTGTTGGATTGAAAATAAGTAGAACCAAAACTGAACACATGTTCTGTGACTTTGGTGGTCTATCCAGCTTTTCCCACATTGCCTTAGATGGTGTATTCCTACCAGTTTGCTCCGAATTCCGGTACCTTGGGTCATTAATGCAAGGCGACGGCAACATCGACCGTGATGTAAGGAATAGGATAAATGCGGGATGGATGAAATGGCGGCAGGTCTCTGGAACAACGTGCGATCCGCGCATGCCCCTTAAACTTAAGGGGAAAATCTACAAAACGATCGTGAGGCCTGTCGTAATGTATGGATCAGAATGCTGGGCGACGAAAGTGACAGACGAAAGAAGAATGCATGCTGCGGAAATGAGAATGCTGAGATGGATGTGTGGACTGACAAGGAAGGATCGGATTAAGAATGAGTATATAAGGGGAAGCTTGAAAGTAGCACCAATAACAGAGAAAGTGAAGGGTGGTAGGTTAGCATGGTTTGGGCATGTCATGAGGAGGGATGAATGTAATATAAGCAAAAGAATGTTAGATATGAAAGTAGATGGGCGAAGAGCTATGGGTAGGCCAAGGAAACGATGGATGGATTGTGTAAAAGAGGACATGAGGAAAAAAGGAGTGAGTGAGGAGATGACGGGAGATAGAGGAGAATGGAAGAAGAAGACATGTTGTGCCGACCCCACATAACGTGGGATAAGGGCAGGGAGAAGAAGAGTACTGCTGGGACCCGTTAGTGTTGGCAAAGAAGCACGTCGCGAACGCGAACGAGTTTCGGCGCTCTCAGTGCTTGCAGATAAGCCTAAGCTTTCCGAAAGTATAGCGCGTAGTGATTAAAAATACATGAGTTCATCCGTAAAATTTGTAGTTCAAATTAGAAAAAGTCCTGATCTCATTTATAATCAACAAAGTCAGACTGTCCAGTTATTTGATGAACACCACAGATAACCTCGACCACTAGATAGATCATAAGTACTACTCGAGGTCACCACACATCGGCGCTCCCGTACTAATTTAGTATGAGAGCGCGACCGCTTATTTCAGTCGAGTTAACGTTTTTGATCATTACTCATGTGAATTAAAAATATTCACAAAAATCAAGTTATAGGGGTAAACCTGGATTGTTATAGTACAAAATGGTGTAGAATACTATTGAGAGGTGCTGTTTGAATCGTAGAAATTAACGAATAAAATTGAGCTAATGTGTGGTGACCCCGTGCTCCTTGTAAAAGCTTAATGATGAGTAGTCTGTGTAGTATGTGAGGAACACTAAACAATGTGATTACTCCACAGATCAATACTAACGGTTCCATGGATCGAGCTCGGCGGCTCAGTATGCATAGAGTGCGTACAGACCGCACAAAAAGCCAACATCGAGTTCCTTACCAAACCCTTCTACGGAGGCAAGAAACACCGGGTGACGTGCGAAGTGTTCGCCGGGACGGAGAAGAAACCGTACTATACGGCGCAAGGGGAGTGGAATACTAGGGTTGATGGAAGATGGACAGAGTCTGGGGTAAGACACTAGCATATGCATGTATATAGGTAGCTAGAAGTTCCTTACCAAACCTTTCTACGGAGGCAAGAAACACCGGGTGACGTGCGAAGTGTTCGCCGGGACGGAGAAGAAACCGTACTATACGGCGCAAGGGGAGTGGAATACTAGGGTTGATGGAAGATGGACTGAGTCTGGGGTAAGGCATGTGTATAGGTAGCTAGGAGTTCCTTACCAAACCCTTTTACGGAGGCAAGAAACACCGGGTGACGTGCGAAGTGTTCGCCGGCACGGAGAAGGAACCGTACTATACGGCTCAAGGGGAGTGGAATACTAGGGTTGATGGAAGATGGACAGAGTCTGGGGTAAGACACTAGCATGCATGTAATAGCTAGCTAGGAGTTGAGTTCCTTACCAAAGCTTTCTACGGAGGCAACAAACACCGGGTGACGTGCGAGGTGTTCGCCGGGACAGAGAAGAAACCGTACTATACGGCGCAAGGGGAGTGGAATACTAGGGTTGATGGAAGATGGAAAGAATCTGGGGTAAGACACTAGTATAGGCATGTGTATAGGTAGCTAGGAGTTCCTTACCAAACGCTTCTACGGAGGCAAGAAACACCGGATGACGTGCGAAGTGTTCACCGGGACGGAGAAGAAACCGCACTATACGGCGCAAGGGGAGTGGAATACTAGGGTTGATGGAAGATGGACAGAATCTGGGGTAAGACACTAGTATAGGCATGTGTATAGGTAGCTAGGAGTTCCTTACCAAACGCTTCTACGGAGGCAAGAAACACCGGGTGACGTGCGAAGTGTTCGCCGGGACGGAGAAGAAACCGTACTATACGGCGCAAGGGGAATGGAATACTAGGGTTGATGGAATATGGTGTTATCCACGTTAATCACCTGACCCCGATCACCCAGGTGATTGTATTTAACGATTTTGTTTTCTGAGATCCCCCAGGTGATCCTATTGGACCATGTGGTTAGGTTAGGTTCGTTAGGTAGCTTCAGATGCCCGAAGGGCAAACCGCCCAGAAATAGGAGCCCCGCAAAGCGGGGCTCCGTCTAGTTAAGTTGCGGAGGAAATGTTTTTTTGGAAAAGAAACACTTATGGATAACGTAAATGGATCACCTGGGGGATCTCAGAAGACAAAATCGCCAATACAATCACCTGGGTGATCGAGGTCAGGTGATTAACGTGGATAACGTGTGGAATATGGACAGTCTGGGGTAAGATACTAGCATATGCATCTATATAGGTAGCTAGAAGTTCCTTACCAAACCTTTCTACGGAGGCAAGAAACACCGGGTGACGTGCGAAGTATTCGCCGGAACGGAGAAGAAACCGTACTATACGGCGCAAGGGGAATGGAATACTAGGGTTGATGGAAGATGGACAGAGTCTGGGGTAAGATACTAGCATATGCATCTATATAGGTAGCTAGAAGTTCCTTACCAAACCTTTCTACGGAGGCAAGAAACACCGGGTGACGTGCGAAGTGTTCGCCGGAACGGAGAAGAAACCGTACTATACGGCGCAAGGGGAGTGGAATACTAGGGTTGATGGAAGATGGACAGAATCTGGGGTAAGACACTAGTATATGCATACGTACATGTACCTATATATAGGTACTAGAAGGTATATAGGTGCTAGAAGAGTTCTTTAACATAACGTTCTCTGGAAATAAGAAACACCGTGTCCATATAAAATAACGGACGATGGATTATTCAGTCTGCTTATATTCGAGTAATTCAAGTAGTTTTATAGAGATAAATTCATCTAAAATCATTATTTTGCTGAACCCACAAGGGGTCAAATCTATAGCTTTCATAGTTTCTAGGCTTCTATCATTGGCTTTCGCTTGATCAATACAACACCCTGTTAACTTCTTACGTCTAGAACAAATTAATTTAAAATAATTTCAAATCATTTTGAATAGGAACAGAGGCTTTTTTTAATAGTTTTATAGAGTGGCTCTTGATTTCTTTCGCTCAATTTGATTTTAAAACAAAACAGATTTAATCCTACCTTGTGACATTATTGATTCCAAATTACACTGGTAATAATGCCGGCATAGAATGTCCCACACACACAAAAATAGAAAATAACAGAATAAGAATTGTTTATTTGGTGTTAAAGAAAAAAGAATCAAAACTAAGCTTCCTTCTCCAGCGCACCGAGGTCCTCTTCGAAGTGTCGAACATGAAGCCGCGTCGCAAGCGTGTCGCGCCCGTGTCGCGCCAGCAGCCGCACGAGTCGCGCCGCGTGTGGCGACACGTCACCGCCGCCCTGCGCGCGCAGGACTGCGAGCAGGCCACGCTGGCCAAGAGCAGAGTGGAACAGGCACAGAGGGATCAGGCCAAACAGCGCGCGACGAGCGGGGACAAGTGGAACACACAGGTATGTTGGCTCAACGCTGATAGGGTACACCTATAGTTACTCAAGTCTCGCAAATTCACCGCCGCCTTAATAGAGAGCGTAGGACTGCAAGCAGGCCACGCTGGCCAAGAGCAGAGTGGAACAGGCGCAGAGGAACCAGGCCAAACAGCGCGCGACGAGCGGCGACAAGTGGAACACACAGGTATGTTGGCTCAACACTGATAGGAGTGATAGGGTACAAACTTTAGCGGCACGTGTCTCGTCGGTTCTGCCGAATTCACCGCCGCCTTGAGAGTGTAGGACTGTGAACAGGCCACACTGGCCAAGAGCAGGGTGGAACAGGCACAGAAGGACCAGGCTAAACAGCGCGCGACGAGCGGGGACAAGTGGAACACACAGGTATGTTGGCTCAACACTGATAGGGTACAAACTTTAGCGGCACGTGTCTCGTCGGTTTTGACGATTTCACCGCCGCCCTGCGCGTAGGACTGAGAACAGGCCACACTGGCCAAGAGCAGGGTGGAACAGGCACAGAGGGCTAAACAGCGCGCGACGAGCGGCGACAAGTGGAACACACAGGTATGATTATCACACAGAATGTCATTTACTAGCGTCCCGATTAACTAGTAGTCCGCCTCGAACTGAGAACTCGCGATTTCCTTGCCAACGAGTTGACCAACATAACAAGATCCTTACGATGATTTTTCCGCGCCTTCTAGCTCCATAACCCCGTAATCAATCCTGCTCATATACGAACTCTCAAACTATTTTGGTTTCTGCTACTACCCCATCAAATTTCATAAAGATCAGAAAAACGTTACTAAAGTTAACGCGGAATAAGTATTCAAAATCAAAAAGCCATCGAAATGCACAGACTAGGTAGTCAGCTGACAGTTCCGTCGTGTCCGAAGTTGTCTGTAAGAACTTTCACTCCGCTTACTTTGTGTTCTTGATTGCGAATCGAAAAAAATTGAATATTTTCTGTGGAAAATTATATAAACGATATATTCTGTAATATCGGCTACAATTTGTGGCTGATTTTAATAATGAGGTATTAACAAGTATATGTGTTTTCGAGTGTATATTTCGGCACAGTGTTACATGCGTACCTAACTGAAGTTACTGCGAGTGGTAGGTTGCTGGGGTCTACCCACACAACATGGGGGGATCTACATGTACATCTCTCTTTGGAGTCCGCGCTGGTACACTACCGTCCGCATTCTCATTCAAAACTCTACATATAAAATCCCCTCCTCCTCCTCCCTCCCTCCCTCCTCCAACACTCTATATGGATGGATGGATGGTTCTTTATATTAAATGGAACTATAGGTCTGTTTGTTATCTCTTAAGTTAATATACATTTAGACGTGACTTTTCCTAAAAAAATTAAATTAAAAAAAAAACTCGATCACGACTCGACTGCACTAGTCGATCAACTCCTAAAGTCGTCCGTTTAAACATAATACTCAACCAGCAATGTGCTACTTCGCCTCCTCGACAATAATGTACTATTATCAAATTCCAGCTATTCAGCCCGGTGAGCGAGGACGCGTGGGAGTACAAGGCGCCGCTGCGCACGCGCCGCGCGCGCGCCGACCGCGACGACAGCGAGCGGTAATGTCGCCGCGTTGCCAGCTCGCGCTCGCGCGCTTACACGAGCCCGTGGTGTCGCTTACCTGACGCTACTCTTCGCAAAGCTAGGAAGATTTTACGCGGTCATCACTGGCGCCGCAACCAGATGGGTGAACGAGACAGCGCTATACACATGCTGAGCGCTATCTCGCTCGCACACCGTCGCCGCTTGCGGAAACCGGTCAGAATCTATTATAATTTTACAAGTTGTTAAACACTTTTAAAATTTACTGTGAATGTGTTACCGTGACGGTAAATCGTGCTTCGTCCACGATGAAATATAAAAGAGTCTTTGTTTATATTAGTGTTAGTTTATGAAATTAGTTTCAGGTATCCGTTTGGTCTTTGAAAACAAGACAGTATTTTTTTATGTGAGCTCTTTACAATCATTTTGATTAGTTAATTATTATTTTCGAAACACTTACTAATGAAAATGTGAAAAACATCAGACCGATAATCACACCTTGCAAATTGCAATTTCGTCTATATTAAAAAGAATAGCATTAGGTAAACGAGACTTTGGTGGATGGCTCCTTCTTGGCATTAGACATTAATATTATTCAAATGCAGTTCTAGAAATGGCCCCGATTAAACGAAGAGAAATAAAAATGTCGTGAAATTTGGTTGTACTAAATATGTACAGGCCACAAATGTAATAAGTGGTCAGGGGGGATAAGACAAACACCGGGATAAGTCAAACAGTTGTATATGGTATTTCATTACTGGTTGTCTTTCTCCGTCGCAAATTAACTATGTCAGTCTTACCCCATCTGACCTAAAACTGATTAATTTATTTCGGCAAACGAAAATTCCACATTTGCATGGTTTATTATGTAAAAAATTATGTTATTAAAAATATACTTTTTAAATTTGCTGTTGTGTAGTATAATGATTTTTAATATCGCCGGGTGACTCACTAAGTACTACCACAAGTTCATAGCCATAATGAACCGAATTACGAACAAAACAAGGTTGATTTTCGTTCAATTATGTTGATGCAATTAGTCAGTTTTGGTCACCTGACGATATGCATTATTAAACTCATATTAGACGGGTCTAATGCGAATTCAATGTATTTACCTTGAGTTCCGATTTTTTTGAAATATATTACACTGGTCATTTTCGCATAAAACTATGGCTGGCATGCATTGTTTTTTTTTTATTTTAAGAAAATGAATCCATTGTTTCGGAAATGAGTATTCTTAGGGGCTTAGGTTATACGGGTTTAGCTCTTCTGGTATTTGCCATGATTTTAACGAATTTAACGCCATTACATAGCTACGGCGGGTTTAGAAAAGTACCATAAAATGGGGTGAGTAGGGATAAAACAGAAATACAAACCTAGATAGAGGTTTATTTTTGTGTGGCACTTTAATTTTTATACATAAAAAATATGTCGGTTGTAAAATTTAAGTTTTTTATTGATTACATGTCGGTTAATTACATAATTTTAACGATAAACTCAAAATATTGGCATAACCCACTTCACCCCGTAGTTGGGGTTAGGAGGGATAGCAATGTGGTGAGTTGGGAAAATTGCTAGGAATGACACTCGAATTATTGCGGCATTATTACCTACCTTTAAATTAGCACTGCCCCATCTCTGATGTAATGGACTATTGCTGTAGAATGAGGGTTTCCACGATCGAGTTGTTCACTAGATGGCAGCACCGTGGCGAGATGTCTAGCTGTCATAATACTCATAATTAGAGAGCGGATTTGAAGTAGCGATCTCAAATTAATATGGATATGACTCGTGAAATTTGTTAAATACACGTCATGTTGTTTATATAAGGTCTTACAGTTACATACTACACCGCACACCGCAATTTTAGCTAAATAATTAGATTAAATGAATGTTATTTTTGCAACAAACTATATTTAAAGAAAAGTATTTTATTCTAAATAAAGGAGTTTTTATACAAGGTTTTTACTTTTTTATTCCGATAAGTTACATTCTTTTTGTGTGTAGAAAATATAATAAAATATACCAGTCATATCCATATTAATATTGAGATCGCTACTTCAAATCCGCTCTCTACTCATAATCATGTTTAATCATATTTTTTTGGTTGGTGGATTTTGACAGTTACTGTCAAAAAGACAGGTGCTGCCATCTTGTGAAAAACTCGATCGCGGAAACTGTCATTTGTTATGTACCTATCATGAAAGTATAAAACTATGACTGGCAATGTAAATATATACAAAATCGCAACTTAGGTACACACTAGCACCGTCTATCGCGTCACCAACGCAGAAAGCCTGGCCTATACATTTTATTAGGCGGTAGGTAGCGGACCTATGCCAAAATAACTCAACATCCGTTGAAAAAAATGCACTGCGCCACATCAACCTGAAAGGGTGGGCCATTTTATTTAAAGTTGTATATTCCACTTTTTTTTCGATTTGGAAAATTTTTGGTGATTTCGACTCTGAATCACGTGCTCTTTCGATCCTAGTAGGACACAAAAAGTATCCCAAAATTTTCATATATTTTTTCGTTTCTTCCATTCCGTTACGGGTGAGTGTATGGAAAAATGGAAACGGAATGTAAAAAAAACTTGTGACCCATTTTTTGCCCTAACAAGATCGAAAGTGGTCGTGATTTTGAGACGAAGTCACCAAAAATTTTACAAATAAAAAAAAAGGGAATGTGGAACTTTAAATAAAATGGCCCTGGTATAGCTTGAATATTGTTGGAAATGCGATTTTTTTAATTAACATTGTCAGTCCCAGTTTCATTCGACTATGATGTGTTACCAGTTATATAATTATAACGTTATATAACTGCTGTGTGGCAGCCCTATGTACTAACCGGGCTAGTAGTAATGTGGCCATTGTTTTGTATCTCTGAACTTCTACTGTTGTTAATTATTATTATACCTACCTACTCTATGAATGAGAAAAATAAATAATACTTAGTTTGTAGTGCAATAAAACGAAAAAAAAATGTCTATTTTCAAGTCAAAGGTACACCATTCTCGGTTGTCAATAAGGCGTTGCTGTCATAAAAAATCATTTAGATTCTTTTTATTACCAGCGGACAAACCTTTGACTTGAAAACGTCGCATATATTTAACCGACTATAATACAATGTTAACGGACAAATAGCTCAAAAATATCTACAATAAGCCATTTACTTTGACGTATTTCGTGTGTAGATGTTTAAGGCCCTTTGTCTGTATTAAGACATTTTACTTTATGTGGATTTTCGTATAGATACTTGCTTAGTTTTTTATTTTGTTTAACCTATCGATAAAAAGGGAAACAGTTCCATAAATGTTAAAAGTCGCCATTAAATTTAAATTAACGACATCTGTAAAAAGAAGGTTGAAGGATTGAAACTTTTTGGGCCTCTGTACAGATTATAAATATGTAATACAGTAGATACGCCATTCTAGGACAGTTAGAGTATGAGGGATTCCTGAATCGATTTTTTCACCAGGTGGCAGCACCGTGGCGAAAGGTCCAGCTGTCATAATCTACCAATCATGTTTTAATCCATTTTTTTTGATTGGTGGATTTTGACAGCTGCTGTCAAAATTCAAAAAGACCTCTCATCACAGTGGCGCCACCTGGATTTCCGGAGACCCTCATTAAACAACAATAACATCAATGGAAATTTAGTTGTGAATTAAATTAGTATATCTACTGTAGTATTATGTAGTGTATCACTAGATAGATCAATCATTGTTAAATATCATCCATTTAATTACAATATAACGATTGTTCTATTTATGGAGGATCTGTACTAATCTGTAGTCAAAATACGGCACACTAGTAAGTTTGTACTGGAACTAAGTATTATTTGTTATTTCTTAAAATTGTAAGACCGGAAAAGTAGAACTGTAGAAGGTTAGGCGTGAATAGCAGTTTCATGAAGACGCGATTCGGTTGCAATAGGGGAAATTTTATGGGATAAAAAAGTGACCCTATGTACTATTGAGACTAAGAATTAAGTAGTTTTACACTATGTAACAAGTATTTATTAATATTATCAATAGGCATGATGAAGTTTGTTCATGTATGATATCATTTGAGTCGTTTTGTTGTGAGGATCAAATGTCTGTATGGGGCCTTGCATTAAAGCAATACAAAAGTCAGAAATGAGACTTAGGGTGGATTGCACCACGCATAACTAACGAACTGATCAACGTTTAATATGGCGACGGAGCTGTCATCCCATAGAAAACGGTCAAACTTTTCATACAAGATTCTTTTAACGATAACGTGACGTTAACAGACGCTTTGGTGCAACCGGCCCGAGACTTGCATTTGTTTCCTAAAACAACCCTAACAATATGATGTGTAAAAGTGACGCCACGATCAAATATTCGCTCTGTTTAAACTATGGAAAAATTATGAAATTGCTATTTTTACAGTGAAATGTTGCCTTTATGTTTACGGTTGCCAACAATTTATTTTTCAGTAAAAGGTTTTTGTATTAATTTCGTACTCTAATAAATCGTTTAATTTTGAAATTTTGAAGCCTGATATATTTCAATAGAATCTTAAAATTTTCACTTTATTTGGATATATTGATCATTTTGCAACCTCTCAACTTTACATTTTATTGCGTTATTCAACATGTGTCATCATCCCTATATTTATTTTCAATTATTTTAAAATTTGTAATTCAAAATAGGGTCACTTTTCTAAGTCTCCTGCTAACGTAATTAACGGTAAGATCTTAGTTAAGTTGGCAACGATCTCTCGTCCAATAAAAAAGATTCGAAAAGGCGGGAAAGCAGACCCTATTGTCATGTACGTTAAGGTCACTTTTCGCGCGAGACGTTATTAAGACGTCTTTAAAAAAACTAATATTCTTAAATCCCACATATTATGACTCCGCACGGTTCCAAGTTGCATTTCATCGCGTCCAACGACAGGGGCCTCTTTTTTTAGGGTTCCGTACCTCAAAAGGAAGAAACGGAACCCTTATTTTAATACTCTATTCTAACCTCCTTTGTAAATTCTCGACCTCTAAGGCCTATATAAGAAAAAAAGCAATAATCGTGTAAATATCCATTAAGTCGTAAAATCACAACGCTTTTATAATTATTCGATTTAAACACGAGCACAGATATTTTGAACATAGCAAGACTGTATACTTATTTTAAACAATGTTGCTATGTGAAATTTTTGACATGCAAAAATTTTAACTTTATTTCACGACGAAATCTAATTTAGTGAAAAAGACTGAGACTGTTCTAACGAAAACTAATAATGAGAGCGACGATGGGCGAAGACACGTGCAAATATTATATCATTCAATCACATAGAATATTTAATTGCATAGTGATTACTGATTACTATCATGTTATATATTTAAAATAAAATTTAAATTTAAACTAGTTTATTTTGTTTTATTTATAAAAAATATATAATTATGGAGACATGGTCGCCGACGTCCGATGAGGACATGGCACAAGAAGAAGAAGACACAATTACAATAAAAATTAAGTGGTAAGTAAGCCTTAAAGCCCTGTTACACTTCACTTTTTTTAGTGTCCTAACTAGCATCCTAATTAGGATCCTAACTTTTTTAAATAGTAAATTTACGTGCTAAATGCGGTTACACTTGACTAAATTCAGGAAGCTAACTAGGACAAGTGTAACAGGGCTTTTAATATCACTAATTAGTATACTAAGTATAAACTTAATTCTAAACAAAGGCGCAGTGTAGGGTAAACAATCAAATCGGGTCGTGGTATAAATTTGAGACTACCTTTAAAATGAATGTGGTACCAGAACTTATCTATACGGAATATGAAATGAATCAAAACATTGCGTAGAGGGCGGCACAAGCACAAACCGAGGGCCTATCGCAAACAACGAAAATCTAAATTTCGTTATCTGTCTCTCTATCACTCTTGCATATTCGAGCGATAGAGACAGATAACAAAATATAGATTTTCGCGTTTCTGCCTTGATCTTGATACATGAATGACATATTTATTCGTTAGAAATTAACTGTGACAACTTGTCAAAAAACTATTTAAGGTCTAGTATGTGTAAGTACTCTATGGTTTACAATATGTGTTAGTGCTGCACTCTGGCGGCAGAACATAGCAGTAATAACCCTATTATAACCAAGGATGATTAAGACATGGATTGACAATATCCATATAAAATCGCGTTCCCTTATTTCAGGTTAAAGCACTAGCGTCATCTATCGGTCACCACAAACACTAAATTCTAGTTTCTAATATTTTGTTCGGCGCTTAACGCTGACAGAATAACTCGACTCCAGACTCGACAGATGGCGCTTTGCTACATAGTGCTATGTACCGAAAACAGACGCATAACCTGAAGGTTCGAGGAACGCGATTTTGTATAGGCATTGTCAATCCATGTCTTAATCATCCTTGGATTATAACGAGGCTTCCGGCGTCAAAAACGCGCATACAACGTGTGTGGTAATACAACATTAGAAATTAGAAAAACAAAGACACAATTTAAAGATACAGTCATAGTTAACAGCAGAAGTGGGTAGCTACGAGTAAGTTTGAGGTGTTCAAAATTATGTTAACAGAATAAGGAGCAACACCGCAATACACTTGAGCGGATTTTAGTCTATGTATCATAGACTAAAATCCGCCGGAAAGCGAAGAAACCCAAATTCCGGCTGAATAATGTCTATGGGTTCTAACCACTACAAGACCTTTACAAACATTTGACAACCGCTTAATAGGAACTGTCAAATTACTCCACTGAATTATGAATTCTACTTTACAGTTTATTTGTGACATTTTCAAGTCAAAGGTACTCAGTGTCGGTTGTTAATAAGGCGTTACTGCCATAAAAAATAATTTAGAAATAAACTTTAATAACCGACAATGATGCACCTTTGACTTTTAAACGTCACATTTGATTGCATGCAGTGATGCTGATAAGACAATATGAACGAGTATGTAACTATTTCCTGCTCGGACGAGGTGTTCAAAAGGATCTTCACACGCTTTTAGTCGTAGGTGCAAAACTCACTTGAGAGGAATCCAATGCGGAATTCACCTATCATTGACAAAAATTTGTACATGTTAGCTGAATGTTAAGTGGGAAGTGGTTCTACACAAACATTCAGCTACCATAGACAAATTTTCGTCAATGATAGGTGAATTCCGCATTAAATTCCTCTGAAGTGAGTTTTGCACCTAGGCGGTCCTAGGCTATTTCACGCGATGTCGCGGCACACTCGTGCTAACCGTGCTTGTGTTTTCGCAGTTTAAGCAGTTTTGCCTGTCCATGAGACTGATGTGTACTATAGGGTAACTAAAATAGACCCCTTGCAAAACGACTTAAATAATATTCTTAATCTTAATTAACTAGTAATTGAACTTATAATTATACTGATATCATTCTATATGTACTAACAGCAGCACTAAATAATTTTTATGTTCATTCTTATTTTGATTAAACAAATCTAAGTAATTAAATTAGAAAATGTGACTGTGATTACTGATTAGGCAGTGCATGCAATGTTATCCATCACGCCGCCAATGCGTATGTCACTGTTGAAACTCACTCTTCATCTACTACCCACACTAAGTTATACAGGTATTCCCTTTAACTCTATGACTGTTATATCCGAATATTCTGAATTCTAAATCTTATGCCCTAACATCGACGCCAATCCGTCCACTCTCTGTTAATGACAAACCTCCATTCATAAACATCGTACAAGCCTCATTTAACTCTTATTTAACTAGTAGTCCGCCTCGAACTCAGAACAGAACTCGCGATTTCCTTTCAAACGAGATGCACAATATAACAAGAGCCTTATGATGATTTTTTAGCGCCTTCTAGCTCCATGACCCCTTGGTCAATCCTGCTCATATTATATTATATACTAACTCGCAAATTATGTGTATCTCTGCTACAATCCCAACGAATGTTATGACGATCAAAACAGCGTTACTAAAGTTATTGCGGAACAAACTCTCAAAATCAAAAAGCCATCGAAATGCCGAGACGTCCCACTAGCCAGAAGTTGTTTGTAAGAACTTGCTTCGCTTACGCTCCGCTTGTTCGACTAGTCTTGTTCACAGACCTTTATTTTTATGGATGGTATAGGAAGGATGGAACTCTCTTCTAGGAAACCGGTCGAAGTGTCCAGCGGTAAGCACTACAATAGTTCCAAATATCTCCGGGTGGCGCTAGGTATAGTTCAGCATTTAAAATGAATTACCGATATTTAATACTTATATGACTTTCTAAATAAAATTAATATTCAGAGTGTTTTTCATCTCCGCAAATAATTATTTTGATTTTTTTTATTTTTATTAATTTAATCAAATTTAATATCGTGGCGCCATCAGTTTATCGCCTTTTGACGGACACTTTTTTAACAGAGATTTATATCCTTCTTGTACCATCCATATTTATTTTAGCCTATATCTGTCACTTTGACAGTTGCATTTGTTATAAACAGACAAAACTGAATGATGCTTGTAAGAAGTTTATGAATAAGGTGGTACTTACTCATTATTTCTGTTGGTAACTTTTCAAAATAGCATCTTTCAATGTTTTAGCTTCATTGACAACCGTGTCCTGTGTTATTGCTAACATAGCATATGATAGCTCTGGAATATTGTTGTCACATGCAAATTCCATAAGTGAGAATAAGTCTTCCCCCGTAACTGTCTCAGCCAGCTTCCTAATACACTGTTTTTCAAGATCTTCAATTAGGTAGCACCTGGCAATAAGCAGCAGAGATCGGAGCCCATCATTAGGCACGGTGCCCAAGTACATGTAATCCTTTAACTGATGAAGTGTCTCAATGGTAACTCCCTTCATCTTTATTTGACCCTCAGTAGTCTCTTTCCACTCCTTGGTCAGCATTGCTTTGAAAACATCGCTGTGAGCAGCTAGGCACGCCTTGTGAACAGGAACAGATCCTTCCGATGTAGCCAGATTAAAGTCAGTAAAATCACTATCTGTATATAATTTTGTAAGTACCGTTTCCATTCTATTCTCATACACAGTGACAACAATGCTTATGTTATCACAATAAATTGTCGCATCTACAAATGGTTCTGTATCTCCCATTGCTTGCCATTCAGACCAAGCATTAGGCACATCAATATTTCTTGCACAGTAATCTAATTTTTTGCTGTCTACATTTATTATGATGTTTTTATTCTTAGCCAAGTCATGTTTTGATGATGAAAAACTGATGGCAAATTTCATTTTGCCCTCTAACATTTTGGCAAGCCCTTTAAATTTTACCATCACCAAATTATCAATGCTGTATAGTGGGCTGACGGTTTCAGACTCATCTGTCCGTGTGCAAGTCATTGAACAAAATAACTTCAAGCTTAAATCTCCTGATCGCCTAGACCAAACACTGTAAACAAACAAGAAACATTGTAGATGTATGCTTGTTGGTAACTTTATTTATTTATTTATTTAATCAAAAACACGTTTACATGACATTACAGTACAAACTACAATACAATTACAATAACATTAAACAACAAAATAATAACAGATTACGTAACAGTTGAACATCTTTTATCCATCCCCTCACAGAATTTCAAACATTCACTATAAACAGTCGTCCAGAGTGCGCGCCTCTGGTACCATTAAGAGGTCGCGTTTCCGGGGCCTGCGGGCCATCCTAGGGACGTCGGGAACGAACAGTCGCACAGGACGACCTACCAGCTCCGGACAGTCAGACTCGCCGCGCAGGACTCGACATGCGGTAATAAGCAAACAGAAATTGCGCCTAACCTCAAAGGAGTTGTACCCGAGCATTCTTATTATTATTATTATTTACTAAGCAGGCAGGCAGTTCATTCTTGGTATTGTTTGTATATAACATTTTGATAACTAAATTTCAAATTAAACTTAAAATAAAGCCTTCACAGTTTTCAGCCGACTTCAAGATTTCGAAGGAGGTTCTTAATTCATCCAGATCTTTGTTTTTGCTAATTTTTTATATACAGGGTGTAATCGTTAAGTGTGGCCAGGCCATAACTCCGTAAATATAACAGATATCAGAAAACTTCCAACTGATATCGAAAGTGCGTTACCGAATGAGTAAAATTACAGTAATAACTTTTTTAAATAAAAGTATTAATATTAAAAATATTAAGTTTAAACGCTCCCATACAGTTAGTACCTACGACGACTCACTCCCAAAGAAGAACGTCGGTGCCGTAAGAGATAAAACTGCTTGAGATTCATTATTTGCACGAATAAACTGTAACAACATGATAATTGATTGATATGGAATAAAATAAAACAATTCATGAATAATTTGATAACGGTGAAATGACTAGACCGTACAAACTAGTCTTTATCCGAACGTCGGTCCGGGTTTGAAGTTAATGTTTGGGATAGTTCTGATTTTATTTAAAAAAAGTTATTAATGTAATTTTACTCATTGGGTAACGCACTTTCGATATCAGTTGGAAGTTTTCTGATATCTGTTATATTTACGGAATTATGGCCTGGCCACACTTAACGATTACACCCTGTATATGTTCACCAACTACTCGAAGATGGCTGGCACAATTTGGAAAATTCTTTTGCTTGAAAGAGTATATACTTCACAGTTGGTTGCATTGTCATCAGGTCAGGATCTGATGATGGCATCCTGGAGAAATCAAAGGAACTCTTCAACTAATATAGGCACACCTATAGTAATTTGAGTATTTTTTACAATAGCTCAGTCATTTGCTTTTGGAAAGGTGGAGGCTAAGTCAAGTTGGTTCTTTATTGTTTAAATCTATATTAAGAACATAGTGCATAATGTAGTTACGGTTTTACATAGAGGAACCTACTATGTAGGGTCAGGGAGGGTACAGTCGCTCGGTGGGAACAGTGGCTCGAATGTGCTGTGCGGAAAACGGAAAGAGCTTTATGTCTATCCTCTACATCAATCGGAAGCGTTCCGTAACCTATCATGTACGAACTAGTTAGTGAGCCGCTTCGGCGCCATGCGAATGTATTATGGTGCGTTTTTGTGTTGAATGCTATCAAAATTACATTTCCAGGTAAGTTTCACTTCTCTTTTTTCTTAACTCGAACGAGATTTTTAATTACTTATATTTTTATTCAAGAGTGTGCCTAATCTACTTAGTATTGGCTGATAACTCAAGGCCCTCGATGTTTCTATTTGTTTTTAGTTCTATCTAAAATACAAAATGGCGCGAAGGTCAACAGTCGTTCGTTTCAGAAAAGTACACGGTGGCTCGCGAACCACTGTGCACCTTACAGAGTTGGGCTAAAATTTACTTGATTATGAATAAGAATAAAAGTTCTTTTATTATTAAAAATCATTCTTGCACTCTTTTTTTTATAAAATGAAAGTGAATCCTGAAGCAAATCAAATAATTTTGTTCAATATTTTTTGATTTGCAATTTTTAAGTAGTTACACTACTATATATAAACTGAAAATAGATGTCATATACTTCAGGAAAAATCTGGCCTCGGACACCGGAGGGTTTGGTCACTTTTTCTGAAGTATATGACATCTATTTTCAAAATGAAAGTGAATAAATCATGCGACATTTACGAGTATTAGGTAAGTACCTATTTTAAATGAAGAATGAATCAGGAACGATTATTCCGGAATTAGGCTTACCTATTCTAATTACCGTTTTATTCAACAAAATTATTTTTTTGTTATAAAGTTTATTTAGGTTCGATTCTTACGTAGCCATTGTGTACTGTTAGAACCACTGTGTACAGGGCGTAGTACGCAGTGACTCGAGCCACTGTGTACTGTTAGAACCACTGTGTACTAGGGGGTCCTAGTCACTGTGTACAGCAACGGGTACACAGTGGCTCGATTCCCAATTTCTAAAAAAGAATGGATATATCTTTTTTGGTGAAAGTAACAGCAAATATATTTGCTACATATCAAAGTTTAATAATGCACTGTGCTCTGTGCTTGCAACAATTAGTTCAGGGATTTATATTTTTCATGCTACAGCCTCTTGAAAAAATCCTAGCGACTGTTCCCTCCCTGACCCTACTCATACTTATGTTAACACATGTGTCTTACTTACCTAAAAGCAGCCATTTTGTAAGATATGTGCTAGACTAGTTAAGGTTTTCTAATTATTGTGTTGGACTGCGGAAATAAGTTTCTGAAATTGAAATTGATATGGAAACAGTTATAAAATGAGACAAGGAAATAGTAATGAAGGTTAAGATTAGAAATTAAATTATCCACTTATTACTCATTGATGTGCTTACAATTGATATCATACTAAAATGATCCATAGAGAATAAACATATCCTAAAGATATTATCATACATACTAAAACAACCATTAAATGTAAGAAAGTGTGAAATGGCTATAATTCCATCATAAGTCGTTTTGTCCCGTGTTTACGAGCGACACGCACAACTAAGCGCTAACCGGTGATTGGTTCAAAGGAAGCCCCGGAAGTTAGTAGGTATGCTTGCGTGGGAAACGGCTTATGATGGAATTACGACACAATTTTGTCACAGTGGCGCGACATCCATAATATCCATTGTTTTACACATCCAATACATCCATTTTAGCAACGAAGAAAGCCATAGAAGTTATAGTAATACTTACAGAAATTTCACTGTTCTACAAAACTGATGTGTGCGCGGTAAAGTTAAAGATAATTGTTTGTTAACTACAATACAAGGTATAAAGTATAAAGGAGAATAGTCTTATTTTTTCGCTAAAACGGAAAATTTTATGAAAACTTGGTGTAAGCACATAAAGCACAAGCAATCTGGCCTATAACCGCTAATCTATGTTGAACGAACCGAACCACCTACCTCACCTCGAGAAGAGTACTGTAGACTCGACTCGAGAACATTTCCAAATGATACAGTGTTGCAAGTTAACAAAACCAGTTTTTTTGAGATTAGAAATAAAGTAAACATAGAAACAGTAGTTGTTAACCTGTTCTAAATGTTCAATTTAAACACACTGCAAGCACACCAACAAAAGATTATTTAACATGATTAAGAGTTCACATTTGTGAATAAATAATAACAATTTGCAGATTAAATAATCCAACACAACAATAAAAACACAATTTTGTTTTGATTATCACGTAAGAGAGACGTGAAAATTTAAAAACTGACAGTGAAGCATGTACGTTCTAAAACGGAAACTTAACGTCTAGTTCTTTATCAGTATTCACGAAAATTATTTCATTGACAATATGCACTTATTAATATAATTTCGTAAACAAAAGTTCTTCTAAACGATATTTAATCGTTTTATTATATAATACTAAATCATAAAACAATTGTCTAGGTGATGGTAAAAGATTTGTTGGACTACGAGGTGGCTTTTGTTGTTGTATGCCACTCTGGCCTGCCTCTGATTGCTCCATAACCCTCCAACCAATCGCACAATAATAGAACAAGCAAATACCTTTACTTAAATAAGAATCACAATAAGCTTTAACATTAAAAACTATCGAGAGATACGAATGACAGATGACGCGAGAAAATATTTAAAAATTTAACCATCCGTCTCGAACCTCTTCTTCTATAGGTTTTTTATTGTGCAACATTTACAAGAACATTGAAAATGTTAAAAATAAAATAATTCCAACAAATAATTACAATCAAAATATTGTCAAATACTCAATATAACATTTACAAATACGTAGGCATGGCTTTACTATAAATACAAATATATTTAGTATGTTTAATGACGGCGTAGGCACTTTGACAGATGTGACATGTATCTTGCCTGATAAAGAAACCTGTACATCGTTCTAGTGCTGGAGCCCGCCTAACTGGAAATGTATCAAAATCCTAACCAATTTTCTTCCATATAGCGTTGTAGAGCCCATCTCGGAGATCATGAAAACATAAGTCTTAAAGGTCTTAAATGGCCATAAGTATGTATGGCGTCAAGTTGAAAATACAATTTATTGGCATAAATTTATCAACGAGCCTCTAAATTTTGACACATGATTTAGCCCACATCGAATAACCTACATACCAATTTTAAGACCATTCTGGTGGGCGCATAAGATTTTAAGACCAGTTAATGTTACAATTTTTTGGCCTAAATTTATCAACGAGCCTACCGCTCCCAATTTTGACAGTAGTTAAAGGACCCATTCACCAAACCAAATCCCAATTTTAAGACCATTCTGGTGGGCGCATAAGATTTTAAGACCATTTTAAGAAATAGTCGATTACATAGAAAAAATAGCAAATTACTATAATTCGTTAAAAAAATATATTTTGCTGGCACAAACACAACTGCATATTCATATTTAAGTGTCTTGTAATTAAAAATGCCGTAAAAGTAAAGTCGAAAAAGTCGAATAAGTCGAAAATTAGAAAAATTCGTCATAGCAGTACTTTAGTTAGGGGGGTCTTAAAACACTAAAATTATTATTCATTTTAAACTTAATGGAACAAAATATGATTTGAAAAGCCAGACGTAATGCCTATAGACATTTTCTAACAGTAGCTCATAACTCTAAACTGATAAGCGTCAAGTTATAGTGCTGGAGCCCGCCTAACTGGAAATTTATCAAAAAACTTAACAATTTTCTTCCATATAGCGTTGTAGAGCCTATCGCGGAGATTATGAAAACATAAGTCTTAAAGGCCTTAAATGGCCACAAGTATTTACATTAATACATTTTTTTGGCCTAATTTATCAACGAGCCTACCGCTCTAAATTTTAACAGTAGTTAAAGGACCCATTCAACAAACAAAATCCCAATTTTAAGACCATTCTGGTGGGCGCATATGATTTTAAGACCATTTTAAGAAATAGTCGATTTCATAGAAAATATAGCAAATTACTATAAATTCGTTAAAAAAAAAATTTGCTGGCACAACCACAACTGCATATTCATATTTAAGTGTCTAGTAATTAAAAATGCCGTAAAAGTACTCCGCAATAAGTCGAAAATTGTAGAAGTTCGTCATAGCAGTACTTTAGTCACGGGGGCCTTAAATCACTAAAATTATTATTCATTTGAAACTTAATGGCACAAAATATTATTTGAAAAGCCAGACATAATGCCTATAGCCATTTTCTATCAGTCGCTTATAACTCTAAACTGATAAGCGTCAAGTTAGGTGCATTGAGAATATATTACTGGCTGAAAAATGACGTAAATTTATTTTAAATCCTACCGTTCCAAATATTGACAAACGGATTAGTCCACTTCAAATAACCTACATACCCAATTTAAGACTAATCAGGTGGCGCATAAGATTTTAAGACCTGACCAGTTGCAGTTGCAATTTTTTGACCTTAATTTATCAACGAACCTTAGAGAGCGGTAGGCTCGTTGATGACCTGAAATTTTACCAAGACTAAACGGGATGGTCTTATAAAACTCTCACAAAGTGTAAGAGCTAACGTCGGTTGCCATTGGTTTGAGATTGTTGCCTACTACTGAAAGGTCCTAAATGTAATAGTTTTTTTGGCCAAAGTGTTGGCAGGAATGGCGGGCAATGATAGCCCGACTAAATTATGTAAACAGGTTATGCTCAACTGTCAGCCATTTACAAACGTGTTTTTAAATTATTTGCGTAGCAAATGTTGTTAGGCTCTACCACGAAGTCGAAAATTTAAATTTTGGTTTATTCGTCTCTATCACACTTGCATATTCAAACAAAGATGACAACAATTCTCAAACTAAGCATTTTCGTAAGCACTTACGAATACAATTAATTTGCATAAACAATATATAATTTAAAACAATATTTTAGAGGGTCGATTTTAGTTATATATATATATATATATATATATATATATATATATATTTTAAGTGTAGACTTAATTTTAGTATTTTTGTTTTATAAATAAATATATACCAACCGCGTCACAAGGCACTTTCACTCAAAAATCCGAGGATAATTGGACCAACTTTTTATGAGCGTCTACCTACAGAGTTGCGAACTGAACCATCTGACGAAGCATTTGAACGCCAATTGAGAGACTTTTTATTGGAAAATCCATTATATTCTGTAAATGAATATATGACTTTGACATCCAATAGTAGAAACTGACTTTGAATATATCTTTTGAAATTGTATTTATTATTGTTATATCTCTAATTGACATGTGTGTATTTATTTATCTGATAATGTATTTTATTATTTATTCCTAGTTTTTATAGTTTTGTGACATTTCAATGTAATTAAGTAATCAATCAATAAAATATGTTTGTTTTCACTGCTTTGACGATCATAATATAAATTTGTATAGATTAGGCTAAGACCATTTTGTACTATAATTTATTATTATGAAATAAATAAATGGAATCTAATCTAATCTATATTCGTATTATTATTTAAGATTATTTTATTAAATAAAGATTTTATATATAACTAGCTTGTTTCCGCGGCTTTGCCCGCGTACTAAAAGTACTAAAAAAGGAGGTTCTCAGTTAGACTCGTATGTTTGTATGTAGGAATGTATGTTTGTTCGCGATCATCTTGTGTTTCGCTGAACCGATTTAGAAGTGGTTTTCGGAAAAGTATTCGTTACATTCTGGAGGTTTCGGTATAGGTACCACGTTTTGAAGACGGCGGTTCCCTCATTTTTTATTTTAAAGAAATAATTGCAATAACTGTTTAATTGTTACGCCATCAACGACTTACTACTGAGAGATTATGATTAATACAGATTTCTACTCTTGAATAGAAGCTTTTCCCCGCGACTTCATTTGACTACTGAGAGATTATGATTAATACAGATTTCTACTCTTGAATAGAAGCTTTTCCCCGCGACTTCATTTGCGTGGAATTAGTAATCCACCCTCCTTTTTACCCGCTTAAGGAATGACTTCTGGGATAACAACTATTATATATCCTTCCCCAGAACGCAAAATATCTCCATACCAAATCATCTAAATAGGTTCAACGGTTATTAATTTCCCATACAAACTGTCAACCCCCGTTTTACCACCTAGAGGGTTGATTTTCGAGATAAAAACTATCCTATATTATTTACCGCGACTCAATCCATATAATATGTACCAAGTTTCATTTCAATCGTCTGTTCAGCGGTTAATAATTCGCCATACAAACTACCCCTACTACTACCCCTCTAAGATTGATTTTCGGCTTAAAAAATATTCTATATTGTTTCCTGGGACCAGGGACCGGAAAACCCCTTCATTTGATTAATCGTTTCGATAGGGTAACCCTATTAAAGTCTTACCCTAATGATAGGGTTACCCTATCATTGGGTTACCCTATCGATATGGAAATCATTTTGAATAGGCTTAACCCTTTTCAATGTGGTTTCCGAGTCGAATGGGGTAAAGATAGCTTTAATATTTACCGCTTACCCTATCATAGGGCTACCCTTTTCCTGTCTCTTTTCCACGCAGGCAGGCGGTTCTATCTTTCTCATTTGAAATGGAACAGGAGAGGTGGCGACGGAACAAATTGAGTAAATATAAGATTTGCTGTCGTTTATTCATTCTGGAAAAGTCACACTCACAGTCCAGTCCTCTACTCACGTACACAACTATAAATTAAAGAATTTCCGTTAAAGAAATGTGTCTTACCTTCAGTTTATTTTTGCATAGTTCGCACGTACTGATGAGATGGGCAATAATTATTTTGAATAAAAACACAATTTTTATTCATATTCAAATCGATTTGACACAAACCAATATTCATCCTCCTAGAGTTTGTCCCGGCTTTTGCCACGGCTCAGTTGAGCCTGTCGTCCGCTTGGCAACCTAATCCCATGAATTGGCGTAGGGATTGGTAGTCGTTTTCAGCTAATTATGGGGTATACGATTTTTTAAGCTCACATGGTCATTCACATTATAAATATTATTACCAACCATAAATTCCTGAGGTCATAAGGAGTAATAAATGTTTTATGAATTTAGGTCGATTTCGCCACAAAAAATTTTTTTTTCATTTTTCGGATTTTTAAAATGCTTTTGAACATAAAAACATAAATGTTATTGGTAAAACTGTCAATTAAAATAAATTAGTACATTTTGGCGACGACCACTCTGTAAAGAGTGTAACGACAAAGAAGAAGAACTCTGAAACTAGGCTAATTCCAGAAAAGTTTATACGACATTTTAGTCTCAGTCAGTTATTTATCAGTCAATTATCAGGAATTTATGGTTAAAAATCTGTCGGGATACTCAGATTCACCGTGTATATATAATTTTTTTTTTCATTTTATATTTAAAAAAATTCAGTGTATAATATTTTCGTTAATTTTTTTTGTTTTTTTTTTTCATTTTTTTCCATTTTTTTTTAATTTTTTTTTCATTTCGTTTCGTTTTCGTTTCGTTTTCGTTTCGTTTTCGTTTCGTTTTCGTTTCGTTATCGTTTCGTTTTCGTTTCGTTTTCGTTTCGTTTTCGTTTCGTTATCGTTATCGTTTTCGTTTCGTTTTCGTTTCGTTTTCGTTTCGTTTTCGTTTCGTTTTCGTTTCGTTTTCGTTTCGTTTTCGTTTCGTTTTCGTTTCGTTTTCGTTTCGTTTTCGTTTCGTTTTCGTTTCGTTTTCGTTTCGTTTTCGTTTCGTTTTCGTTTCGTTTTCGTTTCGTTTTCGTTTCGTTTTCGTTTCGTTTTCGTTTCGTTTTCGTTTCGTTTTCGTTTCGTTTTCGTTTCGTTTTCGTTTCGTTTTCGTTTCGTTTCGTTTTCGTTTCGTTTTATTTTCATATTTATTTCATTTTTATTTTTATTATATTATAATAGTAGATTGTACAACAAGTGCATAAAACGTACGATTTTACGCGAGGCGTTTAAAAGTCGAGTGTAAAATGGGTTTTATGGACGAGGGTTACACTCTAATTTTCACTTCATTTGCGAGGAAATTATTTATCGGTAATCGTAAAACAATTTCAAGTTGTAACAAAAATATTACAATGAAAACAAATATGGTTTCAACCAATTAATTTTTTAATATATTTTTTTGAATTTTTAACATGTGAATTTAGAAATTTTCTGCCAAGTCATCAAAACATTTCGGGGCATTTCTAAACTATTATCAACTCCTATTTTATTTGATTTCGTTCATTTAATTATAGAAAACACGCAATTCAAATAATTATACCAATACTCAGATAGAATTAGCGGAAAAATCATAAAAAGTACAGTCAATTCCTATTGGACGGGAAAAAATTTGTTTGTATAGATCAAAGTGTCAGGAATTGATATCAATAAAATTTATAAGTGAATATTGGGCGCGAAGGTGCCAAAAAAATGGTAAAAACCAGTTTTTCGCTTTTAGAGGAAAAACTATATCGGACAAAAAATAGTTAAATGTAACAAATGTGCGCAATTATAAAACAAAGAGAATGAGCCCCGGTAGAGCAAAATCGGTCTAGAGGATCGTCCGCAATTCGCAAAAAACCACATTTTTTTTGCAAATATTGTAAATACAATAACTCGCGTTCCGGAAGTGCTGGAGAGCTGAAATTTGAATATGATGTCAGTTTTGTGGTCCTCTAACTACCGTTAATTGTTGAATTAAAAATGTTGTAAACTTTTTGCAAACCGTCGACTTTTGCAAAAAGTGACCTTTTTTTAAATCGATTGGGAGGGTATTTTAATTTTCGAAAAAAGTTATAATTTCGGTTTCTGTGCATTAAGGAGGAGTTGAACTACAAATTTCCAAATCTACAGATCATTTGACAGGGAATAAACTTGTTTAAATAATCTATGAAGATCAGACACTTTTTGCACGCGCGGCAGCGGCGCACTATGGCCCAAATGCCCGATCTAGCTGGACAAAATTATTTTACACTCATAGACTAAAATAGACTATTTTTATTATTATTTTGGTATAATTAATGTGAAAAAAAATAACCAGTGTAAGTTGACCTTTGTATAAGAATAATTACTAGGACAGAAGAGGTCAGCTAAACATGGTTATTTAATTTTAAGAGAAATGAAGCATTATTGCAAATGGCACCTAAAATATAAGAATAACAGAATTAAAATACTTAAATATAGTTTAAGTTAATTATTAATTTTTTTATGTGCCATTTGTAATAATGCTTCATTTCTCTTAAAATTATTAAACCAATTTTAGATGACCTCTTCTGCCCTAGTTATTATTCTTATATAAAGGTCAACTTACACTGGTTTTTTTTTTTCACATTAATTATACCAAAATAATAATAAAAATAGTCCATTTTAGTCTATGAGTGTAAAATAATTTTGTCCAGCTAGATCGGGCGTTTGGGCCATAGTGCGCCGCCGCCGCGCGCGCAAAAAGTGTCTGATCTTCATAGATTATTTAAACAAGTTTATTCCTTGTCAAATGATCTGTAGATTTGGAAATTTGTAGTTCAACTCCTCCTTAATGCATAGAAACCGAAATTATAACGTTTTTATAAAATTAAAATACCCTCCCAATCGATTTAAAAAAAGGTCACTTTTTGCAAAAGTCGACGGTTTGCAAAAAGTTTACAACATTTTAATTTGAACAATTAACTGTAGTTAGAGGACCACAAACCTGACATCATATTCAAATTTCAGCTCTCCAGAACTTTCGGAACGCGAGTTATTGAATTTACAATATTTGCAAAAAAAACGTGTTTTTTGCAAATTGCGGACGATCCTCTAAACAGATTTTGCTCTACTGGGGCTCATTCTCTTTGTTTTTTTATTGCGGACATTTGTTACATTTCACTAGTTTTTGTCGGAGCCGTAGTTTTTCCTTTAGAAGCGAAAAACTGGTTTTTACCATTTTTACCATTTTTTTGGCACCTTAGCGCCCAATATTCACTCATAAATTTTATTGGTATCAATTCCTGACACTTTGATCTATACGAAAAAAAAATTCCCATCCAATAGGTTTTGTCTGGGCCAGAAAGCTTATTCTATCTGAGTACAAGAATATAATAAAAGAACAAGTTTCAGTATTCTACGAAATTTTACTGTTCAATTAAATTGTGCAATATATTTTGACTCTGTTTGGCTGTTGAGCCACATTCGTGGTCTTAGAAGAAAATTTTACTTTATGCCCTAGAGCTTAAAATGCGATTTTATATCGTCCACGCACGATTTAAAGTCGAACTTTACGAGCATGAGAAGTGAAAAGAGTATATCTGCCTACCGTGGATTTTAAAACAGATATAATTTTTGCTGGGCATAAGGGAAACTACGCCTTATTGGGATTAGGTCCAGTTTCCACACGATGTTTTCTTACACCGAAAAACCCAGAATACATTCTTATACGCGGAACATTATTTAAAATAAAAAGCATGATTAAATAATTCTGTTAAGAATCAATTATTTTTATTACATTTTCTCGCATATGAATTAGTCCCAACGAAATTATTTTGAATCATTTTAACGGGAATACAATCTACATAAGTTTATTCTTACGATATTTTTTTCAAAAAATCATTTTATTCTTGAGTGTCCAACAATGACTGATATTGATCGTTTCATTATACTAGAAGTATCGGTGAACGGCGTCACATTTTGCTGGAGCCATCGAAACAAAGTACTACCTATAACTAGAATAACACAAAATTATATATTTTAACACTTCACATTATGCATTTGATTTTGGTTCCTATAAGCCTGGGTCTAAGATTCAATCGACACGAGCCGTCACGCTCGAATGGCAAGAACAAAAACACCGGCACCACACAACGATCTTTTAGCGCACTAACAAGCAATAATAGCGTCTAGATCAAAGGCGTAAGTACGAAAACATACGCAAAAAGATTCTTGTTTGTCTGTAGGCTCGCTCGTGCCGCCATACCGGCAGCGCTTAGCTCGTAGGGTGCTCGAATAATAAATAAGCCAAATGTATTGGTCACAGAGTTTAAAATAGCTTAATCGCATTTGAAAAACCCTATCTGATAGGGAAACCATATGCTGGGTTGTAACCACTTACCCGAATTAACTGTATTGACATGGTTAGCCTTTCGTTCGGGTAAGTCAAACGATACGCTTACCGAATTGATAGGGTTTTTAAAAACAACTCTATCAAATACCCAATCTAATACCCCTTTAATGGTTAACGGTTCCGGTCCCTGCCTGGGACTCAAACTATATCCACAACAAAATTATCTAAATCGGTTCGCGGTAAAAAAATCTCCAAACAAACCTCTAACCCCCATTTCACCCCCTTAAAGATCGATTTTCGAGATAAAACCTTTCCCATGTCATTTCCCGGTACACAAACTATCTCTATACCAAGTTTCATCTAAATTGGTTCAACGTTTAAAAATTCCCCATACAAACTATCAACCCCCATTTCACCCCCTTAAGTGTTGATTTCGTAATCAGTGACCCGATAAACCATAGAAACAATACCCATGTTGATATTTAAATTTTGTCACCACATTTCCCCCTTATGGGTTGAATTCTCAAAAAAGCTGATACACTTGTTTTCTCATTTATCGTTAGGAATACTCCTGTAAAGTTTCGAATAAAATAGTTGAACTAATCTCGTTTCCCATACAAACTTTGAACCCCATTTCCCCCTTTAGGAGGTAAATATAAAAAATATTTCTTAGTGCATCCCTATGCCTTATAAGGAGCCTACGTACCACATTTGGAATCTCTAGAACCAGCGGTTTGGGCTGTGCGTTGATATGTCAGTCAGTTTCTTCTTTTATATATTTAGAAGAAGATTGCAATTTGGCACAAATACTTTCAAGAATTTTCATGTCCACAATATTAAATTTCAAAATCGATGCCATTTTCTTAATTAACGTCCCAAAAAATCACAAAAACGACACTCATATGGATATTTAGACATTTCAACCTCATTGTACCCTAACAGGGGAGATGGTATTTCACGTCCGCCACGTCGGATTTTAAAATCGTTGTTTGTTTTCGTAATCAACGACCCGATAAACCATAGAAACAATACCCATGTTGATTTTCAGTCTTTTTGACCACATTTCCCCCTGTTAGGGGTTGAATTCTCAAAAAACCTGCAACATTTATTTACTCATTTATTGTTAGGAATACTTCTGTGAAGTTTCGAATAAAATAGACTAACTAATCTTGTTTCCCCATACAAACTTTGGACCCCCATTTCACCCCCTTAGGGGATGAATTTTGAAAAATCCTTTCTTAGCGCACCCCTAGACCTTATAAGGAACCTACGTGCCAAATTTGGAATCTCTAGAACCAGCGGTTTGGACTGTGCGTTGATATATCACTATGTCAGTTCAGTCACCTTTGAGTTATATATATATAGATTTATATCAACTAGTATTTTGTTGTGATCGGTTGAAAACGTGAATGAAATAAGATATCAATTAGAGACGACTTAAACTTGAAATGTAGTGACGCCGTGTTGAAAAATTTGTGCTGTAGGAATAAAAACAAACTCACATCATTTTTTCAATCAGTTAAATATTCTCAGTGTGGCTACTTTGACGCTTGTTAGTTAAGGTTAAGGGTTATGAATGTCTGGTAAAAAATAGGTATAGATATTACGTGCGGCTTTTTGAATCGTATTGTGTGCCATAAAGTTTAAAATTAATAAAAATTGTAGTGAATCTTGAAGCAAATAAAATTATTTTGTTCAATATTTTTTTGATTTGCAATTTTTAAGTAGTTACACTACCATATATAAACTAAAAATAGATGTAGTGATTTAAGATCCCCGTGACTAAGATACTGCTATGACGAATTTCTAAATTTTTCGGGTTATTGCGGTATACGCTTAAGACAGTTTTAGTTACGAGAAACTCAAATATGAATATACAGTTGTGTTTGTGTCAATTAAATAATTTTTTTAAACCGAATTTATAGTAATTTCTTATTTCGACTATATTAAAATGGTCTTTAAATCTTATGTGCCCACCAGAATGGTCTTAAAATTGGGATTTAGTTTGATGAATGGGTTCTTTAACTACTGTCAAAATTTAGAGCGGTAGGCTCGTTGATAAATTAAGGTCAAAAAAATTGGAACTTTAACTGGTCTGGTCCTAAAATCATATGCGCCCACCGGATTGGTATTAAAATGGGTATATAGGTTATTTGAGGTGAGCTAAACCGTTTGTCAATATTTGGAACGGTAGGATTTACAATAAATTTAGGTCATTTTTTCAGTCAGTAATATACTCTCAGTGAACCTAAAGTGACGCTTATCAGTTTCGAGTTCTGAGCGACTGGTAGAAAATGCCTACACGCATTACGTCTGGCTCTTCAAATCATATTTTGTTCCATTAAGTTTAAAATGAATAATAATTTTAGTGTATTAAGACCCCCGTGACTAAAGTACTGCTATGACGAATTTCTACAATTTTCGACTTATTGCGGTGTACTTTTACGGCATTTTTAATTACTAGACACTTAAATATAAATATGCAGTTGTGGTTGTGCCAGCAAAATTATTTAACGAATTTATAGTAATTTGCTATTTTTTATATGAAATCGACTATTTCTTAAAATGGTCTTAAAATCTTATGCGCCCACCAGAATGGTCATAAAATGAGGATTTGGTTTGGTGAATGGGTCCGTTAACTACTGTCAAAAAATTTGGAGCGGTAGGCTCGTTGATAAATTTAGGCCAAAAAATTGTAACTTTAACTGGTCTTAAAATCTTATGCGCCCACCAGAATGGTCTTAACATTGGTATGTAGGTTATTCGATGTGGGCTAAATCATGTGTCAAAATTTGGAGCGGTAGGCTCGTTGATAAATTTAGGCCAAAAAATTGTATTTTCAACTTGACGCCATACCACAGAATAACTAATAGTACTACCGTACAGAAAATTCACTTATACAGATTTAGGTATAAAATTATACCTATACTCGCCGCCTGCAAGCAAAATTGAAACTTATAACCGCGCACGAACCGTGAATCTTCTTTGCGCGCCGCAGTTTTATGACCCAGCTGTGAGCGTCGGCACGGGGTTGTCACTTGACAAGTTTTTGTACCTATACCTACTGATTTATTATTTGTATGATAAATATGTAGGAATTACAAACGTTGATTATGTAAACATGAAATTTTTATCCGGAGATATAAATTTTTATAGCGATTATGTCTGATTCTCACGGAAGTAGGTATGCCACAGCCGTATTCCTTTAAAAATATGTCGGTCAGTTCCTAATATTGTTTCTGGGCAACCGATATAGAATAAATTAAGGATGTGTATTTTAACTATTACTAAGTAAGGACTTCGGGACCTTTCAATATCGTCCGGAATTTAAAAAAGGTTATTTCTGCTTCCTTCTTCCATTTATTCAAACATCCGTAAATACATCTTTTATACGGATAAGATCGAGATAGGTTTCGAATTTCGAAGCCATTGTGTATTTTAAATTTTGCGCGAGCGCCACGTGACACGAGCATCGTGCGAGCCGAGCGGCAGCCCACTGTCATACGCCTGCCCGGGAGGCGCGCCGGCCAAATGTACCTAAACTGCGTAGTGAAAACCCCCTGGCCATACATACTTATGGCCATTTAAGACCTTTAAGACTTATGTTTTCATGATCTCCGAGATGGGCTCTACAACGCTATATGGAAGAAAATTGGTTAGGATTTTGATAAATTTCCAGTTAGGCGGGCTCCAGCACTATTCTGTCAACTTTTTTCTAATCTCAAATATAATGAACTATATACAGCAACGTAATGAAATTGCCGGCGATGTTACTCGAAATTGCGCCGAGTGTAGAAGCCATAAATAAAATCTACATTAAAACGTAGCAATTTGGCATCAACTTGTCAAGGACATGTAGCAAATGGTCGCTTTTAGGGTTCCGTAGTCAACTAGGAACCCTTATAGTTTCGCCATGTCTGCCCGTCCGTCCGTCCGTCCGTCCGTCCGTCCGTCCGTCCGTCCGTCCGCGGATAATCTCAGTGACCGTTAGCACTAGAAAGCTGAAATTTGGTACTAATATGTATATCAATCACGCCGACAAAGTGGTAAAATAAAAAGTTGAAAAAAATGTTTTATTAGGGTACCTATATAATACGTAAAGTGGGGAGTGATTTTTTTTTCATTTCAACCCTAACGTGTGATATATTGTTGGATAGGTATTTAAAAATGAGTACGGGTTTCCTTAAATCATTTTTCGATAATGTAAATATTTTCGGAAATAATCGCTCCAGAAGTAAAAAAATATGCGTCCCCCCCCCCTCTAACTTTTGAACCATAAGTTTTAAAAATATGAAAAAAATCTCAAAAGTAGAACTTTATAAAAACTTTCTAGGAAAATTATTTTGAACTTGATAGGATGAATAGTTTTTGAAAAAAAAATACAAAATAATTTCTGAACTAAGTTTGTAATTTAACCGTATAAGCAGATGTTTATTGTACCTGTAATTTCTACAAAAGTACAATGAAATGACGTGCTTTCAAATAAAGTAAAAACGGTGAAAATCGGTTCACGCAATAAAGAATTATCCCATAAAAATCATCTTCCATACTTTAAGCTCGCGCGCAATAGTTCACTTAATTTGCCGGTAGATGTCGCTGTACGTGGAACTCTCATATCATATCCTACATGGCGCTGTTATTAACTCTTAAGTGGGGACACTTACTGTGACGGACGGAAAACTACGGAACCCTACACTGAGCGTGGCCCGACACGCTCTTGGCTGGTTTTTTTATACTTTAAACAGCTATTAGACATGGCAATTTGTAGGGCCCAATATGTTGTGTACCCTGCCTCTCCCTCACCCTCCTTCAGCTCCCTACGGGCCCAACCTCCTATTACACCTCCCAACACAACATGTTGGGCCCTACAAATTGCCATGTCTAGTAGCCGTTTTACCGTAACGTGCCACGGCACAATAAAACTCTATGGTTTCATTCATAAAAGCCCTGTTACACTTGCCCTAGTTAGCTTCCTAAATTAGTTAGTTTCTAAATTTAGTCAAGTGTAACAGACACTTTGCTTTTTTTAGTGTCCTAACTAGCATCCTAATTAGGATCCTAACTTTTTTCAATAGTAAATTTACTTGCTAAATGCGGTTAGACTTGACTACATTTAGAAACTAACTCATTTAGGAAGCTAACTAGGACAAGTGTAACAGGGCCATTAACAGGGCTTTAAACATTTCATAAATCAACTATAGACTTTTCACTATTATGAATGAAACCATAGAGTTTTACCGTGCAGTAGCACGTCACGATAATGTATAACAGCGACCAATGGGGGCAATGGGCAGTTTGTTACGACGTTTTTAACCGTAATGCTTAAGTTATGTTTGTAGCTTAATCTAACAGTGTTAAAATAGCAGACAGGGAACTATACCTACGCTGGGAAGCGGCGGCGTGCGATACCCGAGATCAGAAAAGAAAATGCAACAACAGGTGATTAATACATGTATTGAATCTTCACATTCGATCACATATAATCAGTTTTAAAATATAAGTTTGTAGAAGTCGTAAATACAATAAAATAAAATATAAATGGGACGACACAATCTCTTACATGCAGTAGCTAGCTAGAGCGCCATGACAAGAAGGAAGTGGCCTAGGGTCCACAGATTAAGTAACAATATAGACTATGAACAATGTATGGCATAGACAAATTATCATAGACATAATATTTCCAACACGCCTCCTTATGCTGTACATTGGATAAAGTTATAATGATATACTGCAACTTATCATTACGAGTACATAGTACATAAGTAGATACTAAACAGAAAAAAATTGATATTGAAACATTAGTTAAAGCTAAAGGACTGAATCTACATAACAACTATGTCTCTAAACCTCTCAGTTTCAGAGCTTTAACAAACTTAAGATGCTTTTGTACACATAATGGTTTTGTGAGAACATCGGCAATCATTTCCTCAGTACATAAATACTTAACACTTATTTTACCCTCGTGTATCAGGTCCTTTACAAAATGATACCGCAAGTCTATGTGCTTGGTTTTTCTATGAGAATATTCTTTTGCTAACAACAGTTTTTGAGCACTTTGATTGTCGTTGTAAACACTGACATAAAATTGTTTATCAATTATTTCTGTCAAGAAATTCCTGATAAAACATATGTCTTTGCAAACATCAGATATACAAAGAAATTCACTCTCAGTACTGGAAAGTGCAACACACCGTTGTTTTCTTGCTTCCCAATTGATGACATTATTACCTAGTTTAACTACAAAGCCAGTGTAGGACTTGCGGTCCGTTATATCATTAGCCCAGTCGGCGTCTGAAAATGCATTTATTTCAAAGTTTTTATCCTTCTCAAAATAAAGACCGTAATTGATAGTACCGGCTAAGTACCTCAATACTCGCTTTGCAGTCCGCCAATGGCTTTCATCGAAACACGTATTGTACTGACTTAATTGACTACACGCGTATGAAATGTCTGGACGAGTACAAACAGACAAAAACATTAGTGAGCCAAGTAGTTGCCTATACTGATAGGTATTGTCATCTAAAGGCTTGTTAGACTTTTCTAATTTACAATTTACAGGTAGTGGAGTTGAAACTGGTTTACTATCAGACATATGATAACGCTCAAGCAGCCTCTTAATATAATCATGCTGATCCAAAACAGTTACATTATTGTGTTTGGTAACATTCATCCCTAAGCAATTTTTTAAAGTGCCAAGATGACGGATTTCAAAGTGCTGTTTTAGCAATGATGTAACTGTTTCAATACAATTATTGTGAAACACATAAAAATCGTCTACAAATAAAGCTATAATTATGTATGTGGTTTCATTTTTACAAACATACACACATGGCTCACATTTACTTTGTAAGAATCCATTTTTACAGAGCAATGTGTGAATCTTAATATTCCACATACGGCTAGCTTGTTTCAAGCCATAAATACATTTTTTAAGTAAACAGACCTTATTATTATTGGATTGAAAACCGGTTGGCTGCTCCATGTAGATCTTTTCGTCTAATTCGCCATTCAAAAAAGCGGTGGTGACGTCAATGTGATCCATACACAGATCCAACTGATTTGCAATAGCAAACAAAATTCTTAATGTTGAATGTCTAACCACAGGCGAATAGGTATCTGCATAATCAACTCCTTCTTTCTGACTATAACCGCAAGCTACTAGTCTTGCTTTATACCTAGTAAAGTTACCTGTAGCATCATATTTTTTCTTAAACACCCATTTATTTTTAACAACATTAACATTCTGTGGACGATCTACTAACTCCCACACATTATTTTTAATCATTGAGTTTAACTCACCTTCCATGGCATCATACCAATCATCCTTTTCAGGTGAATTCATGGCCTCACGGAAAGTAAGCGGCTCATGTGATAAACTAGCAGCAGCCATCAGTGACGATATGTGAAAATCATCAAACCTTTCGGGAAAAATACCTCGGGTACTCCGCACAGGGCGAGAGTTAGCTGGAACAGCAGGTGCTTCCGCTAACATCGGCTCGTAATCTGGAGATGCAGTGCAGTAGGCTGGGGTGGAGAGGGAGAAGGGCTAGACAGCACCACATCCTCTTCGCCGTCCTCGATGGCATCTTCAGTTGTGCGATATAGGTCAGACAGTGGTGACTGCATTGGTAAGCTCGCCTCCTCCTCTGAAACCGTTGAAGAGTTCCGATTAGACATTTCATTATTTACACTGTCACTTCTAGGACTATTAAGGCTGTTATCACAGTTATTATTACTACCATTACTAATATCACAGTTTGTATTTGAACCATTATTACAGCTCAAAATATTGTTATTATTTTTAAAATGATCATTAACATTGGATTCATTAATAAAATTATCAAAAATAATAAAATTTTCTCTTTTGGCGCCAGCGCTTGCATGTAAACCTTTTCCCATAAATTTGTCCTCAAGAAAAACAACGCTTCTAGAATAAATAACCCTTTTAGGATTAACTGGATCTATTAAGCGATATCCCTTGATCATTTCACCATAACCTACAAAGATAAACTGCTTTGCATCAAGCTTACGTCTCTTCTGATTAGGTACATGAGCATATGCTACACAGCCAAAAACGCGCAGATGACTAAGATCTATATTAGATCCGGTCCATTCACACTCAGGAATTCGGCCTGATAATGCACTGGTAGGCGACCTATTTTTTATATAAATGGCTATCATTACAGCCTCGCCCCAGTAACGATCGGGTAACTGAGATTCCTGTAACATGGCTCGAGCTTTTTCAAAAATCGTAGGATTACACCTTTCGCTCGTACCATTCTGAGAGGGGCTATAAGCACAAGTAGTTTGGTGAACTATCCCTTCCTTTTTAAGGTAACCGGACAAATTTTTATTGCAATATTCAGTACCTTGGTCTGTACGTAAAACCTTAATATGCAATCCAGTTTGTTTTTCAATTAATGTTTTAAAATGAACAAAATGTGAACTCACCTCAGACTTGTTCTTGAGAAGGTAGCCGAAGCTGCGTCTTGATTTGTCATCGGTAAACGTCAGCAAATAACGAGCTCCGCCCCAGCTGGGTACGTGAACCGGTCCGGCAATGTCACTGTGCACCAGGTCCAGAAGGTTGGCAGCACGCGTTGCACTTGACTGCAGAAACGATGTTTCAAACATCTTCCCAGTAAGGCAAGCAATGCACCTAGCGGGCACGCCGTCTTCAGCCTGAAAAACGACACCACACTGATCCCCTCCACCTAGTAAAGACATACCTTGACGATTCAGATGACCTAAGCGCTTGTGCATATTAGAATATGGCACAGCAGCAGCAGCATTGGCACTCATGGCTCCCTGCCTATACAGGGACATAGAGTCACCTACTTGGGGGTCAGGTCGACTTTGCACATCTAGTTTTAACTTATATAGACCATCTTGTTTGTTCATAGTTAAAACCTGATTGCCTGTGATTTTACATTTACTATAAATATTACAATTATCTTTTGAGAAAACAACAACATAGCCTCTATTGGCAATTTCACTAACAGACAACAAATTTTTAAATAAACCAGGCACATAGAGAACATTGTCTAGAGAAACTTCAGGAGAAATAACTGTCTTACCAATAAGTTCACTGTTAAGTTGATGTCCATTTGCAATTGTAATCACACACTTCTTAGTCTTAACATCATGAAGTAAGGAGAGGTCGCCGGACATATGCGTCGAAGCCCCGGAGTCGAGAACATACTCCTTGGCATGTGCAGCCAAGAAAGCCGAGGCAAACATAGTGTGTTCCTTATGTTCTGATCCATTTTTCTTTGCCTCGTCTCTTTTCCGTTTGAAGCAGCGGCTTGCAGCATGTCCGTACCTCCGACAGTAGGTACAGGTATTTCCCTTTTTCTTCTGATTGGCCACGAAGGCTAGGTTGTCTCTATTTTGATTAGATTGGTTGCGCCGGTGATCCTCTTGTAAAAGCCTTGAACGGACTACTTCGCTTGATAATGTTTGTGTTAAACTGGCTGTCTCGAGGCTGGACACTAGCACGTTGAACTCCTCAGGTAACCCCGACAGGAGAATTTCTGCTGTTTCTTCGTCGGCGATTACTTTTCCAATATCGGATAGCTGCGTGACGAGCTTAAGGACACCTTCTATGTAATCTGACATGTTTGAGAAGTGGCTATATTCGATTCTGTGCAATTGTCGCAATAGGAGCACACGTCTGTATAGCCCTTTGTCTTCAAAAGTATCCGATAATGATTTCCAGGCAGCCTTAGCGGTCGTAGCTTCACGAACAATTTGGTAAAGGTTAGGTTCACATGATAGACAAATTTTCGCCAACGCTCGAGCATTCCGCGTGGCATCCGTGTCGGTTCCATCCACGCAGCCCCACAAACCATCCAGCGTGAGCACCATTCTAATAGCAAACTTCCAATTTATGTAGTTGTCCAATCCTTTTAATTTTTCAATACCAGAATTTGAGGTTATGTTGCAAGATGTCGTCCCTTCACCTTGTTGCGGCATGACTCGGGTAATCTATGAATATATCTTCACGCCTTTGAAATAAAAATGCTTTTCTTCGCTTATATTTAGATTAACTGGGCCCATAACCTGTTAAAATAGCAGACAGGGAACTATACCTACGCTGGGAAGCGGCGGCGTGCGATACCCGAGATCAGAAAAGAAAATGCAACAACAGGTGATTAATACATGTATTGAATCTTCACATTCGATCACATATAATCAGTTTTAAAATATAAGTTTGTAGAAGTCGTAAATACAATAAAATAAAATATAAATGGGACGACACAATCTCTTACATGCAGTAGCTAGCTAGAGCGCCATGACAAGAAGGAAGTGGCCTAGGGTCCACAGATTAAGTAACAATATAGACTATGAACAATGTATGGCATAGACAAATTATCATAGACATAATATTTCCAACAAACAGCCCTGTTACACTTGCCCTAGTTAGCTTCCAGAATGAGTTAGTTTCTAAATTTAGTCAAGTGTAACCGCATTTAGCAAGTAAATTTACTATGAAAACGATTTATCCTAATTAGGATACTAAAAAAAGTAAAGTGTAACAGGGCTTTTAATAGGAACTTAGAAGTAATAATTCTTTTAGATCTAAAATAATGTCTTTATTTGTACCATTTATACCTCTTCAAACAAAAAATATTTATATAATTAAATTATTAAAAAAACACCTTTTTTTTTATACTACGACGGTGGCAAACAAGCATACGGCTCGCCTGATGGTAAGCAACATAGCGGGGCACCGTTAATCAAATAGTTAACTTCGTTAATCGTTAATCCGCTACAAAAAAAGTTAGCTTCGTTAAACGTTAAAGCGTTACACTCCGGAAGAATTAACGCAAGTTAACGTTAATCGTTAATCCGTTAATATGTGTAAAATTGCTAAGTAATGAAATAATCAAACGAAACAAATCTCTTCGCAGTTTTCTCACTCGCACGCGCCGGCAAAATATATCTAGTTTTGTTTTTGTTTCACTCGCTGCCACGCGCCGCCCGGCACTTGTCGTTCATTTCATACTTGTCTGAACCTGTTTTTCGCGCCGCGCCGCGGTACCGTGCGGTAAATAGTAGGCATTGGATTAACGATTAACGGACTTCTGCATATTAACGGAAGTTAACGTGTCCGTTAACATTTTTAAAAGTTAACTTAAAAGTTAATCCGTTAATCAAAATGTTAACTTCGTTAATTAACGATTAACGGATTAACGAGTTAATGCCCAGCTATGGTAAGCAACCACCGTAACATATGGGCAACTGCAACTCCAGAGGTGTCGCATGCGTGTTAATTGGTGACCCTTTAGAAAAGAGAAAGCACTGATCTGATTTGAACTCAGAAGTAACACATTGCTGATAATCAAACTATTCTTGATATTTCAATGCAGATTTTTCTATTAATTCCTGAGCTGAATTTACAGTAGAATCTGGTATTGTCGCTATCAAACTATATGCTAATTCCGGAATATTGTTGTCACAGGCGAATTGCACAAGTGAAAATAAATCTTTCCCTGTAACCCTCTTAATCAACTTTTTAATACACTGTTTCTCGAGTTCTTCAATACGGTAGCATCTAGCAATCAGTAGTAGTGAACGTAATCCATCGTCATGCACGATACCTAAGTACAGGTAATCTTTTAACTGTTGAAGTGTCTGGATAGTTACTTCGGCCATCTTTATTTGACCCTCGGTAGTCTCTTTCCACTCTTTGGTTAGCATTGCTTTGAATACATCACTGTGAGCGGCAAGACACGCCTTGTGGACAGGGACAGATCCTTCAGGTGTAGCCAGATTAAAGTCAGTAAATTCACTGTCTGTGTACAACTTGGTCAGTACAGTTTCCTTTTTATCTTCATACACGTCAACAACAATAGTTCTAGTAGAGGAATACAATTGTGCGAAACCTTTTACAAATGGTAGCTTGAATTTGGCACAGCAACATTCTTCGCAAAATATTTTAGTGCTTTACTTTCTACATTTATTTTGATATTGTTTTGCTTAGCCCCGACTTGTTTTGTTGATGAAAAACTGATGATAAATTTCATGATATCATCTGACATTTTGGCATTTGCTCTAAACTTCAGCATAACCAAATTATCAACGCTGTATGATCTACTGATGGTTTCCGTTTCACCCGTGCAAGTCATTGTAAAAGACATCTTGAACGCAGATGAGCCGTGTTTTCCATTCCACGTGCTGAAAAACAAATTACAATTACATGACTAGACTTTATTTCATATTAAGCTTCACACCGTAATTCGAAACTTATTCAGAGGCGTAGCGAGGGGGGGGGGGGGGGGGCAAGGAGCGCCTAGGCCCCGGGCGGCACATGAGAGGGGCGGCAAAATCGGCATTCAAATAATATAGAATTGGAAAATCAAAAAAGTGTAACCTACGCAATTTAGTTCTAATAATGTTTCAGATCACAAAAGATAAGTCCCGCTGAGTTTCTTCCGCTGGTTCTTCTCCGAACCACAATTGATTGCAAAACATTTTATTGCGCGTATTCAAATATAGAACTTTCATAGGAGAGGGATGGCATTTGGGCGTATCGTTTGCCACATCATACAAAACTTAAAAAAAACAAATGCCATCCGATTTCGATGACTGTATCTGCGTTTTTCCTAAATTCTCCTCCACCGATAGAAAAATTCACCTTGCATCCGGCTTCCAGCTCTGATGGTTCGATAACTGTCCGGCCTGGGCGGATGGCAATTTGTTTCCGGTGTCTGTATGGATGAAGAACAAGCATGCTAATTTTCAAGCGGTTGTCTGACAATTTTTTTTCTTAGCTCTCGTACAGGGCCACAGAAAGATAATAGTATTTCATACAGGGCGCCAGTCCAACCAGGAGGGATGGCATTAATTTTTTTTTATATAACCAGCGTATATTCTTTCAGGCAACCGATGCTTCAATCGGTTGCCTCGCGATATATTTTTTTTATTGGCTCCTCATCACTTCGGGAGCTTAATTACCGCGAGCCATCCGGTTGTCTCACGGTCACTGAAACTACGTACCATTGCTTTAACTAGTTGGCGTTGTTTGTCGGAACGTACGGTTCACTACAAAAAAAACCTAAGATTTTACGTTACCGTTCGATTGTTTAATATATTTAAATTTACAGGATATGATCCACAGTCGCCATCAGATATATCGGAGCGGCCAAGGTGGTCACAAACATCTGAACAACGCCTCTATTGTCAAGGAGATAAAGTGCATGTTCAAATATTTTTGAGTACCGTGGCCGCTCCGATATATTTGATGGCGAGTGTACCATCGGGTTCATAATTGCATACCCAATTTATGAATGAATTCATTGATAAATTGGGTATGCAATTATGAACCCGATGGTACACATCTATCTTCGTCACCTCAGAATAGAGGCTGACACCTAATTGATTCACATCGCGAGCGCAGCGCAGCAGCCGCTGTAAGTAAACGACTTTACTTTTATGCTTATATTGAATGAATGCGCGATTTTTCAAACCCCCTACCCCACTGGTGAAATTTTGTGAGATTTTGTCGCCATCAGGTTCCCATGCGCTCCAAATCGCACCTAAGATTTTTTTTAAATGAGCTAACTTTATGTACGTAACTTATTGGTGTATAATAAAAAAAACATGCGTGAGTGTCGTGGAACACTCAGTTGGAACGAAGTTGATGAATGGTTGGAATGTTATGTCGAGTTATGTTATGTTATATTCTGCTATATTAGGTCTTCTTCGTGCCTGCTATATGTTATATCCAGTGACATGTAGCCATACGATAAATAAATAAATAAATTCGTGCCTGTGTTTGCGTCTTTGTGACCTTGTCCGTGTCCGTGTACGTGTCCGTCATCCTATTTCTTATTCTCATTACATATTTCGCAATCGTATGGGTTGTGACGGTCAAATATTACACTTTTTTTCGCGTAGCCGGCATGCGCCACCCGTCCGATAAGGAACTTCGGTCCAAACAAACGAATTGAGCTTTTGTGAAGGCTTTAGATATGTGCAAAAACTTGTTACTTATAGGTGAACTTGTAATAATTTGTACTTGTAACACAAATTTTCTACCTCTACCGAGAAGTCTTATATACAGTTTCGCAAAAATAAAATAAAATCATTACGAGTTCTTACCATGAAGTTAAATACAATCTGGAGGTCATACTTTGACCACAAAGTGAGGCCGAAAGAGAGGGTAATGTAGGGGGCTGCATCTCATTCTAAGTAGAGTGACCATATGTACAGTTAAGTGCAAAAATACGTATCGAAAAAATCGTCTCATAAATATGGTACTATGCACTTATTACAACGGCATAAGATACTATGGGACATATTTTTGAGTAAGATGAGTACACCCATATTTTTACACTTGACTGTACTATGATGTATGTGGGATTGGGATAGTATGAAGATAAATATAAAATTAAATATGCTTGTCGTCTAGTAAGTATTGTCCAGAAAGAGAAGTCTCATAGTTCATATGGGAACTTATACATTCTACTGGCTTAAGGAGCTGGCCACTTCAGATACGTTGACGCAATAATGAGAGGGGTTCTCCCCTCTAATTAGTTTACTATTTTAAACTTATTGCTAGATCCAGGCATCTGGCAGCTATTTATCGGAGGACGTCAGAGAGACAGACCAGCAAAATATTTCAGTTAATAGGTAAAAACTGTCGAAGCCTATCACTAATATAATAACAAAAAAGTAAAAACATTGGGTATCGCTACGGAAAACAGTAGGAAAACAGTAGGTAGGTAGGTACTATTTTCCCCCAACAGAAACTCCTGAAAATGATATAATCTTATTAATTACATGATACTGCACTGCATCAAACCTAGAACTGTAAGATATTTATTCCTTACAACTCGTTTGCGTAACACCGATGAACAATTGCCAGATGTCCGCATCTTAAAATAGGGGATAGTTAGTGTAGCAAACTAAAACTAAGTAAGTACAGGGGGTTTGTGGCTCTCACTATTGCGTCATATCTGATGTGGACAGTTCTCCGACTTTAATATACTTAAAGGTAAATAAAGAAAACATCAATAACATCAAACTGCTCAATGGTTGACTGGAAGAGATCTCTTCCATGTACAAATATTGTATATTCTTCCTGTTGTATTTTTCTTTGTTGTACAATAAAGTATATTTTAACGGCCTCCTAGCCTAGCCGGGTTCGAATCCTGGTCAGGGCATTTATTTGTGTGTTTATCACGGATATTTGTTCCTGAGTTATGGATGTTTTCTATGTATTTAAGTATTTATATGTATATATGTATCTATTACATATGTCGTCGTCTAGTACCCACAACACAAGCCTTATTGAGCTTACTGTGGGACTAGGTTGATTTATGTAAGATTGTCCCATAATATTTATTTAATATTTATTTATTTATTTATTATACTGCCACTACTACAATTTTTTGTATGGCCTTGTGCCATTTTAGGACCCTTATGAAAAGGCCTAAAAAGACACGCGGGCCACTCCTGTCCTGTGTAAGTAATACTTAGGAACAGACCATGTACTTATGTACATTTCTGTAAAAACAACAAAACCGACCCGCAGCTTGCCGACATCATAGTCACCCTATTGTTTGACAATCTTAACTTGTTGTTAAATCGTAAAATTGAATGATTGTGGATTACCGGTGAAAGGAAAGTCTACTTTATTGTAAAGTCTCACCCCAGCACCCTTTTACGCAACATATCTGGACCATTTTTACTTAAAAATGTTGTTACGAAATGTTGTTGAGCTGAGCGGCGTCATTTGAAATAATATCAGTGACATATTATGTCAGTGATGGGACTGATGGGATGGGGATACCAGACCGTATTTTAAATATTACAAAACTTACTACTGTCTGCAATATTAATTGCAATTCTTTAATTTAATGAATGAATGGTATTTACGTCGTAAAAAAATTCAAAGCAGCTAAAAGGGAACAAAATATTAATTCAAATCTTGCAATAAATTATTATAAGTAGGAAGTAACTTCTAGTGTGTTACTAAAATAAATGTAGATAAATAAAACCACATTGGTAAGTTTCATAAGTTGGCAGCATTGTGCGAGTGAGACACCGCCCCCTACATTATGCTCTCTATCGGACCGTTTTTTTTTACTTTTTACTAGTGACCTATGAACGACTGTTTTGCTCGGTAATAAGGTTCAACTGTGGTTAGGGAAATATACTAAAAGTACTATCCGGATTGTCTTCTGAACCGTGGTTCTTACATTCAGGTACCTACTTATATATTCGAATTCGTAAATCGTATAAAACATTAAAGAAATATTTTCTTACCTTACGGCAGTCATCTCGTAAGATGTGTATGATCGATGCACTGAAATTAATAATTTAAGGAATATTCTCGAGAATATTATATAATTATTGTATTCATATAATTATAATTATTGTACAACAGCACGATAAGTGCACGACCAGTATTTGCAAATTAAATTTGTATGAGATGGTTTTAAATAAAGACAGGAATTTGATGGTTTTAAATATAGTAAAAAAGGGTAGTTCGTGATATTCGTCGCTGACGAATAGTTTTCTATTTGCTTTGGTGGGTACGTGGAAGTTTTAAGTAGTTTTAACACCGCTTTCAACTATATACGTAGGTACCAGTATTAGTAATCTTGTTTTGTTAGGCTGTTTCCATAAACATAAAAATCTGAAACAAATAAAACATTCCCAATTCCAAAACCAACATTTTAGGAAATTACCGAGAATTGTATGCGATGTTGCTAGTACAAAGTTACGTGAAAAGGGTAGTGTGCTTATCGGAGCGAAATCTGTAGTATGAGTATGACAGATCATGCACCATTTTATTTACTTGTCAATGTCAAATGTCTTCAAGATTTTGGTTTTGCTTTAACGGCTTTTTCGCAGTTGTTGATGCTGATTAATTCAATTACCGACTTATCACACGTTTTCCCGTTTATACAAACATTTTGAAAACAAAGAAGATATTAATTATAAGCTAATGTTTTATATAATACTTACAAGATGTCGTTTTTTGGTGGCCAGATGCCGGTTGGGCGTGTTTTCGGCGTTTCAGAGCCAAGGCAAATAACACTGTAAGTATTTTAATTTAAATTAAGTAACAGATAACGAGTATAAATATAAGTATAGGTGTGAGACGTAAACCGTAAACCTAATGTTCACACTACAATGTATTTGCAATTTAGCAGTCGCAGGTCATCTGACTATAGAACTATGATATATAATAATGACAGATAGGTTATGCACGCTCCAAAAGTGAAGCACTTAAAATGAGTGAATTCAAACAATTGTCGCTAGTCGCGCATCGGCACGCGAGAGATGCGGACGTGTCGATGAGCTCCCGTCACCCGCGTGAGAAAGAGACAAACTGTATACAATGTAGTGTAGACAAAATAGATAAACATAACAGAATCGTTGCTAGGTTGTGAATCAACTCTGGATGTATTTTTTGTGCTCATTTTGTTAGAGTATAACCCATCCATAGTAAATATCATTGCTATAGAATAGATAGACATCATCTGACCTGAATGCCATCTGACCTTTCATTCAACTCAGAAGAGAAACTAGGACAGGATTAAGGTCCGGATTCCTCCCGATATTCTTCTTTATCAAAAAGTGACTGGTAAGGTAACCAAATGATAATGGTGGTAGTGACCAAATAATATTTTATACACCAATTCCCAGAATCTCCAATAGGGCAGCGTAAATAAACGACGTAAAAAAAGACGTAGTAAACTCACTAGAAGGTAAAACGAGTAGACAAGTCAGGAACGTCATAAAAAAAAATGTTAAAATTAAGAAATAATTTTAATTAATAGCACCAATATTGTATTGTATACCTAATTTAATTAACAATAGTATTGTATGCCTAACTTAATTTACTAGACTCCTTAACTCATAAAATCTTTTTAGTTTAAGACTAGCAGTTAAGACTGGCATGTTATTATTGTTCATCTTTCTAAAATAAACAGTTTAATAGCGCGATGCCATTAAAAAAAAAAAAAAAAACAGTTTAATTTTTTTTTTAAATAGGGCATACTTAGGGTTATTGTTAGGAAGTCGGACTCCTTTTTCAGGCTGTTGGTAAAAAATGGCAAGCAGGCTGTTCTTACATAATTTTTAATACTTGTACAAAGTTATTATATGTACTTACTCATAAATCAATTAAAATATATTTGTTCCAGATCAGTTATTAAAGAACAGATGGGATCATATCTGAAAGTTAAATTTTTCGTCATTAGTGTCCAAGGTCAATCCGATCAACAGCAAAGTGAAACCTTTAATATTGACAATTTGGCAACAGTCAGTTTTATTTTTAAATCCAAATCTTCCCAGTTGACTAGTCAACTAACTAGTTATGTTCTCATAAAGAAGCATGATATGGCAATGGGTTCTACACTCAAAGTGAAAATTACATGTCAAGGACTTAGTTTTAATAAAGAGTGGATTTATGCCGATGATGATATTGATAATAATGCAAGGGAGATCGGAGAGTTAACTTGTAATTCAACATGTGGAAATGTGAATCAATATCTATTCGAAGCAATTATATGTGTTAGCAAAATAGAATCTCTCTTTGTAAAACTGTATGAAGACGATGATTTCACAGATTTTTACCTAAGCACTGATGATGATGAGAGGATACCAGTGCATCGAGCATGCTTAGCTGTGCACAGTGAGGTATTTAAAACAATGCTCATCAGGAAATGGACAGAGAAGTCTTCCGGGGACATAAAAGTGACGGGAGTTAGTTTAGAAACGCTTAAACACCTCAAGCAATATATATACTTGGGCTTAGTGCCTGAAAACGGATTACTGTCTCTTCTCCTAATTTCTACTATATACTTAATGGAAAATCTGAAGAAGCAATGCATAATAAAGTTAGCTGACCAGGTAATGCCTGAAGACCTGTACAACCTATTGGAATTTGCCTTTGAGAATAAAATACCGGAATTAACCTTTGCCGTATTGTTGACTTTGCCAGACGGCTTTGTTCCTGATGCCCAACAAATTATGAATAAGATGAATGACAAGAAAAAACAAGATACCTCAGATACTAGCAACTCAGCAGGATAATTAAGTTCATCAACAAATTACTTTAGAAGTATAAAAAATATATATTTGATATTCTCACAACAATCTCTTTCATTTGATATGTCACATGGTATAAGTAGTTTGCTTGCAAAACTTTTTTTAAGTTTTTAAGACCCCCAAAAGTGGGTGGTAGTTACCAGTATTACTAAAAATCAAAATAGCGCCTGACTTACACAATGATTATGTGATATAATGAAATGTAATTTAGGTAAAAAATTATCAGATTATACAAAAAAATATTGGATACAGGTTGGAATAGTAGCAGTAGTAGTAGTAAAACACTTTATTGTACAAGAAAACACAAAGAAAGACATATAACACAACATATACGTACAAAGGCGAACTTATGCCTTTAAGGGATTTCTTCCAGTTAACCTTTGAGCAATAGTTCTCTGACATTTCCAGAAACTTTCACAATAAATTTAAGAAACTGAAAGTTTCAATACCCATACAAAATTATTAGAGTTTCCTAAATTGGGACATGTAAAAGTGTAAAAAAGACATTTACCATTCATTACAAAGTGTATGGAACCCTAAAAAAGTGATTAAAAATAATCTTGAAAATGTTTGGTGATAACTTAGGAACACCACAGATTTATTCTGAATTCAGCCTTTCATAGACAATACAAAAATTCAGCTACCATAGACAAATTTCCGCAACCACAGAGCATTGTCTATGAAAAACTGAACTCAGCGCTGAATTCAGAACTAATGTTTAATACCCCTATACAAAAATTCAGCTACTATAGACAACACACAAATTTCCGCAACTACAGACAATTGTATATGCAAAACTGAACTCAGCGCTGATATCAGAACGAATGTTTAGTACCCCTTATACCGGTATTAGACATTGCAATTTCTAGGGCCCAATCTGTCAGGTTGGGAGGCGTATTAAGAGTTAGGGAGCTGAAGGAGGGTTAAGGCCCTGTTACACTTTACTTTTTTTAGTATCCTAACTAGCATCCTAATTAGGATCGTAACTTTTTTCAATAGTTTATTTACTTGCTAAAAATGCAGTTAGACTTGACTAAATTTACTCCCTAAATGCGGTTAGACTTGACTAAATTTAAAAACTAACTAATTTAGGAAGCTAACAAGGACAAGTGTAACCCGGCTTTAATACCAGTTAAATGCCGCTTGCACACGAATATTCGTGTTGCGTCTCTTCCTTATTTTATAGTAAAGAAAGATATAACACGAATATTCGGGCAAATGCCCTATAATGTGGCCGTAGCATAATCGTAACTTCTTGAAGCCGTTTGCACTATTTTTCATTTTAGTCATGAAAAATAAATTGCTCTTATGTTACACATTTAGAGTCCAAATTCGCAAATTATTAGAGAAGAAGCTAACCATTGACAATATTCGTAAACATTACGATGGTGACGTGAATGAAAATGTCGAATACGAAACGTCAAATCAATCACGCAAAACAAGCAATTGTCACGTTAATTTGTTATTCTATTTTATTGTAATATTCCGTTAAAGGATTACGAGTGTTAAAATTTAAGCTTAGTGTTTAAATATCGAATATAAATTCTGTGTTCGGTGCATAAAATTATAGTGAAATGTCGGATGACAAAGAAGAGATCGTTAACGGCGAATCCTCTGCTGGGACGGAGCAAACTGCTGAAAAACGCATAGGCTGCGCTCATTACAAGCGTCGAGCGAAATTCGTGGTAAGTTTACCGCTAGCTCTATCGGTGCCGTCGATTATTTCATCCAGTAATGCTATCTTAACGATAAATTATTAAGTTGAAAACCCCCGTCATGCGCTTCTAAATATAAACGTTAGCGGCGCAGAAACTTACGAGATCTTAACGAAATGATAAGCAGATTTAGAAAACAAAGCAATGGCACTGACCTTCTGGAAATTTACTTTTTTTTTCCTTAACACTTCAGGCAAAGGAAGTGCATTCAGCCGCTAGGACAGGTTAATTGGTTAGTCTATCATGACAACAATTCAATACAGTTACTGTTCTCTTTTACTTCTGATACTCTAAAGTGCTATTTTATTTGTTTCATATCCAAATAAACTGTTGCATGATAAGTCATACCCTAATAGGTTGGGTTGGGGGGACAATTTGACAAACAGATATAGGTACATACCTATACAAAAACCAACTGTCTTAATTTTAGGAAATTATTTATTGCAAAGACAATAAGGGTTACCTCCTTAGTAATGTTACAGTAAAGCATATGTGACAGCCTACATCAATAATTTCAAACAAAAAAGAACCAACTTCACTTAGGCTCCACCTTTCCAAAAGCAAATGCTCGAGCTGCTGTAAAATATACTCAAATCACTATAATAGTTAAAAGAGTTCCCACGATTTCTCCAGGATCCCATCATCAGATCCTGACCTGCTGACAATGGGACCAACTGTGAAGAAAAAAAAAATTGGTGAACAACATAAATAAAAAATAGTCGGTTGATGATAATTGATAGGTAACAATAAAAAAAACAAATTACATGAACTTTTCTGAATTTCAAAAGTTATTATGTTATGCAAACAACTATAGAACATAAGTTAATAATACTTCAAAGTACCTATAAAAATAAGAATGCTAAATGCAACAAGCAGGCAGTTTTGCAACCAAATGACTTGTAATTGCAAATTTTCTACACAAATATGATTAAGTGCAAAGACCATACATGCTCAATTTTAATTAATTCATATATAAATACTCCACTAGTTTCTAATATTCATGAAAAAAGCCCATACTGACCCAGGCTGAGGCATGACTCAATCTTTAGTTACATCATGGGTTTTCCCTAGGAGTCTCACACTCATTATGAGTAAACTGGTAAAAATAGCAATACATTAATAGTAACTGAGTGAATAACAAAACTTACATATGGCAGCTTAGAGAATTCAACCAACCGGAGTCGCCATTGACAGGCATTCCCCTCTGCCGAAAACATATGACCAGTGGTCATACACATGTATGGACTGATGTTTATCTGACGTAGCTATTCGTACGTTACTTACGAATAGCCATACGTTTGACGTTCCCTTCCCCCGCAAAAATCGGCAGACTTTTTTTGTATAGAAAATGACAGACATGGCTACTCCATCCAGGTTGAATTCTCTAAGTATGGCAGTTATGTATTTGTAGGTTCACTGTGTAATAAATGAAATGAAATTATTTATTTCAGGCACAAGTCCCATACAGAGTCAGTAACAATTATGGCTTAATCTATGTTAGTATTAAAAATATTTATAAATTATAATTATTAACTAATATAAAATCAATTACAAAAATAAATAAATAAAAAGGCTTTTATTTCCTGTGTTTCTTACATTGGTGGTTGGTATTTTGTTTTTATTAGTTACTTTGATTAAATGTGTACATGTTTTCTTTTTAAAACTAGTTGTATTGGAACATTTGGAACCCCTTAGGTGAAGACCTCTTCCAAAGATTTCTATTTTGCTCGGGCAGTATGTTGCCAATTTGGACGAGCTATTTTCTTTATGTCTTCTTCTCAGCGTGTTAAAGGTTTTCCTTTTCATCGCTTGCCGTCTGGACCTTTCCATGTTGTGACCATTTTTGTCCATCTCATTATTATTGTTTTTATATGACGCATTGGGTTCATGCAGTTTATCCCAACGCCTCATCAGTGGGCAGTTTATTCTAGAGACTAAGGCGATTATCACACTGGTGCCGCAACAGGGTGCGACGACGGTGTGCAAGCGCTATACACATGCACAGCGCTATCTCGCTCGCGCACCGGCGTCGCATGCGGAAACCGCATCAGTGTGAAAGTCGCCCAATGCCTAATGCATTTAGGATGCTGTTGGTACCGCCCTACAGCCTGGACAATTAGTGGAGTACGGGAACGCCTTTTTAACCTATAAAAATGACATAAATCACAAGTCCGATTTTATTTTGTGACCTGTTAGAATACGTTAAGTACTAATAATAAAAAATATTTTCTAACAATTGTTAGCATTGCACTAGCTATAATACATGTATTTGTTTGCTACACATACTCGTATAAAAGATGTAAGTTTTAATTTTCTCCACCATGCTATCGCTTTTTACTATTGCAACATAACTTCACATTTTATAACGGTTTTGTCAAGAGCATATGTCGTCTTAGCCATTTGTAATTCGTTTAGATTTCAAGGTCACTTATATTTTGACAAATTTTCGATTATGCTCACATAATCTATTGACCAAACTGTTATAAAATGACTGATGATGCTGAAATAGTTGAATGCAATAGTATGGTAAAGGAAAATGTATCTTGTATAATATTTTATTGTTGTTATTAACAAATATCTATATAATACCCAGCGCGACGTCAAAAACAATATTTTTTACTATAAGTAATCATATCATATTCCCTAATTAAAAAAGAAAGTTGCACTTGTGAGTTATCGAAGCTCAAAACTGTTCGCGTACTGTAGTAAATAGGGATGCCGCTCTTTTACGGATGATAGATAAATTCCTGTTTATGACAAACTGTTATCTCACTCAATTGCATTAAATATTTATATATTTTCTGGATCTAGAAGTAATGGTACCTACGCACCGTTACATGCAGCGGCGATAAAACCCTGTAGTCATATTATAAATCTTAAATGACGTATTCGGAAACAATTAGAATGACCGCCATTGCACCGCCATGACCAACTCGATTGTCCCGGCGGTCGGGGAGGAGGACAACCGCGGCCAGGGAGGAGGGCTGGATTTTCATTACGTTACCAAAATCGATGTAGTTATGAATTTTCATAGATTTATACAACACCGGTACAGATAATACACTGATGTTACATTACTGGTTGCAATAATGGTGGTATGGTAATTACATACGGTTTCCGAACGCATAATAGGGGATTTATGATGTGCACGTGATTTGACGTCCTTAGCGGTCAAAACGTAAAAATCTTAATGAAATTACTATCAATGAATTTCGAGCCACCATTGCGGGTGCTGTGAAGTTGACCACCCCAAACCGTTTGCCCGCAAATGGCATATCGGTATCGTTAGTTCATCGTTAGTTCATGTTTGTTCAGCAGGTTAAATCGTTAGGACCCGATCGTAACGTCGATTTTTTAAAAAAACAAAATGGGGTGGCTAACTTCACGTTAACCACCCCAAACCACTTTTTTTGCTATTTCTATTTTTATATCGAAAGATATTCGTTAGTTCATGATAGTTCATCAAATCAAATCGTTAGGACCCGACGCAATCATTTTTTTTTTTTTTTTTGAAAGTGGGGTGGCTAACTTCACGCCAACCACCCCACCCTGGAATCGACAAATCTAACTATGTGGGGGCATCGGGCGACGTTAGTTCACGTTTGTTCAGGCATTAAAAACGTTAGGATCCCATCAGTATTGCCAGAAAAAAATAAAATCGAAAATTTGCTATTGGCGGCTGAAGGCAGGTATGTTAGGTGTCGTAAAAAGTTATACAATCGGGTCCTTACGATTCTTCAGCCTAAACAAGCGTCTGCAGGCCTTACTTAATCGATACAGTACGGTATCTTGCGGGCAATCAAAAGAGAAAAAGAGATTTCCGAGGTTTCAGATTTTTTTTCATACTATGGGGTGGCTAATTTCACGCCAACCACCCCACCCTGGAATTGACAAATCTAACTATGTGGGTGCATCGGGCGACGTTAGTTCACGTTTGTTCAGGCATTAAAAACGTTAGGATCCCATCAGTATTGCCACAAAAAAATAAAATCGAAAATTTGCTATTGGCGGCTGAAGGCAGGTATGTTAGGTGTCGTAAAAAGTTATACAATCGGGTCCTTACGATTCTTCAGCCTAAACAAGCGTCTGCAGGCCTTACTTAATCGATGCAGTACGGTATCTTGCGGGCAATCAAAAGAGAAAAAGAGATTTCCGAGGTTTCAGATTTTTTTTCATACTATGGGGTGGCTAACTTCACGCCAACCACCCCACCCTGGAATCGACAAATCTAACTATGTGGGGGCATCGGGCGACGTTAGTTCACGTTTGTTCAGGCATTAAAAACGTTAGGATCCCATCAGTATTGCCACAAAAAAATAAAATCGAAAATTTGCTATTGGCGGCTGAAGGCAGGTATGTTAGGTGTCGTAAAAAGTTATACAATCGGGTCCTTACGATTCTTCAGCCTAAACAAGCGTCTGCAGGCCTTACTTTATCGATACAGTACGGTATCTTGCGGGCAATCAAAAGAGAAAAAGAGATTTCCGAGGTTTTAGATTTTTTTTCATACTATGGGGTGGCTAACTTCACGCCAACCACCCCACCCTGGAATTGGCAAATCTAACTATGTGGGTGCATCGGGCGACGTTAGTTCACGTTTGTTCAGGCATTAAAAACGTTAGGATCCCATCAGTATTGCCAGAAAAAAATAAAATCGAAAATTTGCTATTGGCGGCTGAAGGCAGGTATGTTAGGTGTCGTAAAAAGTTATACAATCGGGTCCTTACGATTCTTCAGCCTAAACAAGCGTCTGCAGGCCTTACTTAATCGATACAGTACGGTATCTTGCGGGCAATCAAAAGAGAAAAAGAGATTTCCGAGGTTTCAGATTTTTTTTCATACTATGGGGTGGCCAACTTCACGCCAACCACCCCACCCTGGAATTGACAAATCTAAATATGTGGGGGCATCGGGCGACGTTAGTTCACGTTTGTTCAGGCATTAAAAACGTTAGGATCCCATCAGTATTGCCACAAAAAAATAAAATCGAAAATTTGCTATTGGCGGCTGAAGGCAGGTATGTTAGGTGTCGTAAAAAGTTATACAATCGGGTCCTTACGATTCTTCAGCCTAAACAAGCGTCTGCAGGCCTTACTTAATCGATACAGTACGGTATCTTGCGGGCAATCAAAAGAGAAAAAGAGATTTCCGAGGTTTTAGATTTTTTTTCATACTATGGGGTGGCTAACTTCACGCCAACCACCCCACCCTGGAATCGACAAATCTAACTATGTGGGGGCATCGGGCGACGTTAGTTCACGTTTGTTCAGGCATTAAAAACGTTAGGATCCCATCAGTATTGCCACAAAAAAATAAAATCGAAAATTTGCTATTGGCGGCTGAAGGCAGGTATGTTAGGTGTCGTAAAAAGTTATACAATCGGATCCTTACGACTCTTCAGCCTAAACAAGCGTTTGCAGGCCTTACTCAATCGATACAGTACGGTATCTTGCGGGCAATCAAAAGAGAAAAAGAGATTTCCGAGGTTTCAGATTTTTTTTCATACTATGGGGTGGCTAACTTCACGCCAACCACCCCACCCTGGAATCGACAAATCTAACTATGTGGGGGCATCGGGCGACGTTAGTTCACGTTTGTTCAGGCATTAAAAACGTTAGGATCCCATCAGTATTGCCAGAAAAAAATAAAATCGAAAATTTGCTATTGGCGGCTGAAGGCAGGTATGTTAGGTGTCGTAAAAAGTTATACAATCGGGTCCTTACGATTCTTCAGCCTAAACAAGCGTCTGTAGGCCTTACTCAATCGATACAGTACGGTATCTTGCGGGCAATCAAAAGAGAAAAAGAGATTTCCGAGGTTTTAGATTTTTTTTCATACTATGGGGTGGCTAACTTCACGCCAACCACCCCACCCTGGAATCGACAAATATAACTATGTGGGGGCATCGGGCGACGTTAATTCACGTTTGTTCAGGCATTAAAAACGTTAGGATCCCATCAGTATTGCCAGAAAAAAATAAAATCGAAAATTTGCTATTGGCGGCTGAAGGCAGGTATGTTAGGTGTCGTAAAAAGTTATACAATCGGGTCCTTACGATTCTTCAGCCTAAACAAGCGTCTGCAGGCCTTACTTAATCGATACAGTACGGTATCTTGCGGGCAATCAAAAGAGAAAAAGAGATTTCCGAGGTTTTAGATTTTTTTTCATACTATGGGGTGGCTAACTTCACGCCAACCACCCCACCCTGGAATCGACAAATCTAACTATGTGGGGGCATCGGGCGACGTTAGTTCACGTTTGTTCAGGCATTAAAAACGTTAGGATCCCATCAGTATTGCCACAAAAAAATAAAATCGAAAATTTGCTATTGGCGGCTGAAGGCAGGTATGTTAGGTGTCGTAAAAAGTTATACAATCGGATCCTTACGACTCTTCAGCCTAAACAAGCGTTTGCAGGCCTTACTCAATCGATACAGTACGGTATCTTGCGGGCAATCAAAAGAGAAAAAGAGATTTCCGAGGTTTCAGATTTTTTTTCATACTATGGGGTGGCTAACTTCACGCCAACCACCCCACCCTGGAATCGACAAATCTAACTATGTGGGGGCATCGGGCGACGTTAGTTCACGTTTGTTCAGGCATTAAAAACGTTAGGATCCCATCAGTATTGCCAGAAAAAAATAAAATCGAAAATTTGCTATTGGCGGCTGAAGGCAGGTATGTTAGGTGTCGTAAAAAGTTATACAATCGGGTCCTTACGATTCTTCAGCCTAAACAAGCGTCTGTAGGCCTTACTCAATCGATACAGTACGGTATCTTGCGGGCAATCAAAAGAGAAAAAGAGATTTCCGAGGTTTTAGATTTTTTTTCATACTATGGGGTGGCTAACTTCACGCCAACCACCCCACCCTGGAATCGACAAATATAACTATGTGGGGGCATCGGGCGACGTTAATTCACGTTTGTTCAGGCATTAAAAACGTTAGGATCCCATCAGTATTGCCAGAAAAAAATAAAATCGAAAATTTGCTATTGGCGGCTGAAGGCAGGTATGTTAGGTGTCGTAAAAAGTTATACAATCGGGTCCTTACGATTCTTCAGCCTAAACAAGCGTCTGCAGGCCTTACTTAATCGATACAGTACGGTATCTTGCGGGCAATCAAAAGAGAAAAAGAGATTTCCGAGGTTTCAGATTTTTTTTCATACTATGGGGTGGCTAACTTCACGCCAACCACCCCACCCTGGAATTGACAAATCTAACTATGTGGGTGCATCGGGCGACGTTAGTTCACGTTTGTTCAGGCATTAAAAACGTTAGGATCCCATCAGTATTGCCACAAAAAAATAAAATCGAAAATTTGCTATTGGCGGCTGAAGGCAGGTATGTTAGGTGTCGTAAAAAGTTATACAATCGGGTCCTTACGATTCTTCAGCCTAAACAAGCGTCTGCAGGCCTTACTCAATCGATACAGTACGGTATCTTGCGGGCAATCAAAAGAGAAAAAGAGATTTCCGAGGTTTTCGATTTTTTTTCATACTATGGGGTGGCTAACTTCACGCCAACCACCCCACCCTGGAATCGACAAATCTAACTATGTGGGGGCATCGGGCGACGTTAGTTCACGTTTGTTCAGGCATTAAAAACGTTAGGATCCCATCAGTATTGCCACAAAAAAATAAAATCGAAAATTTGCTATTGGCGGCTGAAGGCAGGTATGTTAGGTGTCGTAAAAAGTTATACAATCGGATCCTTACGATTCTTCAGCCTAAACAAGCGTTTGCAGGCCTTACTCAATCGATACAGTACGGTATCTTGCGGGCAATCAAAAGAGAAAAAGAGATTTCCGAGGTTTCAGATTTTTTTTCATACTATGGGGTGGCTAACTTCACGCCAACCACCCCACCCTGGAATCGACAAATCTAACTATGTGGGGGCAATCGGGCGACGTTAGTTCACGTTTGTTCAGGCATTAAAAACGTTAGGATCCCATCAGTATTGCCACAAAAAAATAAAATCGAAAATTTGCTATTGGCGGCTGAAGGCAGGTATGTTAGGTGTCGTAAAAAGTTATACAATCGGATCCTTACGATTCTTCAGCCTAAACAAGCGTTTGCAGGCCTTACTCAATCGATACAGTACGGTATCTTGCGGGCAATCAAAAGAGAAAAAGAGATTTCCGAGGTTTCAGATTTTTTTTCATACTATGGGGTGGCTAACTTCACGCCAACCACCCCACCCTGGAATCGACAAATCTAACTATGTGGGGGCATCGGGCGACGTTAGTTCACGTTTGTTCAGGCATTAAAAACGTTAGGATCCCATCAGTATTGCCACAAAAAAATAAAATCGAAAATTTGCTATTGGCGGCTGAAGGCAGGTATGTTAGGTGTCGTAAAAAGTTATACAATCGGGTCCTTACGATTCTTCAGCCTAAACAAGCGTCTGCAGGCCTTACTTAATCGATACAGTACGGTATCTTGCGGGCAATCAAAAGAGAAAAAGAGATTTCCGAGGTTTTAGATTTTTTTTCATACTATGGGGTGGCTAACTTCACGCCAACCACCCCACCCTGGAATCGACAAATCTAACTGTGGGGGCATCGGGCGACGTTAGTTCACGTTTGTTCAGGCATTAAAAACGTTAGGATCCCATCAGTATTGCCAGAAAAAAATTAAATCGAAAATTTGCTATTGGCGGCTGAAGGCAGGTATGTTAGGTGTCGTAAAAAGTTATACAATCGGGTCCTTACGATTCTTCAGCCTAAACAAGCGTCTGCAGGCCTTACTTAATCGATACAGTACGGTATCTTGCGGGCAATCAAAAGAGAAAAAGAGATTTCCGAGGTTTCAGATTTTTTTTCATACTATGGGGTGGCTAACTTCACGCCAACCACCCCACCCTGGAATTGACAAATCTAACTATGTGGGTGCATCGGGCGACGTTAGTTCACGTTTGTTCAGGCATTAAAAACGTTAGGATCCCATCAGTATTGCCACAAAAAAATAAAATCGAAAATTTGCTATTGGCGGCTGAAGGCAGGTTTGTTAGGTGTCGTAAAAAGTTATACAATCGGGTCCTAACGATTCTACAGCCTAAACAAGCGTCTGTAGGCCTTACTTAATCGATACAGTACGGTATCTTGCGGGCAATCAAAAGAGAAAAAGAAATTTCCGAGGTTTTCGATTTTTTTCCATACTATGGGGTGGCCAACTTCACGCCAACCACCCCACCCTGGAATTGACAAATCTAACTATGTGGGGGCATCGGGCGACGTTAGTTCACGTTTGTTCAGGCATTAAAAACGTTAGGATCCCATCAGTATTGCCACAAAAAAATAAAATCGAAAATTTGCTATTGGCGGCTGAAGGCAGGTATGTTAGGTGTCGTAAAAAGTTATACAATCGGGTCCTTACGATTCTTCAGCCTAAACAAGCGTCTGCAGGCCTTACTTAATCGATACAGTACGGTATCTTGCGGGCAATCAAAAGAGAAAAAGAGATTTCCGAGGTTTTAGATTTTTTTTCATACTATGGGGTGGCTGTACCTGCCTTCAGCCGCCAATAGCAAATTTTCGATTTTATTTTTTTGTGGCAATACTGATGGGATCCTAACGTTTTAAATGCCTGAACAAACGTGAACTAACGTCGCCCGATGCCCCCACATAGTTAGATTTGTCGATTCCAGGGTGGGGTGGTTGGCGTGAAGTTAGCCACCCCATAGTATGAAAAAAAATCTAAAACCTCGGAAATCTCTTTTTCTCCTTTGATTGCCGGCAAGATACCGTACTGTATCGATTAAGTAAGGCCTGCAGACGCTTGTTTAGGCTGAAGAATCGTAAGGACCCGATTGTATAACTTTTTACGACACCTAACATACCTGCCTTCAGCCGCCAATAGCAAATTTTCGATTTTATTTTTTTCTGGCAATACTGATGGGATCCTAACGTTTTTAATGCCTGAACAAACGTGAACTAACGTCGCCCGATGCCCCCACATAGTTAGATTTGTCGATTCCAGGGTGGGGTGGTTGGCGTGAAGTTAGCCACCCCATAGTATGAAAAAAAATCTAAAACCTCGGAAATCTCTTTTTCTCTTTTGATTGCCCGCAAGATACCGTACTGTATCGATTAAGTAAGGCCTGCAGACGCTTGTTAAGGCTGAAGAATCGTAAGGACCCGATTGTATAACTTTTTACGACACCTAACATACCTGCCTTCAGCCGCCAATAGCAAATTTTCGATTTTATTTTTTTCTGGCAATACTGATGGGATCCTAACGTTTTTAATGCCTGAACAAACGTGAACTAACGTCGCCCGATGCCCCCACACAGTTAGATTTGTCGATTCCAGGGTGGGGTGGTTGGCGTGAAGTTAGCCACCCCATAGTATGAAAAAAAATCTAAAACCTCGGAAATCTCTTTTTCTCTTTTGATTGCCCGCAAGCTACCGTACTGTATCGATTAAGTAAGGCCTGCAGACGCTTGTTTAGGCTGAAGAATCGTAAGGACCCGATTGTATAACTTTTTACGACACCTAACATACCTGCCTTCAGCCGCCAATAGCAAATTTTCGATTTTATTTTTTTCTGGCAATACTGATGGGATCCTAACGTTTTTAATGCCTGAACAAACGTGAACTAACGTCGCCCGATGCCCCCACATAGTTAGATTTGTCGATTCCAGGGTGGGGTGGTTGGCGTGAAGTTAGCCACCCCATAGTATGAAAAAAAATCTAAAACCTCGGAAATCTCTTTTTCTCTTTTGATTGCCCGCAAGATACCGTACTGTATCGATTAAGTAAGGCCTGCAGACGCTTGTTAAGGCTGAAGAATCGTAAGGACCCGATTGTATAACTTTTTACGACACCTAACATACCTGCCTTCAGCCGCCAATAGCAAATTTTCGATTTTATTTTTTTGTGGCAATACTGATGGGATCCTAACGTTTTTAATGCCTGAACAAACGTGAACTAACGTAGCCCGATGCCCCCACATAGTTAGATTTGTCGATTCCAGGGTGGGGTGGTTGGCGTGAAGTTAGCCACCCCATAGTATGAAAAAAAATCTAAAACCTCGGAAATCTCTTTTTCTCCTTTGATTGCCGGCAAGATACCGTACTGTATCGATTAAGTAAGGCCTGCAGACGCTTGTTTAGGCTGAAGAATCGTAAGGACCCGATTGTATAACTTTTTACGACACCTAACATACCTGCCTTCAGCCGCCAATAGCAAATTTTCGATTTTATTTTTTTCTGGCAATACTGATGGGATCCTAACGTTTTTAATGCCTGAACAAACGTGAACTAACGTCGCCCGATGCCCCCACATAGTTAGATTTGTCGATTCCAGGGTGGGGTGGTTGGCGTGAAGTTAGCCACCCCATAGTATGAAAAAAAATCTAAAACCTCGGAAATCTCTTTTTCTCTTTTGATTGCCCGCAAGATACCGTACTGTATCGATTAAGTAAGGCCTGCAGACGCTTGTTTAGGCTGAAGAATCGTAAGGACCCGATTGTATAACTTTTTACGACACCTAACATACCTGCCTTCAGCCGCCAATAGCAAATTTTCGATTTTATTTTTTTCTGGCAATACTGATGGGATCCTAACGTTTTTAATGCCTGAACAAACGTGAACTAACGTCGCCCGATGCCCCCACATAGTTAGATTTGTCGATTCCAGGGTGGGGTGGTTGGCGTGAAGTTAGCCACCCCATAGTATGAAAAAAAATCTAAAACCTCGGAAATCTCTTTTTCTCTTTTGATTGCCCGCAAGATACCGTACTGTATCGATTAAGTAAGGCCTGCAGACGCTTGTTAAGGCTGAAGAATCGTAAGGACCCGATTGTATAACTTTTTACGACACCTAACATACCTGCCTTCAGCCGCCAATAGCAAATTTTCGATTTTATTTTTTTGTGGCAATACTGATGGGATCCTAACGTTTTTAATGCCTGAACAAACGTGAACTAACGTCGCCCGATGCCCCCACACAGTTAGATTTGTCGATTCCAGGGTGGGGTGGTTGGCGTGAAGTTAGCCACCCCATAGTATGAAAAAAAATCTAAAACCTCGGAAATCTCTTTTTCTCTTTTGATTGCCCGCAAGCTACCGTACTGTATCGATTAAGTAAGGCCTGCAGACGCTTGTTTAGGCTGAAGAATCGTAAGGACCCGATTGTATAACTTTTTACGACACCTAACATACCTGCCTTCAGCCGCCAATAGCAAATTTTCGATTTTATTTTTTTCTGGCAATACTGATGGGATCCTAACGTTTTTAATGCCTGAACAAACGTGAACTAACGTCGCCCGATGCCCCCACATAGTTAGATTTGTCGATTCCAGGGTGGGGTGGTTGGCGTGAAGTTAGCCACCCCATAGTATGAAAAAAAATCTAAAACCTCGGAAATCTCTTTTTCTCTTTTGATTGCCCGCAAGATACCGTACTGTATCGATTAAGTAAGGCCTGCAGACGCTTGTTTAGGCTGAAGAATCGTAAGGACCCGATTGTATAACTTTTTACGACACCTAACATACCTGCCTTCAGCCGCCAATAGCAAATTTTAGATTTTATTTTTTTCTGGCAATACTGATGGGATCCTAACGTTTTTAATGCCTGAACAAACGTGAACTAACGTCGCCCGATGCCCCCACATAGTTAGATTTGTCGATTCCAGGGTGGGGTGGTTGGCGTGAAGTTAGCCACCCCATAGTATGAAAAAAAATCTAAAACCTCGGAAATCTCTTTTTCTCTTTTGATTGCCCGCAAGATACCGTACTGTATCGATTAAGTAAGGCCTGCAGACGCTTGTTAAGGCTGAAGAATCGTAAGGACCCGATTGTATAACTTTTTACGACACCTAACATACCTGCCTTCAGCCGCCAATAGCAAATTTTCGATTTTATTTTTTTGTGGCAATACTGATGGGATCCTAACGTTTTTAATGCCTGAATAAACGTGAACTAACGTCGCCCGATGCCCCCACACAGTTAGATTTGTCGATTCCAGGGTGGGGTGGTTGGCGTGAAGTTAGCCACCCCATAGTATGAAAAAAAATCTAAAACCTCGGAAATCTCTTTTTCTCTTTTGATTGCCCGCAAGCTACCGTACTGTATCGATTAAGTAAGGCCTGCAGACGCTTGTTTAGGCTGAAGAATCGTAAGGACCCGATTGTATAACTTTTTACGACACCTAACATACCTGCCTTCAGCCGCCAATAGCAAATTTTCGATTTTATTTTTTTCTGGCAATACTGATGGGATCCTAACGTTTTTAATGCCTGAACAAACGTGAACTAACGTCGCCCGATGCCCCCACATAGTTAGATTTGTCGATTCCTGGGTGGGGTGGTTGGCGTGAAGTTAGCCACCCCACTTTCAAAAAATAAAAAAAAATGATTGCGTCGGGTCCTAACGATTTGATTTGGTGAACTATCATGAACTAACGAATATCTTTCGATATAAAAATAGAAATAGCAAAAAAAGTGGTTTGGGGTGGTTAACGTGAAGTTAGCCACCCCATTTTGTTTTTTAAAAAAATCGACGTTACGATCGGGTCCTAACGATTTAACCTGCTGAACAAACATGAACTAACGATGAACTAACGATACCGATATGCCATTTGCGGGCAAACGGTTTGGGGTGGTCAACTTCACGCGGGCACCATTGCGCTTGTTATGTCCGCTCAGCCATGTTGTAACGCCATTGTTCCCTTATCTTAGTTCCATCTGGAATTACCAGTAGCTATGTCTCAATGTTGGCTTTGTAAACAAACTGATGTATATATGTATGTATGATAACACAAGCAGTGTGGACATATGTATAGCTGTACATAGAATTTGTAAATATAAAATAGTATTTTATTATTTATAAGCTTGAGTATTTTCATATTGTTCATATATATATATATTTTCTATCTCTATTTACATTGCTAAGCCTTTTTATTGTTATTATGGATATATTATATTAACAATTCTTTTCATATCATGAATAAGAATGTGTGTAGGATTAGTCCGAAGCATTGGTAGCCTAGCGGTTAGCTTGCAATTGAAGCCCGGCTCATACCAACTGAGTATTTCGGAACTTATGTATTGGCCATCCATGGCCAATATGGCCATCATGGGCCAGTCTACGGGACGCAGCTATACTACGGAAATAAATCGCAACATCGTTTGCTCCCTCTAATGCACAGCTGCGTCCCTATGATGGCCCATGGTAGGCAACCATATGGAATATCATTTGATATTTACTAGTCGCTTTTCGTTAAAGGAATCATGACGTAATCAGATTGAATCCCAAAAAGGTCTGGTTTCTTCTCTAAAGCTACCTTTCATAAGAACTAACATAAGCATATATAATTTGTGCTCTAGGTTGGAAGGTCAGATGGCTGTCGCTTTTTATAATAGTATTTTATACAATCGTGACATAATTAAGAGCTTTCAGTCGAGTACCTTGTTTAGGCCACGAAGCTTGCTGAGTGGCCTAAGTAAGGTACGAGATTGAAAAGCTTGATTATGTCACTATTGTATACAATATTTTTTCTACGAGTGCTCAATCTAGGCAAACCGGTAAGAATAGAGTTCGACGAAAGACCTGCTGCCTCTATACAATTGAGTAAGTTCTATCTCCCGGTGGATTGTGCCGGTGGTCGGGAAGAAGGACACGGACGGTCGGGAAGGACAACAGTGTTACAATATTGTATGAAAATCCTTTGTACCATCGTTGGCGATGTCACAATATGCGACCATAAAAGCTCTATCGGAAAGTATGCGCTAGTAGTTCGGTCTACACAATCACAATTCAAGCATTACAGTCGACGAGTAGAAAAAATTATAAATAGGCTGCCGAGCGGACTGTAGGCTCATTCGAGCCGAGCCATAAAACCCGGGACAAATGCTAGGAAGATGATGATGTGTAGAGTTGGTAGGAATATACAGGATGTAACAAAAATTCTGGTGATCCGTTTAAGGCCATAATTGGTAAGATTTTTTTTTTTTTTTTTAAATACCACGACGGTGGCAAACAAGCATACGGCCCGCCTGATGGTAAGCAGCTACCGTAACCTATGGACGCCTGCAACTCCAAAGGAGTCACATGCGCGTTGCCGACCCTTTACAAAAATGAGGATTCACTGTGTTGACGACTAAAGGAACAAGAAGGTCCCTCATCGTCAACACACTGGGTCCTCTTTGAGCTCTTTGGCAACCTATACCTATACCTATGATATTCTAATTATGAAAATGTAAGAAAAAATACTTGGTTTTGTATGGAGGGTTGGCCGGCTGGGAAGATGTGTCCCATACAAAAAAAAAATTCGCGCGTCCAAAAAAATTTTCTCGTACTTTTTCTTAGTCGTAATACGATAATAATTATGCCCTTAAACGGATCACCACTATTCTTGTTGCACCCTGTATAGAAAGCTGAAGGTTTGAGACTTACGGTAAGAAACGTCGGGTCGTCAATGCTATGAATATGACCTGTAATTGATCGATTAAACAGCCAAGCTATACTTTTATAATTAAAAAAAAAAGAACCGACTTCACTTAGCATCCACCTTTACAACAGCAAATGCTCGAGCTGCTGTAAAAAATACTCAAATCACTATAAGTGTGCCTATAATAGTTGAAGAGTTCCCTCGATTTCTCCAGGATCCCATCATCAGATCCTGACCTGGTTACAATGGGACCAACTGTGAAGTATACTCTTTCAAACAAAAAAATAATTTTTCAAATCGGTCCAGCCGTCTTCGAATAATCGGTGAACATACATAAAAAAAAACAAATAAATAAATAAATAGCAAAAACAAAGATCCCGACGAATTGATAACATGATAACCTCCTCCTTCGAAATCTTGAAGTCGGTTGAAACCAAGGTGTAGGGTTAAGTAGTAAGTCTGGGTTTAGGGGCTTTTTCCTGGGATCTATTTAAAATCACAGTGAAAGCGGTATAAGCTTGTGAGTCGTGGCCGCCTGTTTTACATAAAATATTTTTGGAAGCATGATGTTGATTCAGGATCACATTCAGTGATTGAGCAGTTAAGAATATAAGTAAGTGCTGTATAACATGCCTACATGCCATTAACCAATTTATTACCTATTGGGAATTGCCTCTTGTACATTATTGAATGATCAACTCCCTCGACATTTGCAGCATTTTGTTGATACACATGCGCCTTTAATAAAATCAAATCGATAACGTCTCACACATTTGGTCCGAATTCAGATTATAATAAAAAATGTATAACCTATCTCCTTATTCATAAACGGCCACTAAAGTTAAGAGATCGTGGATAATCGTTTGTCCCTTTCCCTCATATAAGTCGAACGGAAAGGGACAAACGATTATCAGAGGCCTCTTAACTTTAGTAGACGTTTATGAATAAGGGGGTAGTTAGTAGGACTAGTTTTGGATGATCAGAAAAGGGCGTTTTATAAAAAAAAATATCTGTAAAGTCGTGAAGCTTGGAAAAGATACCTCCCCTCTGCTTTCCATGTCAAACAGTCAAAGCCTAAGGAAAAGGCCTTTGACAGACGAACATAAACTGAAGTGAACGCAGATCACGGAAACTTAGGTATGGGAAGTGATCACGGAAAACCTGTGGCATCCGCTAGCTGGCGCGGTTGCACGGAGCGGGCGCACGCGTGCGGGTAGAAATCGGGTAAAATCATAGACATATAAAATAAGGAGACGGAATCCCACGAAGCTAAAACTGTGATTCCATAATAAGCCGCGATCTCGTGCACACACACTCACTTTTGACGTTTGAACCAATCACCGCTCGTCCACGAGTTGTATATGTGTGCGTGTCGCGCGTAAACACGAAGAACTCGGCTTATTATGGAATCACAGTTTTGTCATCACGGCGCTACGTCTTCTTATTTTATATGTCTATGGGTAAAATATTATTTATTTATCGTATGGCTACATATTAGTACATATCACTGGATTTAGATAGGCATTTCTTATCGGGGGTAGAAGTAGTGGGAAAGCAGATGATGAAGAAAATCCAGTGAGTGCTGCGAGGTCCAGATGGGACAGTGCAGCTGCCAAGTTTGTTACTCTTTTAGAACCACCCAGGGATCACGTGTAGGGATGTCTAAGGTGTTTCCTACGGACGCAGAGTAACATTGATCCTCAAATATTATGGGCGCCTATCTGTCTCGGACGCGTGCGATGAACTTTTCCCTGATTTGTACCCGCGCGTAGGCGCCCGATCCGTACAACTGCGCCAACTAGACTGCGCCCTTATGGGAAGTTTTCCGTGATCCGTGAACCAAGGTTAGTGTGAAACAAAAACGAATTTTCATGTTTCAGACGCCATGCTGCAACAAGCTGTACATGTGCCGTTACTGCCACGATGAAAACGAGCAACACTACTTCAACCGGAAGAGCGTCACCGAGCTGATCTGCACCGAGTGCGACACGCGGCAGGCGGTGCAGGCAGAGTGCGTGAGCTGCGGAGTACGCTTCGGGAAGGTAACGTGATATACATTACTTCATCATCATCATCAGGCCTTGTCCATCTTTTCAGATGATTTAAGCAGCATCTGTGAACAAGCGACTTATTATGCGGTACACGAGGCATGTGAGACGAACCAATGTTCCATATAAATTAATTAAACTGAGCATTTGTTTCAGTACACATGCCTGATATGCAACCTCTTTGACGACGAAGACAAGCGGCAGTACCACTGTGAAGGCTGCGGCATTTGCCGCGTCGGCGGCCGTGACCGGTTCTTCCACTGTGAGCGGTGCAACATGTGCCTGCCTATGCAGTTACAGAGAGTAGGCCACAGGGTGAGTGACAGACAAGAAGTACTACTGCGAAGGCGGCGGTTCTTCCACTGTGAACGGTGCAACATGTGCCTGCCTATTCTATTACAGAGAGTAGGCCACAGGGTGAGTGACAGACAAGAAGTACCACTGCGAAGGCTGCGGTTCTTCCACTGCGAACGGTGCAACATGTGCCAGCCTATTCAGTTACAGAGAGTAGGACATAGGGTGAGTGACAGACAAGCAGTACCACTGCGAAGGCTGCGGTTCTTCCACTGCGAACGGTGCAACATTTGCCTGCCTATTCAGTTACAGAGAGTAGGTCACAGGGTGAGTGACAGGCAAGCAGTACCACTGCGAAGGCTGCCGCATTTGCCGCGTCGGCGGCCGCGACCGGTCCTCCCACTTCAAATTTGTCTTCTACATACAAACTCCATTGGTTCTAAAGTTCTAATTTACTTAATCAATTCCATTCAACAATATTTACAAAGGGCCAATTTTATCCTTTTTGTTTGTACCATTAACTGTTGACTATTGAATATAGACTTATATTGTGTGAACTTACTATCTCAATCTAATATTACTATTTTTCAGTGCGTGGAGAACGTATCTCGCTCCAACTGCCCAGTATGCCTAGAGGACATTCACACATCACGTATCCCGTGCCACATCCCAGACTGCGGGCATCTCCTGCACCGGCCCTGCTTCGAACAACTACTGCATTCGGGGCATTACGCGTGCCCAACGTGCCAGACCAGCATGATTGATATGACCAACGTGAGTGACCCACTTTGGCTGTGAATGACCGGCGTTAGATACTGAAGAACTCCATTTTACGTGAGTGACTGACGTTGTGCGTGCTTGATCTAAGTCAATGACGACACATAATCATTCCGTGCCACATCCCCGATTACGGGCATCACCAGCTCTGCTTCTGGCGACTACTGCATTTGGCGCATTACGTCTGCCCTACGTGTTAGACCAGTATTTTCCACATGAACAACGTGAAAGACCCAAGTTAGATGTGAGTGGCCGACATTTCACGTGAGTAACCGAAATTTGACGCGAGCTACCAAAATTCCGTGGTGACCGTCATGATGCGTGAGTGACCGACAAGGAGCGTGTAGTAACTTTTCTGCTACGCATGCTACGATTGATTTGATTAACGAAAATTGTCATTTTTCCAATATTTCGATACAAAATGAAATATAAAAGTGTCAATATCTCGAAAACTAAGCCAAATTCGTTTGGGCCAAATATACTAATTTTGATAGCCCATTAGCTGTTCTATCGGCTATTTAGGCCTGGACGTTGGTTTTAAGGACATTCTGTAAGCTCTGCATGTCGTGTTAATTTATACACCGTGAGCCCTTATAACTAGACGGATTTTAACAGTGTATTCCTGATCATATTTAGATACTAAAATGTCCTATAAACTTTTCTGGAATACGCCTATTTTCAGAGTTAGTACCAATTTTTTTTAAATACACTTTTTATTATCACTCAGCACAAAACGCCTTTCTGATGGCGTTGTTGCCACTATTGTGCATAGTTTACACGTCCTTATTGACAGATATCAAAGTGACAAGGAAAACTATGCAGAAACTAAATTTTTCAAAAAAAAAATGTACCAATTTGGTTTAGGCGATAATTTTATTAATAACATTTACTTTTCATTTGCAATAAACATTAAAAAAATAAGTCTATTTTTTTTTGGCGAAATTGACCTAAAGTCACATAATATTTTTTCCTTCTTTTGGTCTCGGAAATTCGTGGTTAAGATTTGTCGGGTTATACGAGCCTACGGTGTATAATTTTTATATTTTTTACAGTTATGGAGTTACCTAGACTCGGAAGTAGCGGCGACGCCCATGCCCCCCGAATACGCCGACTACAAGGCCACTATACTCTGCAAAGATTGTCACAAGTTGTCGACGGTGAAATTCCACGTGGTCGGGCTGAAGTGTCAGCACTGCGGCGCCTACAACACGTGTCAGACTAACGGGTTTCACAAGTAAGTTTATGTTAGGGTAGGGTTTCCTTTAGGGTAGGGTTATCTGATGTAACACTACAGTTGTCGACGGTGAAATTCCACGTGGTCGGGCTGAAGTGTTAGCATTGCGGCGCCTACAACACATGTCAGACCAACGGGTTTCACAAGTAAGTTCATGTTAGGTTAGGGTTTCCTTTAGGGTAGGGTTATCTGATGTAACACTACAGTTGTCGACGGTGAAATTCCACGTGGTCGGGCTGAAGTGTCAGCACTGCGGCGCCTATAACACGTGTCAGACCAACGGGTTTCACAAGTAATTTTATGTTAGGGTAGGGTTTCCTTTAGGGTAGGGTTATCTGATGTAACACTACAGTGGTCGACGGTGAAATTCCACGTGGTCGGGCTGAAGTGTCAGCACTGCGGCGCCTACAACACGTGTCAGACTAACGGGATTCACAAGTAAGTTCATGTTAGGGTAGGGTTTCCTTTAGGGTAGGGTTATCTAATGTAACACTACAGTTGTCGACGGTGAAATTCCACGTGGTCTGGCTGAAGTGTCAGCACTGCGGCGCCTACAAAACGTGTCAGACTAACGGGTTTCACAACTAAGCTAATGTTTGATACCTTTAGGGTAGGGTTACCTGATGTAATTTTACGTTCCACGTCGTAGGGCTGAAGTGTCAGCACTGTAGGTTTCACAAGTAGGCTCTTGTTTTATTAAACACACCTGGAAAGTATTCAGAATGGGAAAATTTACCACTTATGTCGGTAACTTCAACTTTTTATATGGAAATTGAAGCTATATATTTCTTAAATTTAAACTTCCATTATTAGTTGTAGCGATTACTAGAAATTTCCTAACTTGTACATCTGTAAGCATATTAACTTACGCGAGGAAAACGTATAGCGTTGTAAGACCCAGGGGTAATTTTAGCATTTTTGAACTTGGAACCTTCTTTTATTTCTCTATAAGTTCAAAGCTTAAATTTATGATAAATAGAATGACTTGACAATCGCACAGGACAAATAAATAATATTACATACACATTATATAATATAATATGTACATATCGATAGGCCGACTTGTGCTATACGCATGATTAGCCGTGCGATAGCCAGGTCATTCTATTTATTATAAAATATAGACATCTAATATTCAAAGGATCACAATGACATATTGTTAGTAAACTCCGGTACAACGGCTTGGTTTTACATAAGATCTCAATAGTTTTTGCAGGAGGAGAATTGCGTTGCGAGACTATAATTTTTGTACATGTAATGTTTTTAATGTGATTATAATATATACTTGTACAAGTACGCGGGGACTAAGGCTTCGTTCACACGGCATTGTCCTGCACGTTTTTTTGCAGTATACGTCTTAACGGATAAATAGTGGCACATACTTTGTGCATAGAACCATTCACACGGCGTTTGTACTGCAAAAAAACGTACATTCTTTATACGTTTAAACGGATACTCACCGGACTTGTCAAGCAAATCGAATAAACTTTAACGTATTCGGTTTGTAGTGGCGCGTAGTATAGTTCTGTTTCATTCACACGGCATATAGTTCTGTTTCATTCGTGCGTTTTTAAACGCATGAAAATCTACCGTGTGAACACCCGACAGTTTGTACGTTTAAAATCGAATACGTGAAAAAACGTGCAGGAGGTTGCCGTGTGAACCTACTCTTACGTGGATAGATATAATGGAAGCCTTACCTTCCGCAGGGAGTCAACAAGCGCCTCGTCCGCAGACTCGCCCACGTCCTCGAGCCGCAGCGGCGCGTCGTACCTGCCCCCGCCGCGCCCGCGCGCCGGCCCCGCGCCCCCCGCGCCCCCCGCGCCCCCCGCGCCCGCGCCCGCGCCGCGCGACGAGCTGCCCGCGCCCCGCGACGAGCTGCCCCGCGCCAACCCCATGGACGAGCCCCCGCAGGCCTGACCACGATGCATGTAAGGTATTCAGCGACACAGCTCAACCGTGCCAGATTCGACCCTGTAGCAACGAGATAATGTCTACGATTGATACAGTGATCTTAAATTACGTACGTAAAATATTGGACAATTTGACAGTTATCTTTTGAGATGACAGCTGTAACGCCATATTTAACGTTGATATTCGTAAAATGTACCTAAGTTATTTTTACAATAATCCGTTGTAAAATTTACAACGCGCGAAAGAACTGTTAAAATTAGGAAGTAAGATCTTTTAAATATGAGGGCGCGATTCCGTGCGTGTGATTTAACGTCTTTGGCGGTCAAAGGGTTACTTTATATTTCATATACGATAAAGGGTTACCTTTACCGCATGGCAAAAAAATCTTGAAAAAAATCTAATTACTGCTATATATGGCTCCGTATGCAGTAAAGGGTCTATAAAATATGTGAATATAACAAAATAAAAGATTACACTGCAGCTGTCTAAGGATTTAGTTGCATAAATAATAATATGAATTCACTATATCATGAGATATATCCAGGACTCAATACATTTGACTACAAAAAAAGAATAAGATACTGACGAAAAAAATATCAATATATTTTGTGACTATTCTTATGCGACCGAATGAAACTTAGTAGGTTAATACATGTTTATAAGAAACAAGTACAAGAGCGTGATTTATTGTTTATATTATTGCTCAAATGTTAGAAGTTTGACGTCCTACGAAGCAATAAATTGCTAGAATTTCCATTGTTTCGAAAACGGGATATGATTGATTGCATTAGGAAAATCTTGACGCGTATTTATCATAATGTACATTATATTAAAATTGTATGTTGAGAACTTACTATCAATGTCAAATGATGATGTGTTTGTAGGCTTATTTAGTTGAAATGAATTGGCTTTATAATTCCCGTTGCTAATACATTGTGATTTTTTAGACTAGCTTGAAAGCTTTTGTTCGATTTTGGCAAACCTATAGTAGCTTATGAAATTCTAAAGAGTGGGTATCAAATATTTTACACGCACACTTAACAGTGACCGTCCAAGCAATAATGGGCCTTACGCTTTATGTATTAGAATTGTTTTTCTGACTTTTATTTTGGTTGTTTCGTATTCAAAAGTCGTCGCGGGGAATGTGCAAGTGACGACAACGCATGGCGTAGGAAAATCTATATTATCATGAGACAATTTTTTAAACTATTTGACATCTGTCAGCTGACAAATATGTGCGTGTGTCCCATGTCTGCTATGGTGGCGCCACGGCCTGTGAAGCTACATAGGTAGAGCGACACAGAGCGAATAGGTCTACTGCTAAACTCGGACGATTAGAGAAAGTTAAGCAGCTTCCATTTTACTTATGGCATGTAAATAATAGAATTACAGTTCCTTTTGCCATCAATTAATAATATTTGTATAAAGATCGGGCTATGCCCTAGTCCCAGTTAATGAAATAATCTCTGTACTCTGTAGTTTTTTTAACATAGAACAGTATATAATGATAAGCATAGGGTATGTATATTTACCTGTAGTTTAAGTTACTTTTAAGAATATTTCCTTGTCCATGTTTTTTGAGAAACAGTAAAAGAATTACCAGTGTACAGTTCAAAGCAAGATTAATAATTTTTAAGATAGAAAATTAGTGCTAAAGCTATTCAATTGATATTCCGAGCTATTGAATGTAAAATATTACATATACCTACGCAAGAAACTGAAAATTTAATATTTCTACATACGTAATTCGTCTTGCGCACATAGGATAATTAATGTATTCTTTAAAAAATGAATTTTTAAGTTACGACAGACTCGTGTTTTTTTTAGCACAAACATTAAACCGGTTACCTTGCTAAACGGTTTCCATAACAATAATAGGGTAACCAAATTTTAAATAATCTAAACATTTAATAGGGTTCAAGTAAAGGTTACCCTATCGAACGAATAAGGTTTCCGGTTTCTGTAACACAGGTTTTATAAATGCTTTACCTACACGTAAAGGGTCGGCCAAATGTAGCGAATATGCCGCAAATACGCAGCACGCTTAATCGGCGCGCTTTCTTAGCGCGCAATCGCAAGCAAAAATTTTGTGCATAAAAACTATAAATTACAAAAAAAAATCTGGACCAAACGTATTCGCTGCATCTGGACACACCTTTATACAAGCGGAAGCCTGATTCTTACCTAAAATCAGCAGCAGTAGCTATTAAGCAGGCGAGGTATTCAAAATTAAGTACTTTAACGCGATTTCATACAACTTTTCAGGTTTAGGCCTGCAAAGTAACCTTGGCATCAAAGATGGCGGCAGGTTTTACGAACAGCTGATTTGGTTTTTTTTCTCGTGACAGTATCGTATCTCTGAAGTATGGTTATCGTATCTGAAGTGAGAATAATAGAAGTTTACGAGTAGAGCCTTATTATTATTTATTTATTTATCGTATGGCTATATGTCACTGGATATAGATAGACATTTCTTCTCGGGTAGTAGTGGGAAAGCAGACGATGAAGAAAATCCAGTGAGTGCTGCGAGGGCCGGATGGGACAGTGCAGCTGCCAAGTTTGTTACTCTTTTAGCACCACCCAGGGATCACGTGTAGGTTTGTCTGAGGTGTTTCCTACGGACGCAGAGTAACATTGATCCCCACGAGCCTTATGAACGGAACTTATATATTTTTTCAAGTTTCGTTCTTTATATCATTGCATATTTGTGAAAAGCACTATACGTACCTCAGCGCACAAACGGATTCCCGGCCTCATATTCTATACCTACTTGGCCACTTTATAACTTGGCTGGTAATCCCGGTTTTCCCGGCTTCTGCTGTAATATAAAATAAAAGTCAAGATCACTGTAACACCTCGCCCGCTCAGTCAGTTCTGCTGCTGGCTGTGTATTTGTTTACTTTTTTGTTTTATTTATTTATATTTTTTAATTTATTTTACTGAATATTTAAAATTTATTTTCACATTAGAAAGCTAACCAAATGCCCATGATGAGTTTGTAATGAACGAAGCAGCTGTGAGATACTAACTAGGTACATGCGCCTTTTATGCGCATCCAAATCAAAAGGGACCTTATGGCGTCAATAGGCCTAGCACATGAGTGTAGCGACAGTATCTCGCGGTCGAGATAGACATCTGTCACTGTCTAACTGTATTCATCAGAAAGTGACAGATGTCTATATCGACTGCGAGATACTGTCGCTACGCTCATGTGCTAGGCCTACATGTGCTTAGGTTGTAGTCGTACAAATTAAATACAATTTTCTAATAAAGGCACAAGCGCAAGATCCCATAAGGTCCCTTTTGATTTGGATTATCACGTATATAATATAATAATAAGTGATAGTGTAAAATAACTGTGAATAATAATATAATTACATAATAATAATTTTATGTTCATTGTGTTGTTGAATTGTTTGTAATTTTTATTTATTGGATACCCAATACGTTTATGTTCGTTTTTTTGAAACATCGAATAAACTACAGATTTTAATTAGTGAGCTCGTTTTCTTTATTTAATCTTTAATAGAATCTGTATACGCTAACTTTCTGGAAACTTTGAGTATATAGAATTGCTGTCGTAAAGGTGATTATTTTCATATTTTAACGTTTGTTGATGCTGACTGGTTAGACTAATCGTTCCATTAGTTTTAGACTATGAAAATATTTACATTAATTCTGTATTAAGCAGAAACGTCTGGTAACGATTCTTGCCACAATGTTTAGAAATAAAGGAAAAATCCACTTCAGAGATTTACCGGTTATCTTTAGTATGAATATAACCGGTTTTCCGGTTACTTTAAAAATAAATAAAAAACCGGCCAAGAGCGTGTCGGGCCACGCTCAGTGTAGGGTTCCGTAGTTTTCCGTCCGTCACAGTAAGTGTCCCCACTTAAGAGTTAAAATAACACCGCCATGTAGGATATGATATGAGCGTTCCACGTACAGCGACATGTCAGCAAATTAAGTAAACTATTGCACGCGAGCTTAAAGTATGGAAGATGATTTTTATGGGATAATTCTTTATCGCGTGAACCGATTTTCACAGTTTCTACTTTATTTGAAAGCACGTCATTTCATTGTGATTTTGTAGAAATTACAGGTACAATAAACACCTGCTTATACGGTTAAATTACAAACTTAGTTCAGAAATTATTTTGTAATTTTTTTTCAAAAACTATTCAACCTATGAAGTTCAAAATAATTTTCCTAGAAAGTTTTTATAAAGTTCTACTTTTGAGATTCTTTTCATATTTTTAAAACTTATGGTTCAAAAGTTAGAGGGGGGGGGGCACATTTTTTTTTACTTCTGGAGCGATTATTTCCGAAAATATTTACATTATCAAAAAATGATTTTAGTAAATCCCTATTCATTTTTAAATACCTATCCAACAATATATCACACGTTAGGGTTGAAATGAAAAAAAAATCACTCCCCAATTTACGTATAGGGAAGGTACCCTAATAAAACATTTTTTTTCCACTTTTTATTTTACCACTTTGTTGGCGTGATTGATATACATATTAGTACCAAATTTCAGCTTGCTAGCGCTAACGGTCACTGAGATTATCCGCGGACGGACGGACGGACGGGCAGACATGGCGAAACTATAAGGGTTCCTATAGTCTGGCCAGCCAACGCGGTAGCAATGTACATTCAACAAAAATATAGCAACACTAGGGCGAATCGAACAGCTGCATTGCTCCATAGAAAAACAGCAATGTATATCGAACCAACATTTTTTTTCAAGTTGGCTGCATTGGCACGGTGCTTTCGTACGTCAGTGTATAGTTAGTGGTAATTTCTTAAATTGTAACTGCATTATTAGATAAAATCAATTTCAATGATTGATATGTGTACATATAATTATGACTTTTCAATAAATAAGAAGGTGCGAAGAAATTAAAATAACCAAAATATTAAAAGGACTGAAGATTAGAGGTCGGGATCATGCGGTCAAAATACCTACTGCTGAAAGTGTTGAAATCCAGGAACGAAACAAATATTGAATGCTATAATCATAAGTCCGGCGAGGAAATCGAGTATATCTACCAGAAAATACAACTTTTCAGTTTAGAATGGAATCGGGTTAGCTGCGTAATCTGTACGAATAAAAGTAATGCATAAGTATTACTCAGTAATACTCCTGTTAATTATGATTTCCTTTCGTCATTCGTTTATAAGACTATTATTTATTGTGTGTGTACTTGTAGTTAATAAACGCACGTGAAATTTTGGTGTTTATTTATTTTATACATAGCTTAGGCATATGAAGGGAAACATTAAAATAATTTTATGAAGTAGCGGGGTGCTTGTTGCTTGTTAAATCTGATGTTTACCACTTTATCGCTTTGTGACAATATTGAGCACCAGCCTTTGCAACAAATGTTCTTGGACTTCATTTGGCACCCGTTTTCCCTTTGATTTGTTCGATTTATATACACTGAAAGAAAGAACTTAAAATGATAATTCTATACAAAACTGCATAACCTCAAAGCCATATTTATCATGCAAATTTTATTATCCCTGCAGAAGGTAGGTAGTAGGTACCTACATTTATATCTTAGCCTTGTTAGTACATTTATTGAACGGAGGTGGCAGATATCACATTAATAAATAATAAAATACGCAACCTGAAACTTAAAAACGTAAGTAAACAAAACTAACTTTTTAAAATAAAAATGTTACATGCCACAGATAAAACACAAATTATGCACAATTTTCGAATTATTCAAAGACAGGTGTTGCCAACTAGCGATTTTTCAAATTTGCCGCGCTTTTCTACTGACAGAAATGGTTTGCCAGACTATAGTTGACTATGGAACCCTAAAAATTAGGACACACGAAACTGACGCAGCATAACTCTGAAATAGCGAAATATAAGTTCATTTTCTTTACCTCTGGTAATAATATTAATTTCACTATTTTTTCAATTTTCTGATGTGAATCATAGATACTTATTGTAAAATGACGGATGACTGTGTTACTTATGGCTGTTGTTGTCCTGAATATCAATAAAATAAATAAATGAAATACTGTATCTCGTCTTTCTACTTAATCTGTAGAAAATGTAATTTCTATTTTTTCAGTCGCTACCTTTTCTTTGACTAGTAGGAAGGAAAGGGGGTGTGTGTTGAAAGAAACTTCATCAGTAGGCAAAATATAGATATAATTGCGGCTAATATGGTTCAAAGTTAGCTTCCTAAGCTATACATCCACACAATGCAGTATCATAGAAAAATAGCAACAATTAATCTGACCTAGGGCCTAGCCAACGTGCCAATCATTTACGCACCGTAGCGAACGAAACTGTCACTTGTCGCACTAATATGGCAGAGTGATAGAGAGAGATGACTATTACGCTACGCTACGGAACGTTAACGAGTGCCACGTTGACTTAGCTCCCTTACACTTAGAGAATTCAACCAACCGGAGCGGCCATGACAGGCGTTCCCCTCTGCCGAAAACATATGACCAGTGGTCATATTTATTGTATGGACTGACGTTTATCTGACGTGGCTATTTGTACGTTACGTACGAATAGCCATACATTTGACGTTCCCCTCCCCCGCAAAAATAGCCAGACTTTTTTTGTATAGAAAATGACAGACATGGCCGCTCCAGTTGGTTTAATTCTCTAAGCCCTTACACGATAGTTTATTGACAATATCGACATATTATTAAATAGCATTATCCCTGTCTAATAGGAACAAGTTTGAGAGATGAATTCTCGTCGATAATGCTATGGTTCACATCTAAGTTTAAAGGTTATGTAAATACGTGTTACCGTTACCATAAACCTATTCAACACTTTCACCCGTGTTACAGAATAAGTACAGAAGATTCTCCGGCCTTCCTTTTGACATTTAGCTACAGAGATGAAAACGTTAGCACTCTTAAAAAAATAAAATAGGGTACCCGTGTGTAATGTTGCCCGACTTAAACCGGTATTAGACATTGCAATTTGTAGGGCCCAACCTGTCAGATTGGGAGGTGTAATAAGAGTTAGGGCCCGTAGGGAGCTGAAGGAGGGTTGGGAGAGGCAGGGTACACAACAGATTGGGCCCTACAAATTGCAATGTCTAATACCAGTTTAAGGTTGGGAGGTGTAATAAGAGTTCGGGCCCTTGAGGGACCTGACGGAGGGAAGGGAGAGGCAGGGTACACAACAGATTGGGCCCTAGAAATTCTAATGTCTAATATCGGTTTTAACCCTTTTCCAGGCCGCACCTAATCAGAAGACCTTTACAAAAATCTTCAAAAAAGTTAGGTTTTGGTAATAAATTTAAAAGCCAGTGAAATTTTGCGACAGTCCAACCTAATTTGAACCTTAAATCGAAAGTTTAAGTGTGTTCGATAAATCGTACAACACTACGCCTGGAAAAGACAACAACAGTAACACCGACTTTGACAGGCAAAGTCTGGCAAGGTAGTGTTGAACAAGTATAAAGGTAAGTGCTCAAATTGAAACATAGATGTTAGCTTTCATAAGCTATAGCTATATCAGCACGTTAGCAAAAAGGGTTCAGAAATCAGTATTGTTCCAATCAGAGCTTGTAACCGGTATTTTGCTCCATACTAAAATACCGTTTTTTTTTTCGTTCTTTCGTTTACTATTTCATATTTAATCGAACAATCTTACAATATAAAGTCATAACCTAAAAACAATACGAGTTCTACGTAAAAACCATAAAATATGTAAACATATTGGGTTATTTCGGGGCTTTTTGCGAAAACCGGTTACAAGCCCTGGCTTCCAATATAAAGAAGTAAGTAGCAAAAATCAATTAAAATATTTTATACCTATACCACGAGGGAGACATTCGCTTAATTAAATAAAATGTTCGTCGGTATATTTATATAGTTAAGATAACTGTATCACTAAACACAAATTACGTATGTATATACGTCAATAAAAATGCCAATTTGGCAACACGTTAATAGTTATTCCACTAAGATTTTGATTTTCTAGGAATGCCTTTGGAATGCGATAGGTATAATTTATGATTAACCTTATCGATATTTAAATTATGAAAACTAATAGGGTAAATCGCCACTAACTGGCCACCTTATGATTTCTATTTATAGGTGAATAAAGTTCATTTTAGTACAAGGTATAAATTCAGTAAAAATTTCAATAACTGGCCACATTTTAGTTACTGGCCACCTATACTAAAAATGAATTCTATTTAAATGTGAAGAGAACTCATTAAATGGCCAGTTACTGGAGATGGAGGCCGCCTCTTACAAAAATGAGTTCTATTCACCTATACACAGAATTCATTTTAGTATAGGTGGCCAGTTACTGGCGATTTACCCTACATGTTTGAATTTTGATTTGTAGTCTTCTTACAAATCAGATATACTCTTTCTGAAACCTATGTTTTGCTTAATAATAAAGGACGAATTATTAATATGAATATCATATCATAAGTAATAATTTTAAAATAATTAATGATTTTGAACACTTAAACTAATTCATGACTAGCGTACGGACAGGTGGTGGCGTTGTTGAGCAGAGAGGGCAATGCAGTATATATTCCTAGGTTGCATTTTATGATATGACTACTTAATGATTAAATTATTTTTTGTCTCAAAACATACATTTCTTATTAAAGTATCTAGGCATATGTATAGGATCGAATGATTGAATTATTTTACATATTATTATTGAATTTAAGGAGGCAAACCAAAAAGAGTTGAAAACATCGGCCAAAGGTCTAGAGGACGAAAGGAGGGGGGATTAAATAATTCGATCCAAAAATATTGGCACTACTTGAATAAGAAATGTATATTTTAGACAAAAAATATTACATTACTAGCCTTTTCCCGCGGCTTCGCCCGCGTACTATAAGTACTCAAAAAGGATACGATACCCATGTTGATTATCAGACTTTGTGACCACATTTGCCCTTTTTAGGGGTTGAATTTTCAAAAAACCTGAAACACGTGTTTACTCATTTATCGTTAGCAATACTCCTGTGAAGTTTCGAATAAAATAATCTAACAAATCTTGATTCGCCATACAAACTTTGGACCCCCATTTTACCCCCTTAGGGGGTCAATTTTGAAAAATCCTTTCTTAGTGCACCCCTAGACCTCATAAGCAACCTACATGCTAAATTTGCAATCTCTAGAACCAGCGGTTTGGGCTGTGCGTTGATATGTCAGTCAGTCAGTCAGTTTCTTCTTTTATATATTTAGATAAAATGGAACCTAGGCATACTCCATTCCCTCTCTGCTTAATAACGCCACCACCTGTCCGTACGTTACTCATGACGAAACAAAGCATTTGAAATGTTGACATTAATATAAGTATATAATTTTTTTATACTTACACTATAACTGAAAATAGATGTCATATACTTCAGAAAAAGTGACCAAACCTTCCGGTGAGTCAGTGACCGGGTGGTCTAGTGGTCAGGACGTCAGCCGCGAAAGCTGAAGACGCCAGTTCAAATCTGGCCTCGGACACCGGAGGGTTTGGTCACTTTTTCTGAAGTATATGACATCTATTTTCAGTTTATATATAGTAGTGTAACTACTTAAAAAACTGCAAACCAAAAAATATTGAACAAAATAATTTGATTTGCTTCAAGATTCTTACACTATAAATTACTTTTAATAGCTTGCCAACGATTTCGTAGTCGTTATTATGATCTCAAACAGACAGGTATAAAATGTTAAACTACTTACCTAATAGATCGTTGAAAGACCTTAAAAATCTTTAAATGTATTTTGTCTTTTCCTTATTCTATTTAACGTAGGTACAAACCTTTATAATTATTATAATAACAAGTGCATACGAAGCAATATATAAAATAGCTGTTTATTTAAAGCCAGTGATTTAAGCCAACGGTGCTGGAGTACAAAATCTACTGTCCACATGTTGTGAGCAACAGTTACAATTGAGCTTCAAACTTTATCAAGATTTACAATTTAATAGCGCCAACACACTGGGCCTTATTTGTCCAAATATTCGTGCCGTATCTCCTTACTTTTTATCAAAAATTTCAGAGTAGGTAGTTAAAGCAACGCATTAAAATGGCTACTGGCCGGCCTACTTATATAGTTAAAAAAGTAACTACCAAAAATATTTTTTTGTACACTTTTATTGCTGACTCCACCTTAATTAGCATTTGTCATGTAAATTACGGAAGCATAGGGTGATTGTGCTATTTTATCGTCCAGGTCCAGTTTACCGTCCACTTGATTAAACAGCTACAGATATACGGGGAAAACTTTATAAGGTCAACAAATTCTATATTTATTCTCTAGCAGATTTTTTATTTTAAGCTTTTATTTTGAGAAAATCTTGAATATAAATGTATAAATAAGTATGGACGGAAAAGTGACACATGTGGACGAAAAATAGCACAATCACCCTACCAAATTTCAGCTCGATCAAACACCGTAAGTGGTTGAAATTTAACTTACAAGATTTGAAGCACGTAAATATATGGGGTCAGGCTAAATAAAAGTGCGTAAAAAAGTCTACCAACGGCCAGTTTATCGTGCCGACGATGGTACTATAACAAAAAGACTGACCACATGTCGTATTGCGATCATGTTCCCTATTTTTGACACATAAATTAAACGTGTTGCCACTAGAACTTGCAATACCGTTATTTATTGTATGGGCGATTCCGGAATTCCGGTATTGTCAAACATAAATACAAGCCCTAGTTGGCATAGTTTCCGTTTCTTTTATTTCATGTAACAAATTATGTTGCCAGTAACCACACGTAGATCAACGAATTTGAAATAATTATTTACATTGATAGTTTATACATTTGCAAGTTTTATCACGGGATATAATTACGAGATCAAAATTATAAATGTAAATATTAGTATATAGTAAGATTATTTGTGACGGTATGTATAACGTATTGATATTAATCATGATCAATTAGGATGTGTAAAAATCCCATTCTGTTACGTCTTTACTATTTCAAAATAAATAAGAGACTAACTTTATAGCGAACTAGCGCAATGACAAATGGCAAATATTCGTTGTTATTACAAAATAATTTTAAATCACACCTTAAAAAATAAAGTAATGTACTTTAACAACAGTTGCGTACAATATTATTTTATTTACAAAAATATACTGTACAAAGACAAAGATGACCAGTATATAATAGGGTGATTGTGCTAGTTTCCCGTCCAGGTCCAGTTTCCACTTGGTTAAACTGCTACAAATATACGGGAAAACTTTAAAAGATCAACAATTTCTCTATTTATAGTTCATTAGTTAGTTTTAATTTTATTTCGGGAAAAACTTGAATATAAATGTACAAATAAGTATGGACCGAAAACTGACATTTGTTTGCGATAACTAGCACAATCATCCTACAATAATCTTAACAAATGTTTCTGTAGTCCTTGTAAAAATAATATAATTATTTTCAAAACATCATAAAGCATTGTAAAGATAATTTATAACGAAAAACAATATTATCTGGTTACTTGATTTTTTTAAAGTAAAATTGTAATCGCAATCAATAAAATTGACCTTGCAAAGATGACATGACTGAAATTTACAAAAAAGGAGTTTTTGTAGAAATACTGTACAAACGCAATAATTATCCTTACTGATAATATCGATGAGTTTATTATGCTTAGCTTTAAAATATAAAGATTAATGAAATGAGAGATGGGTGAGCAGATATGAAGACGACCGAGTAGAATCGGTAAATGGTCGCTTGCATACTTCACTGAACGTCAACGTCACGATATAATGGTGCGTTCACGTCTGCCGGTCGTCATACATCTGTTTCATAGAAAGAAACCATACTTTTTTTAATACCACGACGGTGGCAAACAAGCATAAAGCCCGCCTGATGGTAAGCAGCTACCGTAGCAATTGGACGCCTGCAACTCCAGAGAAGTCACATGCGCATTGCTGACCCTTTACAAAAAGGAGAATTCATTGTGTTGACGGCTAAAGGAACAAGAGGGTCCCTCACCATCAACACACTGGGTCCTCTTTGAGCTCTTTGGCAACCTTACTCACCAGCAGGAACACAACACTATGAGTAGGGTCTAGTGCTATTTGGCTGTGATTTTCTGTAAGGTGAAGGTACTTCCCCAGTCGGGCTCTGCTCCAGATTTGAGCGAGATGACATTCGCAGTACCCATACCTCTATTCATACTTGTAAACGCAATATTAACGTTAACGTCCACGGCCAAGTATAAAAGCGAACAGTCCCTTATTGATTTGCGTCAGCCTGAGTTATATTTGATATTTTTTCCTTTAACAGGTATAGAGGTGTCAGAAGTAGGGCATGCAGTACCGGTATTTTTTGTATGCTCAATACCGGAATTCCGGTATTGCATACCCTAGTCAGGAGTAACACAAAATTGAACCCTTTCACTTTAAAATAACGTACAAATTCAAGGAATATACCTTTGCCTTTAGGTATATCGAGGGGTGCGTGGTCAAACCCGATAAGGTTTTTGAAAATAGAACAATAAGCTGACATACGTTAGGTACCTACTTATTTAAATGAAAAATTATTTCTACTTATCGGGTTTCACCTCGCAACCCTCGATATATTATACTAACTACGTATATGTATTTATATTATGTCATTCCAATGTCTTAGTGTGTTTTCTAAAAACTTGCATCCAAATATGAAATCTGTATATTTATTAATTCAATCGTTTTGTGATCGGAATATTTAATCGCATTCTAATTTGATATGTAATTAGTTAAAAAAAAACAAACATAAAGACAACATAAGAACTAAATTTTCCAGCTTTTGTTAGAAAGAGTAAACTACAAGTAAGTACTTACGTAGGATCGTAATAACTCTAGATGACGCAAACAGGCTACGTATGCTTACTGAAAGGACTCAGATAAAATACGTAATAAAATATGCATATTGCATTGGCAGGTTAAGCATCTGTATTCATTTAAGTTCGATTTTCAAACATGAGAAAAAAGTGACGTTTACTTGATGTAAAATACAGAGACAGAGCAAATATAACGGGACCACTTTCGGAACTCCAGAGGTGTCACATGCGCGTTGCCGACCCTTTACAAAAAGAAGGATTCACTGTGTTGACGGCTAAAGGAACAAGAGGGTCCCTCATCGTCAACACACTGGGTCCTCTTTGAGATCTATTACCAAACCAAGGCGTTAAGTCTTGGGTACATGTTTTTTCACTTTAAATGTATCCATATTTTCAGATGTGACCGTACACTAAACAACATTAATACTCTTACATACATAATTCTTAACATATGTTACTATCACTTTTTCAACTGGCAATGTCTGTTGATACCTGGCAACACTTAGGGCAGACCGTGGAAGTCAAAGTCTGTGTAGAGCTGCTGAACACGATTATAGACTTCGTCGCACGAAGCGAGGGTCTGTGGGAGGATAGTCAGTGCGGCTGTTAAACTATCATCTGAGCCGAAAATCTGAAGAAAAAAATAATAGAATAGAATTAGCGGAGGCATAAAGCGGAGGGCATCTAGCATCTGTGCGAGTTTTTTAAGTTAAATAATAATGCATCGAAAAACCTAAAATGTTCTCCAAAGACTTATTGACATGAGTGAGATACAAAAACGCATAGAAGTCATTGATTTATTATGTATTCTACTATGTGACATCTAGAACAAATTTTATGCGCCATGTTTGGCGGTTGACCGCTGTGACTGAATCAAAAAGTAGTATAGATTTAAAACGATTTTCACTATCTTTTGGGACAGAGAATTTCTTTCCAAAAGAGGTTGTTGTTAACATCATCTGCTGGGTACAGTCAATCAGTGTGATTACTGGAACACATTGTATCTTATCACAGTGATGAAATCCCCCATAGCTGTGTGTGGATGCATAGTAGTGTGTGCATAGTTGGGTGTGCTCCAAATCCAGTACCGGAACCGGGAATTCCCGGTTCTCGCCATACAAAATCAAAACCGGGAGCATTCCCTAATAGTTACCTATTGAACATAAATGCGCAAAGTACTGTAAATGTGTAGTCGATAGTGACCCTGCCTACGAAGCAGGAGGTCCCGGGTTCGAATCCTGGTCAGGGCATTCATTTGTGTGTTTATCACAGATATTTGTTCCTGAGTTGTGGATGTTTTCTAAGTATTTTTCTATTATACACTGTGCTCGCGAGGAAACCGCATAATTTTAACAGCGTTATCCCGACCTTATTTAAGAGACTAAAATGTCAAATAAACTTTTCTGAAATTTATCTTGTTTCGGAGTTATAACCAATTAAAAAAATAAAATATTTTGATTATAACTCAGGACTGAACGCTTTCTTAACGGCAATTTTACCACTATGGGACTCATTATAGGCATCCCTGTTGACAGACATCAAAGTGACAGGAAACACTTTGCTTTAACTTTGATTTTAAGAAAAAAAAGTAGTTTTATTTGTTTTTAGGTATAGTTTTGTCATTAACATTTATTTTTAATTTAAGAATACGTTCAGAAAACCAGAAAAAAAAAATTGGTAGTTTGTAAAGTAGGTTTACGATCGAGATGTTTACGTGATAACGTCTAACCGCTCGTGAGGATTCCGCGTGACAAGTTTCACGGAATGACTGGCAGCGCTCGAGATGAGACGGGAGATCGGTCCGTCTCTCTCTCGTTATACCTGCGATCGCGCTCGTGAGGTTTTGGTGTGACACAAGTTTCTGAACATGTCACCCGACTAAAACGATTTTAAAGACGTTATCACGTCAAAAAACAAAAAAAAATTTTTTTTTGGCGGAATTGGCCAAAAGTAATATGATATTTTTTACTTCTTTTGGCCTCAGGAGTACGCTGTTAAAATTATGCGGTTTCCTTGCGAGCACCTTGTATATATCGTCGTCTAGTACCCACAACACAAGCCTTATTGAGCTTACCGTGGGCCTAGGTCGATTTGTGTAAGATTGTCCTATAATATTTATTATTTATGTTTTATGTAGCATTAATTTTCGTCTTATATTTTTGATTTATCTCCGCACCGAATAGCAGAATAACCATTAAACTATTGAAGAAAATAAAAATAAATGTTGGTGGTACGAAGTTCACCAGGTAAGCTAGTTTAAAATAAAAATACGGCATGAAAACATTGGTATCTGTTGGTGTTAACCTCATTACTGTGACTAGGTACAATGCAAGGATGATATCCATGGCATGGCATGAATGGCATGGATGGCCAATATCAATACAAAATCGCGTTCTCTTTTTTCAGGTTAAAGCACTCGTCATCTAGCGGTCACACCAGACACTAAATCCTAGTTTCTAATACTTCATTCGGCGCTTAACGCTGACCGAATAACTCGACTCCTGACTCGACAGATGGCGCTGTGGCACTAGTCCCGATAACAGACGTATAGCCTGAACGCGATTTTGTGTAGGCATTGTCAATCCATGTCTTAATCATCCTTGATGCCTATACAAAATCGCGTTCCTCCAACCTTCAGGCTATACGTCTGTACAATGTGGCCCAGAACTGGTACAGAAGAAAACAAATTGGTACAAGTATTCCTACGAATAATAAATAAGGTCATGGGATTTATCTAAAGCTCTACAGGCGGGCCTTGGCCTGGTCGAGCAATTTTTTCCATTCTGGTCGGTTCATGGCTTGTTTTTTCCAACATCTAACTCCTAATGTTTTGAGGTCTTTCTGAACGCCGTAATAACTTGACGCCTTAAACATACGAAACAAACTTGCAAAACTTAAGATGTTAAGAGCTGGCAGCTATCTTGCTCAACGAATAAGTTTAGCAATTCAGAGAGGAAATGCTGCCAGGATCTTCGGTACCATGTCGTTTTAAATTTAGTTTAATTTTATTCTTAGAATCTTGAAGCAAATCAAATTTTTTCAATATTTTTTTGATTTGCAATTTTTAAGTAGTTACACTACTATATATAAACTGAAAATAGAAACTGAATCTGGCCTCGGACACCGGAGGGTTTGGTCACTTTTTCTGAAGTATATGACATATATTTTCAGTTTATTCTTAGAGTTAATTATTTAGATTAATTTTAGTTAGTTTTACTTGTTATATTGTCAAGTCATTTGTATGTTGTAAATAAAATGAGCACACAAGATGTTTAAGTTTAATGCTTTGTTTTTAATTTTATTTTTGCAATTCCATTTATCTAGTAATCAACTATATCTCCTATCGGAAGCACTTAGTATTCAATTCACTGCCATATCTCTAATCAGTCAGTAGGTATTAAATTTTATCAGTACGAGGGATCAGTATACAGTAAACGTGCGATATAGTAATATAATATGTTATCATGGCTCTTGTGTCACGATTTTTTATTTATGCAAAATGTAGACGGCCCTAACTACATAACTTAGACAACACAACACATGTCAATAAGAGATAGTGTCTCAAGGGAGTGACAAGAGAGTGAAGAGAGAGAGAGAGGGAGAGCGAGAAGGGAGATTTAAGGCGAGGGCGTACGCCGTACATTGAATCTTAAGAAAGTCGTGCCAAGTTCATTTTGAACACCGAGAACGCTCAGCTATTTCTGCTGGCTGTAGGTAATTAGGTCAAAATTAAGTTATAAATAGTGTAAGAATAACGTAACAGGTAGTTTGTCCAAGTACAATGACTACATAGTCATTGTACTTGCATGCTTAGACATCTAAGCATGCCATATTTATGTCTTCGAACTTGTCAAAGGTTGACCGCAGTCTTGTACAGTCAACCAATTTAATTCCTAGGCCACTCTAGAACCTTGTCACAATAGCTAGTTTGGTAGCGAATAGGTTACGTTTATACGTCTCCACGGGCAACTGTCAATACGACAAGGTTCTACAGTGGCCTAGGAATCAAATTGGTTGACCGTACTTAATCGCATACTTCATTTCTGCGCTGCGATACACTGTCTGATAATGGAGGTTTAAATATTCTTACTTCATTGTTACGATTTACCTTCTTTTAATCTCTGTTTGGCCCGACGGTTAACTGGTAGAAAATGCATTTTGGCATTAAGTTCGCCTTTTGTACCTTTTTTATTGTGCAATAAAGTTTAAATAAATAAATAATAAAGGTCGGTCACGATTTCAGTTTCCGCATTCGACGTGTAATGCACTTTAGTACAGCCATATTAAAAACTGTTGTAATATTTTAATTTTGTTTTGAAGATATGGTAACTTTAGGCATACAGATAGTCAGAAATATTTGTAATGTAACTATTACCTACGTAATTGGTTATTCAGTCCAATTAGTATCTCTGTGAAAAGTATGAAGTCATGAAATACGGCCAGGGTCGTAGCCAGAGTACTTGCGTAGTAATTAAAGGTTGTGCATGGCCCAAAACAAGGAAGGGCATTTACTTTATTGAATAATTTTCATAGCAATAGTAGGACATTGCCCCATCCCCCCTTCCCCTTAGCTACGGACCTGAATATGGCTATGAATTCCATCTCTTTTATACCAATTTTTGTTGAATGAAATAAATAATAATTATTGGACATTTTACCGGCACTTAACCTACTTCTTAGGTAAGATCACTATCACTAGATTCACCATCAACTTGGCAACGTAAACATGTTGTCATGCATACCGGTATTTTTTGTATGGGAAATCCCGGAATTCCGGTATTGGCCCATACAAAAAAAACCGGCCAAGTGCGAGTCGGACTCGCGCACCGAGGGTTCCATACAAACCTGTAGGTATATAGGTGTAGTAACTTTAAAATTATTAAAAATATTTTTATTATATTATGATGTAACTAAAAATTTACGAATTTCGCAATTTTTCCTTTATCTGTACTATAAGACGTTGCTTCGTACCAAATTTCAAGATTTCTGAGTTCACGGGTTCACGGTTCCCTGTAGGTTTTGATTCCCTTGCGAGTTTCGAAAATTTGCGGCATAAACGGCTGTATCTTTTGATTGCGTTGGCTTAGAAGTTTGATTTTTTCACAGCTTCAAGGGACAGTAGACCTGAGTATTTGATATAAATTTCAGCTTGATACCTCCACGCGTTCCTGAGAAAAAGGGTCTTGACAGACGGACGGACGGACAACAAAGTGATCCTATAAGGGTTTCGTTTTTTCCTTTCGAGGTACGGAACCCTTAAAATCGGTATTGTATGCCCTAGTGTAAAGTTACCTTCTATAACAAGTCAGGTGGGTTGGCCAGTGCATGCATTGCCAGCGTGGCTGCCTTCCGAATATACCACGGAGTGAACTCAGCGTTGTACGCGTGGCATAATGTACGTGTTCAGTATGTAAGTTACCTTCTTTAACAAGTCAGGTCGGTTGGGCAGTGCATGCATCGCCAGCGTGGCTGTCTTCCGAATATACCACGGAGTGAACTCAGCGTTGTACGCGTGGCATAATGTACGTGTTCAGTATGTAAGTTACCTTCTTTAACAAGTCAGGTCGGTTAGGCAGTGCATGCATCGCCAGCGTGGCTGCCTTCCGAATATACCACGGAGTGAACTCAGCGTTGTACGTGTTCAGTATGTAAGTTACCTTCTTTAACAAGTCAGGTCGGTTGGGCAGTGCATGCATCGCCAGTGTGGCTGCCTTCCGAATGTACCACGGGTGGAACTCAGCCAGCGTCGCGTTGTACGCGTTCTGGCATTCTGTGCATGTGTTCACTGTGTCCTCTGACTCGCCCAGTCTTTTGAGGAACAATCTTATGAAGTCTGAAATGAAATAATATAATATAATTATAAACTAATTGTTTAGAAAGGCAATAAATATAAGGGCTGTGAAGTAGGGTACGACTTTATACCCTATGCCAGAGGTTTCCAAAGTTTCTTACCCGTGGGCCACGGCAGGCTTCCGCTTTGCGGGCCGCAGATTAAAGAGCCCTGCCCTATGCTATAAATAGGATATATTTTATGGCCTACGTCATTTCCACGATTAAGACTAATCTAATGGTACTTTGTTCGTGTAAACAAACAAGGAATTTAATCACAAATAAAAATACTGTTAAATGAGGAAGAAGGAACACAGATCCACAGAACAAGGCAATTTCAGCGGATTATATTGCATTTTAAATGAATCTCGATGTTTCGAGCTTTTTCTTAGCAACCACGAGTGTTGGCAAATTGTTACTAAATTATAGTCACCATTAAAGCTGGCAAAGTCATCAACACCAGGGATGTAACAGATGTGGTTTTATCGGAACCGAAAGCGGAATGAGATGTTTTAAATTTAGTTTATCGGAACCAGGTAGGCAACGCGCATGCGAATCCTCTGGGGTTGCAGGCGTCCATAGGCTACGGTAACTGCTTACCATCAGGCGGGCCGTATGCTTGTTTGCCACCGTCGTGGTATAAAAAAAAAAAACCAGAAACGGAAACGGAAGCGGAACCAGAATCGGAGCCCGAGTGATAGGTGGACGAGATGTTAAGGGTAGGTACTGTAGGTAGGTCTATAAACCTATTTATTTTTGATGTATGCCGTTCATTTCCTCCCGCTCCGTTGCTATAACATCGGATATAACTTCTGTTTTGAAAGTAACAGAACAGGAACCGAAGCGGATGTTTAAAACCAATCGGAAATTCCGACTTAACGGAACTGGAGCTCTATAAAATCCCTGATCAACACATTAATCTACGGTCACAGACCTTAATCGAACGAGCGAGTGCAGCGAAGCGAAGTTCGGATTCGGACACAGAACTGTCAGCTGGCTATTGGTGATGTCTGGTACAAGGTGTTTATGGAGCCAGACGGCGAAAAACGAACATCATATGGCTCAAAAATTAATGTCACCACCTAACAATACCGCAAAGTAGAATTAACTACATATGTATCTGTGTTGATTAGGCCATGCAGTACCGGTATTATTTGTATGGGGAATTCCGGTATTAGCCCATACAACCGGTATCGCAATACCGGTTAATATTGCTCGATAACCGTTATAAATTTCGTTCGCTTAAATACCGTTATTTCTAGAGTAACGTTTAAGCAGAGAACGAAATCATTTCGATTATAGGTATTCAAGAACGAAATTTGAAACGTTCGGTTCAACTGTATTAACAGGTATTATTCGGCATCGCCGCGATGTTTATACAAGCAATACTAGACGGAGAGCTAGCCACGTCAGATATTAACACAATAATGAGAGTGACGAAACCCCTCTCGTTAGTTTGATATACTATGCTTATTTCTAGATCCGGACATCTGGCAGCTGTAAAGTGGTGGATGTCAAATAGTGCAAACCACTTTAAGAATAAAAATCCTAGAGTTCTGGTTTTGATGCAGCATTATGAAAAAATTAGATAATATCATTGCCAAAAGTTTCTGATGGGGGAAAGTAGTCCAAAACGACGACGACGTGATGTAATTCATAGTTTATCGCCTACTGTTTCTGTTTCCGAAATATTATGCAGTTTTTTGTTCTAATGTTAAAATATAGGCCCCGTCCTCTATAAATAAGATAACTTCGGCCGTTTTGCCTATTTTGGTATTACTTTTTTCCAAATCAAAAACTTTGCTAGTCTGTCACTCTGGCACCCACCCATAAAAAGCTGCCAGATCCCCGGATCTAGCAATAAGGATAGTATTTCAATCTTACTAGATGGGTTTCATTGCTCTCATTATTGTGTCATATCTGACGTGGCCAGCTCTTAGACCATACCGGGATTGCATGCCCTAGTGTTGATGGAAGAAAGATTTTCAATTAACTTGACCCAGATTCGTAACAGTATATAAATAAATCTGAGTAGCTATTGACACAATTAGGTTAACTCGAAATTAATGCCTCTGACATTGATCAGCAACGAGCCCCACCTAAAATTAACAAGGAAGTAAGTTTCTGCTAACAGATTATTTCGTTTAGGGATATTTGTAGATGAACTGATTTAAACTTACATGATTAAATATTTTCACTCATTATTTTGACAAAACCGGGACTTAGTCGCGAATACTTACCTTTATTATTTTCCTGACGTTTCGAGCATGTCGTAACGCTCATGGTCGCAGGCAGACTGGCGAGGAATTGTATCAGCATCTCCTAGCCGCGCGGGTTTTAGCGTTGCGACACGCTCGAAACGTCAGGAAAATAATAAAATTAAGTGTTCGCGATTAAGTCCCGTTTTTGTCAAAATCATTCGTGGATAAGTTTAGTGAAACTAAGGGGCCCACTTTGTCGACTTACAAGGACACTTCATTGTTTCACTAATAGTTAGTGTATATTGTGTAGTTTTTGGAAACTAGTACCTACTAATAAGTCCATATTGACAAAGTGGGACCTTTCTTTCTTTATAAAGAATCAGGCTTGTTGTGATTTTTTCAGGATCCGAAATTATCAAGATAATTATTGTCATTGATAATTATCACGATAATCCTAGGTATGGATGGAGCTTTAGTTATTTTCTTTTATAGTTCAACTATCAACTTTCAAATTTACGCGATTTTTTTGTGCATTCCACATTTACAAATTTTAGATAGGTATATAATGAATTGAAATTTAAAAGTATTCAAGGTTCGAAAAGATAATCTATATATATATATATAACTCAAAGGTGACTGACTGACTGACTGACTGACTGACATAGTGATCTATCAGCGCACAGTCCAAACCGCTGGTTCTAGAGATTCCAAATTTGGCACATAGGTTCCTTATAAGGTCTAGAGGTGCGCTAAGAAAGAATTTTTCAAAATTCATCCCCTAAGGGGGTGAAATGGGGGTCCAAAGTTTGTATGGGGAAACAAGATTAGTTAGTCTATTTTATTCGAAACTTCACAGAAGTATTCCTAACAATAAATGAGTATATACGTGTTGCAGGTTTTTTGAGAATTCAACCCCTAAAAGGGGGAAATGTGGTCAAAAAGTCTGAAAATCAACATGGGTATTGTTTCTATGGTTTATCGGGTCGTTGATTACGAAAACAACAACGATTTTAAAATCCGACGTGGCGGACGTGAAATACCATCTCCCCTGTTAGGGTACAATGGGGTTGAAATATCTAAATATCCATATGGGTGTCGTTTTTGTGATTTTTTGGGACGTTAATTAAGAAAATGGCATCGATTTTGAAATTTAATATTGTAGACATGAAAATTGTTGAAAGTATTTGTGCCAAATTGCAATCTTCTAAATATAAAAAAGAAGAAACTGACTGACATATCAACGCACAGCCCAAACCGCTGGTTCTAGAGATTCCAAATGTGGTACGTAGGCTCCTTATAAGGCATAAGGATGCACTTAGAAATAATTTTTAAAAATTGACCTCCTAAGGGGGGAAATGGGGTTCAAAGTTTGTATGGGAAACGAGATTAGTTCAACTATTTTATTCGAAACTTTACAGGAGTATTCCTAACGATAAATGAGAAAACAAGTGTTTCAGCTTTTTTGAGAATTCAACCCATAAGGGGGAAATGTGGTGACAAAATTTAAATATCAACATGGGTATTGTTTCTATGGTTTATCGGGTCGCTGATTACGAAATCAACACTTAAGGGGGTGAAATGGGGGTTGATACTTTGTATGGGGAATTTTTAAACGTTGAACCAATTTAGATGAAACTTGGTATAGAGATAGTTTGTGTACCGGGAAACGACATGGGACAGTTTTTATCTCGAAAATCAATCTTTAAGGGGGTGAAATGGGGGTTGGAGGTTTGTATGAAGATTTTTTTACCGCGAACCGATTTAGATAATTTTGTTGTGGATATAGTTTGAGTCCCAGTAAACAATATAGAATATTTTTTAAGCCGAAAATCAATCTTAGAGGGGTAGAAACATGTTGGTAGTTTGTATGGCGAATTATTAACCGCTGAACAGACGATTGAAATGAAACTTGGTACATATTATATAGATTGAGTCTCGGTAAACAATATAGGATAGTATGTTATTCAATCAAATACAAACACTGAAAACATTGAAAAAATAATCAACCCAGCAGGATTTGAACCTCGCATCGATACGCCTTACCGGGGCTCGATCGCTTTACCAATTAAGCTATGGGTTCAGTTACTGAGTTGACGAAATTCTCAATGCCTTCAATCATCTTTTTGCATTTTTTATTTTTACATCGACTTTATAGCAGCCGTAAGCGACATCTAGGTGCTAACTACTAGAGTTAGATACCCTTCCCGCCGACCCTTTTACAAGTGTCACAACGGAAATAATAGATGGCGCTGCTATCAACTCATAATTATTTTACATGTTTTTAAAGTGGGGGCATTCCACTCATACAATAGTAGTTAGCACCTAGATGTCGCTTACGGCTGCTATAAAGTCGATGTAAAAATAAAAAATGCAAAAAGATGATTGAAGGCATTGATAATTTCGTCAACTCAGTAACTGAACCCATAGCTTAATTGGTAAAGCGATCGAGCCCCAGTAAGGCGTATCGATGCGAGGTTCAAATCCTGCTGGGTTGATTATTTTTTCAATGTTTTCAGTGTTTGTATTTGATTGAATAACATACTATTGTATGAGTGGAATGCCCCCACTTTAAAAACATGTAAAATAATTATGAATATAGGATAGTTTATATCTCGAAAATCAACCCTCTAGGGGGTGAAACGGGGGTTGAAAGTTTGTATGAGAAATTAATAACCGTTGAACCTATTTAGATGATTTGGTATGGAGATATGTTGCGTTCTGGAGTAGGATATATAATAGTTGTTATCCCAGAAGTCATTCCTTAAGCGGGTAAAAAGGAGGGTGGATTACTAATTCCACGCAAATGAAGTCGCGGGGAAAAGCTTCTATTCAAGAGTAGAAATCTGTATTAATCATAATCTCTCAGTTGCAAGTCGTTGATGGCGTAACAATTAAACAATTATTGCAATAATTTCTTTAAAATAAAAAATGAGGGAACCGCCGTCTTCAAAACATGGTATACCGAAACCTCCAGAATGTAATGAATACTTTTTCGAAAACCGCTTCTAAATCAGTTCAGCGAAACGCAAGATGATCGCGGACAAACATACATTCCTACATACAAACATACGAGCCTAACTGAGAATCTCCTTTTTTAGTACTTTTAGTATGCGGGCGAAGCCGCGGGAAAAAGCTAGTTATTAATAAATATCGTCATAAATCACAATAATTATAAAGATTTATTCATTGTATGGTGGTTACACACTGCATATCATACAATTATTTCATTTCCATTAAATTAATATTATCAGTTATGTATATTCATTATCAAGATAACCATAATTGATAATTATCCTTTAGAACCCTGGATTTTTTCTTTATAAAATGAAAATCACTCAATCATATAACTACATTTTGCTAGAAAATGCAACATGTGTCAGCATCGCAATGTGATGAGTTCTACAAATGCTAATATGACTCCCACTTATCATATTCCGAGATAATAAATATGGGTTTCACTATGATTTCTATTGTGTATGTTTGTTGTTCAATTGCCATGAAACTGATAATGACCCCACTTCACAGGCTCAAACGCTCAACCACTGCGTTATTTTTATAATGATTCAGAATGTTTTTGTGTATTTTTGAATTTGCAATGGCACATATTTCAGTTGTGTTTTAGCAATCTTGTCAAACTTGTGGTTTTTGCTCATACAATCATACAATATTTTATGAACTATTTTTGTAAACAATAACATTTATTATGGTAGGTACACCAGTGTCACTGATATTCAAAAATAGACTTTACTTCATGGACATAAAATTCAACAGTTTATTGAACATAAATGATAAAACTTTACGAAAAAATGACGTAAATTATTATCTAAGATAATTACTCCAATTCAACATGATTAAATGCCAGCATAGTGTTAACTGCAATTCAATAATTTAAGAAACACCATATCTTGTTCAAGTATGATAATGCAAACTTAATTCTAACTGCATAACACTTAAAGTCTATAATTGTGAGACTAACTGAATCTGAAATTAGTTTCTAAAAGTTACCTATATTACAAAAAATATACTGACCTAAACCTCTGTGGAGCCTTAGCATAGTCCTAGACCCAGAGACGAACCCTTTTTTCTCATGTAACTGTGTTTCCTTCTCGTACTTCATCATTTTCTTGAAAGAATCGTAGTACACTGCATCTTCACCATCCTTATGTAGCTCCATCACCTTAATTTTGCTTTTAACATCGCTACTCACGAATGAGAACACCGATCCGATGAGATTTAAAAACCTAAACAATTATTCTCATTAATATTTTATGAACGAACGAACTATTGTTTCATAATAAAGAAATTTCCTTACTTGACTAGTTCATTGTATCCATCAATATAAGCTTCTACGACTACATCGTCGTCTTCTTTCAGGCTTCGCTGAAAGCTTTGGTGTACATGGTGCAAGTCCAAAGTGTTTTCGTTCGACATTTCTTTTAAAATAATACAAAAATATCAAATTGTTTGTACTTGAGACAAGCCAGCTGGCTGCTCGTTTCCTTTCAACTCAACTTTGCCTCGACTGCTAAATTGTAATTGTGAGAATGACAATGACAGCATCTGACACTGACATATAGTTTCGCTGACAAAATCAGTGTTGTCGTCATTTAAAAATACAGATGTCTATATTCTATTCGATTTTTTTATAATCGATTCATCCGATTCAGAAGGCAAACCTTTGAAATTTGAAATGAAGGGGCAATTTGTTTGTTTGCATTTTTTTTTCACTCTGTGGTTTCCCTCCCCGCGGCACGTCACACGTCAGTCACTTCACTCACGGAATTTCCGTTCCGATTTCGTGTGTTGATTATTTTCTTGTAGTTTGCTGCGATAATAAAAATATACCAGTGCATTTCAGATCATATTAGCAGAAAGTGTGGATTGTTAATTGCAGTCTATATTTATTTACCTGATACAACCGGTAAGTGTCTAAAAAAAGATCAAAACTAAATAAAAAATGTCAAGTGGGTAAGCGTTTCGCAATTTATTTTTAGGCTTATAAAAATATTCCTGCACTAGTATTTTAATAATAACCTCATAACTCTCTTCACTGGTATCTTAGGTGTACAGTAACACCCTCATGTTAATTTGATACGCCGGTCTGTATAAAATATGTCGCAATTGTTTCAAGTTTGTTTATCCTAACGAAATCGAGCGATTATTCATCATCAATAGCTATCTACGGCATTGATTTTATCGTAAATGCGTTGTATACTCATAATAGCCTCTAAATTTGCAGATAAATGATTAAAAATGGCCATGAATCGGGAGACAATTGAAGATGACTCGTTCATAATCCTAGGTACTTCCCCAGGCTCTAGTTTAGATATAAAGTGCAATGGCCATGGCGTAGTGAGCGATGGGCCTTTAAACAAGGCTCAAATAGAGGATGCCATGAAGGACCTGTCTACAGAGGCTGGGATGGCATTTAAAGCTACATTCAAACTTGGTGATTGTGTAAGTATTTTTGACTTTAAACTTTGGATTATGTTGTGCTAGTTTTCCGTCCAGATCCAGTTTACCGTACACTTGATTAAACTGCTGCAAATAAATGGGAAAAACTTTTTAAGGTCAACATAGCTTATTATTTAGTAGATTTTTTAATTTTAAGTTTTTATTTTGGGAAAAACTTGAAGATAAACATATAAATAAGTATGGACGGAAAACTGACATGAGTGGACGAAAACTAGCACAATCACTACATAAAAAGCAAGTAAACAAAAAGGGCTATATCTGTTACTAGCTTTTTCCCGCGGCTTCGCCCGCGTACTAAAAGTACTAAAAAAGGAGGTTCTCAGTTAGACTCGTATGTTTGTATGTAGGAATGTATGTTTGTCCGCGATCATCTTGCGTTTCGCTGAACTGATTTAGAAGCGGTTTTCGGAAAAGTATTCGTTACATTCTGGAGGTTTCGGTATACCATGTTTTGAGGACAGCGGTTCCCTCATTTTTTATTTTAAAGAAATTATTGCAATAATTGTTTAATTGTTACGCCATCAACGACTTGCAACTGAGAGATTATGATTAATACAGATTTCTACTCTTGAATAGAAGCTTTTCCCCGCGACTTCATTTGTGTGGAATTAGTAATCCACCCTCCTTTTTACCCGCATAAGGAATGACTTCTGGGATAACAACTATTATATATCCTTCCCCAGAACGCAAAATATCTCCATACCAAATCATCTAAATAGGTTCAACGGTTATTAATTTCCCATACAAACTTTCAACCCCCGTTTCACCCCCTAGAGGGTTGATTTTCGAGATAAAAACTATCCTATATTGTTTACCGCGACTCAATCTATATAATATGTACCAAGTTTCATTTCAATCGTCTGTTCAGCGGTTAATAATTCGCCATACAAACTACCAACATGTTTTCTACCCCTCTAAGGTTGATTTTCGGCTTAAAAAATATTCTATATTGTTTCCTGGGACTCAAACTATATCCACAACAAAATTATCTAAATCGGTTCGCGGTAAAAAAATCTCCATACAAACCTCCAACCCCCATTTCACCCCCTTAAAGATTGATTTTCGAGATAAAAACTATCAAATGTTGTTTCCCGGTACACAAACTATCTCTATACCAAGTTTCATCTAAATTGGTTCAACGTTTAAAAATTCCCAATACAAACTATCAACCCCCATTTCACCCCCTTAAGTGTTGATTTCGTAATCAGCGACCCGATAAACCATAGAAACAATACCCATGTTGATATTTAAATTTTGTCACCACATTTCCCCCTTTAGGAGGTAAATTTAAAAAATATTTCTTAGTGCATCCCTATGCCTTATAAGGAGGCTACGTACCACATTTGGAATCTCTAGAACCAGCGGTTTGGGCTGTGCGTTGATATGTCAGTCAGTTTCTTCTTTTATATATTTAGAAGAAGATTGCAATTTGGCACAAATACTTTCAAGAATTTTCATGTCCACAATGTTAAATTTCAAAATCGATGCCATTTTCTTAATTAACGCCCCAAAAAATCATAAAAACGACACCCATATGGATATTTAGACATTTTAACCCCATTGTACCCTAACAGGGGAGATGGTATTTCACGTCCGCCACGTCGGATTTTAAAATCGTTGTTGTTTTCGTAATCAACGACCCGATAAACCCTAGAAACAATACCCATGTTGATTTTCAGACTTTTTGACCACATTTCCCCCTTTTAGGGGTTGAATTCTCAAAAAACCTGCAACACGTGTATACTCATTTATTGTTAGGAATACTTCTGTGAAGTTTCGAATAAAATAGACTAACTAATCTTGTTTCCCCATACAAACTTTGGACCCCCATTTCACCCCCTTAGGGGATGAATTTTGTAAAATCCTTTCTTAGTGCACCCCTAGATCTTATAAGGAACCTACGTGCCAAATTTGGAATCTCTAGAACCAGCAGTTTGGACTGTGCGTTGATAGATCACTATGTCAGTCGGTCAGTCACCTTTGAGTTATATATATATAGATAGAAGATTTCTACTAGATTGGTTTTATAAGTGAGAACCTGTAATTGGCTATATAATTCTACTCTGGTTTATTATGCTGTTGGTTTTCCATGTATGTAAAATAAAATAAAATATAAAAATAAACGGGACTACAGTATAGAGTTCATCAAAAGAGCATATTCTAAAGGGTCAGCAACACATGTGTGACACCTTGGAATTGCAAGTGCTCATAGGCTATGTTAGCTTTTAATAACAGTATCCATACATTGCATTGGCATTGTTTCACTCAATTATTATTATTAAAGAGATGGAAATTGTTATATTTATAACAATTTCCATCTCTTTATAACTCCTTAATAACCTTTCTGTTTAGCCCATTGGTTGACTGGTAGAGAATGCCTTATGGCATTAAGTCCGCTATTTGTACCATCTTGTATTGTGCAATAAAGATTAAATAAATAAATATTTTGGCTTCAATTTGAAATAGGTTGGCTTTATATGGACCTAGGTCTAGGTGAAATATGCCCCAAGGTGAAAGTTATTTAAATATTTTGTTTGCAAGAGTATTATTTTGTATACAATGATCAAGGACATATTACTATAGATAACAGACTGTCGGCCGGTTTTATACCAATGTTTTCTTTAATATATTTTATGAGATTTACAAGCTTTTTTTAGCTTCACCTGTCCCGTTGTCTATAATCAAATCTTGCTAGTTAAATTTGACCTACTGAAATTTTGCATGCACATGTATACCTGGTGCTGGAAGGTGGCCATAAGAACTCCTCGACTAGATACTCAACAATATATCATGTTCGGGCTTGTCGTCTTGGTGTGCAGTTAGGGATTGTACAAAGTATAGTATAGGTAAAATGAAACTAAAATAATTTTAAACAAAAAAGAACCGACTTAGCATCCACCTTTCCAAAAGCAAATGCTCGAGCTGCTGTAAAAAATACTCAAATCACTATAGGTGTGCCTATAATAGTTGACGAGTTCCCTCGATTTCTCTAGGATCCCATCATCAGATCCTGACCTGGTTACAATGGAACCAACTGTGAAGTATACTCTTTCAAACAAAAAAAATATTTTCCAAATTGGTCCAGCTGTCTTCGAATAATCGGTGAACATACAAAAAAAAAGCAAAAACAAAGATCCCGACGAATTGATAACCTCTTCCTTCGAAATCTTGAAGTCGGTTGAAAACCTTTTTTTAATTATTATGTCCTTTTATTCCATTTTGATACTTGTTTGACGATTGTCAACTGTTAAATCATTCTCTCCAATGTGTAGACATTACATGCGGTATCTGTGTTTACATAACACCAATGTCTGTTTACATATTTTTTGATAGCTTCAATGCTATTCGCACCTAAACATGACATAATATTGAGTTTGAGGCATATGCGTAAATGTAAATTATACTAATAGAGACAATATCAGTAAACATTTTTGAACCTTGAAATATTTTGAAAAAGAAAAGAAAAAAAAAAACATTTTCCAAAAACAACCCTTATAAAAACTTTAAATTCACATATCAGAAGGATAAAAATAAAACTGACTAAAACTATAATAATTCTCAATTTTATAAATGAAAGAAAAAATTTACCGCGTAGAGCAAGATTCGAACTTGCAACCTTTCGGAATACCAGTCCGATCGCTCTGACCAACTGAGCCATCGACGCTTACTCAACCTCGGTGAATCTTTCCATCAGTTCCTTCATTGCTTACGTCAGAGGGAGACGTGTAGCAACATCTACCGTAACATATACACGTTAATGGCATCGAAGTTCCAAGTCATATTGGAATAACATCTAATTCTTACAAATACATTGTAAATCAGTGTAATATGTATTGTACAACATTTATCTAAAAACATTAAAATTATCTTAACTATTACTAGGCCCATCGAGTAATAAGTTGGCAGTTACTCAATAAAGATTATAAGGCTATTTATTATATACTTTCTTTCTTTTTTAATTATTGATTATTAAAAAAGATAGAACGTATATAATATGTGTATTTATCACAATAATTTATACAAATAGGACACATTATATATTTTAAAAATAAATTACAGCTCTCTAAAAAACTAAAACCCTATATTAAACTTAAAACTATCTCGAAACTAAATACTATTATAGAAAGAAAACCCTGCCTAATAGGTTGCCTTACGGCACGGTACCCATCACGCTGGCGGCGTTACCACTCTGAACTGCGATAGAAATTCGTTGCGAGAGGTAACTGCCAGCACGACGGTCTCCCGAGGTGTCAATCAACTTCGGCGACAGGGCCCCCATAAACTTCTTCATGTCGGCTGACCAGGGGCCTAAAGTTTCTATCGCAAGCGCCGCAAACTCAATAGTAGTTTATGTAACTGTTACGTAATAAGGGTCCTTAAAACATGAGTGTGGTTTTATGAAATGAGCCGCAGGCGAATTTCATAATAAGATCACACGAGTGTTTTAAGGCCTAATTACGTACAGTTGCATACACTGCTTTATCTACACTCATATTATTTATTATAAATGCCGTATTCGGAAATCATAGAATGGCCGCCATTGCACCGCCGCGGCCATCTCGATTGTGTCGGCGTGGCCAACTCGATTGTGTCGGGGCTCGCGCGGGACCAATCGAGTTGGCCATGGCGGTAACATTATGTTATCAAATTCGATGTTCCAAATTTGAAACTCGGTGTTTAACAATATTTGAGCATGCAAAGTTAAAATTACGTTACTGCCGCAGATAAGAAACTTATCATAGTTAAATCGTTTGTTGTAATGCTTGTTATTGTCTACGGTTTTTGAACGCATTTTAGAGTACTTACAGTATGAGTGTAGATAAACTTTCTTTATTGCAAATATTAACACTTAAAAGGATATGAAATAAAATAATTCAAAATTGAATGTAGTCAAAGCAGCTACTGTTTAAGAAATGTCAAAACGATTTGTTACTATAGAGTTTATATGGGAGACTAATATTGTTACTGCACAATACTATATAATAAATACATCTCCTTTATAAAAGTTTAACCATTATAAAATCATTTAAACCGCAAACACTTTTGGACCCGGGGTATGTCCTTAAACTACGTTCGGACTTGGGTATGTCCTTAAACTACGTCCGGACTTGTGTATGTCCTTAAACTATGCCAAAAAGAGAGGTATGGGCACTGCGAATGGCATCTCGCTTAGTGTGTTAGGGCACGTTCAGTGAATGTCATCTCGCTCAAATCTGGAGCAGAGCCCGACTGGGGAAGTACCTCCACCTTACAGAAAACCACAGCCAAATAGCACTAGACCCTACTCATAGTGTTGTGTTCCTGCTGGTGAGTAAGGTTGCCAAAGAGCTCAAAGAGGACCCAGTGTGTTGACAATGAGGGACCCTCTTGTTCCTTTAGCCGTCAACACAGTGAATCCTCCTTTTTGTAAAGGGTCGGCAACGCGCATGTGACTCCTGTGGAGTTATAGGCGTCCATAGGTTACGGTAGCTGCCTACCATCAGGCGGGCCGTATGCTTATTTGCCACCGTCGTAGTATAAAAAAAAAACACACACATGTTACACCTGGATTTTCCCGTCTATTTTTGAAATTTTGATTTTATGAATGCAACAAAACAATAAAGTGCAATAAATTGTAAAGTACCCAATTATAAAGCTTCCAGTAACACTCAATAATATGTCATGTGTATTTTATATTGATGTGCGTTAGCTTTACTTTAAAACATATACCTACTGTTGCATCATTACTCATAGTTATAAGTTGATAACTGTGGGTTTTCACAAGTATGACTTATCAAGTTAAGAACAACATTCATTTTAGAGTTACACTAATAATACAACGTTCCATTGACCGAGACACTAATGAGCTTAAAACTCCAGTAAACTCGGATTATAATTGGTTCCAAATGTGTTTTTGTTTGGAACCATACACAAGTTTACATTTTTTTTTGTGGGTGGTGTATGGTACATCTATTGAATGTCATGTCTAATGACAAATGTATTTTTTAACCGACTTCAAAAAAGGATCTCAATTCGACTGTATTTTTTTTTCTTTTTTTTATGTTTGTTACCTCAGAACTTTCGACTGGGTGAACCGATTTTGATGATTCTTTTTTTATTTGAAAGCTGGTGCTTCCCGTGTGGTCCCATTTCAATTTGGTCCAGGTCTGATAATTGCATCCATGAGAAAGATGATGCTGATGATGATGATGATGAGTGAAGTCGGTTCTTTTTTGTTTAAATTTATTTTAATAACTGAAGTAGGCAATTAATAACTGATTGTAACATTAAGTTGAATTATTGCGTATTTGAATATGAAAGTTAAACATTTGTCCTCAGTAATAAAATGCCTGTATGTTTGATATCTGTATCATTAATGCACATACCGTTTAGTCACCTTATATGAGTACTTTCTATTGCATTTCTTACATCAGTTTCAATGTCAAATTAGTATGGGAAGATACTGTTATTTATGCATTCAGTTATGCTACATATTAGCATAACAATAGTAGTCCTTCAGGTCCTTAAAATATGAGTGTGCAGGCGAATTTCATAATAAGATCACACGAGTGTTTAAGGCCTAATTACGTACAGTTGCATACACTGCTTTATCTACACTCATATTATATATATTAAATCAAGTGTTCGGAAACCATAGAATGACCGCCATTATACCGTCATGGCCAACTCGATTGTGCCGGCGCTCGCGCGGGACCAATCGAGTTGGCCATGGCGGTAACATTATGTTATCAAATTCGATGTTCCAAATTTGAAACTCATTGCTTAACAATATTTGAGCATGCATAGTTAAAATTACGTTACTGCCGCAGATAAGAAACTTATCATAGTTAAATCGTTTGTTGTAATGCTTGTCATTGTCTACGGTTTTTGAACGCATTTTAGAGTACTTACAGTATGAGTGTAGATAAAAGCTTTTTTCCGAAGGCGGCGCCGTCTGCGTATACCTTTGCGCGTTTTTTTTATTTATTTATCGAACGAGCGGAGCGTAAGCGAAGTGAAGTTCTTTCAAACAACTTCGGTTACCTAGACGTCTGTGCATTTCGATGGCTTTTGATATTGAATAGGTGTCGCGCTATAACTTATTATCGTTCTTCTGATCTATATGAAATTTGTTGGGGTTTTAAAGGTTGAACACGCCAAAACTGGGGCATGTACAATCGACTATTCCTATGCAAATAATAGAGATATACAAACTTTTATGGCACCTACTTGGTCACAAGACACTGGCCTATAATGTTATCAAGTTTTTTTAAATTATGTTTATTCGTTGTCAAAATGTCGAGCAAACAACATCAACAACGCGAGCGAATTTTGCACGAATACGTAGAAAATTCATTACTGAGCTACAGAGATATCGCGAAACGACTGAAATGTCCTCAATCTACGGTTTGTCGCGTATTAAAAAAGTTCCGTGAGCACCTAACAATAGATCGGAAGCCAGGAAGTGGAGGCTTGCAGGGTGTCAAGAATAAAAAAAAGGACGAGAAGATGGTGAACATGTTTGCCTCAAATCCTAAGATTTCGTCTCGCGATGTTGCTAAAAAAGTTAAAATGTCTCAGTCCTATGTTCAAAAAGTGAAACGTAGGGCTGGCCTAAGGAGTTATAAGGCCCAGGCAGCACCAGATCGAGACTCGAAACAGAACTCATCCGAGAAGAAACGGTCTCGAAAACTTTATGAGAATTTCATAACCAAATTTGCATGCGTCGTCATGGACGACGAAACATACATAAAATGTGACTTTAAACAAATTCCTGGGCAAGAGTTCTATACCAGCCTAAGTAGAGTAGACGCCCCTGAAGAGTGTAAATTAAAAAAACGTTCGAAATTTCCAAAAAAGTACCTGCTTTGGCAAGCAATATGTAGCTGTGGGAAAAGAAGTCGGCCGTTTATTACTACCGGGACAATAAACGGCGATATTTATAGAAAAGAGTGTTTGCAGAAACGTTTGCTACCTTTCATAAGAAAGCATGACTCACCACCTTTGTTTTGGCCAGATTTAGCCAGTTGCCACTACTCAAAACCAGTGATGGAATGGTATGCTGCAAATGGGATCGTGGTGGTACCAAAAGTGTGCAACCCCCCAAATAGTCCGGAACTGCGGCCCGTTGAAGAGTACTGGAGTATTATGAAGGGAATTTTAAAAAAGAAAGGCGGCGGAGTAAAATCGGTCCCTGAACTACAAAAGATGTGGACATGGGCGTCAAGACAGTGTTCTATTAACATGGTGCAAAGTCTTATGAGCCGTGTACGTAGGAAAGTTAGAAAAATGGCTTACTGTGTAGACCAAATCTAAAATATGGAATGTTATTTTAAACAGCGTTAAATATGCTATTAAATGTGTAAAACATAATATACTTTTTCACTTTTATTATAATTTTGTACTACATTTTGTGTGCCCCAGTTTTGGCGTGTTCAACCTTTAGTAGAGCTCAATACAATTTGAGAGTTTGTATACGAGCAAGATCGATCAAGGGGTTGTGGAGCTGAAGGCGAAAAAAATTTTTCAGAAGGGTCTTGTTATATTGATCATCTCGTTTGCAAGGAAATCGCCAGTTCTGAGTTCGAGGCGGACTACTAGTGTATACTCTAAACAATATGAACTGAACTCATCCACTTAGTGTCTTATCTTTTGTGTGTAAACCGCAGGTGCGCGTGCCACTATGAAAAAAATGGTTTGGCCACATATTAGCGTTTATTGAATTTCTACTATATGAACCACGCAATAAGATTCAATATGAACTAATACGAAAAAAGCTCTAAGTTCTATACGGTTGCACCCAGTACAAGCGATCCAAATGCTCTAGAACCAGCGTATTTAAACACAGAGATCCGAAACAAATGTGCGTAATTGGAGATCGCGCTTGCACTGGTATTCCGAGCGCATGGCTAGTTAGCGATTAGGAGGCAATTGTAATTTTCCCAAACGGGTAGGTAGAACAGGGTTGGATTCTGATTAAAACATTTGGATGGATGTACGATTTACAAATATTTAATATATGAAATATATACATATATAATAGATTTTAATAAATATTGGGTATGTTAAAATTATAATCAGACATATAAATAATCAACTATTTTAAAATTGATTTCTTAACTTTACAGCTTAGACTTACTTTTACCTATAGCACATTATGTACTGAGATTAACTCAATTCAAATATAAATATTATGAATCTACATTATAGTTGTGCTTGTTATGATAATTCAATAGACACAGCCTGGGGTCGTTAAATCGCAAGGTACTAAATCCAATCGAAAGCAGGGAATATCCGGTAAAACGTAGCCAAGTTGCGTAAAAGAGCACCATGAATCGGGAAATAAAACATGTATTGAGCAAGCGAAAGCCAGTCAAACACTAGACTCAAAACTGTCATAACCAAATGTGTCTCAGAAATTGATAACAGACCAGGTAGATTTTTTTATTGGTATCTCGCTCCCTCTTTCATGATTGAGGTTAGGTATAGGTAAGGGAAAATTACGGTAGATAACATTCAGAAATAAACAGGTACTTATACCACGTGTTTATCAATTACAACAATGAGAGAACGACCCTGGCGACACATCTGTTATGTCTAAATGAAAGACGTGTGAAGTGTTATTTTTTCCTTTAAAGTATTTTTATTACTATCACATTGTATAAAATTAAGACGGCAATGTTTAAATAATTTATTATTAAGAGAATATAGAGCCTCAGTTAGAGATATGTTTAAGGACATTAATATAATGACAGTGCATAGTCAATATATCTATGAAAACATTGTGTATGTACATAGAAACATTGTTAATTTTAGAAAGAACTGTGATATACATAATTTTAATACTAGAAATAAGTATAAACTGGCAGTGCCCACCACTCTAAGGTTTTATAATAACCCAACTAGCAAAACCATGGTCGAGTAAACGTTTCTGCCGCTATATATGCTAATATGATGAAAAGATTAATATGATTATTTGTGTTGACTAATATGTACTATAAATATATATATTTTTATATTCTCTTTATATCTCTCAAATTATGATAAAAAACACAACTATAATGTAGATTCATATTATTTATATTTGAATTGAGTTATTCTCAGTACATAAATTGCTATAGGTTAAAGTAAGTCTAAGCTGTAAAATTAAGAAAGCAATTTTAAAATAGTTGATTATTTATATGTCTGATTATAATTTTAACATACCCAATATTTATTAAAATCTATTATATATGTATAGGTATATATTTCATATATTAAATATTTGTAAATCGTACGTCCACCCAAATGTTTTAATCAGAATCCAACCCTGTTTTACCTGCCCGTTCGGGAAAATTACAATTGCCTCCTTATCGCTAACTAGCCGTGCGCTCGGAATACCAGTGCAAGCGCGATCACCAATTACGCACGTTTGTTTCGGATCTCGGTGTCGAGTTACGCTGGTGCTAGAGCATTTGAATCGCTTGTATTGGGTGCAACCGTATAGAACTTAGAGCTTTTTTCGTATTAGTTCATATTGAATCTTATTGCGTGGTCCATATAGTAGAAATTCAATAAACGCTAACACGTGGCTAAACCATTTTTTTCATAGTGGCACGCGCCCTTGCGGTTTACACACAAAAGATAAGACATTAAGTGGATGAGTTCAGTTCATATTGTTCAGAGTATATATAGTGATAAAAACCCTAATTAATAAAAACTGCCTTATATTTGTTAGAAAAACTCATTACATTAGGCGGGTTCACACAGTCCAAGTAGCCGCGAGGCCGAGGCCGCTCGCACATTTGCCGGTCGAGGAGTTACTAACCGAGCTGTTACGCGCGGCAATTTCCTCCCGAGGCTGTTCGGGCTGCGTGGACTCGCCTATTGCAGAGTTTTTGATGTATCACAATTTAATTCCAGCCATCGCCGGCCTCTCTAATGGTGGCCAGCACCATCATCTCCGAAGACAAAAGCACAGAAGAACTACAGAAGCGCTTCGGAGAGATCCTAGACGAGAATGTCCTTCTCAAAGAAACATTGAAACAGAACAACGAGTCTATGAAGGACCAGTTCCTCCTGATAGCGTCCTGTCAGGAGGACATGATGAAGACACACTCGCTGCACAAGGAGAAATTTGATGAGACGAGAGAACTTGTGGAGAAGGTAGATTGTTACTTCCTTAAGGTTCCGACAGACTGCCGCGTTTTGGTAGCGGGGTGGAAGTGGAGCGCAATGAAAGCGACACGCGTCGCGCTCACAACACGCGCGCATCGCCTCTCAAGGGGCAGTTTATATACATATTATATTATGCGGGCGCTGTACGCACGCGCAGCGCGACCTCATCGCGCCCTGCATCCGCTCTTCTAACAAAACGCGGCACTCTGACGGAGCCTTTGTTCATAAACGTCATTCAAGCCTCATTTAACTAATAATGGTGTTGTCATGGGTTTGTCTTATCTTATTATGTCACTTTGAAAGTTGTTTTTTAAGTACCGCCCGAGTCGTTCTTGCGGTACTATTTTGGGGCCATTATTTTGGACTGATCTTTAGTATTATTTGATCGGTGGACAAAACGAATTAACTGAATGAGTTTTGTGAGTCGATTTAATAACAGCGCTAGTTTATTTTATGCTAGGGAAGCATAAGCCTTGGATAGCCGGGAAGATCGGTTATTACTTTCTTACGTCCTAGCTTCCACTGTCTCCTTTTAGATATTGGACAATCAGCCCAAAAATGGCCCCACAACAGTATCGCAAGAACGGTACTTTCTTTGACTGTCTTAGTGCCATTACGCACTGTCGACTGGTCGCCGGCGATTCAGTCTCTCGGCGACCGAACTGCGTTGCCACTACGCGGCGATTCGCCGAGTCGCCTGGGCAACCGGCGACCAAGTGCGTAAACACTAATTTAAACTATAGAAAGTCAGTTGCCAGTGCGTAATAGGCCTTATTCGTTATTACGGTCAAGGACTTGGCTTTTACAAATTTTCAGGAGTCATATTTTCAGTAAATCTTGTTTGAAACTACCTCCTTTATATTGTTCATCATCATCATCATATCAGCCGAAAGACGTCCACTGCTGGACATAGGCCTCCCCCAAAGAGTGCCACAATGACCGGTCCTGCGCCACCCGCATCCAGCGGACTCCCGCGACCTTCACCAGGTCATCAGTCCACCTTGCGGGGGGTCTACCCACGCTGCGCCTTCCGGTTCGTGCTCGCCACTCGAGAACCTTTCCGCCCCAACGGCCATCGGTTCTACGAGCAATGTGCCCCGCCCACTGCCACTTTATATTGTTGCTCGAAGATATTAGATAATCTAGTACATTGAGGGCGTTGTTATAAGTTAGGACAACTACGACTTTCATGATTATTTGGTTATACAAGTAAGTCGGGATAGTTATGTGTCCATTATCTTGGCCAGTTATTTTTATTACAGTTATTTCGCATATAATTCTTAACACTGATTAGTTACGCTTGCCAAGGAACTATTACGCCGTATCGATTTAATTACTTTATCTACACTCACATTGTAAGTCCTCTAAAACGTGTTCAAAAACGGTAGGCAATGGCTAGCATTACCACAACCGATTTTACTATGATAAGCTTTTTATCTGTGGCAGTAACGTAATTTTAACTTTACAAGCTCATATATTGATACGTTATGAGTTTAAAATTCCGAACATCGAATTTCATAACATAATGTAAATCCTGTGCTCCTTCCTGACGAACGGCACGCGCCTCCCCGACCGCCGACACAATCGAGTTGGCCATGGCGGTGCAGTGGCGGTCATTCTATGGTTTCCGAACACTTAATTTAGAATATATAATATGATTGTAGATAGAACAGTGTATGCAACTGTACGGTAATTAGGCCTAAAAACACTCGTGTGATCTTATTATGAAACTCGCCTGCGGCTCGTTTCATAAAACCACACTCGTATTTTAAGGACCCTTATTACGTAACAGTTACATAAACTACTATTTTAGTATGAAGTCTATAACAGTTGTTTATGTAAGGAATTTTTGCACCCCATACTGTAAAAAGGCTAATAGTAATTTTAATGTATGGGTCATCCAGCGCGCTTTACTCGCGCGTCATTTTTATTTTTTTTATACCTACACTATTTACTTAGGTTTAAAGAGTTACATTTTCAACGTATGAGAATAGGCGTGCTCACACCTGACACACCGCCTCGCGAGGAAATTGCCGCGCGACGCAGCTCAGCTAGTGTGGACGCGCCTCGGCCGAGGCAAACGCACGCGCGGCCGCAATGCCTCGGGCGAGGCTCGTCCGCACTATCCGAGCTGCCTCGCGCGGTAATTTCCTCGCGAGGCGGTGCGTCAGGTGTGGACACGCCTAATAGTATGAACTTGAAACTAGAGTCGCCATCAGATTTATCGGAGAGTCTAAGGTGGTCACAAATATCTTAACACTATTATGATAGTCATGTTCAGATATTTTTGAGTACCCTGGCCGAGAATAATACGAAATAATTCTTTAAAAATGTTAATTACTTAACAGCTCCGTCAAGAAAACAAGAGGCTCAAACAAGAGGTAGCCCAGCTGAACGAACCCCCCAAAGTGAACACAGAGACCGGCGAAGCGGACAAGGTGAAATCGGGCCCCCCGTCGGCGGTGGAGTTCGTGACATGCCCGGATGACGACACCATCAACAAACTGACCGCGCAGTTGGAGCTGGTTGAGAAGCAACGACGACAGGTAATACAAGGTGTAACAATAATAAATACTTCGTTTTAGGGCATAATTGGCTACTTTCCTAAAAAAAAATATTTAGTCCGTCAGTTAGTAGATTATCAAAAAATATTGGACACGTATTTTTTATTTTGTCAATCAAACAAAAATTGGTGAAGATATAGCCCGTTAAAGTTCCGCGTGACGTCACATTATACTAAAAATTATACTGAAATGTGACGCCATGCGGAACCTTAACGGGCTATACGAGTATCTTCACCAATTTTTGTTTGATTGACAAAATAAAAATAAATTTTGTTTACCCAGGAAAGTACCTAATTGGTATCGTTATTTTGACAAAAACGGGACTTAATCGCGTACACTTACTTTTATCATTTCCCTGACGTTTCGAGCGTGCCGTAACGCCCGTGGTCGCAGGCAGACTCACGCTGTCTACCACACCTGCCTGCCTACCTGCGACCACGAGCGTTACGGCACGCTCGAAACGTCAGGGAAATAATATAAGTAAGTGTACGCGATTAAGTCCCGTTTTTTAATTTAAATACTTGGGGCCCTGGGTTACCGCAACTCTTAGTGACGATGTCGACCTGGAGAGGGAGCTTAGGGCGCTAGCAGTAAGATAGTAGATTGTACAACAAGTGCATAAAACGTACGATTTTACGCGAGGCGTTTATCCACCCGAGCGAGCTTGCGAACGAGGATTGATATAAAGTCGAGTGTAAAATGGGTTTTATGGATGAGCGCTACACTCTAATTTTCACTTCAATTGCGAGGAAATTATTTATCGGTAATCGTAAAACAATTTCAAGTTGTAACAAAAATATTACAATGAAAACAAATATGGTTCCCACCAATTAATTTATTAATGTTGTTTTTTTTAATTTTCAACATGTGAATTTAGACATAGATACTTGTTTTCTGCCAAGTCATACAAACATTTCGGGGCATTTCTAAACTATTATCAACTCCTATTTTATTTCATTTCATTTATTTAATTATAGAAAACACGCAATTCAAATAACTATAGCAAAATATAATAAAAGAACAAGTTTCAGTATTCTACGAAATTTTATCTACACTCATACTGTAAGTACTCTAAAATGCGTTCAAAAACCGTAGACAATGACAAGCATTACAACAAACGATTTAACTATGATAAGTTTCTTATCTGCGGCAGTAACGTAATTTTAACTTTGCATGCTCAAATATTGTTAAGCAATGAGTTTCAAATTTGGAACATCGAATTTGATAACATAATGTTACCGCCATGGCCAACTCGATTGGTCCCGCGCGAGCGCCGGCACAATCGAGTTGGCCATGACGGTACAATGGCGGTCATTCTATGGTTTCCGAACACTTAATTTAATATATATAATATGAGTGTAGATAAAGCAGTGTATGCAACTGTACGTAATTAGGCCTTAAAACACTCGTGTGATCTTATTATGAAATTCGCCTGCGGCTCATTTCATAAAACCACACTCATGTTTTAAGGACCCTTATTACGTAACAGTTACATAAACTACTATTACTGCTCAATTTAGTGCAATATATTTTGACTCTGTTTGGGTGTTGAGCCACATTCTTAGTCTTAGAGGAAAATTTTACTTTATGCCCTAGAGCTTAAAATGCGATTTTATGTCGTCCACGCACGACTTAAAGTCGAACTTTACGAGCATGAGATGTGAAAAATAATATGTTGATCCGTAGGTTCGCAAGGTGTACTAACGATGTAAAGATTACTATTTTTTAAGGCGTACTGCCAGTCTTTTTACACCTGCAGCCTATGGATCAACTTTACTCAGAAGGCATACAGCGCCCTACGCGTCCAATACAATAACGCGTTTAGGATGTTGTTGGGGCTGCCGCGCAACAGCCTCCTAGCCACAGTCGCGGACACGTGTGATGGGGCGCACTGGCACGCCTGGAATAGCCTACATGTCTTAACTTAAAGGTGTAATTTATGTTTAAATGTTTAGGTTTCAGATGTTTAAGTATAAGATATTACTTACGTAGGATAAGTTTAATATTAATAATCATTGTACTTACTAACATAATATGGAAAGTTTCCGAAATAAATAAATATTTAATTTAATTTAATTTAATTTGTCAAAATAATGAGTGAAAATCAGTACATAATTGGTATCGTATTCTAATTATTTTGTACTAGCCTTTTCCCGCGGCTTCGCCCGCATACTATAAGTACTCAAAGAGGATACGATACCCATGTTGATTTTCAGACTTTGTGACCACATTTGCTCCTTTTGGGGGTTGAATTTCAAAAAACCTGAAACACGTGTTTACTCATTTATCGTTAGGAATACTCCAGTGAAGTTTTGAATAAAATAGTCGTGGAGGGTCGGCCGGCTCAGTTGACGTATCCCATTAAAAAAAATTTTTTTCTCGTCCAAAAAATATTTTCACCTCAGCATCAGGAACGAGGTTTCTTTGATACCTAAAAACAGTGAGCAAAACTCAATTTTGCTGCGAGCGTGAGACAAAATGACCTCGTTGACCTTGGAATTACAATGTCAATCCGCGCGCGAGGTCTAATACAAATTCGAAATACCCGGAAGCTATTCGTGTTGTCTTTTTCACGTCATTAGTAAATAGAGAGAGACAGAAATATTTTAAACATCATTCAATCAAATTTTATTTAATTTTAATTCGTATTCTGAACTTTCGATTCGACCCCTGAAACAGAGTCAGAACGAAACGTTCCGAAATGCGCAGAAGTACTAATTTGTAAATATAATTTAAACAAATTTTAATTTTGAAATGTTTAACCATACAACACCTAAAATAATTTACGTTCTTTATTTCAAGATCAAATAAGTATAAACGGAAAAACTACAAGATTATCATGTGAAAAATATTATTACTTACAACAATCTCTCGTATTGTGATCAAACAGTAGTTACCGAACGTAGATAAAAAAAAGTTGACAAAAGTCAAAATGGCGGTATAGATATCTTGAAAATATTTAATTTATTTTGATTATTTTTTGTGTTATTAACTTATAATTGAGGTTTTTGAACTCAAATGTAAGAATATTATAATAAATACAAGTGAAAAAAGTGACAAAGAAGGATTCAGCATCACCCAGGTTGTATTTTTCCATGTCTTCTCACTGCTGAGGTGAAAAATAGTATGTTCAACACTATGATATATAATAAAGATGGGTTATGTACGCTCCAAAAGTGAAGCACTTAATATGAGTGAATTCAAACAACTGTCGCTAGTCGCGCAGCGGCCAGCGTGAGTGAGAAAGAGACAAACTGTATTTTCTAGCAATGAGAGTGACAAAGATGTAATGATTGTCAAAATAGATAAACATAACAGAATCGTTGCTAGGTTATGAAATAACTCTAGAAGTATTTTTTCTGCTCATTTTGTTAGAGTATAACCCATCCATAGTAAATATCATTGGTTCAACATGAGAATAAAGTTATTTACATCTTGTGCTTTTGTATCTTGAGCGTAGAGGGCTACGCTCAAGATTCTATAATAGAATCTTTCGCTTGCTCAGGACTCAAAATTAGCACTCGAAGTAAATATGAACTTTCTTCTCTTGTTGTACAAATATCTATTTCGCGTCCAAAAAATATTTCTCCTTTTTCTTAGTCGCAATACGATACCAAATGGGTACTTTTCTGGGTAAAAAATAGTAGTTTATGCAACTGATACATAATGAGGGGCCTTAAAACACGAGTGGGGTTTAATGAAACGAGCGCAGCGAGTTTCATTATAGGATCACACGAGTGTTTTAAGGCCTAATTATGTACAGTTGCATACATTACTTTATCTACACACATATTGTAAGTACTCAAAGATGGGTTCAGAAGCCGAAGGCAATTGACCTGCATTACTAGGTAGATAGATACAAGTGCTGAAACATACCCTTAGGTGTAAGCTTAATAAAAATAAATAAATTAGAACTGATAAGGAAAGTATATTTATCTAAATATATAAAAGAAGAAACTGACTGACTGACTGACTGACTGACATATCAACGCACAGCCCAAACCGCTGGTTCTAGAGATTCCAAATTTGGCATGTAGGTTCCTTTTAGGGTCTAGGGGTGCACTAAGAAAGGATTTTTCAAAATTCACCCCCTAAGGGGGTAAAATGGGGGTCCAAAGTTTGTATGGCGAATCAAGATTTGTTAGATTATTTTATTCGAAACTTCACAGGAGTATTCCTAACTATAAATGAGTAAACACGTGTTTCAGGTTTTTTGAAAATTCAACCCCTAAAAGGGGCAAATGTGGTCACAAAGTCTGATGATCAACATGGGTATCGAATCCTTTTTGAGTACTTATAGTACGCGGGCGAAGCCGCGGGAAAAGGCTAGTTTATTATAATATCGTTAATACGAGGGTTGCTACTTATATATCCGGAAACAAAAAAACAAACAAACGTACACGGCTGAAAATGGTTTTATTGTTTTTCAAAGTATTCCCCTTGATGATCTATGCACTTTTGCATTCGCGTGAACCAATTTTTAAAGCACTTCAGCCACTCCGCCTGAGGTACCTCCATAACGTGTTGTTTGAATGCGTCGACAGCATCTTCAGCGGTCGAAAATCGTTGACCGCGTAATTTATTCTTTATATTTGGAAATAAATAAAAATCGTTGGGTGCCAAGTCAGGGCTGTACGGCGGATGACCCGTTAATTCCACATTTTGACCCTCCAAAAATAGAGTTGTTTCGCGTGACGTATGACAGCTGGCATTGTCATGATGAAGAATGATTCTTCGTCGCTGGTTAGTTTTACGAATTTGTTCAAATACTTCCGGTAAGCAAATGGTCGTGTACCACTCTGAATTAACCGTTCTACGGTTTTCTAGTGGCACTGTAGCTACATGGCCATTAATACCGAAGAAGCAGGCCACCATTTGTTTCAATGTACTTTTTGCACGAGTAACTTTCGTAGGGTTCGGCTCATTTTGAAACACCCATACCGTTGATTGTTGCTTCGTTTCGGGATCGTATGCATAGATCCAGGATTCGTCACCTGTATAGATGTTATAAACGGCTTTTGAGTCACCACGGTTATGTTTTTTAACATTTTATTGCACCATTCGACGCGAGCATCTTTTTGCTCTTTTGTTAAGTTGTGGGGTATCCAACGCGAACAAATTTTTTTTACAGCTAAATAATTATGTAATATGCTATTAATGCTGGTCATAGAAATACCCAGAGTCTGCCTCTATCTCGCGGTACGTAACATGTCGGTCGTCCATTATAAGTTTTCGCACAGCCTCGATATTTTGTTGTACAACGACCGATTTCGGGCGACCTGCCTTAACTTCGTCCGTAAGCATACTACGTCCACGATTGAACTCACTAAACCAGTGATACACAGTAGTTTTAGATGGGGCTTCATCACCAAAAGTTGAAGTTAGTTGATCTATGCACTGTTGTTGCGTTAAACCACGCCGAAAATCATAATAAATCATAGCACGAATATTTTCACGAGTGAGTTCCATTCTTGCTGCGAGATGACATTTAAAACCCGTCAAAAACAAAACACGAGCGTTAATAAGAAAGTAAAAATATACCGGCCAGTACTTAAAAAAGTTCAAATTTTACGATGGAGGTCAAATATGCTATTTAAGAAGATTGTAATCCCGGTTTCCGGATATATAAATAGCAGCCCTTGTAGTAAACATTTACATTTTCGCAATTAAAAATGTTTCGACAAACAATAACTGACAAGTTGATAACAGAAATGGCGGCCGTACAAACCATAGACAAATATGTACATACTTCTGTCGCGAGTTTTTTTTTAATATTAGCCAACGAACGAAGTCCTTATTCTCATGTCATCCGAGAACAAAATGTCGTGCGGTTTATGTCAAAAAATATATCGTACTGACGTTTCGTATTGACAACATTTTAAAATCTATGGATACTAGAATAGAAACCCATTGAAATTGTGTTGGTTTTGACAGCTGTTCCAAATTTGAAACTCATTACTTAACAATATTTGAGCATGTAAAGTTAAAAGTACATTACTGCCACAGATAAGAAACTTATCATAGTGAAATCGTTTGTTGTAATGCTGGTCATTGCCTACTTACAATATTAGTGTAGATAAAATATAATTCTATTCAGTCCGTCAGTTAGATTATCAAAAAATATTGGACACTTTTTTTTTTTTTGTCAATCAAACACAAATTGGAGAAGATATAGCCCGTTAAAGCTCCGCGTGACGTCACATTATGCTAAAAAGAGTACTGAAATGTGACGCCATGCGGAACCTTAACGGGTTATACGAGTATCTTCACCAATTTTGGTTTGATTGATAAAATAAAAAATACGTGTCCAATATTTTTTGATAATCTAACTGACGGACTAAATGTATTTTTTTAGGAAAGTAGCCAAATATGCCCTTAAACGGATCACCACTATTTTTGTTACTATCTGTATCAGGGATGTTACAGAGCTCCGGTTCCGGTTCCGTTAAGTCGGAACTTCCGATTGGTTTTAAACATCCGCTTCGTTTCCGGTTCTGTTACTTTCAAAACAGAAGTTATATCGGATGTCATAGCAACGCAGCGGGGGGAAATGAGCGGCGTACATCAAAAAGTAACAGGTTTATGCATGTCATGTGCTCATGTCCCGCTTGCCTCGTGCTGCTATTCGTTTCCGATTCCGCTTCCGTTTTCGGTTCCGATTCCGTTTCTGGTTCCGCTAAACTACATTTAAAACATCTGATTCCGCTTTCGGTTCCGATAAAACCACATCTGTCACATCCCTGATCTGTATAGTAAGAGCACGATAACTTTGCATCGGTTTTGCTAGTGTCATGGTGTGTACAGACTTCATAAACGTTTGCGTCTTTATAAACAAGTTTGTCTCGTCTCTCATCACAGGTAATAGTTGACAATGAGAAGCTGACCTGGCAGAAGGAGTCGTTGGAACACATCGTCGACGCAACTTCCAAAGAACGAGATGATCTCAATGAGAAACTCAAACATATCGAGGTAAATTTATAGTTATTTTTCACACGATTGCTCAAAAAGTTGATCTTTTAGTAGTGGTTTAGCGTGCGGAAAATTGGATTTTTCGCACTAATGCTTTTTACTTTTCCAGCGTTTAAATTGCAATTATTTTAATGTTTTTGTATAATATGAACTGTTCTGATTTATTTATGGCGTGTATTTAACATCGCTAGATGTATGCGTAAAATTGTTAATATGGGAAAGTTAATGAAAAAATTGTGGCTAGGTTATTTATGTCGATTTTGGCAACTGTATTAAAAAACGTCGTTCGATGCTCGCGCGGAAATGTCATTCTTCACTCTTCCTAAGTCGCTTGTAGCTGGTGGCGGGATATCACGTGTATCGTTATAGTGGTAGCCGTACAAGCCCAATTTAAAAAAAAACACCGCAAATCGATGTACAGTTTAGCCGTTTGGCACACGTATACTAGAGGTCAAAACACATTTTTTGACCCGCAGTTCTTAAAAAAAATCCCTTAGGAGGGGAGTGCCGAGTCATTTATAGTATGTGTATTATAATTATGAGATACAAACAACATCTTTAATTCAACTTTCAGCCACTTTTTAAGTCAGTATCTACCACAAAAACTATACCAACTGATGAAAAGACGCAGTTAAATGGTTAAAGAGGTATTTCCCGTTGGATATATGGATACTAAGTATCATTTTATGATTAATATGTACCGTATCTGCAGTACAGTTCTATACGTCTCTTAAAATAGGTATTGAAGTAGAACTGTGCCACTTTGTAATATTGAAAAATGATAAAAAAATCCTAATGAAATTATTTTCAAAATTGCTTTCTTGAGGTTAGATATGAGGATATCACGTATCATTTGTGGTATATTGTACAAAAAAAAAATCAGCCATATCGTATCTGGAGGAGCCCAAACTTGGTATGTTTCGAAAATTATTTTTGTGCTAATTAAAAAAAAATGGTTGAAATGCACTGATGTGGTATATTTTTAGAATCGCCTCAAAATGTTCTTTCATAACTTCATAAGATACCACACACGATAGGTTTCTGAAAAAAAAATGTTTTTTTTTCATACAAATAAAAAAATGTCTCGGCACTTCCCTCCTAAGGGATTTTTTTTTAAGAACTGCGAGTCAAAAAATGTATATTGACCTCTAGTATGCGTGTGCCAAACGGCTAAACTGTACATCGATTTGCGGTATTTTAATCGTACGGCTACCACTATTACTACACAGTTTCCGCACTTGCATCGAAATTGACTACATATAACCCCGAACTTACATTCCAGTTGCAACTGTCCGGCAAGGACAGCGAGTACGCCGCCGAGATGCACATGTTAAAGTGCACCGTCCAGGACTTACAGGGCAGATTGCAGTCTTCCAGCAGCATTGTAAGTGAAAATTCAACTTTATTACCAAGGGACAAGGTCTTTTATTGGTCGACTTAAATGACTTCGTTTGTACAGTCGCCATCAAATATATCGGAGCGGCCAAGGTACTCAAAAATATCTGAAAATTCACTTTAACGCCTTAACAATAGAGGCGTTGTTCAGATATATGTGACCACCTTGGCCGCTCCGATATATCTGATGGGGACTGTACCTTAAAATCAAGAATGATAGTAAGTAAGTTCTTTATTTGGGTGAATCAACTTTTAGAAATGAGTCTTTTTTCGATATGCTTCACCAAATATCAAATTATAGAAAAACTAATATATTGTTGACAATTCTGTCTAAGTACATGTTTGTTAAGGCAGACAACCAAGCCAACATTTCAGTGTACAACATGTACATTTCACGAAAATATACATTTTTAATAATTTATGTATGGTAACGCAGGAAAGCACGTTGTCCCCAGGTTTTGTATGAAAAATATACATTTTCTCCTGCGTTACCGGTTTTGAGAATGTAGGAACATTTGATGTTTTTAATAAGTGTGACAAGTAAATTTGGAAGTCTAATTTAAACGCTTCGTAATTAGGACGACTTTAGGATAATACTATCCTTAAGTCGTCTGGCAAGTTTTATTATCGTAAAATATAATTGGTGTCCTAATAGTTGATTCACCCATTTGCGTTAAATGTGGTAACAGAAGGTTAAAGTTTTATAATTTTAACCTCCCCGCATACTTGTACAAATAAAAAATCGAGTTTTGAACTCTAATAGAAATAAAAGTTGGTTCCAAATTCAAAAACGCTAGAGTCGCCCTTTGGGACTTACGAGGTTAAAATAATTCAGCGGTGTTATGCAAAATGTACACCTTAAACTAAAACTAAACTAAAAACTATTAGAGCTCTTAAAACCTTAATCAAAGATGCAAGATACAAGCATGGGTTGACAATATCTGTACAAGTGATGTCCGTCCAAACTTCAGTCTATTCGCTGTGTGCATGATTGTGGCGCCATCTCTTAGGCCAGGGCTCAATCTTTTCTTTTTCTTTTTATGAATGGCTTGAACTCCTTGCTTATATGAAATGTCTTTGGCTGATTCACTATTTTGACAGTAGACCGACTAGAGGTGAGATAGGGGATTCTTGTCACATTGTCCACTGCGATCGTTCACGTTACGCCCACCATGCACGTCGCACAAAGCGAATTCGTCTGTTTTCGGTATTAAGTGCCGCGCCATCTGTCGATAGAATTATTTTGGCGGTGGCGCCAATCGTCTAACAAAATGGATGAAAGTGAGACGTCCTGTATTTGTGAAACGATAGATGTGAAATAATTTGGCAACGTGATATAGACATTGTCAATCCATCCTATAATATATCATACTCTATGGTAATTACTTTTAGATCGAGGCTTTAATTGAATTTGACGCTATAATAAGGTGCTATGCTAACAAATTAGTCACGGATATTTTAAGAGATAATACATTACAATAAAACAATTAACTTTTAACTGTAATCGAGGTACCTTTGTATATCATTTTTTTGTTTTCATTTACCGTACAAAAAAAAAACATTATAATTAATTTTTAAAATAACCATCCCCTATGATGTACCTGTCAAGATGCTTAACACTGTCTGTCATGTCACGTCATAAGTTTTTTTTCTTAAATGTCATTCGGGTCTAAAGAGGTCTCATTTAATTATCTTATTAACAGGGTGTTTTAACGTAGGAAATTTGTTTCCTAATTTTTTCAAAAAAAAAAACATAACAAAACCTATGATGTTTCATACTTAAATATACTCCGAGAACCGAGTACTGTCAGCGGTAAAAATATCCGTGACTAATTTGTAAGCATCTTATGTACATGTAATAGAGTCCAATTTACCGCGCTAATTTTACATCAACTTTCAGACGAGTCAGTCTTCCGAGGAAATCAAAAGGCGTGACTCTCTGATCGTGCATTTGGACAGCAAGTTGTCTGCTCTGCAGAGCGAGCACAAGGCTTCTCAGCTGAAGGTCTTAGAACTGGAGAATGTTAAGGTAACATCAGGGTTCTTAGAACTGGAGAATGTTAAGATAACATCAGGGTTCTTGTCTGAGGAGATCAAAAGGAGCGACTCTCTGATCCTGCAGCTGGAGAGAAAGTAGTCTGCTCTGCAGAGCGAGCACAAGGCTTCCCAGCTTATGGTCTTAGAACTGGAGAATGTTAAGGTAACATCAGAGTTCTTGTCTGAGGAGATCAAAAGGCGCGACTCTCTGATCGTGCAGCTGGAGAGCAAGTTGTCTGCTCTGCAGAGCGAACACAAGGCTTCTCAGCTCGAGGTCTTAGAACTGGAGAATTTTAAGGTAACATCAGGGTTCTTGGAACTGGAGAATGTTAAGATAACATCAGGGTTCTTGTCTGAGGAGATCAAAAGGAGCGACTCTCTGATCCTGCAGCTGGAGAGAAAGTAGTCTGCTCTGCAGAGCGAGCACAAGGTTTCCCAGCTTATGGTCTTAGAATTGGAGAATGTTAAGGTAACATCAGAGTTCTTGTCTGAGGAGATCAAAAGGCGCGATTCTCTGATCGTGCAGCTGGAGAAGAAGTTGTCTGCTCTGCAGAGCGAGCACAAGGCTTCCCAGCTTATGGTCTTAGAACTGGAGAATGTTAAGGTAACATCAGGGTTCTTAGTTATCTGAGGAGATTAAAAGGCGCGACTCTCTGATCGTGCATCTGGAGAGCAAGTTGTCTGCTCTGCAGAGCGAGCACAAGGCTTCCCAGCTTATGGTCTTAGAACTGGAGAATGTTAAGGTAACATCAGAGTTCTTGTCTGAGGAGATCAAAAGGCGCGACTCTCTGGTCGTGCAGCTGGAGACCATGATGTCTGTTCTGCAGAGCGAGCACAAGGCTTCTCAGCTCAAGGTCTTAGAACTGGAGAATGATAAGGTAACAGCAGGGTTCTTAGTTATCTGAGGAGATCAAAAGGCGCGACTCTCTGATCGTGCAGCTGGAGAGCAAGTTGTCTGCTCTGCAGAGCGAGCACAAGGCTTCTCAGCTCAAGGTCTTAGAACTGGAGAATGATAATGTAACAGCAGGGTTCTTAGTTATCTGAGGAGATTAAAAGGCGCGACTCTCTGATCGTGCATCTGGAGAGCAAGTTGTCTGCTCTGCAGAGCGAGCACAAGGCTTCCCAGCTCAAGGTCTTAGAACTGGAGAATGTTTAGGTAACATCAGGGTTCTTAGAACTTGAGAATGTTAAGGTAACAGCAGGGTTCTTAGTTATCTGAGGAGATCAAAAGGCGCGACTCTCTGATCGTGCAGCTGGAGAGCAAGTTGTCTGCTCTGCAGAGCGAGCACAAGGCTTCTCAGATCAAGGTCTTAGAACTGGAGAATGATAATGTAACAGCAGGGTTCTTAGCTATCTGAGGACATTAAAAGGCGCGACTCTCTGATCGTGCATTTGGAGAGCAAGTTGTCTGCTCTGCATAGCGAGCACAAGGCTTCCCAGCTCAAGGTCTTAGAACTGGAGAATGTTAAGGTAACATTAGGGTTCTTAGAACTTGAGAATGTTAAGCTAACAGCAGGGTTCTTAGTTATCTGAGGATCTCAAAAGGCGCGACTCTCTAATCGTGCAGCTGGAGACCGAGCTGTCTGCTCTGCAGAGCGAGCACAAGGCTTCGCAGTTCAACGTCTTAGAACTGGAGAATGTTAAGGTAACATCCGGGTTCTTATCTTCCGAGGAGATCAAAAGGCGCGACTCTGATTGTGCTGTCTTATTATTCAGATAAGTTAAAAAGCATAATAATAGCTTAGTGAGCTATCATTATTATATGTATTAGTATTAAAGTTAGTATTAATTTTACTTTTGACGTGTATTGTGTATGTGCATTTACGAAATTAATATGAATATGAACATTACAGTATTGCTACATAGGCACTGCGAGAAAGGAAAAAAACGATCGAAAAATTTAAAACTAGTTTGAGTTAGGTGACGGTACTGATATGGATTCTTATACGCTAAAATATTAATAATAAAGAGTTGTTTATTTTATTTTATACAACGACGGTGGCAAACAAGCATACGGCCCGCCTGATGGTAAGCAGCTACCGTAGCCTATGGACGCCTGCAGTTCCAGAGGTGTCACATGCGCGTTGCCGACCCTTTTAAGGAGGATTCACTGTGTTGACGGCTAAAGGGACAAGAGAGTACCTTATCGTCAACACACTGGGTCCTCTTTGAGCTCTTTGGCAACCTTACGCACCAGCAGGAACACAACACTATGAATAGGGTCTAGTGCTATTTGGCTGTGGTTTTGTGTTTGGATATGTTTTCATTTAAATTACGGTTATTTTACAGATGGAGTTTTCTAAACACAAATCCGGAACGGCGGAGATAGTGAAAATATACAAGGACCAAATTCAAGACCTGCAACACAGGCTGAAGGATGCACAGATCACAGTAAGCGTGTAGTCATACTAACAGTACTAAAGTTCGCTGTTGCAACACAGGCTGAAGGATGCACAGATCACAGTAAGCGTGTAGTCATACTAACAGTACTAAAGTTCGCTGTTGCAACACAGGCTGAAGGATGCACAGATCACAGTAAGCGTGTAGTCATACTAACAGTACTAATGTTCGCTGTTGCAACACAGGCTGAAGGATGCACAGATCACAGTAAGCGTGTAGTCATACTAACAGTACTAAAGTTCGCTGTTGCAACACAGGCTGAAGGATGCACAGATCACAGTAAGCGTGTAGTCATACTAACAGTACTAAAGTTCGCTGTTGCAACACAGGCTGAAGGATGCACAGATCACAGTAAGCGTGTAGTCATACTAACAGTACTAAAGTTCGCTGTTGCAACACAGGCTGAAGGATGCACAGATCACAGTAAGCGTGTAGTCATACTAACAGTACTAAAGTTCGCTGTTGCAACACAGGCTGAAGGATGCACAGATCACAGTAAGCGTGTAGTCATACTAACAGTACTAAAGTTCGCTGTTGCAACACAGGCTGAAGGATGCACAGATCACAGTAAGCGTGTAGTCATACTAACAGTACTAAAGTTCGCTGTAATAGTCTGGCAAACCAAATCTCGCAGTATTTCATACAGAATGGCCACGCTCCGCCCCGCCCCGAACGGAATGACCTTACCCCGCGGCGGCCAATAGAGAACATGCATGAAAAATATTTTTTTACGTCACCACCTGGCCATAATGTGAGTTTTACCGCTCGCTACGCTTACGGTAAAACTCGCATTATGGCCAGGTGGGGACGTAAAATTGTGTACTCACCACGGGCAGTAAAAAAGAAAGCCCTCTATCGCATATTTACAACCCTCGCCTGCGGCTCGGGTCCCAAATACCTGCGATTTCGGGCTTTCTTTTTTTTACAGCCCTAGGTAAGTAATGTACTATTATACAATTGCTCAAAAAGTTTACTTTATGTAGCTGCAAATCGTGCGTAAAGTTTGATTTTATGCACTAGTGCTAAAAAGTAATCTGATAAGCAAATTTGCAGATATATTGCATTTTAAATTGACCAATCAGAACACTTCACTATATTAAATCCACCAATCACAACACATATCGGAGTTAATCGGAACGCTAGATACTTTTTTGGTGCGTATACTGTGTAAATAATAAAATTTAAGTCCTTAAAAAAAAACATTGTATTTACTATCAACCAATCAGTAAAATCGACCAATCAGGAAACGCAATTTATTTCTCAAAACATGAGGTGTTTTTTAGTTCCTACTTCACAATTATTAAAAAAGATTTAATTTTATTGGGAAACGCTTTAAAGTGTGTTTAAATTGTTAAAATAGCTATTAGACATGGCAATTTGTAGGGCCCAACCTGTTGTGTTGGGAGGTGTAATAGGAGGTTGGGCCCGTAGGGAGCTGAAGGAGGGTGTGGGAGAGGCAGGGTACACAACAGGTTGGGCCCTACAAATTGCCATGTCTAATAGCTGTATTAAAGAGCTAATTATACCGTCGTCTGTGGCATTTATTCGCGGTATTGATATTTTGTATCTATGTCAAAGAAGTTAAAAAAATTAAAAGACCGTCAAGTTATACCATAATTTCACCTTAGTTTAGTTATTGTGCGTAAATAATAAGTATTTTTATGATATTTTCTCGCAATCGAAGTGAAACATTGTATGCATTACTCTGGTCTAAAAGCCATATTACCACTCGAACAATTTTCCCTCACTTCGGTCGGGAAAATGACCACCTGGTGGTAATATGGCCTACTTTAGACCCTTGTCAAACAATCTACTATTCTTTCATTGTAGTTTTTTCGCAATTGTATTAAAAAACGTTGTTCGACACACGTGCAGAAGTGTCATTTTCACTCGTCCCGAGTCTTGACCCTCGCCTCTCGGCTCGGGCCAAGTAACCTCGGTACTCATGCAAAATGACATACTTCTTGCACTTGTATCGAAAACTACTATAATTGAATCTGTTGCATAAACACGTTCAACAACCCCAAACTAATATAAATAAGTGGAAATCCGTAATAATTTTTAACTGTTTTTAAAAGATATTGCGGTTTGAAAACGTAAAATTGTAGGCATTTTTTTTATACATCAAATGTATTTTCGAAACTTCAGTTCGATTATTTATGCCCTAACAAGAAAAAAAAAACGTATGACAACTATATGGCTAAACGCATTTTTTCGTGCCTAAAATTACAAAAATCTTACAAAAAGTTGTTCCTTCCAAACAGTTTTCTGCAACTTTGTGAACGGTGACGTCACAATCCGCACACTTTTTGTATGGGGCGTTTTGACGCGCGGCGCAGACGCCACTTATAGTTCTTTGTGTTTTAATGTGAATTTTCAATAAAACTTGATTGAAGGTTACACGTTTTTTAATTACTAAGAGTTACATAAATTGTCCCGACAATGGAGCGAGAGCGACCGAAGTTGGGTTCGAACTGCTTTGTCTTTTACTTAATGCTAGCACTTCACATTCGCCCACACACGCACATAACACGCGCACATAACACCCCCCTTATCACTCAGAAGACCTTCCCGTGAAGAAGGGCTGAACAGTTGGGGCCAACTCGACGTCCTGGGTCCTTGGAATCGTGGTTGACCGGCGTAATTGAATCTTCCTCCACATCAGTATTCCGGCGGTTACAACAGCCAGCACGTATAAGGGTATGGTCCACAATAGGTGACTATTATCTTTAGAATCAAACGCTTGTATCTGTTGAAGTTCCTCCTTTTCTAATAGAGCTTCGAGTTTATACAATTGTTCTAATGGAATCTTTTCTAGTTTCAACGGTTGTGCAATATTTCGGATTGTTATATTCGACAATTGAAAGGATATCAGTTTGATTGCCTGTCCTTTAATATCATTTCTGTAGTTTTAACAGATGAGCTTGCGGTGGTGAAACTACAGCCTTCCGGGACTTCGATCAGGTATGTTCCTTGGATAAATCTAATTTCTTCGTTGTCGCATAAGAGTTGTGATTTAGTTCGTTGCGGACACGTTATCGCGTAATGGTAGTCATCCAATTTCTGAAGCAACTCGAAATCACTTGTAAAGGCAGTATATTGGCAGCTAGTAGAAATTTCGTGTTTTAGCATCAACGAGTAGATGCAATCATCAGACCTTGACGCCAGAGTAAAAGAGGTTTCTTCGCAGTAGTATGTTTCTTGAAATTGTTTGCATTCTTCCTCCATGTACTGGTGTTTTTCGCCGTTCATTGCCATATAGGGTTTAGGAGGGATCAGAATGGTTGAATTGTAAGTGGGAGTGGGGAATAGATGGTAGTAGGTGTATGTATTCTTGTACATTATCGGAAACTTTAAAGCGAATATAATTCTATTATCTGCATAAAAGGAGCCACAAGTAATAATATCATAGTAATCTCGTAACTCAGTATTTTCATTAATAAGCATTTCTTGTTTATGATAAAGCTTAGACAAAACATTTATCATGAATATAATATTTTCGGAACCTATTACACTATGGTGGGTAATTCCTAATTTAGAGAAAGCAATTGCATTTTCGAGCATGGTAACAAAGTCAAAAATATTCCGTAAATTACTTTTTATCATGTTACATAAACAGTTAATTTTGATGTAATCAGACAAGTGATAATTGGTCATATTAACATCAGTTATTATTTCGTTCAAAGTTGTATGGATTTTATATTCGTTGGAAATTATAGTGGACAGAGTGACATTGAATGATTCTAACATTTGTTTGTTAATGCTTATTCCAGAATTCAATTTATTTCCAATGATATTTTGATTTTTCTGTAAAGTTTGTATGGCTTGATTATAATGGTGTGCGTCGTCGTGATCCAAATTACCAGTGATACTTTTTATGATAGAGCCCAACCCATTAATTAGACCGCGTTTTTGTTTAGAGTGAACAGCGTACAAAGCATTGAATTTACCATAAATTGTGTTAAGGTCGTTTAGGAAAATTTGAGTGGTCATTACTGAGGTATCTCTAAAATAAAGGGGGTCCGCAGATTTAAGATAATCTAAGTAGATACCGATATAACTCTCTACATTATTAATACTATCCTTAATGCTACCTAATTCGTAATAATGTAAAAATACGTGTTCAGTCATCTGAATTTTAGCAGTGCCTAGTTTAAATGGCAGGACACCGGGGTTGCTATCCAGCTCCGTGAGGGTCACTTGACGCCCTTGGGTCACTCCTATCAGGAGGGTCCTGGAACAATGGTCTTTGTTGAGTTAATGGCACTCTTAACGTCCTTTTATGATGACTGATATCCTTATTGTCTATAATTTTTAATTCTAAGTTTTTCTTAATTCTACGACCTAAATAGCGGGGCTTCGTCTTTTGACGAGCAGCCGCGGGATTTTTCACATATACGGCTCGGTTCTCCTCGTATTTGGGAGGTTCAGATCTATCCCTGTTAGCATTTGAAATTGACTTCTCTAAAAGGGATTTGTTAAGGTTTGCGTATAATTCTTTTGTTACGTCTTTATGCCTATTTATATAATTTTGTACATAAACATCTTCAATATTTATGTCAAATAGATCGCGATCGTTAAAGTGCCCGTTAATAATTTCAATAGGTTTTTTCTTGGTTGTCGAATGGATACTGTTGTTGTAACCAATAATTGCATAAACCATGAGCTCATTAATTGTGAGCTCTGACTGTTTTTTGCTTATGATTCGAATATGTTCTAGAATGGTAGAATGGAACCTTTCTATGGCCCCGTTCGATTCAGGGTTGTTTACACTGATAAAATGAAGTTTAATTTTGTGTAGTTTAGCCAGTTCTTTTATTAACTGATTTTTGAACTCTGTACCTTGGTCAGCGGTGATACACAAAGGTAAGCCATGATGGGACATATATATTGAAAGAGCGTTTAATACACTCAGTCCGGTACAGGATTGTAAGGGATAAGCTTGTGCATATTTAGAAAATATGTCGATGATAGTAAGAAACTTTTGCCTGTTAACTGTGAATGTATCTATATGAAGTATTTCAAATGGTTTTGTGGCTACGGGTACAACTTGATATAATTGTTTATTTGGGTGTCTCTCATATTTGCTGGTTTGGCATATATCACAGTTGTTTATAAATTCAGTTACACTGTTATTTATATTTGGCCAATAGTATTGTAATTTTATTCTTTGTTCGGTTTCCTGAATTCCTCGATGGTTAGTTGGACCGTCATGAATGTGTTGTATGATTTCGATTTGTTTTTCACGATCAGTTACGTCCTGGACGTGGGTTTTGCAGAAAGTTAAGTTATATGCTGAATTTTTGAAGGTGCCTTGTAGTATTGAGGTAACAATTGGAATGAATTCGTTGGGCAAGAAGATGCCATATTTGATTTGAGGTTTTATAAATTCTTGAAATAGTTTAATTATATCGGATTGGATGTTGTTTGTATTTATTTGAGCTAATATTCTATTTTTAGTTGGGAAAATTTTGATTAATTTCGGTTTCGTTGGAGAGTGATAGACAAAATTCAAGAAAAGCTGATTATTAAAAATATTTATTTGTTTGTCTGTAATGGGTATTTCTAGTACGGGATTTTCTAGTTGAGAATGCACAGTACTTTGCGGCTGAGCAGGTGCACGGTTAGTTGTTTCTCGATTTTTTAATTCTGCTAAAGGTAAGTCATCTTCATCCGATGAATCGCTTTCGGGGAGAGCCATATGACGTGCCACGGTTGCTAAAGGTAAATTGTCTTCTTCGTCGCTTTCGGTTCCTGAATGATTTACAACCATGGACATCGGCACATCATCTGGGTCCTCATCAGGATTATTCGTGTTTGAATTAATCTCATTGTTTTGCAACTCTATTCGTGACAGCGCGTCGGCGTTCGAATTTAGTTTTCCTTTTACATACGTGATAGTGTAATCGTATTCTTCTAGACGTAAGCGCCATCTTGTCAATCGGCTATTTGGTTCCTTTACGTTCATAAGGTATTGCAGGGGTTTGTGGTCAGTAATTATATTGAATGTCCTACCGTACAGGTAGGGGCGGAAGTATTTTGTAGCCCAAACTATTGATAATAACTCTTTCTCTATTGTGCTATATTTCGTTTCACTTTCGTTAAGCGTTCGAGAAGCATAGGCAATTGGAAGATCGGATCCTATTGGCCCTTGCGAAAGTACAGCACCTATAGCATGATTTGAGGCGTCAGTGCGCAAGTTAAAAGGTTTTTCAAAATCAGGGTATTGTAAAATTGGGTCATTTGTTAGCAAATTTTGACAGTGTTTAAAACAATTTATATACTCTGGGCTTAATTCTATTTTTGCACCTTTTTTTAGGCATGATGTCAATGGTTTGGTCAATTTCGCGAATTGTGGGATAAATTTTCGATAATAGCCTAGTAATCCTAGAAATGATTTTATTTCTTTGGTTGTTTTTGGAATGGGGAATTGCTGAACTGCTTTGATTTTATTAGGGTCAGGTTTAATACCTTCTGTAGTTACTACGTGTCCTAAGAAAGGGGTTTCGCGTTTCATAAACTCGGATTTATTTAGCTGTATCTTGAAATTCGATTCCCGGAGTCTTTGGAAGACATCTTCTAAATTTTGAATGTGTTCTTGGAGGGAAGTGCTGTAAACGATTATATCATCCATGTATACCATTATGTTCTTCAAACCGCGTAGCACGTTGTCCATAACCCGTTGAAACGTTGACGGCGCATTTTTCAAACCAAATGGCATACGGAGATAGGCATAATGCCCTCGGTATCCTTCATTTGCCGTGTCTACAGTAAATGCCGTTTTCTCTACGTCATCGGGATGCATTTCTATTTGGTGGAATCCGGACGCAAGGTCCAATGTTGTGAAGTATTGGCATCTTCCTAATTTGTCTAAAATATCATTGATATTAGGAATTGGATACTTGTCACCGATTGTTTTTTCGTTTAGTTTTCTATAGTCGACTACTAATCTCCACTTAGTTTGACCTGTCGCGTCTTGTTTCTTTGGGACAATCCAGATGGGAGACGACCATGGGCTATTAGAGGGTCGAATAATGTTTTGTTCAAGCATTGATTGAATTTGCCTGTCCACTTCCGCTTTGTGTATTTGGGGATATCTATAAGAACGCGTATAGATCGGAATTTCATCCGTTGTATTTATTCGGTGTTTGATCTGATTTGTAAACGTAAGCGGTGTGTTTTCTGTATAAAAAACATCACTATAGGCTTCGCATAAGTTTAAAAGATTACATTTTTCTTCTATGTTAAGATGATCCGTTCTAAGAAATGAGAGCGCATTATCGTTTTTCTTGCAAGTCGTTTCTAAGTTATAAGTTTCATAATTATTATTTAACTCCTGCACCTTAAGAGGCGATGATAAAAACACGATGATGTCATTATTTGTGGGATTTGTTATTTGCAGGTGGGCATAGCCTGACTCTGCTCGGGTTACAGTCCCGAGAATGTAACAATTGTTTACATCGGTGCGTGGGATGTAGATATCACCGTGGCGGATGTCAACTGGAACCTTTATATCCTTTGTTGAGTTTGATCTTATAAGGGATTCAAATAAAGATTTTGATCCGGTTGTCAAAACTTTTATTGGTATTTCAGCATTTCGTGTAATAAGTAATTTATTTTCCAGGTCAACTTTAGCTCCTAAATTCTCTAACATTTCGAAACCAATTAATCCGTCGAATACATTATGAAACTTGTAGATGTAATATTTCGACAATGTTTTCTCCTTCAGTTCGGGGAATGAAGGTATTTCCACAGCATAATTATTAACAGTGTATTCAGAATTTACAGTAAATGGTTCAAACAGTAGCGGGTGGTTCTTAAAATGAGTTTCGAAAACGTCCGGTGATAAAAAGGATTGATTAGCTCCGGTATCAATAAGTAGCTTCAGGGGAGGTTCTTTAATTTCGACATAGGGTAGCCGTTTTTTTAAGTGAGCATTAATCTCTAAGATCATGGGTTGTCGTTCGTATCCGAATCCTGGGGAAAATCCTGATTAATTTCATTTCCGGTAAAAGTAGGCTCATAGTTCTCATAGAACTGCTGGTGGGCTAAGTAGTCTGTGTATATATTGTTGCACTCGTACTGCACGTTCTCAGTACTGTGGCCACCGGCGATGGCCGCGTTATCGTAGTCAGCGTCAGCAATAATTGCGTCGGGCGCCGGACACTGTTGTTGATACATAGTCTGGTAGGTATAATTATTTAAAGGGTTATTTACAGCTGGCCTGTATGGCCTGAGAGGTACCTGGGCTGATCTATATGAAATTCCGCTCATAGGTTTCGGTGGTTCTACTTTATTGCTAGATTGATATCCAGAAAATTCTTTTGATGGATTGTAAGGGTATTGGGGTCTGAATTGGGGTCTGTTCCACTGGTTATTTTTATACGGATTGGGGTAAAAAGGTCTGTTGTAGTTATTTTGATAGGGGGACATGTTTTGTCGTTGTGGAAACAGTGGTTTATTTAAATTTGCGAAGGGCACTGGTCGTGGGGGCAAGTTGTGCGGAGCAAACTTGTTGAGGTCTAACGGTTTTTGGAAATTAGTTTGGGGTACCTGTCTTTTTTGAAGATAATGTATGTTTTGTTCCTCTTTAATAAATTGTAAGGCTGTCGGCATGTCCGTAGGACGCATGGTTCTGATTGTTACACCTAGAGGGTCCTTAAGGCCAGTCAGGAAAGCTTTCAAAGTTTGAGTTGCAAAGAACTCTCGCTTGCAAGCTTTCTTGTTTGCGTCAATTTCGTGTAAATTCACGTAATTTATTATAGTACTGAGTAAATGCATGCAACGGTTATAAAATTCCTGGGGTGTCTCATTCTCTTGACGTAAATTAATTAAGTCCCTATTAAGGCAATTTTCGTCCCGTTGGTCAGCGAAATTTTTTAATAAAACCTGTTTTATCTCAATCCATGATGTGACACCATTTATAGTAACGACCTCTTCAGCTTTCCCTTTCAATTTATTAAGGATACTATGCAGCAATATTTGATTATTGAAATTATTGGGTTGTGCTACGTCATAATATTGGGCCAAAACGGTTTCGCACGTAGTTGTGAATCTGTGCAACTGATTTGGACTCCCATTGTATTCTGGTATAACATTAAGAGCTATCTTTAATTGGTTAATATTATTATTATCTTCTGCCATTATAAACAATCACAAAAAAAAATCGTACACAAAAAATATTACAAATTCACAAAAACTAGACAAAACTTGTACAATCAACGATTTGATACACAGAAATGCAGATTTTATGAATTTCTGTAATGTACAAAAATACACTGGAAAATGGAAAGGACTCACAGTATGGCGACGGCAAACAGCATTTTCGGCTCCGGAGGTCCGGTGACTAGGCTTTTGAAGTGGAAAAGCTCTAGTTATCCTTTATAAGACTGCGCCACTTATAGTTCTTTGTGTTTTAATGTGAATTTTCAATAAAACTTGATTGAAGGTTACACGTTTTTTAATTACTAAGAGTTACATAAATTGTCCCGACAATGGAGCGAGAGCGACCGAAGTTGGGTTCGAACTGCTTTGTCTTTTACTTAATGCTAGCACTTCACATTCGCCCACACACGCACATAACACGCGCACATAACACGCCTAACGTATTTTCACATTTTTGTCGTTTCAGGGCTATCATAGATACTAGGTTTATTAGAGACATTTGAATCTACAGGGAAATAGAATCGAATGACGTCTTCCAAATAAATCATGCATATTCCTAATTGGTAGGGAACTAGTCGGCTAATCCGTCAGGTTGGCAGAGCATAGATTAAAAGTAAAATGGCGGTGTATTGTCTAACGTCATATACGGCAGCGAAAACAGCGCCTAAGACAGACGCACACATTGAAGTGTGTACAGATGTGCCGTGCACACATAGGCGCTCAATCGAGTTTTGTAGTATGACGTGTCCGGCCTGTGATTGGGGACTTGGAGACATTTTTTTTTCATAAATTCTCATATTTGATTAAAACATATTAAAATTTCAGTTGTACAAAAGTACAAGTTATTACTAGTTTACAAGTTAAGATATGTAATTTATTATTATTATTTCTAAACTAGTAATAAATTGTACTTTAGTACTAATGAATTTTTAATACCTTCGGGTAAGAAATAATTAAAAAAATCTTATTTTACTATTCACGGAAATTCTTACAAGAATTTTTTTTGTCGCAATTAAGTCCCCAATTCTTGTCTCTGTTCTACTAGGTTTAGGTATTTATACTCTTACTCTGCCTATTCCGATCACTGCTAGTCATATTTAGTTATAGACTATTTAAAGAGTGGATTTTTTTTTAATACCACGACGGTGGCAAACAAGCATACGGCCCGCCTGGTGGTAAGCAGTTACCGTAGCCTATGGACGCCTGCAACCCCAGAGGATTTACATGCGCGTTGCCTACCCTTTAGGAACCTATACACTCCTTTTTTGAAGAACCTCATACTGTAGCCCACTGGGAAAACCTCGGCAGGGAGTTCATTCCACAGCCGCAGCGTTCGTGGGAGGAAATTCCTCTTAAATCGTAGTGTGCGCGACCCATTGGGCTCCAGGGTGTGGGGATGAACACCCTGCCGGCGGCGAGCGGTGCAGTGATAAAAAGCTGCCGTGGGCATCATATCAAACAGTTCTTCAGAGCACAACCCATTGTACAAGCGATAGAACACGCATAAGGAGGCAAAGTCCCTCCTAAGACTCAAAGGTTCAATATCGCTCGTGAGTTTGGGATCGTCGACGATCCGCACAGCGCGCCTTTGCACCGAGTCAAAGGGACCAAGCTGGTATCCAGGTGCTCCCGCTCAAAGGTGACAACAGTACTCCATGTGGGGTCTGACTTGCGACTTGTATAGGAGCAGTCTCTGCCCCGGAGTGAAGTATCGCCTCGCTCTATTGAGCACACCGAGCTTTTTGGATGCCAGCTTGGCCTTCGCTTCAAGGTGACTACGGAATTGGACGTCACTGGAAATGTCCACACCGAGGATCCCAATACTCCCTGACATTGTAAGGGTTGTGCCTTGGAACTGAGGGGCCACAGTAAATGGGGTTTTCTTAGCGGTGAACGCGCAAACTTGTGTCTTTGTGGGGTTGAATCTGACTAAGTTGTCCTGACCCCACACCGAGACTCCAGAAAGAGTATTCTCGATATCGGACACAAGTTTTTCACGACTCTCTACCACAACGGATCGAGGGATATTGGCACGGCCCGTGTAACAAGCATCCCCAGTACTGTCGTCCGCATAACAATGAATGTCGCCGATAGACAACATATCATTGATATGCAGCAAAAACAGCGTTGGGGATAGCACGGAGCCTTGCGGGACACCAGTGTTAATGCCCATGCTTTCGGAGCAACTTCCGTCGACTACGGCTCGTATGCTCCTGCCGGACAAAAAGCTGGCAACCCATCTGCACAATCCCTCGGGCAGGCCGTAAGCTGGTATCGTCACACAAGTTTTCAATTTCAAAGGACGATTGGACAACATTGTACATCTACGAACGTTCATGAACGCCGCGGGGTGAGGTCATTCCGATCGGGGCGGGGCGGAGCGTGGCCATTCTGTATGAATAGTACATTGTTGTAGAGGCTTGAAAGTAAGCTATAGGTGGATCGAGTTAGTTCGAGGGCCGACCCGCCAGGGGAGGCCCTCGAAGATACGAGTCCACCTATAGCGCTTTCGGCCGAGATATTACATAGTGCTTTTCACGACTACTGTGAGGAAATAAAAAAACATTTGTCATAAATTATGACAATAATGACATTTCATCGCTACAATAACATTGCTGTAGTGGTGGTTCAGGTGCAGGTTCAGGTGCTACAGCAAATGCTTACTGTACCTGCACCTGAACCACCACTACAGCAATGTTATTGTAGCGATGAAATGCCATTAGTTGGAAAGTTAATTGTCCAGTTATGTCATTGCATTCATTAAAAATATTAAAAGGTCTTTTTTTGGCACAACTTTATGTTTCAAAAATAAAATAAGGTTGTTTATCGGCCCAACTACCAGTTTGAAAAAAAAAGAAACGTCAAAACCATTTATTCACCCTTAAGGCGTTTTTACTTTTTTGCCGTTTGTGGTTTTCTATCAAAAACGCCTCTAAGTAATGAGTCGGTTTGAAGCAAACAAAAGAAAAACGCTTCTTGAAAGTGAAAAAAAAGTAAAAAGGCGGGAATGGAATACTGAATTGGATATTCTATAAAAGCATTTATATTATTATGTCATTAGTTGGAAAGTTAATTGTCCAGTTATGTCATTGCATTCATAAAAACATTAAAAGGTCTTTTTTTTGCACAACTTTATGTTTCAAAAATAAAATAAGGTTGTTTATCGGCCCAACTACCAGTTAAAAAAAAAAAGAAACGTCAAAACCATTTATTCACCCTTAAGGCGTTTTTACTTTTTTTGCCGTTTGTGGTTTTCTATCAAAAACGCCTCTAAGTAATGAGTCGGTTTGAAGCAAACAAAAGAAAAACGCTTCTTGAAAGTGAAAAAAAAGTAAAAAGGCGGGAATGGAATACTGAATTGGATATTCTATAAAAGCATTTATATTATTATGACAAATGTTTTTTTATTTCCTCACAGTAGTCGTGAAAAGCACTATGTAATATCTCGGCCGAAAGCGCTATAGGTGGACTCGTATCTTCGAGGGCCTCCCCTGGCGGGTCGGCCCTCGAACTAACTCGATCCACCTATAGCTTACTTTCAAGCCTCTACAACAATGTACTATATTTATTCTGTGTCTTTGTTCTACTAAGTTTAGGTATTTATACTCTGTCAAATCCGATCACTGATGACAATAATAATTAATTGTACAGGTACAATTAAACTGTATACACAAATAAACTGTTAATTGATAAACCATTGTACCTAGTCGGTTACTAAGTTCTGTTACTAGAGTTTTCACTAAATAAATAGGAATAGGTAGCAACATTTTAATTATTGACGCACATAATTTAAAAGCTTATTTAATAGTCAATAGATTACAACATAATGAATTGAAAATTATTGTCGCAGTTTTTCAGAATTTTATATAACACTCGGAAAAAGACGTGAAAAATCTACGTCAAAATTACGCTCCTTGTTCATGTTGATTTTAAATCCCATTTATTTTTAATCACGTTTAAGACGCATCAGTCTTGCACAATTCGGTAGCTATATTCTTTAGCTTCAATTTGGTATATGTATAGTTCACGTGGGGCTATCCGATAAAATACTAGACTATACGTTGCAAGTCTGCTTGTTCCATAGCAGTCTAAATCTGTCTTTTGTGAAAAACTTAAAAATAGGCAATATTTCAAATGGGAATATCTGTGGGATAAAATCGCAAGAAAATTAAATGGTGGTCACGCAATTACCTCTAATAAACAGGTTTCTTACAAACAAGCAATGAAACCTTCTAAACAAAGGTGCAATATTTATTTGATGCACTTTTGTAAAGTGTAATTTTCTTAAATTTACCGCGTGTTTGCGTCTTCAGGCAATCTTGTGCTTTACAAGGATTTTCAATAAATTTCCCATCTGATTTGTATATTATTATACCATATTATGTTCATTAGAAATTAAGCTATTAAATAATTACTTTAATTTTTGATTTAAATCTTTATTTTATATTTTATCAGTCGGAAATCTGTTAACAGAACTTAGTAACCAACTAGGTAAAGCGAAGCCTTTCTACATACCAACTGATACAAGTTACCTCTCTTGCTCAGTTGTTCCAGCCGGTTCGCCTGTCCATCAGCCCGGATTCAGAGAGCCCCAGCGAGTTCTCAAGTTACCTGGCCAACGTAAAGCTGTATGATAGGACTTTAAAGCACTTAGCCGAGCTGCTTAATGGTCTGGTTCATGGGTGAGTTGATTTTTTATTTATTTACAGATTCTCTGGTTGCCACTGATAATAAGTTCTTGACAAGGATGATTAAGACATGGATTGACAATGCCTATACAAAATCGCGTTGCTCGAACCTTCAGGCTATACGTCTGTTTTCGGTACTAAGTGCCACAGCGCCATGTGTTGAGTCTGGAGTCGAGTTATTCTGTCAGCGTTAATCGCCGAACAAAATATTAGAAACTAGAATTTATTTATTTAATATTAATTGCACAAAATAAGATGGTACAAATGGCGGACCTAATGCCATAAGGCATTCTCTACCAGTCAACCAATGGGCTTAACAGAAAGGTTAAGTAGGAATTTAGTGTTTGTGGTGACCGATAGATGACGCTAGTGCTTTAGCCTGAAATAAGGGAAGCCGATTTCGTATAGGCATTGTCAATCCATGTCTTAATCATCCTTGGTTCTTGATAATAATATCTCACTGCCTATTAGACATGGGTCGAGCGAGTGATTTTTTTGATTTAACTCACTGAAGATTTAACTCGCTCAGTAACTATCTATCTCAGCGTTTACAGTGTTGCTTGCTCGCCCTTTCCCACTCATGATTCGAATGAGCCGGCCGAGTCAAACGAGTGAGACGATGCGAATATGCGAACATATCCACTGAGCGGAATGAGTGAAATGAGTGACTTTTCAATAAATATTATAAATGGGTATCGCCAGAAGACTTGAAGTCACGCACACGACATCATGTCATGTAATAGCGGGATTTTGAAATCGTACCGATAGCAAGTTCAACAGTGAACTGCAAGATTGACATAAAGGACAAAGTTCCTTTTAGTTATGCTTAAAAATATTTTTAGGATGATATATCTCATTTATTGAAAGCACATCACTCGTATTATATAATTTAGACACGGATATAGTCGAAAAATCTTAGTACGCCTGGAAAAGGGTTAATAAACACATTCAACAACACCAAGTTAATGTAAAAAAATAGAAATTTAAAATAATTTTCTATTTAGAAATATAACAAATATAATTAACATTTTAAATAATTTTCGTCGAAATATATTTTTTGTAATTTAATATGCTGCCCTCTCGGCATATCTCTTTGTCCCTCTGGCGGTAGAGAGACCTCAGGGTGCTGGTGCGCGGAGGGAAGGGTTTTCCTTCGGGAATTAGGTCGCCGCCTGCAGCAGAGGGGTCTTGACCCCCGCTCTGGGTCGTTCCTGCTGCAAAGGTTGTCCATCGCGATCCAACGCGGAAAGCGAGCGTGATGGGCACCCTTGCACCGGGAGCAGCTCGGAGTGGGTTTCTTGTTGATTAGTATTATTTTATAAGTGTAGAATTATTTTATTTTTAAGTTATTTAGATTTGTACCTATTTAATATTAAATTTTTGTCTTTCTTTGTTATTTAAGATTAATAAATACCTAGGGTAAATCGCCAGTTACTGGCCACTGTCCAATAACTGGCCACCTCATACTAAAAACGAACTCTGCGTACCTACAAACAAAATTCATTTTAGTATAACGTGGCCAGCTATTGAAACCCTTCAGTTTCTACTTCAGCTTTGTTTGTAGGTAAACAGAATTCATTTTTAGTACGAGTATCAGGTGGCCAGTTATTGGACAGTGGCCAGTAACTGGCGATTTACCCTATATCTTTTATTATTAAATAAATTATAAATTAAAAAAAAAAAATTAAACATTGAAATTAATTATAATCACAGTAATGCAATAAAAAAAATGCAACAAAGAAAGACGGCCGCGTTTAAGCGGGGGTTTATCACACAGTGTACCTTTTGTATAGGTATCTCCAGGAAAGTTGAAGTTAACACTTTCCGTACCACCTAGTGCTACGCGCTACGCTCGTAGCCCGTAGCCACGTATTTGTCGTATGTAGCGCGTAGTAGCTACGAAGAGAGAACCCGACACTCGGGCTCCTGGTCGTGAAAGTGTTAATGATTACGTACATAGCTACATTACGTACTGATTGCAATAAAAGTAAAGAGTGAAGTGAATGTAAATGTAATTAAACGCACGACATATTGTCGAAAATAAGACAGAACAAACAATATACTAATATATAACCAAAACGTAACTATATTGAATCTTAGCGTAGCATTTACAAAGATTGCATATACACGGGAAAATTCGACCGGTGCCGCTGTGACCCGGGTAGCCTAGTGATTAGAGTGTCTGCCGCGAATGCAAAAGACGCTGGTTCGGGCCAAGCCCAGGGCACCGGAGGCCTAGGTCACTTTTTCCCTTCTATATGACATCTATATAATTGGGATATTTGAAAAAGATCTTCTGGATTGGTGCGGCCTGGAAAGAGATTAAACAATCTAAATGAAAATACGTATCGGTACGTTCTGTTACGAATGTTCTCAATTGTTTTGTAAAGATTCCATTTAATATATCTACTATAATTTTTCAGTGCATCCGACAATTTGGTACAGACTTTGGGCGTCGTGGCGAGTCTTCACGATTTTAAACTCGAGCGAGCGAGTGTCGAACAAGTCCGCGGCGGACTACAGGAAGTCAAGCAACAACTGGAGAAGCAATACAGCAACGCGCTTAATAACATGTTAGTACAGTTGCCATCAGACGTATCAGAAGTTGAATAAAAAAACCGGCCAAGTGCGAGTCGGACTCGCGCACGAAGGGTTCCGTACCATTATGTATAAAAACGGCAAAAAATCATGTCTGTTGTATGGGACACCGCTTTAATATTTATTTTATTCTATTTTTTAGTATGTGTTATAGCGGCAACTGAAATACATCATCTGTGAAAATTTCAACTATCCAACTATCACGGTTAATATATGGGAGCCCCCTTAAATATTTATTTTATTCTGGTTTTTATGGTGTTTGTTGTTATAGCGGCAACAGAAATACATCATCTGTGAAAATGTCAACTGTCCAACTATCAAGGTTCGTGAGATACAGCCTGGTGACAGACGGACAGCGGATTCTTAGTAATACGGTCCCGTTGTTACCCTTTGGGTACGGAACCCTAGAAAATAGCAATAAAATCCTAACCAATTTAGAACCTCTTCTTTCGAAATCTTGAAGCCGGGTGACAATATTTGTACGATTATTGATACATCAATTTTTAAATTTGCAGAGGCCAAGTACGCAGCACTCTAACGATATTTGAAGGCATATTCAAGGACTATAACGAGTTGTTGAAGAAATCGCTGACTATGCAAAACGTGAGTTGATTTCTGATCCATAATTAATTTTATGTATTCGTATTTAACTCTAATTGAAACAAAAAAGGAATGACTACGCCCACATGCCCATTTATTTATTTATTTTATTTATTTAATTACAAACAAGCTTACAGTTTACACGCTTATAAGTATAATTATTTAAACATAAAACTTATATTAAAATAATGGCATATAAAATTAAAATGTCTACAAAAAAAAAAGAAAAAAAATGATGATTGATTGAGGTCTCCGCATATAGCGGAGCGATATTCAGCTGTCATAGACAATAATCAAGCGGAAGTCGGAAATTTGTCTATGGTAGCTGGATTTTTGTATGGAATTACAGACAATTTTATACGGAAAAACGATAGCTCAAAAGTGTTTGCAATTACTAACGACGCTGATATCTAATTATTTAAGGAATTACATTAGTTGTGCTCAAAATGCCTTAATTATGCTTATAATATGTTTTTATTTAATCAGCTGCGTGACTTACTGGTTTCTTATAAGTATTATACTGGACTGTTGTCTAAATAACCCAATAAAAATAAAAGTTAAACGTAAACTTTTAATTCAGTACTTATAGCAGCTAAATTATTTTTGTAAGTATAGTCTTGATGTTACTATTCTTTGTAACTACCTAGTCTACCTACTTTTGTTGTTTATTTCTACCTACCATATTTTGTTAACATTATGTAAATCAATGAACCTCCAGGTCTATTTGTACCCTCTCTTTTTGTTCTTGTACATAGTGTACGACTTATGTTGTTTATTATTAAGACTGTTTGTGTTCTAAATAAATAAAAATAAATGTAAGCCGGATATCCAACTGATTTTGTCTATGGTAGCTGAATTCCGCTAAGTGTATTGAGCGCCGTAGATGGTTGCGTTTCTTGCGCTTGGCTCAATCTAACGCTTTCTCTGACATGAACACTTTCCACCCCGTCAGAGTTCTGTTTCCATAGGCGCGGCTAGGGTGCGACATGGGACACATCAGTTGCCAGTGAGGGTATTCGCGATCAAGTTTTTCACTAGATCGCAGCACCGTGGCGAGAGGTCTAGCTGTCATAATCCACCAATCATGTTTAATAATATTTTTTACGTCACACCTGGCCATAATGTGAGTTTTACCGTACGCTTCGCGTACGCTAAAACTCGCATTATGGCTAGGTGGAGACGTAAAATTGTGTACTCACCACGGGCAGTAAAAAAGAAAGCCCTCTATCGCATACTTACAACCCTCGCCTGCGGCTCGGGTCACAAATACCTGCGATTTCGGGCTTTCTTTCTTTTACAGTCCTTGGTAAGTAATGTACTATTAAATTGGTGGATGTATGCCGTATGCCGGATGCTCTGTGGGCCAAAACTGCCACCCGTTGGGTCCCACAGATTGTAAGGCGTCACGGTAGACCTCGTCGGAGATGGCGGGACGAGCTTGACGCCTTTGACAGAGACTGGTGGGAGACTGCAGGGGATAGGGATACGTGGAGAAATAAGAGGGAGGCCTTTGCCCAGCAGTGGGACAATATTGGCTCATAATGATGAATGATGATGATGGTGGATTTAGACAGCTGCTGTCAAAAAGATCTCTCGTCACGATGCTGCCGTCTAGTGAAAAACTTGATCGCGGAAACTCTCATTCTGCCACGTTGTTCAGTCGACTACAAAGAGATGTATCCACTTTTTCACCTTATTGCGGTGTAATAAGGTCCAAAAGTGGATACATCTCTTTGTAGTCGACTGTTCAATGAGGATGAAACCCACAGATTATAAATGGTACTTATTAGCCGCCATTGGAACGATTTCTGACGTTTTTCTGAAGTCTAGGTACTCTGTTCTATAAAATGTATGGATTTGAAATTTCCAAATGAGATGTTTGTTTCATTGAGATTGTGACTCCATCTGCGCATACTTTTGCGCTTTTATTCCCATATGACACGCATTATTTCACCAACAGAAACCTTCAAGCGGTGCCAACGTGGAGGCTCTAACGACCGCTCTGTTAGCACGCGGACAGGAAGTGTCGGCTCTAACTCTAGAGCTGAGTAACTTACGTCAGCAGAGAGAGGAGGTCGACGTTCTGAAGGCTCAACTAGATCTATACAAGTAAGTTATAGTTCTGTTGTGACTATTCATTCTCCCAACAGAAAGTCAAGTGGTGCCAACGTGGAGGCTCTGACCACCGCTCTGTTAGCACGCGGACAGGAAGTGTCGGCTCTAACTCTAGAGCTGAGTAACTTACGTCAGCAGAGAGAGGAGGTCGACGTTCTGAAGGCTCAACTAGATCTATACAAGTAAGTTATAGTTCTGTTGTGACTATTCATTCTCCCAACAGAAAGTCAAGTGGTGCCAACGTGGAGGCTCTGACCACCGCTCTGTTAGCACGCGGACAGGAAGTGTCGGCTCTAACTCTAGAGCTGAGTAACTTACGTCAGCAGAGAGAGGAGGCGACGTACTGAAGGCTCAACTAGATCTATACAAGTAAGTTATAGTTCTGTTGTGACTATTCATTCTCCCAACAGAAAGTCAAGTGGTGCCAACGTGGAGGCTCTGACCACCGCTCTGTTAGCACGCGGACAGGAAGTGTCGGCTCTAACTCTAGAGCTGAGTAACTTACGTCAGCAGAGAGAGGAGGTCGACGTTCTGAAGGCTCAACTAGATCTATACAAGTAAGTTATAGTTCTGTTGTGACTATTCATTCTCCCAACAGAAAGTCAAAGGAGGTCGACGTTCTGAAGGCTCAACTAGATCTATACAAGTAAGTTATAGTTCTGTTGTGACTATTCATTCTCCCAACAGAAAGTCAAGTGGTGCCAACGTGGAGGCTCTGACCACCGCTCTGTTAGCACGCGGACAGGAAGTGTCGGCTCTAACTCTAGAGCTGAGTAACTTACGTCAGCAGAGAGAGGAGGTCGACGTACTGAAGGCTCAACTAGATCTATACAAGTAAGTTATAGTTCTGTTGTGACTATTCATTCTCCCAACAGAAAGTCAAGTGGTGCCAACGTGGAGGCTCTGACCACCGCTCTGTTAGCACGCGGACAGGAAGTGTCGGCTCTAACTCTAGAGCTGAGTAACTTACGTCAGCAGAGAGAGGAGGCGACGTACTGAAGGCTCAACTAGATCTATACAAGTAAGTTATAGTTCTGTTGTGACTATTCATTCTCCCAACAGAAAGTCAAGTGGTGCCAACGTGGAGGCTCTGACCACCGCTCTGTTAGCACGCGGACAGGAAGTGTCGGCTCTAACTCTAGAGCTGAGTAACTTACGTCAGCAGAGAGAGGAGTTCGACGTACTGAAGGCTCAACTAGATCTATACAAGTAAGTTATAGTTCTGTTGTGACTATTCATTCTCCCAACAGAAAGTCAAGTGGTGCCAACGTGGAGGCTCTAACGACCGCTCTGTTAGCACGCGGACAGGAAGTGTCGGCTCTAACTCTAGAGCTGAGTAACTTACGTCAGCAGAGAGAGGAGGTCGACGTACTGAAGGCTCAACTAGATCTATACAAGTAAGTTATAGTTCTGTTGTGACTATTCATTCTCCCAACAGAAAGTCAAGTGGTGCCAACGTGGAGGCTCTGACCACCGCTCTGTTAGCACGCGGACAGGAAGTGTCGGCTCTAACTCTAGAGCTGAGTAACTTACGTCAGCAGAGAGAGGAGGTCGACGTTCTGAAGGCTCAACTAGATCTATACAAGTAAGTTATAGTTCTGTTGTGACTATTCATTCTCCCAACAGAAAGTCAAGTGGTGCCAACGTGGAGGCTCTGACCACCGCTCTGTTAGCACGCGGACAGGAAGTGTCGGCTCTAACTCTAGAGCTGAGTAACTTACGTCAGCAGAGAGAGGAGGTCGACGTACTGAAGGCTCAACTAGATCTATACAAGTAAGTTATTGTTCTATTGTGATACTATTTATTCTCCCAACAGAAAGTCAAGCGGTGCCTACGTGGAGGCTCTGACGGCCGCTCTGTTAGCACGCGGACAGGAAGTGTTAAGACTTTAACCTTTTGAACGCTTTCATATTTGAATGAAGTGATCACTTACATTACATGCCAAGACTGTTGCGTTATCAAAAAAGACGAATCTCGTAGTGCTGTGCAATACAATTAATAATAGATTTTATTTATGATCGAAGTACACCTTCACTCCGACCCCTTTATGGGTTGTTGGCGTGGGGGGCACGAGGACACAAGACCTCTTTAGGGATTCTTGGCGGTCAAAGGGTTAAATTAAAAAGCCCTTAAAATAATAATCGTTACGGTATATCCGACATCGTTGTAAATATACCAAGAACGGTTTGTTTATTTGTTAAACTGAGGTTTGTTTTTGTATTGTCACTTGCAATATAACATTTATCACGTGACTGAGTGAATCTGAGTTGACTCTTCTAAAATAGTCAGTCGTTTTTCAACCGCCTTCAAGATTTCGAAGGAGGAGGATTTCAATTCGTCGGGATCTTTGTATTTTTTTTGCGTATGGTCACCGATGACTCGAAGACGGCTGGATCAATTTAGGAAATTCTTTCGTCGTCATCAGGTCAGGATCTGATGATGGGATCCTGGAGAAATCGAGGGAACTCTTCAAATATTATAGGCACACTTATAGTGATTTGAGTATTTTTTACGGCAGCTTGGGCATTTGCTCCTAGTAAGGTGTAGCTTAACTGAAGTCCGTTCTTTTTTGTTTATTTTTTTGAATGTACAGGAGCGACTTCGAGGCCGAGCGCACGGCGCGCGAGATGATGGCCGTGGAGAAGGAGCACATCCTCACCGACCTGCGCACCGCGCAGCGCCGCAACCAGGAGCTCACGCAGAGGATCGACCAGGTCTGTACTACTTTATACATGTAACCACATGCCCGATTTACACTAATAGTACATTACTTACCAAGGACTGTAAAAGAAAGAAAGCCCGAAATCGCAGGTATTTGTGACCCGAGCCGCAGGCGAGGGTTGTAAATATGCGATAGAGGGCTTTCTTTTTTACTGCCCGTGGCCAGTACACAATTTTACGTCTCCACCTTAGTTAATGCGAGTTTTACCGTACGCGTAGCGTGCGGCAAAACACGCATTATGGCCAGGTGTGACGTAAAAATGGTTAAAAAACCTACAAATTGAAACCCATTTAAACCCATGTCCTATTGTCTTTTTTGGAACCCTTTACTGTTAGAGACATTACTATAGAGTGTACAGAATTGAGATATCAACAATGATGTTTTTTTAACGAATGCAGCGGCACCTACGTGTTGCTTTGCGCGTTTATCATTGCAAGATTTAAATTCACCTTCCATGTTTAATCAATACAAATGAGAACGAATTTCGCAGCTCAATAGTTAAAAATGAAATGCCTATTTTTAAATATTTAATCTATATTTAAATGTTTAATCCCACATTCTAGATTTTACGTAATCTGTTCACAAACGCTAATTTGCCACAAATATTGTGCGTTTCACAAAATAATCACGTCACGCACTTAAAAGTCCATTAAACATGTATCGTCGGCCTTATTTAAGTGTTTTATTTAGTTCCGACGGAGACGGGCCGCGGACCACGCGGACCCGTGCGAAGTGCAGTGAGCTACAGACACTAACTCATGCGGCCACACTACGGCTAAATTATCAAGAGGCATGATCATTTCAAACAAGCAACAGACTAACTTATGGACTACCAAAGTATGGCAAAAGTATCAAGAGGTATGACAATATTACGACGGCCGAAATTAAGAAGGAGTGTGACAATATTTTCAAGCAAACAACAGACTTACTGGCGAGGTTATTAAAGTATAGCAAAAGTATCAAGATGGCAACGACAACTAGCGGAACAATTTAACATATGCTTCTTTTCTGTAAATGTTCAATCACCGTGACATGGACTGAAGGCAAACGGTTATCACCACAAAATGTCAGCATTACCGACATAAAGCCAAAATAGTAATGTCATACCAAGAACAAGAATACTGGGCAATATAGAACCGCGATTCTTACAACCAAAGATATTAAAATACACTCGCGTGCAAATAATTCGGGTCAGTACGAAAAACTATAATATCTCCTAAAATAATAAAGCTAGGAGCCTGAATTAAATTGTATATTATAGATAAATGCATAGTTAATAAAACAACGTCAAGAGTTAGAGATGATATTCACTTGTTTATTTAATTAACATAGTAAACACGATATCAATTAATTATAGGTAAAAAGCAACCGTGGTACCTCACACACAAAACTAAAAACAAAAAAAAAAGTAAAACATATCAATACTTCGTATTGCCTCCTCGGGCTCTTCTTACAGCTTCTAAACGATTGGGCATACTGTTTATTAAGTTTCTTATGCGTTCTTGCGGGATATTAGCACATTCTTCCACTAACGCTTGTTTCAGGTCTCTAAGTGTAGCTGGGGCGGGGTTTCGATTTCTTACACGCCTTCCGAGCTCGTCCCATACGTGCTCAATCAGATTTAGGTCCGGGCTTCTCGAGGGCCAGTTCATAGTGTTGATGCCAACCTCCTCAAAATAATCTTCCACAATCTGTGCGGTGTGTGGCCTGGCGTAGTCATGCATGAACATTGAGTTTTCACCCATATTAATTAAATATGGGCCTACATGCTCATTAAGAATCTCTTCCACATACCTGGCACTAGTTAACGTTCCATTTTCTATCAAAACTAATTGCGTGCGACTCTCTGAAGAGATTCCAGCCCAAACCATAACAGACCCACCGCCGAAAGCAACTTTTTCTTCAAAACAGGCTAGAATAAAACGTTCACCTGGCCGTCTGTAAACTCTTCGCCGCCCGTCATGTGCATAGAGCATAAATCTGGATTCGTCAGAAAACATAATTCTTGCCCATTCTTCGGCACCCCATCGCCTGTATTCACGTGCGTAAAGTTTTCTTGCAGTTCGATGCCCTCTGTCAAGTTTTGGGCCATTTGCCGGTCTATGTGGGGTCAAATTAGCTTCACGAAGCCGCCGCCTTACAGTCCACTCGCTGAAGTCATCTCTTCGGGTCTCCCGAAGTTGGTTTTTGACTTCAACTGCAGTGAGATGCCGATTTCGGAGCATTGTTGTTACAATAAATCGATCTTCTCTAGCCGTAGTACATCTCAGCCTGCCGGTTCCTGGCCTTCGAAGGTTCCTGCCAGTTTGTAGGAAATGTTGGAGGACCCTCTGCACCGTAGATAGTGACACGCCTGTTCTTCTTGCTGTATATCTCTGACTTCTGCCTTCTTGTAACAAAGTGACGATACGTGTACATTCATCTTGTGTTAGCGACATGATAGTAATTCAATAATGGCCACCAAAGTCAACAAAAACTGCCTTTTATCATTTTGCTTTGACAGATTGAAAACAAAAGTGAGAAAACAAACAAAAGTGAAACAAGCTCAATTTGAATTTGGTACCAAATTCGACTTTTTTTTAAATAAAACTTTTTCCAGAATTCTTGTAGAACATTGAAGGTTCAATTTAATTCGATATTAAATTCTCTTTAATACACAGTTAGTTTCCTGCACATACCGCTATTGATTTGCAAAATATAAGGGTTTTTGTCACTGACCCGTATTATTTGCTCGCGAGTGTATATTAATATTATTTTGTATCTCACAATCAAAGATATTAAAATATATGAATTCCCGATTTTGTAAATATGCAAAGAAAAATACGGGGCCGTATTCTACCTTTAAAACACGTTTAGATACGATCCAAGTTCAATACAACTCTAATGCATTAACTACGCAATACCTACAGCTAGCACCTAAACGTCTGAATCAGAAATATCAAAATTGGCTTGAAAATTATTGCGGTGCAACTCCAATACTACTTCAATATTGGTTGATTATTTGTTGTGTGTTCTGTTTGAGATAGATTGTGTTTTTGATATATGATATATTGTTTATGTATTTTAAAACTAGAATACGGCACACGGCAACACCAACCATCTTTTTCAAGTTGATAAAGAGAGAGGGAGAGAGAGTTCATCCATATAGCAATGATATTTACTATTAGTGGTAGCCGTACGATAAAAAAAACCGCAAATCGATCTACAGTTTAGCCGTTTGGCACACGCATACTACATAGGTTGCTACTTATATATCCGGAAACAAAAAAACAAACAAACGTACACGGCTGAAAATGGTTTTATTGTTTTTCAAAGTATTCCCCTTGATGATCTATGCACTTTTGCATTCGCGTGAACCAATTTTTAAAGCACTTCTGCCACTCCGCCTGAGGTACCTCCATAACGTGTTGTTTGAATGCGTCGACAGCATCTTCAGCGGTCGAAAATCGTTGACCGCGTAATTTATTCTTTATATTTGGAAATAAATAAAAATCGTTGGGTGCCAAGTCAGGGCTGTACGGCGGATGACCCGTTAATTCCACATTTTGACCCTCCAAAAATAGAGTTGTTTCGCGTGACGTATGACAGCTGGCATTGTCATGATGAAGAATGATTCTTCGTCGCTGGTTAGTTTTACGAATTTGTTCAAATACTTCCGGTAAGCAAATGGTCGTGTACCACTCCGAATTAACCGTTCTACGGTTTTCTAGTGGCACTGTAGCTACATGGCTATTAATACCGAAGAAGCAGGCCACCATTTGTTTCAATGTACTTTTTGCACGAGTAACTTTCGTAGGGTTCGGCTCATTTTGAAACACCCATACCGTTGATTGTTGCTTCGTTTCGGGATCGTATGCATAGATCCAGGATTCGTCACCTGTATAGATGTTATAAACGGCTTTTGAGTCACCACGGTTATATTTTTTTAACATTTTATTGCACCATTCGACGCGAGCATCTTTTTGCTCTTTTGTTAAGTTGTGGGGTATCCAACGCGAACAAATTTTTTTTACAGTCAAATAATTATGTAATATGCTATTAATGCTGGTCATAGAAATACCCAGAGTCGCCTCTATCTCGCGGTACGTAACATGTCGGTCGTCCATTATAAGTTTTCGCACAGCCTCGATATTTTGTTGTACAACGACCGATTTCGGGCGACCTGCCTTAACTTCGTCCGTAAGCATACTACGTCCACGATTGAACTCGCTAAACCAGTGATACACAGTAGTTTTAGATGGGGCTTCATCACCAAAAGTTGAAGTTAGTTGATCTATGCACTGTTGTTGCGTTAAACCACGCCGAAAATCATAATAAATCATAGCACGAATATTTTCACGAGTGAGTTCCATTCTTGCTGCGAGATGACATTTAAAACCCGTCAAAAACAAAACACGAGCGTTAATAAGAAAGAAAAAACCGGCCAAGAGCGTGTCGGGCCACGCTCAGTGTAGGGTTCCGTAGTTTTCCGTCCGTCACAGTAAGTGTCCCCACTTAAGAGTTAATAACACCGCCATGTAGGATATGATACGAGAGTTCCACGTACAGCGACATCTATCGGCAAATTAAGTAAACTATTGCGCGCGAGCTTAAAGTATGGAAGATGATTTTTATGGAATAATTCTTTATTGCGTGAACCGATTTTCACCGTTTTTACTTTATTTGAAAGCACGTCATTGCATTGTAATTTTGTAGAAATTACAGGTACAATAAACACCTGCTTATACGGTTAAATTACAAACTTAGTTCAGAAATTATTTTGTAATTTTTTTTCAAAAACTATTCATCCTATCAAGTTCAAAATAATTTTCCTAGAAAGTTTTTATAAAGTTCTACTTTTGAGATTTTTTTCATATTTTTAAAACTTATGGTTCAAAAGTTAGAGGGGGGGGGGACGTATATTTTTTTTACTTCTGGAGCGATTATTTCCGAAAATATTTACATTATCGAAAAATGATTTTAGTAAACCCCTATTCATTTTTAAATACCTATCCAACAATATATCACACGTTAGGGTTCAAATGAAAAAAAAAATCACTCCCCACTTTACGTATAGGGGAGGTACCCTAATAAAAAAAAATTTCCACTTTTTATTTTACCACTTTGTCGGCGTGATTGATATACATATTAGTACCAAATTTCAGCTTTCTAGTGCTAACGGTCACTGAGATTATCCGCGGACGGACGGACGGACGGACGGGCAGACATGGCGAAACTATAAGGGTTCCTAGTTGACTACGGAACCCTAAAAAATATACCGGCCAGTACTTAAAAAAGTTCAAATTTTACCATGGAGGTCAAATATGCTATTTAAGAAGATTGTAATCCCGGTTTCCGGATATATAAATAGCAGCCCTCGTAGAGGTCAAAACAAATTTTTTGACCCGCAGTTCTTAAAAAAAAATCCCTTAGGAGGGGAGTGCCGAGACATTTTTTATTTGTATGGAAAAAAAAATTTTTTTCAGTAACCTATCGTGTGTGGTATCTTATGAAAGGGAATTTTGAGGCGATTCTAAAAATATATCACATCATTACATTTCAGCCATTTTTTTTAATTAACACAAAAATAATTTTCGAAACATACCAAGTTTCCAGCAAAATTTGCCACGCTGATTGCCATAACGCGAAGTGCGCTATTATTTTCTCAATTTACGCCTTTTACGTAAATAAGTGAGTTGATTTCTACAAACCGCTTTTTTATTTGCAGCAAATTGTATATAGAAGACGGAGAGGAAGAAATATAAATTATAATTAATAGTATGTGTATTATAATTATGAGATAAAAACAACAGGAATAAACATCTTTCATCTTTCAGCCACTTTTTAAGTCAGTATCTACCACAAAAACTATACCAACTGATGAGAAGACGCAGTTAAATGGTTAAAGAGGTATTTCCCGTTGGATATATGGATACTACTTATCATTTTATGATTAATATGTACCGTATCTGTACTACAGTTCCATAAGTCACGCCAAATACGTATTGAAGTAGAACTGTGTCACTTTGTAATATTGAAAAATTAATAAAAAATACTTAATGAAATTATTTTCAAAATTGCTTTTTTGAGGTTAGATATGAGGATATTATGTATCATTTGTGGTATATTGTATTTTAAAAAAATCAGCCATATCGTGTCTGGAGGAGCCCAAACTTGGTATGTTTCGAAAATTATTTTTGTGTTAAATAAAAAAAAATGGCTCAAATGTAATGATGTGGTATATTTTTAGAATCGCCTCAAAATGCCCTTTCATAAGATACCACACACTCTGAAAAAAAAACCATATTTTTTTCCATACATATAAAAAAATGTCTCGGCACTCCCCTCCTAAGGGATTTTTTTTAAGAACTGCGGGTCAAAAAAATTGTTTTGACCTCTAGTATGCGTGTGCCAAACGGCTAAACTGTTTCCTTGAAATTGGGGTTGTACGGCTACCACTATATGGATGGGTTATACTCTAACAAAATGAGTACAAAATTTTCTTCCAGAGTTATTTCATAACGTAGCAACGATTTCGTTATGTTTATCTATTTTGTCACACATTACATCTTTGTCACCCTCATTGTTAGAAAATTACAGTTTGCCTCTTTCTCACGCGGTTGACGGGAGCTCATTGGCACGTCCGCATCTCTCGCTAGCCGGTGCGCGACAAGCGACAATTGTTTGAATTCACTCATTTTACGTGCTTCACTTTTTAAGCGTGCATAACCCATCAGTCATTACTATATCATAGCCATATAGTGTAATATATTTTCATACAATCAGTATTCGATATAATCGCTGTACTATCATACTCGTTATAAGAATAGGCTAATAAACCAGGTTACATTTAATACAACAAAGACCAATGGTCACGGACTTGAATTGTTAAGTTAGAGTTCACTTTACATCTGACATTTCAGAGTGATTATTAAACAAAATAAAATAGCTTGAACAATGAAAGCCCGTGACTGTCCAGTTATTAATATTGTCATTGTCTGCAGACTATTTGGTAAACGAATTTTACCATATATCTTATTTCCTACCTTATTGTAAGTCCAATAGCGTTCAAAATTCTACTTTTCATATGATACACCTGTCCTTTTCACGATGCCTTCCTTTCTTGCCATCTGTAACATTCTATATAACAATGTGGGTAAAATAATATTAACTCATGCTAGAATCTGCGTCTACCTCCATGATGTTAGGATTGCAAATAAATTCTCGAATTCATTCTAAAAGTGGGTCAAATTCTAACATATCTTTATTTTTAAGGAATCTTATGTTAAACCAAATTATTATCGTCATGTTTGATTGTTTAATAAATGTGCCATTATTAATGTATCGTTCTAATATATTTGTGCATATTACCTGCACTTTAGTACTGAAATAAATGTACTTTTGCAGCACAGTCGCGGACTTTAGTTGTTTAGCCATTTACGTTTGACGCTATCTTCTTTTGTTTAGTACTTATTGTTGTGTTCACTTTACATTGAACATTAAATGGGTCAACACCTCAACAATCAAAATCCGTGAACGTACGTACGTAGTCAAGTAATTGATAACTGTGTGTAACAATAAAATTGTATATTATAAGTTTAAACCAACAAACAATTAAAAACGTTCTTATTATATCACTTATTTATGTCCTGTTAATTGTACTTGTTCTAATTGTCCGTAGTTCAGACGGTCGCAATAAGAGTATATAAAGCCAAATGTACAATACACAATGTCATCTCCTAATACTGTAATATGAAAAAAAAAAGTATTATCATTATGAAGCTTTTTTAAGTATTTTGACTAAAAAGGTATACTTCGTAATTATTTTTATAGTTAACATGTGCCTACTTATAATATAATGGTGTTATATTTTGTAACAGACTAGCATTTATCTCATAAAGGCAAAACCTTAACTTTATATTCCTATAAAATTTGTGATACTTTTAAAATTATATATTTGTGTAATGCTTAAGTTCATAAATAAAAAAATATTCCAATTCATTGGTTTTTCATTTAGCAGAATCCCCATATTTTGTGTTATAGACACAATACACTATTTTAGATAATAGTGGAATATTACATGAAAATATAGGTATTAATAATTCTATTTACGTTCTATTTTGAACTTTATGAGGTACATTTGTTTGTAAATCGATAACTATCGCTACTCGTATTCTGTTCATATTCTCACCAGTTAGCGCCACTTGTGAGAACTGAGGAGGTCATAAGAACATAACATTACCATTAACATTTGTCACAATAGTAGCGCCCCTGGTGGCCAAAGTTACATTAGAAATTTTATCCTATTTCTACTCCTAACCTCTTGCTAAATTAACCCAGTTGAAAAGTAGAATAACAATACAATTATCGATCACAGCTGTAGATAAAACTGTGATCGATAATTTTATTGTTAATTGGGAGAAAAGTCATAGAAGTTGAAACGTGAACTTTTCGAAAATCAGTCAATAAAACTACAGTCAAAGTCAAACAGTAATGGTGTTGAGCTCATGGATCCATATGAAGTGGATCTAATTATTACACTTTTTCCCTTACAACAGTTGAACCTTATTTATTACCGAGTAAAACAGTCGTTCATAGGTGACTAGTCAAAAGTAGTAAAAACGGTCCGATAGACAGCATAATAGTAGGGGGCGATGTCTCACTTGCACTCGTTACAAAATTGTCTCACTTGCACTCGTTACAAAATTGTCACATTTGACACATATTTACGTTTTGATTGTCTGATGACGTCATTGCCTCCTTAGTCAAAATGAGACACAAACCCCAAGATAACCTTCTCTTTCGGCGTCACTTTGTGACCGAAGAATTAAATCCACTTCATATAAATTCATAGTTGAGCTAGCTTTAATAGGCCTCTTACACTTGTGCTAAATCAGCTTCCTAAATGATTAGTAGTAGTAGTTAGGCTAGTGTAACTGCATTTAGCAAGTAAATTTACTGCATTTAGCAAGTAAATTTACTACTAAGTACAGTAAGGATCCGAATTTGAATGCTCGAAAAAAATAAAGTGTAACAGGTCTTTTAGGAATGCATTGTTTTGCGACCCTCGGCCTCAACCACTCCGATCACCGGCCAGAATAAAGCACGTTAGGTTATGTTGAAACTAAGACCACGGATGCCTGCAAATACAATAGGTTAGGTTTGTTGGATTAGATAAGATAGATCGAGAAGAAAATTGTTTATTAAAGTACCTTTACATTTTCAGCAGACCTCGACTCGTCCCGGCAACATGGGCGGCACGAGTCCGCCAACCCGACCAACCGCCCTACGTCCCACCGGACCGCGTCCGACTACCGTGATCCGAACTCCGTCCACGAGCTCGCCATCATCGGTGACATCTACACAGGGCAACACTACTGGCAACATGGTAAGACATGTAACTTTTTCGAATTCCAGTCCCTCCATCATAAGACCGTAGACCCAGCCAACCGCCGTACGTTACGTACTACCGGGCCGCATCCGACCCACCGTAATCTGGTCTCGGCATCTTCATCACTTATGCGATACACAAACCGATTGTACCCTCGTTAACTGACCAACTTTATTCCAATGAGATATGGACTGTAATTAGTTAAGTGTGTTGCTCTTAGTACGCTTATAGGCTTTTGAAAATATCCTGGTCACGGCACCATAATGTGGACCCCGTCATATTTTCTTAAACCTTAATCGAACGAGCGGAGCGTAACCGAAGTGAAGTTCTTTCAAACAAGTTCGGCTACCTAGACGTCTGTGCATTTCGATGCATTTTGATTTTGAATATTTGTCGCGTGATAACTTTAGTAACGTTTTTCTGATTTATATGAAACTTGTTGGGGTTGTAGTAGAGCTTAAAACAATTTGAGAGTTCGTTCATGAGCATGATCGATCAAGGGGTTATGGAGCTAGAAGGCTCGAAAAAATCATCATTAGGGTCTTGTTATATTGATCACTCGTTTGCAAGAAAATCGCGAGTTCTCAGTTCGAGGCGGACTACTAGTTACCTTAATGCAACAAGTAAATATGGACAAAAGCAAATGTTACGTCCGGTAAGCTAAGCATAACAACGGTGTATGCATTTCTTCAATAGTATTACTTGTTCTTCTGCAACAAAACATGGAAATGGGTCAAATGCACATAAAGTTTTTATGTTTACCTAACAACGCTACTCGGGAAAAAATATAAAGGTCGATTTACTAAAATATTTTTTTGTTAACTCAATATTTTTGTTACTCTAAGTTTACTGATAGCAAATTACCACCAAGGTCCGGAAAAAGAAGAAGCTATCTACGGACGAACCGGCGAGTCAAGCAACGACAAAAGAACCATTTCGACTGCCCAGTTTGCGACGAGCCTTTCAAGACGCTTGTGCTGTTACAACAACATGTTGAACACTGCCTATTGTAGGGTTTAGGGGTTTAGAGATTGAAATCATATAATACAGAGAATTACAATTAGCGTTCGCTCGGCTCTCGACGAAATATACGACATTTTCTGTGGCGCTTTTGCGTGCTGAATGTAATTCTAGTTTAATGGTTTTAGGGTAGGGTTTAAGAGCGTTTCGACTGCCCAGCTGAAACGAGCCTTTCAAGATGCTTGTGTTGTTACAACAACGTGTTGAGCACTGTGTATTGTAGGGTTTAGGGTTTTAGAGCAGGGTTTCGGGTTTTAGGGTAGGGTTTAGGAGCGTTTCCACTGCCCAGTCTGCGACTGCGCGTTCAAGCCGCCGTGTTTTTGCAACAGCATGTTTAAAACTATCTTTTTCTACTCGACGACTGTAATGCTTGAATTGTGATTGTGTAGACCAAACTAGCGCATACTTTCCGATAGAGCTTTTATGGTCGCATATTGTGACATCGCCAACGATGGCACAAAGGATTTTCATACAATATTGTAACACTGTTGCCCGAGCCCGCGCGGCCACGCCGCCGTCGCGCGTCGCCGGGGAGGGCTCCGGCACGATCTGCCGGGAGATTGAACTTACTCTATTGTATAGAGGCAGCAGGTCTTTCGTCGAACTCTATTCTTACCGGCTTGCCTATATTGAGCACTCGTAGAAAAAATATTGTATACAATAGTGACATAATCAAGCTTTTCAATCTCGTACCTTACTTAGGCCACTCAGCAAGCTTCGTGGCCTAAACACGGTACTCGACTGAAAAGCTCTTATTTATGTCACGATTGTATAAAATACTATTTATTACTCGTACCAGTATATGGTTTAGGTTAGGTTAGGGTAGGGGTCTGCATCCAGCCTTTCAAGCGAGTGATGTTATTATTATGTTGATCACTGCCGAATGTAGAACTTGTAAAATTAAAGAAGTTGAAGAGAAGTTGCAACTATAAACTTATATAGATGTCATATACAAAGGAAAAAGTGACCTAGGCCTCCTAGGCCTAGGCTAGGTCCAGGTGAGAGGCTCTCTAGGGGTGTGTCTACTTAAAATAAACAAATCAATTTTGATTATTAAAATAATTTGATTTGATCTTCAGTTAGAAGTTGCAACTGTTCAGTTTGTAAGGTGTTCTACAGCGGCTTGTCTTAAACTACTCGAAACCGATCTTATATCTTTTAGAAAACAAATAGGGGTGAAGCTTACAAACATTTCTGCATTTCGATTCTTTGTTTAAAATGCATTTAGGAAAAGTTTAATAATTCTTATTTATATTTTTTTAAATATGTTTAGAAGGTAATTATTTATTATAGTTAATTAAATGAGTTGTAGATTATTTTGTGTATTGGATTTTTTAATTTTTTAAGTTACTACTTTATGACATTAAATTATGGTGAGAAAAACATCGTATTATTGGGTTGAACTAGATGTACTAACGATTGCTAACATGGATTATTACCTAACGTACTCAACGTTTGGATTGCTATATACTTGTGTGACACTTGATGTAATAAAAGAAATGCGTGTTTCATGTTAAGTGTAGTGCAGTTACGAGCATTAAAAACGGACGACTTTGAAAAGGGTCTCCGTAAGAAACGTTCTGTTTTCATTCCTCGTTAATGTAGTCTACTAATTTCTATCACTTATTCGATTAACTGTTGTGCCGGATTTTTTTGATCGACATGTAATTATTAACGACTACTTATATACCTACCGATTTTGATGTCAACTAATTACAAGTAATATAATGCATGTATTTTACACAAAAATGTTTTGTCAAGTGTAGAACGTAATAGAATTTTACTAAATAAGTTTTAACCTAACGACATTTCTCTTACAGGTCTACAAATGCCCGAAATGCCTGAGATTCTCTAGCGAGCAATATAAGGCCATGGAAGACCATTTCGACTTTTGTTTGGACGACTTTTAAAAGTAAGCAGTCTTCAATTATTTGGTATGTCGGTTCTAAAATAAGTTTTCTGAGGTTTGATGTACCGGCGAAAAGTTTCCAATGAAGTTATGCCTTTATAAGGCAGACGGATTGTTATTTCCTCCATTATTTGAACTTCATTTTAAAGTGATAATGCGGGTCCATACCTGACGCAGCGCCTCGAGAGGCATTGCGGCCGCGCGTGCGTTTGCCTCGGCCGAAGCACGTCCACACTAGCCGAGCTGCCTCGCGCGGCAATTTCCTCGCGAGGCGGTGCGTCAGGTGTGGACAGGGTTCTATTTCGCGTGATTTCTTACACCCTTATGCGCGTTAAAGGGTTAAAACACACATTATTATTCCAACTTTCTTTTGTGTCGGATTCATACACAAATTGACTTTTTTCGTCTATATAGATTTGACAAATCCGTAGGGATGCTTTGTTTTTAAAACGATTTCCTCATGGATAAATTTTCTGATATGGAAACTTCTCACATTTTTGGTATGAGGTTACAAACTTTCCATTGAAAAAATGGAAATTCTTTTATATTCTTTAGATATTTCAAGTACTTAGTTGGAAAAATGTTGAACGTTCAGAAATACGTGTGTACTGTGATTTACTTGGTTATGTTCCTTTTCGGTGCTTTAATTTTTGTTTTGGCTAAATATAAAATAAAATCCCCACAAAGACTAAGTACAGAATTTAAAAATAAATTTTTTTTTGTGTTCTTGTTGAAAGAATATTTTTGTAAAAAATTACATCAAATCTTTGGAGTAGGCAAATTGTATACGATGGGCGACCAATGAGGTTGATAATTGCAAGTGATCTGATTGGTTGATGAAATGTGGCTGTGATTGGTTGGAAAATACAACCTTTTCCGTCTGGTGGGATATCAAAAGACAATCAAAAGTAAATAAAATTGTATGTGCGGATTTTTCACGGCAAAACAAAACACTAGCGTAATTTAGCCAGTGCTTGAAATATTATTTTATCGATATCGATAATTCAGAACTAGAAGAAATAAAAGTCACCAAATAAAATTAATATGTAATAAAACTAATAAAAACATTTGTATAAAGTTACTATATATTAGAAACAGACGCAATTTCTTCTTCAAAATCTACGTCAGTACACACAGCAGCACAAGACATTTTATCTGGGTAATAGTGATAGGAGTAGATGATCATTATCTTTTCAACATTCTCTGGGAGTAAACAGTTGCGTTTATCACTATAAATCCATTTATGTACACTAAATGTACGTTCAACTTCAGTTGACGTCAAGGGAGCAAATTTATAGAATTCATTATCAGTTCGGGTAATATTTTCAGATATGTCTCTTAAAATTTCGTAATCAGGATTTCGTTCGAGCACGGCTTCAAATTTACGTATCACTGGTAAAAGTTTACTCCAGTTTACGTAGCAACGAACAGTATCCAGAATGAGGAAGGATTCCGCAATGGATAAAGTCGAACATTGCAAGTGTTCTATTGAAGAGGCTATTACTTCGTAGTTGTCGCGAATGAAATTTAACTCCGGTCGTAGTTTGCGTGTTTGAAAACATTTTTTTGCAGCTCTTATAGCTGCCGAGTCATTAGCAAGTATGGAGACGACATCACGTATTTGCTCATAGTATTGAGCGTAATATACCGCAGCAGATATCCAAGTTCCCCATCTGGTGATAATTGGCTCGGGAGGTAGGGGAATGGACGGATATTTTGCCTTAAAAAGGCGTACACGCTCTGGAGATTTTAGGAATATCTTTTTGACATTCGATATCAACCCATCCACACCTTTGAAATTATCTCGCACTTCTTCGGCAACCCGGTGCAGACCATGAGCTAAACACGTAATGTGTTTCATACGAGGAAACGTTGCTTTTAAAATACGACCGGCTTTAAGCATATATGCGGCACTATCTGTGCAAAGTAAAAGCAAATTGTTTACGTTATCATTGAAAGAATTTTGAAACAAAAATTTTAATTGGTTTATTATTAGGTTTGCTATTGTTTCCCCATTTACCTTCTCTAAAACCTTCGACCCCAAAAGATAAAATTGCTTAAACCAATTTTTTTGCAAAGACCGAATCACCACGTTTGTCACACATTTTCCCATGAAATCTGGTGTTTCGTCTATAGATATCCACAAATAATTGGTTTTGTTTACCTCTCTTATACCCTGTATAGTTTTTTTGTACACGAGATTTAAATAAATTTTTCGCAGGGTCGATTCGTCCGGTAAAGAAGTCATAGAGCAGTCGCAACATAAATACTTGTTAAAAAAATGACGAAAATTATTGTTGTTGACTGTTGCCCATGGTATGTTGCATGAAATAAGAAAAATAATTAAATCGAAATAAAATTGATGTTTCCTATTTGGTTGCCCCGAACGGTAATTGTGGCGGTTGCTTTTCACATGATTCTCAATATTGCATTTCTTCAGTTTTAGATGCATATCGCACATAGAGCAGTATATAGTGGAGGTCACTTCATTATAGACTAACTCAGGGTGATTTTCAATCCACGTTTTGATCCGATCTTGTACATTACTCATTTTTGTATTACTTAATTGATACCTTGCAATATTAAGTTATTATACGTATATCCAACACGTCGGATTCAATGCGTTGCGAAATAAATAATACCTAGATGCAATTTACGTTTTATACGTAATGAAATGACAGTTAAAGTGTGAATGTCATATGTCATGTGAGATGAAATTTGCAGTCGTTTCTATCATTTTAAATGAGGTGGTATAGTTACTTCGCTCGTTCTAAGTTGTACATGCAGACCTACCTCTTTGTTGCTCGACTATGGCAAAGCTAAAATGAAAAGTTATTTTATTACTTATACAGGATGTCCGGTAATTAATGCACAACCTTCTAACCCCCAGTAGGTCACCTTAGACTGGTCAAAAATATTGATTTTGAGCTCTAGTAAGTCTCCTGTTTTTCGAAATTTTCGCACGTTTGTTAGTTTTTAAATTTTGACATTCACACTGATAGGTGTACCATCGAATAAAAAAAGAAAAAATGTACTGAGGCAATACCTGTCATATACTCTAGTAAGACTCGATAGGTGTCGATAAAATAATATTTCAAGCACTGGCTAAATTACGCTAGCGTTTTGTTTTGCCGTGAAAAATCCGAGCTCTGGGATAAGTTATTTGTAAAGCACATTATAATCTCGTTTTAAGTTCACATTGTCATAATGAAAAATACTATTTTTGATGATTAGTTCTAATTGAATTTCAAATCATTTCGTTATAAATTTGACATTTATCTTTTCTGTAAGTTAGTAGAAAACCGATGAGATAAAATAAAATGATAACATATTGTGATAAAAATATAATTTTCAGTTACTTACTACAATAGCGAGGCTCATTTTTCTTTCAATCAATTTTGGAAATAGGAATCAGATTCTCATACAAATTTTAAAATAAACAAATATAGAACTTGTGGTTAGTGCATCATGTATTCACAAATATAGACATTATTTTTATAAAACTATTTCTACATGATTATTATTAATTAAGCCTTATTAATTTCTTTTTAATAAAACGCTCTGTTGACGTCCGTCTAAATTTATACTATATTGTAGGAAATTGTATTGTATTGTTCTATTTGTAGGATCGTTGACTAAACTTTCTTTTTGTAATGATTTTAACCTCGTGCCGCCCAATGTGCAATAGAGTGTACAAAGTAACACTCAGCATTAACGCCCAGACTTTCGAAAAAATAAAAATGAGGTAAACGCCCAGTGTACAGTACGCTGTACTGTGTAGCTTATGAAATGTCATTTTTATATTTAAACATTTTGGCTTATACATTGCACATTGGGCGTTTAGCTGAACTTGCGTTTTTTTTCTTGGGCGTGACGAGGATATAGGTAAATATCAAACTGAATTTGGGATGTTGACTATAATATTACGTCTTTTTCTCTTTTAACCTATCGTATTGTTACTATTTTATTAGTATATATATTGACAATTAAATCTTGTTAAGTAACGAGATTAAAATGGTTGAAAACATTTATAAAAAAAAAACAAATAATGTGAAGGTATCGTAATACAAACGCCAAATATTTATAACGGGTTACTCACGTAATTTAAGTCGATTTTCATGGAAAATTGTCGAGCAAAAATCCACTTAAATTACGTGAGTAAATAAATATTTTTAATGCGTTTGAGTCTCACGAAAGTTTTATAGTTTTAAAGTTTATTCGATAACTTAACACATTCAGGGCCGAGAACCCGACTGTCGTGTTCTCTGTTCGTAGCTACTACGACGAATACGCGGCTACGGGCTACGAGCGTAGCACGTACCACTAGGTGGTACTGAATGTTTTAAGGATTGACTTAATGACTTTATCCCATGGCGTTTCTATTACGATAGCTAAAGTTAAACAGTATGTCAACTTCCCAAAACGCAGGTGTTATAACGTCAACACATTATAGATGTATATCGTAGTTATCATCAGTGCCATTGTTATATTATAGTAGAAGTGTATTATATGTCATACATACTACCAAGATTGGCGGCGTTTTTTCCAAGGAACGTATTTGTAGAGTAATAACAACATTAAATACATCTTCTACAAATTTTAGAAAGCTAAAGACGTAAATTATGTATACATTTATTATGATTAAGTACCTAAGTGCAAAAAGTTTATTCTTAATATATCGCTGTGGTGAAATTTAAATATTCATTGAAGACCCCTTGCTGCCGCCAATAATTTCAAATTAATCTAGAATATCATTATTACCATAAGTATTTTAAGATTTTCGTTACGGTTATTATAGTGATCATGATCAATTTATTGACTTGTTAGCATTTAAGTTTACTGTCAGACTTTTGTTTATTTCTGTAAGATATTAATAATAAAGGGCACATAAAATATCAACACAGTAAATATTCCGGAAAAAAAACAAAATAAACCTTGACTTAGTAGAGAGGTATAAGATGTACTAAAATGTGTTATGGATGCTTTTAATGGACTGTCGACACTCTATCCTCCATACATTTTCTTGAGCCACGGCCAAGTAATTGAGAGCCAAGCAGAGCAAGTAATTGATCCAGAGGAGGCAGGTTTGCCTCCTGCGGTTTTCCAGTCCTTCATAGTTCGTTTTTTTATTTATAATTGACATCGGTTTCCAATATTTCACGGAGGAACGTTGACTGTAAACAGAGACACCCGAAAATCGCGTAGTGTTCCTATATTTACTCTGCCTAATCACTGCATTTTAGCTAATCGTTCCTCTTTCTAATTCTATCATAAAACCTAACATGTAATGTTGATGTATCTGTTGCATTTGCTTTTACTTATCAAATATTTTTTAATGATATCAGATTAGATTTAGTAAATAATCTTGTTGTGGTTTCCCAGACCTTTAGAATATCAAATTCTGCAGCTTAGTATATTTTTATAGATTTATAAAACTAAAATGACTTCATATTATTGTAATTAAAGATGAAAACTCGGCGATTATGTCGTTTCTGTGATTCGCACAATGTGTGTTAATGTGTCAAAATAGATTAATTGTACCTACTGTTTATAATAAATGACTATGATGTACAAGTTGTTGTCATTTTTCTGTTATATTAATTTACCACCGATCAAATAATACTAGGGATACACAATCAGGCCAAAAAATGCCCCCACAATAGTGCCGCAAGAGCGACTCGAGCGGTACATTCTCTGACAGTCTTATGACGGTATACGACTGGCCGGTTACAAATTTTTACGAGCCATATTTTCAGTAAATTTAGTTTGAATCTGTACAGTCAAGTGTAAAAATATGGGTGTACTCATCTTACTCAAAAATATGTCCCATAGTATCTTATTCCGTTGTAATAAGTGCGTAGTACCATATTTATGAGACGATTTTTTCGATACGTATTTTTGCACTTGACTGTACCTCCTTTACATTTTTGCTCGAAGTAATGTAAAGCCTGACCAGAAATATATGATCATTGTCAAGAGGGCGCTATAATTCTCGTTTATATCGCAACAGTTCAGTATAGTCATAGATCGTTTTTTTCTCGATGGTATGGTGATATCTTGATTTGTTTACCTGTCAGCTCTGATGTTAATTTGAAAATGTTTTACTGCGAAATAGTTTTATTACCTGAGCGTATTATTTACGGCAGTTTATTATATACACTATTTACAATGTTTCGCTCTTGACTGAATAATTGTGGGTTTTTTTGGTGTTTATTATTTAATATTCACCACTTTACTATTATTCAAATAAACCGTCACACGGACACTGACAACCAGTGACAGCCTATTACATGCCCTCACACATGCATATCATCCTGTCATTAAAACTATTGCCAGTGTAAGAAATTAGTTCCAATGAAATTCGGCAACGTGGCGCATGATCGTATATTTTTTTGTCAGGCTTTACCCATTATTGGTTTGCGCAACTGACCCTTACGTCATTATTTTGTGACAGCGTACATGAAAAGGTACCATTTGACGTCGTACGTTGTACAGTTTCAGCAATAATAGCGTACGCGCCGGCCGCTAAATGATACCTTTTCATGTACACTGCCGCATTTCATATAACTTACATTTATTGATAACTAGCTTTTGCCCGCGGCTTCGCTACCGTCAATTCGGGGTAACACGGTTCCCCTTTCCTGATTTAAAACACAGAAGAGAACTCGGAACAGAATATTATTAAAATTTCACCCCCTTTTTAAGGGGTTGGGTGCAGATTTCCAAAAAAAAATGATGGACGATTTTTTTGTTAGTCACAAATAGTCCGCATACCAATTTTTAGCTTTCTACCTTGAAAATTGCAGAATGCTCCATACAAACTTCCACCCCCTATTTTAGGGAAGTGGGGGGTTAGAAAGAGACAAAAAGTAGCCTATATCACTCTCCATCCCTTCACTTAAAAAATCACGTCAATTCGTCGCCCCGTTTTGCCGTGAAAGACGGACAAACAAACAAACAAACAAACACACACATACACTTTCCCATTTATAATATTAGTATGGATTTATAGGTTTTACGTAGGTTCCATATGTACATTAAAGGTAGTTTTAAATGGTATGAGCGTATACAAACTATCTATTATTTTATTCATATGTTTGATATCGGAAGTATCAAAACCTCTTCCTTCTTTGTTATTGTTGTGGTTGAGACCGACAGAATATTCGTTTTCCGTTTGTTTAAGTCAGTTTCCAATTATTTTTAACGCGACTGACTTAGTTGACAAGTTTAGTCCGTTTTTATTGTGTTTGTAATGTAATGTAATGTAAATGCAATGTAAATTTAAAAACTCTTTATTGTACAAAAACCAGTCAAAAACAATACAATAATAGGAAAATGTAAGTACAAAGGCGTACTTATCCTTTTAAGGGATCTCTTCCAGTTAACCTTTGAGTAGATGAGAGAAGTTGAAAGAGGTAGACAAAGGCGGCAACATGTACAACAAGGTACGAACGAGAAAGGTTGAAATGTGGTAAAATTTCTTTATTAGACTAAAATACAAAACAGAAAATATATACAAAAACCGGCCAAGAGCGTGTCGGGCCACGCTCAGTGTAGGGTTCCGTAGTTTTCCGTCCGTCACAGAAAGTGTCCCCACTTAAGAGTTAAAATAACACCGCCATGTAGGATATGATATGAGCGTTCCACCTACAGCGACATCTATCGGCAAATTAAGTAAACTATTGCGCGCGAGCTTAAAGTATGGAAGATGATTTTTATGGGATAATTCTTTATTGCGTGAACCGATTTTCACCGTATTTACTTTATTTGAAAGCACGTCATTTCATTGTGATTTTGTAGAAATTATAAGTACAATAAACACCTGCTTATACGGTTAAATTACAAACTTATTTCAGAAATTATTTTGTAAATTTTTTTCAAAAACTATTAAACCTATCAAGTTCAAAATAATTTTCCTAGAAAGTTTTTATAAAGTTCTACTTTTGAGATTTTTTTCATATTTTTAAAACTTATGGTTCAAAAGTTAGAGGGGGGGGGACACATTTTTTTTACTTCTGGAGCGATTATTTCCGAAAATATTTACATTATCAAAAAATGATTTTATTAAACCCCTATTCATTTTTAAATACCTATCCAACAATATATCACACGTTAGGGTTGAAATGAAAAAAAAAATCACTCCCCCACTTTACGTATAGGGGAGGTACCCCTATAAAACATTTTTTTCCACTTTTTATTTTACCACTTTGTCGGCGTAATTGATATACATATTAGTACCAAATTTCAGCTTTCTAGTGCTAACGGTCACTGAGATTATCCGCGGACGGACGGACGGACGGACGGGCAGACATGGCGAAACTATAAGGGTTCCTAGTTGACTACGGAACCCTAAAAATGGACGATGACGGTATTAACGGGGTAAGGGTTGGGGTGTAAGATCTTGCTTAGTATAGAATTCCGGCGCCGTCTTCGCATTCGAAGACCTTGATGCGTCTTCTAGTGCCTCTCACCCTCATGGAGACTGCTCGAATGACCGATATTTGACACTTTAACTTTTAGCCAGAATATTATTTGAGAGTATGGTTTTTCCCATTTGGATGATAGTTTGGATGCTGTTTTTTTCAAAAAAACTCATATACTCAGTCCCTAAGGCTCCATCACATGAGATTACTAAAGGTGTAAAAGAGGCTCTTAAGTCTTCCGTGGCTCGGTCATATTTTAGATGTTTTTCTCGGCTGTGTTTTTGTGCTGTTTTTTGCCATGTAAGGTTGCTGTAAGAGGAAGCGTCAGCATTTACAATGCGAACGTCGAAGAACGCTTTCCTTGCAGGTTCCCATACGCTATTTAGTAATAAGTCTCCTATGAGAGCTGGCTGTGTAGCACTTGCATCACGCATTATTGGTTCAACTGTGCCTTTACCCCAAGCTAGTTCGGCCCAATTCTTGCAATCGTCCCTATGTTGATCATGGCCTTGTTTAATCAAGCCGCCTTTTTTTGCAGTTTAGGGCATGATTTAGGTCAAAATTATTTTCGCCGCATCCGTCGCAAACCTGAGGAAGATTGCCGGGTTCGTGAGCGTAGCGCAAGGCAAGGGCGACTTTAAATTGGGTGGCGGTAAGGTCGGTATTGTTTGCGGTGGTAGGGATGATTGACAGCCATTGTGAAGAGTTTGATTCAACTACTCTTTGGGCACATCTTTGCATCTTACTCGGTAATTTGGATAAAACATCTTTACATCTATCACTCTCGTTCAAATGTCTCGTCAATTTGGCTACCCTCATGGTTTCTGCTGCATGAGTATGATGGGCTATTAGGTCCAGGTTTTCTGTATTTTTTATTGCGTGAATTAGTAATTTATTTGATTCAACGGATGATTTATAATATTCAGTGTTTTTTAATGGATTGTTAATGCCAAGACCGCCCAGCTTCACTGGCAGGTTGAATAGATCCTGTTCTATAGAAGTGATTTATCTGTCAAGAATGGAAGGTATTAACGTTGACATTATCGTCTCGTTTAAAGTGTGATTCTTCGCCGGTTTTATCCATTACTGTTTGCAAATATCTCCACTCACATTGAAGTGATTTTGTGAAAGCTGTATAAACTAATTGCGGGTGTTTTTTGCTAGCTTTTGACAGTAGCCGTATGCAATTGGTCCATTCAGTTACTTTTTCTTTGATATATTCTTTTTGTTCGTTTTCATTCCCGATGACACTGCCTAGAAAACGGTGATAGGTTACTATCTTGACACCCATATTTTCGAATAATCTCTTAGCTTCTTCGTTAGATTCATTTATAATGATTACATAGCTTTTTGTGGGTTCTGCGAAGTAGCCGTATTTCGGTCCTTGTATCATGAGTTTTTCCAGCCAATCTCTTATATTTTTAAGTTTACCAAAGCAGGCTGAGTCATCAGCATACCAATTTTGGATATATTTGCCTCGATCTTTGCAGCTTTGAATAAGTGGCAAAATCCCGACTGCATACATTAGCATGGCTAACGGGTCACCTTGTGTTGTTCCTTCCTTGCTAAGGATAAAGTCTTTAGATCCTGATAGGCAGATGACAGCGTATCCTATATATGTATTAAAAAGAAATATTGCACAACGGGGCCAGTAGATTAGCATTCCAAAGGGCGATTGGGCGGCTTAATGCGTTGAAGGCATTTGCTGCATCTATTAAAAGCAGGCCTTGGTCGTCGTCGCCTTCATTAAAGCATTGGGTCATAGCGTGAATTCCACCTTCAATTCCTGATTTCATGCCGGCACAGAGCTAATCTGAGCCGCATGCTTGTTGAACGTCAGATCCTGTTGCGGTGGCCATTGCCTTTGCGATTATGCGTTGTAATATTTCGCCGATCCCAATTGGACGGACGCCTGGACATTTGTTTAGAGCAATGCCTCTTCTTGCCAACAGTGCTCTGATGCAGTCCCATTCAACGACTTCACTGCTAAGTTTCCTGGTTAGTGATGCGATTGCTTCCCGTAGGTCGGAACTGTGGTTACAAAACGAAGAAGAAGTGATTTCCATTGTTCGGAATCTGTGCCGCTCGGACCTGCTCCACCAGACAATTTTCTAGCAACTTGTTCTATGTGGTTTGAAGTAATATCAACATTCACTATAATAGGAAGTTCAGGGTGATCTAAAAAGTCAGATAATTCTGGGATTGTTTGGTCTGGATGTTTTTCTTTGAATATTTGGTGTACTGTTTTGTTTCCAATTTTTTCATTCGGATCTAAAATTCCGCCTCCTGATCTTCCTGTTATCCAGTTATTTGCTTGTCTGATTTTTCCTTGTAGCATTAGGCGGCTAAATATTCTGACATCATGGTCTTCGTCCAGTTTCTGCTTGTTACTTGATGTAAATTTTGAATTGCAGAGTAGGGTTTCTGCAATCAGTTCGTCATAATGTTCGGAATTCCACATTTCCATTCTTCTTTGAAGAGTTCTTCTGATATCATGGCCTGATTTGACCATTGGATCTCTTTGAAGTATTGTACTACATAGAATGAATATTTTTTCAGAGTGTCCTTCTCCTGGTAGTTTATTTGAAAGTTCTTTAATTTCATTGGCTAGGAGTGTAATTAACTGTCTGCCTACGTTTCCTTGTGGAATGCTGTACTGTTTACTGCGAAAATTTATAATTTTTTTCCAGCGTTCTCTCCAAATTGTGTCTGGGCCGCCTTCGCTATTAAGCAGCCTTGCGTTAAATCCTTTGAGAAATAGGTTTTGAATAGACTCTGGTATTTGTGCTTTGTTAATAGGTAAATGAATTCTTACGTCTGTTTGCCTTTCAAATTGGTTTAATGTAGTTGGTTGAAGTAGGTCTTGAATAGGTTCTGGCGTTTGTGTTTGGTTGATTGGTGGATGTACCGTTTCATCAGTTTGCCTTTCATTTGGGTTCGCTATGGTTGGTTGACTAAAATAACCTTGGTGTGACATGAGGATATGTCTTTTTAAACCTCTCTTCTTAAAATCACGGAAACATACGGGACATGGTGTTTTTGTTGTTGCAGATGATGAGGATGTTTCTGGCTCAGACGATGTGATTTCCGCATCGTCTTCGCCGCCGTCTTCGTCCATTTGCTGTTCTATGCACTTTTTGGTGTTTTTAACTAAAAATTTGGTGATTGAATCCAAAATATAATAGAAAATATACAAAAGAAGTAAATAAAATTGAAATAATATTATTTGACGTGACGTCTTGTCAATTTCGTTTTTCTACGAGAAAGGTAGATACTATAGATCTTAGTATAGATAATAGTTTGTCAGTATCAGCAATTGTTTTGAAATATTACTCGTATTTATTACACTGAATTTTGTACAATCGCGAACTCTCTAAACTGTTTGTTTTTTAAATATTTTTAACAAGTTCTTTCAGTTAGACATTGAGTTTTGGTCGGACCCTATTATAATGGCGATTTATAATCAAAAATCGCCGTTATATGTCCAAATAACAATAGTTGTAGGAATGATATAATTGATGTACGGGAAAGGTATAATAAAATTCACGTATGATTTTCGAAATGAAATATATTTCACGGAACCCGTAGCGTTTCTTGGCTGTTTTTATAAAATTTATACAAATAGAGTACACTTTACTAAATTTATATTCTTTACATTAATACCACAGGTTCTCTACATATCTCTAACCAATACTGTAGTATACGTTCTCAGTTATTGGCACCTTGGTTCTACTTAAACGCAATCAATAATTTTCATGCGTTAGTTATCAAACTAAATAATGTATTTGTTGAGTTATCAATAAATACATTATTTTATTTATTTAGCTAATAGAATAAAGTGAGATTCGGATAGAAAAGCGAAAGTAAGTTGTGTTATATAAGTATAAACCGCTGTGTAATAACCAGAATGTTTATATCAATCCAATATCAGATCGATTTTAGGACATGTCAATTACATTTTATGAATTATTAATTTTCAGCGGAGCTAGCACCTTCTGAACCAAAATATTTAACTTTTAAATTAATAATTTATTTTTAAATAATACCGATAAAAATACCACCTACTGTATAGCTGCATATTCTGTTGTGCAAATAAATAAATCAACAATAAATAGTTTGGAAGTATATAAAAATAATCTTTATAAATACTTAAAATTAAATTAAATAACTAAATAAATTCAACCTCGCGTCTTTTAGTACTTAACGGGTAAGCGAAATTTTTTTTAGCAAAAAAATTTTATTTTCGGTACCAAAACACTAAACAGACAATTTTTGTATCTATTAAAAATACTTTGTGATGATAGTACCTAATATCTGCTAGCGTTAGCTTAGATTTGCTAAAATTTATTTAAATAGAATATGGTACTTGATGAGGCGTTTTAAATAATTTATTTTGTTCAAAATATTTATAAATCTACATTTTAAATGTATGTTAGTAATGGGGAAAATGTTGGATCGTTAAAAATCAAATACCTATTTGATATTAAATTCCTATCAATTTTTAAGCCACATCTGTGATTCTTATCTAAATAGCGTACATGTATATTTTAAGTTATTATTTAGTCATTGAAAAATTAAAAAAATATGTATTAAAAAGCGTAGGTTTTTAAAAATACTGGTTTTGGAATGCGTCGCGAATTCGTTTCGAGTCAGATGACCAGCATCGTCGGGACCGGTCAGCACAGTACCTAGGAGGTGGACTGATTTATGTACTACACTTGGCTAAGCTTACACACAACACTTAATAAAATATACATTTCGTTTAATAAAATACATAATTAATAAATGTCCTTAAATACGAATTATGATAACATTACATTAGTTGCAAACATAAATAAATTTATGCCGCATAATAGACTAGAATACGTTGAGGATAGAAAGCAGGAGGAACGTGACTTTCTGCTTCTGCTGTTGCGAGCGCTGTGCGCAGCGCAGTGCTGATGGTGACGGCACGCAAAATGGCGGTCGCTCGGCAGCAAGATGGCCGCCGCGGAGCTCGTTGGAGACCGCTGATTGGCTGACGGCTCCGCGCGCGAAATGGCGGCTGAGGTGAGTGCGTTAGCGTCCGACGAAGTCCACCATTTGATCTATTTGTTCCTCCTCGTCGTAGAGGTACAGAGACTCCATGCAGCCCTTGAAGTAGGGCGTGGTGAAACATTTGGCCCTGGAACGTCAGAAACTTTAATTAGTATCAGGATAATATATTTTTCTATTTGAAGAGTCATTCAACGAGTAGGTAATACCTAAATAATGGATTATAGATCCTCAGCAGCGAGTGACCGACTCAAAAGAAGAAATACAAAATGGTAATTTTTGCATTTAACGCGTATCATTTCGTGGTACTTAAGAGGACTCTCTTGTCTAGAGGTTCCTAACCTGGAGGTAATGAACGTCGCAGTGGTAAAAAAGTAGTGGTAAAAAACGAAATCAAGCAAGTAAAACAGTAATGGACGTAATGGTGTTTGTTTTTATTAATTTATGTTAGGGGTAAAGGGTATTCCTGTATATGGGGTAACGGGACTGAAAACGTTACGAACCACTGTTCGAGTCCGTATTACACACGAATTTATCATTTACACAAAATAGTTTCAGTTAGTTTGTTTATATTTAAGTAAAACAGAAAATAGAACGATGCTTAAACTTAGTTGATAATTACCTAAATTAATTAGATATTAGATGCAGTTAGAAACTAAGATAGTACATAAGTAGATAGACACTAAGGTTACCTATTAGCAAGCTAGAATACATTAGCGAAAAGTTTAATAAAAGGCCACAGAGTCGATAAAAGTTCAAAGCTTAGTCAGAAAGGAAGTCCATTAAAGCCTACGCAAGCTTTTAAGTAGCTAGAGCTTAAGGAAAGGCTTTGGTAATATCAGAACGCTTACTCAAAGAGTATCCTGTATCAGTTTAATTTTTTTACCGCAAAGGTCAAAGATAAAAGTAACTGAAGTTAATGTATTCATTGTGAAAATTACATAAGGTTACGTTGTATAGTTAAGTACGAATACACCTACTATATATCTATATCTAACCTATGGTTTTTATTTAAAAATAAGCAGCCACTTGTAAAATAAGACACATACACAGACAATAACAAGTGAGTGCAGTGATATACTCGTACGACACATTGCTCTGATTTTTTAAGTCTAATCTGGTCAACCGTTTCGTAACGTCAGTTTAAAAACGCGAAATTCAAAAATTATACACTGGGTTGACCATGATCTTTAATAGATTATTCGATTTTGCTGTCGCTTTTTAGTCACGGAAATGCTTGCTAGGATCACGCTCTCAAAGAGTACATTAATAGACTACTAGTCTGGCCTAAAACGTTGCATGCCGTATCGACTTGCCTTAGTCACGGGTTTTCCCCTAAGTATCTAAGCGTACCTACGGAATAATATCCTAGTTTTTTAAACCACACATATGGGATACCGTCGTGGCACAACAATAAAGAACCAGTCCTGTTCATAAGATTGAAGAACTGTACTACATAAGAAAACTAGTAAAGGAGCCATGCGATTATGTGCGTTAGAAATATGCGTAGGTACTTAAAACTAAACCAGTGCAGAACCGGAGAAAATGCGTGCTGTTAACCCCAAGAAGAAATAATAATGAGAAAATAGGAAGCAGGTTTTTTACAGATTGAGCGATTCAAATGGGGCTGGGGAATCTGAAACTATAACTTTTTAGGTTTTTTTTAACAGGTTCACGCCAAGAAAATCCTCATCGGACACCAGGGAAGGGAGGCCCTGGTAGTGCCGGAAATCTACCGGCAAAAAAATTGGCGTGCCTTTCAGTAACGCTGATTTTTCTTTTTCAGGTTACCTATGCCGTCGCATCAAATATATCGGAACGGCCAAGGTAGTCACGAATATCTGAACAGCGTCTCTATTGACAAGGGGATAAAGTGCATCTTCAGATATTTTTGAACATCCTGGTCGGTCCGATATATTTGATGGCGACTGTATCTATAGAGGTGTATGTTAGATTCGTACCTATGTACGGAAATTTGTTACCAGAAGTTAAGAAGCCGCGTTTTAAAATTAAGAAGTTATGTATTTAAAGATACCTACTTAAATAAAACATTATTATTTTTTAATGCAAGAAGATTTTTTACTATATTTCAACATTTTCTTCATGTTATATAACGAGGGTTGCGTTATGAAAAACACTGAAATCTCAACTGAGACAAATGAGAAATATCAAAAACATCGTTTTCGAAGTGAATGTTCGGTTGTATAGGTCCTCCACCGCGGGGGTCAACGATATCGTCCCCATATAATGGTGCGTTTACATGTATGGTCTAATTCTTGGGTCAGATGTATGCAGCCTATCGAACGTGACCAACATGTAAACGCACCGTTACTTCGTCCACACACACTTGAGCGAAATTCAGTTATCATAGACAAAATTAGCCGAAAAGCAAAAAAATCAAAAACTTCTATCAAAATTTTGTTTACGGGCTCCATACAAAAATTCAGTCACCATAGAAAAAAATCCGCTTCGACTTGGACGTGATATCACGCGCTGGCACTGAGGGCAAGACTCACGTGCACGTGATTAGACGTCTTTGGGGGTCAAAGGTTTAAAGCGACCACTGCGACTTTATAGTATCAGATTCCCTATCTGCCCCATTTGAAACGCTCGCCCTGTAGACCCATAAAAGGAAGAAGGAAAGGAGAAATTAAAATAAATGTTCACCTAAATCCCTGGATCCGCCCCGTGTAACTGTTTTATATATGTCTTGAAAAGCTCTAGCTGGTCTTGTTCCTGTAGCACCTCGACGCACCCCTTGAAGTACTGTGTCGTAAAACAGTCTTGCCTGTTCCCCGGGAAAATATATTATAACACACATACAACAACAATAGCCCTTATAGCAAGACTTACGTTGCGCGCCTTACTTCATGTGCGAAAGTAGCAGTCGCGCGGGACAACGGAAGTCATGCTAATAGACGGAGAGCTGGCCACGTCAGATATGACACAATAATGAGAGCAACGAAACTCCTCTAGTTAGCTTGCTATACTATGCTTATTTCTAGATCCGGACATCTGGCAACTGTAAAGTGGTGGAGGTCAAAGAATGCAAATAACTTGAAGAAAATAAATCCTAGAGTTCTGGGCTTGATGCAATATTATGGTGAATTATGTAATTAATTAGATTACATCATATCCTTAAGTTTCTGTTGTGGGAAAGTAGGCCCAAATGATGTATAATGCAATTTTTAGTTCGTCGCCTACTGTTTTTGTATCCGCAATAATAGACAATGGTTTTTAATCTAATGTTAAAATATAGGCCCTGTCCTCTATAAATAACACAACTTTGGCCGTTTTTACCCATTTTGGTATTACTTTTTTCCAACTTAAAAACGTTGTTGGTCTGTCACTCTGACATCCATTAAAAGCTGCCAGATGCCCAGATCTAGCAATAAGGATGGTAAAGAAGTCTAACTAGACAGGTTTCATTGCTCTCATTATTGTGGCATATCATATCTGACCTGGCCAGCTCTTAGACCATAAGGGGTGAGCCACAGATGAGCGAGGATGCTTTGCGAGGAATGTATTGGTTAAGAACCAATACAATCATTTCATCTCACCTATCCTTGCACAGCGCAGCACCAGGATTGGTTATTATTAAATATTTTTCTCGCAACGCATTCTTGCTTATCTCTGGTGGAAACGCAGCATTAATACGAAAAAGGATTAAGTCAAGACAAAATACATGTCTCCGAGCATTGAGTAACAGGAGATGACATCCCTTAGAAATTTTTTGTCCCAAAAGTTGTAGTGAAAATCACTAAAAGTCTATACTACTCTTTGATTCTGTCATAGCTGTCAACCGCCAAACATGGCGCACAAAATTTGTTCTAGATGTCACGTCTAGTAAAATACATAACTTCGTAACACAATTAGGCATTCGATAGCTGAGTTGGTTAAACAGTTGGTATTAGCTCGGGGCAGTTGAATTTATTTTATTAATCCTCTTTTGTTTTATAGCGATAACAATGATAAATGTGCGCGGTTATTTCGTTGCATCTCATTGGACCTTTTTAAATTGGTCTTGATTTTAACGGTTTTTATAAGGTACAGGAAATTAATCACAAAAACGAAGCAACATTTACTGGTTACTGAGGCAATTTGAATTTTATTTATGCCTTAAAAGCATACCTACTTCACATCTAAGTAGTTACTGTATTCTATTACAGTTTAGTGTAAAACAGTAGTATATTAAATCACAGATACGTTACGGTTTTATTGGAATAATCAGCGTATTATTAAGAACGATCGACGATCGATTTTCGATATAAGTCAGGTGACAGCGCGACCTATTATGAAATTCATTAAAAATGTCATTAAATTTCTCCTGTTTTTTGCGCTAGTGCCAAAAAATTACAACTGTTACCTATTAACGTTCTTGTAACTTTAAGCTCTTGTAACGCTGGCGTAATGTATTTGTGCTTAAAATCATGGACATCAAAATTTTCTAACGAGTAAACACTTGAGGGTTGAGCGGGGCGAACGGAAAGGCTTCCGGCGTCATAGGTACGTGAGTATTTGTAGTTGCACACTGTTCAGAATATTTGAACGCTTGACGCCTCACCGCTCGCCCTGCCGAACGCACTTGCCTCTGATCATACACAGTTCCAATTTTACCTGCATAAAGTATAAAGCTGCGCCTCCCTAAACAGATTATAGCAGTCGTCACAGATCCTGTCAAGGCGGGCAAAGATGGCGGCGTCGTAAACGCCCTTGCACTGGAGGTTGAAGAAGGACCGGCGGGCCACGTGGTGCGGCGCCGCCGCGGGGGTCGCGCCCGCCGCGGCGAGTGCCAGCGTCAAGAGCACGCACGCCACTTGTACTGAGCTTAGATGCATCTGGAATAAAGAAAAGAGTAGTTTAATGGATTTGACAATAGATGGCGCTAACGGGTAGACTTTAACGAGAACGCTGTTGACATCACATGGATCTGTGATGCAGACAACAAGCACGCGACCAGCGACACGACGAGTAGCGTCGCGATCAAAATGTATAGACTTGTATGAAGCCGCTCCGCTGCTCACGACGCCGGACGCGTGCGTCCAGTCTTCGGCCTTAAGGAGTCGTCGCTATAATACATAGTACTAAACTAGTCTAGTACTATATATCAAGGATGATTAAGACATGGATGCACAATGCCTATACAAAATCGCATTCCTCGAACCTTCAGGCTATACTTCTGTTTTCGGTACTGAGTGCCACAGCGCCATCTGTTGAGTCTGGAGTCGAGTTATTCTGTCAGCGTTAATCGCCGAACAAAATATTAAAAAACTAGAATTTATTTATTTAATATTAATTGCACAAAACAAGATGGTATAAATGGCGAGCTTAATGCCATAAGGCATTCTCTACCAGTTAACCTATGGGCTTAACAGAAAGGTTAAGTAGGAATTTAGTGTATGTGGTGACCGATAGATGACGCTAGTGCTTTAGCCTGAAATAAGGGAACGCGATTTTGTATAGGCATTGTCAATCCATGTCTTAATCATCCTTGCTATATATAAACTAGTCGCGATATAAACAAGAACTAAGTTTGCGGTTCGCTCCTGGATGAGATTGGTCCCGCGCCGGAAAAAGTGGAATACACCTAGAGAGGCTTATGCTCAGCAGTGTAAGTACCTAAAACTGAAATGATGATCGATGACCATATTAGTTCATTTTGTTAATAATAATAAGACAACTTTTCTAAGTAGAGTAATATTAACGGCGTTATATAAGGTTAAAAAGTGGTAAGCTCTATTCCAGCTATGCATTATGAGATCGCAAAAAAGTGATAGTTAAGTTGGGAGAATTTAATAATAGATGGCGATTCTTAGTGAAATCCCAGAGAGACTACATGGCGTTGGTCTTCAGGTGACCACCTGGTATAAACACAACATGGGATAGAAGTGATATATCTGAGCAGAAAACTAATTAACCTAACGTCATATTAACTAGTTACGCTTAACGGTTACGTTTTAAACTAACTCAATTTCCTGTTGCCAAGGTCTAACCCGGCCCTAGCTCTAATCGACTCGATAATAATTACGTCGGTAAATCTAACATTCGATACCGCATTATCCTTGCTTACCGATTGCAAATAAGTTGAACGTTATTAGAACCAGGGGAAATGTGAACTCAGGATCTACGTTAACTATCTGTGGCTGGAGAGTACATATGTACTGGTTCTTTTAAGTGTTCGACTCAGTGAGTGTTTGAAATGGCACTCAAGTGTCGCAAGCGCAGCACTCCGTGCAATAGCCATCTGACAGGTGCGAGCTCGTATTTGCATTTATCACGTGTTCAAGAATTACAAAATTGCGTTGCAAATTAAAGAAATATCCACTTTCTGTGAAAGGCATAAGAGTGTTGTGATATTTTAGATATAGGTAGATGTAAATCTTCAAGTTGCTGACTTAGAAGGAAAATATACCTTATTAATCAGGACACGAGTGTTATTATAGCTTGTACGGTAAGATGATAACGACCTGTAAAATCCCGCGCTAAAGTATAGTGGAAACTTGTATTAAGTTCTCTCAAACTGGCAGCTCAAGTGAGTGGCTAGTGATTAAGCAAAGTGGACTTGTAAAGTGTTAATATAGTGCGATGGTGGTCCCACTCAGTCTTGCCCGATTATCGGAGTAGATAGCGGCTATATAGGGACCGTGCAGAAAGTATAAAAGCTGTAAAGAGGTACAGTCATCGACATGAAGTAGGTTTCTCAATTGTACACTAGATGGCGTTGTAATATCTAAATATCCTGAACTTACTTGTAATTACGTTTTAAGTAGTAAAAACTTAAAAGTGGTCACAGGCTTTGCCTAGTGTGGGAGTCGCTGATATGTTGTTAACTGTATATTTAAAATTTTTTGGTCAATAAAACATTTTTACTTTTCTTTTACTTTATTTTATTTTATTTAAGAACGCTTAGGGTCAGGGAGGGTACAGTCGCTCGGTGGGAACAGTGGCTCGAATATGCTGTGCGGGAAACGGAAAGAGCTTTATGTCTGTCCTCTTCATCAATCGGAAGCGTTCCGTACCCTATCATGTACGAACTAGTTAGTGAGCCGCTTCGGCGCCATGCGAATGTATTATGGTGCGTTTTTGTGTTGAATACTATCAAAATTACATTTCCAGGTAAGTTTCACTACTCTGTTTTTCTTAACTCGAACGAGATTTTTAATTACTTATATTTTTATCGAAGAGTGTGTCTAATCTTCTTAGTATTGGCTGATAATTAAAGGCCCTCGATGTTTCTATTTGTTTTTAGTTCTATCTAAAATACAAAATGGCGCGAAGGTCAACAGTCGTTCGTTTCCGAAAAGTACACGGTGGCTCGCGAACCACTGTGCACCTTACAGAGTCGGGCTAAAATTTACTTGAATATGAATAAGAATAAAAGTTCTTTTATTATTAAAAATAATTCTAGCACTCTTTTCTTAATAAAATGAAAGTGAATAAATCATGCGACATTTATTAGGTAAGTACCTATTTTAAATGAAGAATGAATCAGGAACGATTATTCCGGAATTAGGCTTACCTATTCTAATTACTGTTTTATTCAACAAAAATGTTTTTTGTTATAAAGTTTATTTAGGTTCGATTCTTACGTAGCCATTGTGTACTGTTAGAACCACTGTGTACTCGAGCCACTGTGTACTGTTAGAACCACTGTGTACTAGGGGGTCCTAGTCACTGTGTACAGCAACAGGTACACAGTGGCTCGATTCCCAATTTCTAAAAAAGAATGGATATATCTTTTTTGGTGAAAGTAACTGCAAATATATTTGCTACATATGAAAGTTTAATAATGCACTGTGCTCTGTGCTTGCCACAATTAGTTCAGGGATTTATATTTTTCATGCTACAGCCTCTTGAAAAAATCCTAGCGACTGTTCCCTCCCTGACCCTACAGGATTTGCAAGGGTTGGCGTTCGTATTTATATCTTATATAAAAGTATCGCGAAAAATGTAGGTGCACTAGATAATGTAAGTATGTTCATATTCCAAACTAGGTAGGTACCTAATTTTTACCTATCGATTAGTATAGACTCTATACTATAGATAGAGGCTAGAGTTCCAGAGAAGAGTATACTTTTAAACTCAGAAATCAGTCTCTATATGGAGTAGAACTGCAGGACTACGATTAAGAGTTCTAGATATCTAAGGCAAAGTTAGAAATTACTACTTTCGTTAGTATGTATAGTATATGTAAATAAATACATTGAAAACACACAACTTTATTAAACCACAAATAATCCGTTAAATTGACGTTGACGATAAAACAATCGCAACGGAACCGTAACCCGTTTCAATTCGATTTTCACGATCGTAAAGATCGGTCTCTTTGTTGGTAACGAGCTTAACCACCAATTTAACAATAAGCTGAGCCACGGGATAATAGCCTGTTCGTAGTTGGGATAAACGCTTTGTTGTACGCTAAATAACTTGGCCAATCTGATTCATGTATGTAATAAAGTTAGTCGATCGCATGAGAACAGAGTCCATTTATTCCTAAGTTACGCGAGACTTCGAATTCTTAGGCGCCAAATGTAACAAGACCTTGCGATCCATGAAAACTGTGAGTAACCTGAGAGCCCTCGTATACTGGATATCGTAAGTGTTCATCTTGGCAAAGTATTGAAATGCTACTGTTTAACTCTGCTGTCGATCAGCGGCCGACATTTGACTATACTTTTAAAATACGGGGCATTGCGGACGGCGGCTACGTATAAGGCTTCAGTCATCAATTAAACATAAGATTCCACGGTTTCTATGTGGATAAGGAGTGAACGCACTCAAGTCGAGGCCTGTAGTTACCGCAGGGATAGTCGAGTCAGTAACGTGACTTAAAAGTGAACGTTAAGCAACCAGTTGCGGATCCAGGATTTCGTTCAGGGGGGGAGGAACAATTTCCTTCCCTAATAATCTCGCGGTCCGCACCTATGGTCCCCGTATACGAGGTTTGTGTTTCAAGGGCGGCGAATTGCCCCTGCTGCCTCCCCTGTGGATACAGGCTGCAAGCAGCAGGTCAAAAAGCGGACCGGATCAAAAACTTTTGTAAGGATAGGATGGATAAAATGTATTCGAAAGATGATGAGGTTTCAATTAATTCAACAAATAAATGTTATTAAACAATTCATACAAGCGAATGTATTTCGATTAAGTAAGTTGGTGTATAAAATCCGGCTTTATACTAACTACCATAAGTATAACTCTGAATGGGATAGCAAGGTAAAAAATATTTAATAAAATAATTTCTTGCACCTAAATAATATGGAAATGATATCAAACCCGACCTAGTAGCTAATGGTAGGCAGAAATATAGTCCCGTCTTTTCTTGAATTGATAACGCTCGCGCTTACTATATTTGTTCTTGCTTGTTGCATACAATGATCAACTCAAGCTACTGTCCACAAGTGCATCGCTGCGCCTTGCAATTTGTCTTGCGCGCACCGCGAATAGTAATCGCCCTCGCAGGCTAGACTGCTCGGCTGCCACCCACGAGATAATGCCTCGTATTATCGAACCATTTATAAACAGGCCTTTTTAGGGTTCTGTCCGGCCTAAATAGTGGGGTTGTTAAGCGACATAAAAACGTCGAACCTCAAATTTTGATGCACAAGTATAAAATTTGGCACAGTTGTTTCTTGTCCCTAGACAAGCTGATTAAGATCGGTACCCCAAGGTACCCCCCCATCTGGCGCCGGGGAGGGGGGGTTAAAATACCACTCCACCCGGCTTCATTCAAAAAATTCTAACTGTTCACGTTTAGCTAATGGGTCAAGTTTGGTATCAAGATCGGATTAAACGACCATGTAGAATTCATTTCTGGTATTAAAAAATGAAATTTACTCAGTAATATTTAAAAAAATATATGAAAATCGAAAATCTCAACAAAATTTTTTATATTCCAGTCATCATAAATATTAATTTGCTAGTTTTTTTCATACACTAAAAATACAATATTAAAGCATATTTCATGTAGATTAAAAAAATATAACATTTAATAACCATTACTAACAGTAAATGGCATTAAAAAAAAATTGCGTCGTGCGTCGTGAAATTATTTTTACCGCCGTCGGCATCCGCGGTCAAAATATCCAAATAACGCACTAGGTACCATGTAAACTTGTTATTTATTGAAATCGATTATATATATAACGAAGATAAAAACCGTACCTGACGGAATGTGGCATTCCGTCAGAAAAGGGACTTTTAGTATAGGATTTGAGTGCGCAACCTCTTTTCCTTGTGCTAAAATAAGCCAATTTATAATAAGAATAAAAAACCGTTACTTATTCAAATTTAAGAAATGTGGACTTCTGTTAAAAAGGTAACGTAGAAAGATTGGTGCTTATATTTGTATAATAGTATTGCTTAGCGTCAGTCATTATATATCTTCAATAAGTCTCTTACCTGTCATACAAAATCATCACATATTTTTGGAGAATGCTATTGGCTTCTGCTATTGCTCCATCTTGAAGTAGTTTAAATTCTTGTGTGGCCGGGTTAAAGGCGTTCCGAGCATCAAAGGCACTTTTCTTACCTCTTCCATTAAATAAGGATACTGTGTCGCATCCAGTGAATGCATGGAACACGGGCAAGACTGACGCTTTGTCAGGGCCTCATAGAAACAAAATAGAGTTTAGTTTGCGGAATGTATAAACTATAAAATAATGTATGGCTATTATAACAAAATACTCTTACCTAATAGAGTGGCATGCGATAAAATTGTGTTTTTTCCCTGTGCCAATATGAACCTACAATTCCTGTAGTTGAAGTAAGCGACCTATTGAAGAGTTCAAGTTACGACTACATGTTGAAATACGTTTTTAATTTACCCATATTATTGCAGGCCGAGTCTCTGCTCAACACTAAATGAATGCCGGAAGTACTTCTTCTTCTTCTTCTACCTAGCGTTATCTTGGCTATTGCCAGGGTCCGCTTTCCTGCTCGCTTTCCTCCACTTTGCGCGGTCCTGGGCATCTTCTTTTACGAGCCCGTTTTCACTCATGTCGGCCTCCACGACATTTAGCCAGCGCTTCTTTGGTCTTCCGCGACCGCGTCGAGGGCTGTCCAGGGCTAGATTTAGATCCCTATGTAGTCTGGTGGCCTGCGAGAGATGTTACCGAACCAACGAAGGCGACATTCTTGGAGCTTCTCCGCTACTTCACGAACTGCGAGGCTGCCGCGTATGTACTCATTACGAATGCGATCAGCACGTGTAACGTCGCACATCCACCGCAGCATCTTCATTTCTGTAACGCAAAGCTCCTGAATATGCCTTCCACGAACCGGCCACGTCTCGCTTCCGTATATTAAGACCAGTCGGATGATGCACTTGTACACTAGCCCCTTCAGTCTTAGCGGAATTCTGCGATCGTAGATGACTCCTGTGACCTCTCGCTATTTGGACTCATGCAGTATGGATCCCAGGTACTTAAACTTGTCCGTTTTCACGGCAAGTTCGTTCCCTATTTTGATAGGAACGGGATCAGTACTTCCGCAGGCCATGTATTCGGTCGTCGAAACATTTAGCTTTAGACCACCATTCTCTAGCGATCCCTTCCATAGGTTCACCTTTCGCTCTAGTTCCTGTTTGTCCTCGTCCGACAGTGCAATGTCATCTGCATACATGAGCAGCCACGGCAGCGGGTCCTGGATTTCCGCCGTAACAGCATCAACCACAACACTAAACAGAAAAGGACTAAGGGCCGAGCCCTGGTGCACGCCAACTGTGATCGGGAAGGGTTTAGTGTCGCCAACAGCGGTCCTCACTAGAGAAACCGAGTTACGGTACATATCCCGGATAATGTCAACATAGACTTGTGGCACGTTTTTCACCTTTAGTGCCCACCATATGCCCTTTATTTAGTGCCCATCTGACGAGGGATGCAAACGAAAGCCTTCTGCAGGTCAAGAAATGCCATGTAAAGTGGCCTAATGCCGAAAATACTTATTTCCGAAAAAAGATCGTCAGCTGGAGAATATACCACCAACAGAAACAACCCTATATCAACATTTACTACGCGTAGTGTACATTTAAATAAATGTACCCAGCTACTCGTATGTCTTTGTGGAGGGCACTATGATGAAATTGATGAAACACAAAATGTATAGTTAAATAATTAAATTGTAGTTAACTCTCTCAGTATTTTTATGCTTTATTTTGCGTTTCTTGTTAAAGTGTGACTGTTCACAATCTGTGAACGACGCTTCCAAAGTTGCTTTGGCCATATAATGAGAAGCGAGGACGAAAGTTTGGAAAGATTAATCGTTGTTGGCAATACTGAAGACAAAAGGTCACGGGGCCGTTCACCAGCACGATGGACTGACCAACTCAAAGGTGAGGAACCCTCTCAGAAGTTCTACGATGTGGTAAGGAAAGCGATGGACTGAAATCGATGGCGAGAGTGTGTTCGTGCCAATCGTGCCCGAACTAAACCCACCAAACACGATCATCTGTCATGATGGATGCGACCAAGAAGAAGAATGCGTTTCTTGAGAGTACGCGGAAAATATATAATGACTGACGCTAAGCAATACTATTATACAAATATAAGCACCAATTTTTCTACGTTACCTTTTTAACGGAAGTCCACATTTCTTAAACTTAAATAAGTAACGGTTTTTTATTCTTATTATAAATTGTCTTATTTTAGCACAAGGAAAAAAGGTTGCGCACTCAAATCCTATACTAAAAGTCCCTTTTCTGACGGAATGCCACATTCCTTCAGGTACGGTTTTTATTTGTTATATAAATAATCGATTTCAATAAATAACAAGTTTACATGGTACCTATCCACAGTGCGTTATTTGGATATTTTGACCGCGGATGCCGACGGCGGTAAAAATAATTTCACGACGCGCGACGCAATTTTTTTTTAATGCCATTTACTGTTAGTAAAGGTTCTCAAATGTTATATTTTTTTGAATCTACATAAAATATGCTTTAATATTGTATTTTTTGTGTGTGAACATAACTAGCAAATTAATATATATTATGACTGGAATATGAAAAATTTAGTTGAGATTTTCGATTTTCGTATGTTTTTTTTAAATATTACTGAGTAAATTGCATTTTTTAATACCAGAAACGAATTCTACGTGGTCGTTTTATCCGAAATTTATACCAAACTTGACCTATTAGCTAAACGCGAACAGTTAGAATTTTTTGAATGAAGCCGGGTGGAGTGGTATTTTAACCCCCCCTCCCCGGCGCCAGAAGGGGGGGTACCTTGGGGTACCGATCTTAATCAGCTTGTCTGGGGACAAGAAACAACTGTGCCAAATTTTATACTTGTGCATCAAAATTTGAGGTTGTGCACTTAAGACCCATACAAAAAGGAAAAATCTTAGGAATAAATCTAAGGAAACACGGAATTTCTATACTGTTTCCCTAAAGAAGTTTTTGAGATATGTAACTCAAATACTTATAGCCCGATAATGTTTAAAAACAATTTTCATTGATAGATAGTAAGTGTTAAAGCGGATCTTTTGAATTTTTCCATATTTGTTGGACTAATGGTTCAAAAGTTAGAGGATTATTTCTGAAACTATTAATCTAAAAATGTTAAAATAAATCTCAGATTCATATGCAATATGTTGATATTTGGTATGACAGACGGACATGACTGATGATCCTTTAATTCGCGGGCGTGTTTCCAAAGATTGTAGGTACCTACATATTATTTACTTAGGTACATCTAATGAGTTAACAAAACTTCGTGAGAGGTTTTAACCAAAACCGTATTACGCAGCAGACTATTTGTCTTCAAATCCAAATATTACGAGTACAAGACATTATTATACTGCATTTACATTAATATGTCGGCATCGCCGATAAAACATTGAGTTTATTTTGTTTACACCAAATCCTACTTGTATCCATGTCAGACAGACCGACCTAAGCTGACCTGTTGGTTACCTCAAACTGCTGTATACAAACACGTAATGCAGGTCATATTACAATGGTCGTTGAGGACAGACAAAATGGCACCACAGACATTTAGTACAGAAATGCAGTAAGAAAATTTTGAGTTCGTGTGTTTTTGTGACTTTTTGATAGTGAGTTTGTGTTGACTTTGCCGCCCATATACTTGTATTGTAACGAGCTTGATTGCATGTATTTTTCCGCCAGCATAATGTTATTTAAACTTAAGCGAAGTTTTAAAACTTGTACCTAAGATTGCGTGGTAAAGTAACCTTTAGTTGCGGCAAATCTTATTTACAATGTACTTAGGTTCAGAAAGTGCCGCTTTGCTTTACCCACATCTGTGCCTACACATGGAAGTGGAAAATACTAGATTGGCTCCAATTTTGAATCACCAATAATCATAATCATACGTGTATCATAAAATTTTAACGGCCTAGCCGGTAGTGACCCTGCCTACGAAGCAGGAGGTCCCGGGTTCGAATCCTGGTCAGGGCACATATTTGTTCTTAGTTATGGATGTTTTATATGTATTTAAGTATTTATATGCATATGTATATTTATATCTATTATATATATCGTTGCCTAGTACCCACAACACAAGCCTTATTGAGCTTACTGTGGGACTAGGTTGATTTGTGTAAGATTGTCCCATAATATTTATTATTATTATTATTTCTTAATACATAGACTATTCAAAGTTATTTATAACCTTGAACGTGTATTTTCACTTTTCAGTGTCCCGTATCGGAGAGCCACATTGTATTGTATCTACCATCTAATTATAGGCAATTAGTACCTCCTTATGGTATTCTATTAAGTATGTTAGAAATACTACAGGTACCGAAGGGATTGACGTAGGTAACATTAATTAGTATGCATTTTAATGGTGCTCCCACACCAGCTGTTATAAATGTTATAGAACAAAGTGTAACAAGGATAAGGCTAAGGAGTACTATGTTGTTAAAGAAAGATAGTTGCTGTTATATAACATTTATAACAGCTGGTGTGGGAGCACCATTACAGTTTTCACGCGTAAGTACCTACAAGAAACTTTAACTACAATGTAAATTTGTCAAAAGTATACGTACCTACCTAACTCAAAATATTCCGTTAATATTACTAATAAATTATCATAACTATTATAGGTGTTCGACAGAAGTTCCAAAGTTGACATAGGTTGAAGATTTTATGTAGGTACTTAATACAAGTAACTAAATACCTAGTCGATTTGGAATTTAACAGCAGATATTACATTTAAAGAGCTTTATGGACTTGCGTAAGTGAAAATGTTACGTGTTTAACTTTAGTTGGCATCATGTTACCATAGACATGGGCTAAGTTGTAATTTGTGAGTCACTAGTCTGGCAACCAAACTTTGTTAGTCAAGAATTAAGTCTCGTCTCGTTTTTGGGGTTATTGTACTAGCGTACGAAAAGAACAGTACGATTCTCTATGTCTATGGTATAAGTGAGTTACTTCCTTCCCAAACTATAACTTAAATTCACCACAGAAAGAAGGTTTTCTGGTCGGTTGCACCAAACCGTCACCGTTAAAACGTTCGTTAAAATTTACGCGTACCCTGCCGGGACCTACTGATGAGTCCGGCAAAAATAGTTGGTACACTGGCCCTTAGTCTTGCATTGTCACTTATTTTATTAGAGCTATGGGTCCACTTTTCGATGTTCTGCATATCGCACGGTTTGTAGTTTTCACTTTTGAAAGACAAATGATAAAATATCGCAGAACTGTAAAATCGACATTTAATGACCACTTGTAATATAAACACCAGCTAGCTATTAAACAAAATGGCCGCTCAGACAATGGATGGTATCGCACCATCTCTGCCATTGTTGCAACCTTCGCGCGACCTCGCTTGGCCTTAGCGAATTCGGTTCTCGCTTCCTAGTTTTCCTTAATGGCCATCAAAATAACCTGAAATTGTGTTCCCATTTAATGCGGAATTTTGTTATAAGTAGAAAACTTAAACTTGTAACGGATAGTACCGATTTTACATTCATAATAAAAACAATCATGTAGCAAGCTCCACAAGTTTAAAGAAAAATAGGCAATTCTTATCGAACAATTATAGCAGCGACATCTATTGTCACATTGATTAATTACTTATTTAGATTTATTACGAATATACCACCTGTGTAGGTTAAGGCTGCGAAAGGTAAATACGGTATTTGATCACGTTAAATTGCAGAGTAATTGGCAACAATGGTGCCTCTGTGGAAACCCGCCGTGTGAATTCTCGAGGTATTTTATTTACCATCATCCTGTTATCTACGAGCTGCTGAATACTAAAAAAGCCCTCGCATACTCACTATTCACAGACTAGTTTGTGGCCAAGATATAATAAGGAAATAAATTTAAACTATTTAAACTTCGGCTGTACCAAAACTCTTTATACTCTGTACTTTATATATTATATTATTTATTGGGTTAATTGCCTGAAAATAAATAATCATTCATTCACTCAAAACACGAACATAAGATTTTTTCGTCAAGTCTAGAAGTTCAACAATTTTAGATTAAAAACTGTCCAGATTTATACAAAAATCATTATTGCCAAATAAAGTATCAGTGTAATTTTTTTCATGTCAAAATGGTAGAAAATACTCCTTAAATAGTAGCATTCGGACATCTTCAAAAAAATTTTGACAAAGTTTTATTCAGCCCTATAGCGGCTTGATAGATATAATACAAGCTGAATAAACAAGGATCCACTCGGTACTAAGAGGACTCAATAGAGTCAACGTTCTTGAACGCAGCGGACTGCATGCCATCGGCCTGCCTATAATGGTACTTGACTTCAATTATGCGTAAAAACTTTTGTGTCTTATCCCACGGTGATAAGGCGAAAATTGCATACATATATTTAACTAGAGGCGTGCATGCTAGTCACATACGCGATGTGTTCGGGATGCATATTATATACCTACGTATCATATTGTGGACCTTGCTCTTGTTAAGTTTGTAAAGTGTCGTCTAAACGAAGTGGAAAGCTAGGACGTTCTAAATTTAGAAGGTTTCCTATTTCGTATGGAAAGATTGGATGACGGGCCAATTGAGCTCATTGAAACTTATGTTTAATACTTCGGATTATTAATTGGATGTACCTAAATTGCATAGGTAAGTATACCTACCTACTTTTAAAGACATGGGAGCTATTAACATAGAAGGTAAAAGGAAATCTGCTGATCAAATCCGGAAGGAGTTTTATGACACGGCACAAACGGTCACGAACAGGACTTGGTGGAAGCAAGTCATACGGTCCAGAAAGCTGCTATAACGATCTTCAGATATGAAGGAACAACTACAGATAAATCTGAGCCAAATGTATTCGCTAGTATGGGTAGCTCCTTAGACTGAATGTCTCCCAAGTAATTAGCGGCTAGGCCATCGCGTGACGTCTCATCCACCAATGAACATCAATTAACCACGTGCTGAAACTGGGTCAGCTGAAACTGAAGTGACGCGTTTCGGATGATTTGCGATCGTTGATTGTTTCTATTGATAACATAACGATACGAAGAATGAGTTAATGGGTGTTGATGCCGTTTTCCTGTTACGTTTATAAATATGATTTATTTATTTATCGTATGGCTACATGTCACTGGATATAGATAGGCATTTCTTCCCTGGGGTAATAGTAGTGGGAAAGCAGATGATAAAGCAAATCCAGTGAGTGCTGCGAGGTTCGGATGGGACAGTGCAGCTGCCAAGTGTGTTACTCTTTTAGCACCACCCAGGGATCACGTGTAGGGTTGTCTAAGGTGTTTCCTATGGACGCAGAGTAACATTGATCCCTTGAACATTGTTTATATGATGAATTTCTATCGTTGATAGGATAATATGAAAATATGAAAAATGAGAAAACGGTTCTCATATACATATATCTGAATAATGTTATATTATAACGCAATTGTTCAAAAATATTTTATGTCTTCAAAATTTAAGTTATCTAGTTCTACCTTCGAGCAAAAATGTAAAGGAGGTATAGTTTCAAACAAGATTTACTGAAAATATGGCTCGTGAAAATTTGTAACCTGTCTAAGACTGTCAATGAAAGTACCGCCCGAGTCGTTCTTGCGGTACTATTGTGGGCCCATTTTTTTGGGCTGATTGTGTATCCCGAGTATTGTTTGATCAGTGAGTTCTACTGATTAAGATTAAATAAAAATAGTGAGTAGAATCGTCATTCAAATTACATCAGCATGTCACCACGATGTCTGGTCTCAACACTGGGGGTTGCCAATACTAAATATAACTTTGTAAATGTGTTATCAATCAATTCCTAGCAGTGCGCTAATTGAGTTTAGAAATAAATCAATTAAACCAGTAGGTACCTACCAACCACAAACATGCAGACTTATATTAAAGATAAATCAAACTACGGAATTGTATCTCATTTTGATTAGGAGTATAAATTATATTGGACAACATGTTAACGAAACAATAAGTCAATATAACATGTCAATACGATAAATTGTATAGGTAATTTTGCAAAATTATGAATTAAAAAAAACTACGAATTAATTGAGAAACATAAAATAATGAATTTTCTAGTATTGGTGTGGTGGAATTTTGTTCTTAACTACTGTGTAAGTCAAGGAACTAAAGACATAGAATTAACAAAGTTCTTCCAAATATAATGAATATAACCATTTGTTTTACTTTCCCAAAACAACCCCGGACCCGGGGTATGTCCTTAAACTACGTCCGTACCTGGGTATGTCCTTAAACTACGCCAAAAAGAGAGGTATGGGCACTGCGAATGGCATCTCGCTAAGTGTGGTAGGGCACGTTCAGCGAATGTCATCGCTCAAATCTGGATCAGAGCCCGACTGGGGAAGTACCTCCACCTTACAGAAAACCACAGCCAAATAGCACTAAACCCTACTCATAGTGTTGTGTTCCTGCTGGTGAGTAAGGTTGCCAAAGAGCTCAAAGAGGACCCAGTGTGTTGACGATGAGGGACCTTCTTGTTCCTTTAGTCGTCAACACAGTGAATCCTCCTTTTTGTAAAGGGTTGGCAACGCGCATGTGACTCCTTTGGAGTTGCAGGCGTCCATAGGTTACGGTATCTGCTTACCATCAGGCGGGCCGTATGCTTGTTTGCCACCGTCGTTGTATAAAAAAAAAAAACAAGTAGTTATAGCTAAAAAACTGTTTAAGTAAATAAAGTCAATTTGAAGGTTATCGGGTGTTGTCTTGTCAGCTTCTTAACGACGACTTTCGAATTCCCTCGCAATGTTTTTATTATTTTCTTCTTGTATTAATAGTTAAGCATTTATTATTTATTAACTAAGTCGGAATTTAAGTTATGTTGGCTTAAACTGCGCATTGAAATGTCTGATGTAGAACAAACTACAGTTTGCACAGGCTTTCACTTTACACGTGGCGAACGTATGGATTTCTGCCTTTTGCTTATATGCTTTTAAAATGTCACTTAAAGTCCAAGGTTTTACGTAGGTTTGGTATAATATAAATTATTAACAGATGTGTCATAATAAACTATCATACGATAAACTTTATTTGTAATTAATGCAATGACGAGAAATAATTTATTTCAAATAACACTATTAATTATAAAGACATTAAATTTAATCTATAACTAGATACTGCAATAAATACTTTCCACTATATATTTATGTATATATTTATTGTAAAATATGCAGAAAGAACAATGTATTATGTTATATGTTAGATATTTGTACTAAATCATAGTTTACCGTAACTAAGACTTCCTCTTTAAACTTTGAAGTTTGTTTTCCATTTATAAATAATATTCATGTTACTTTTAGATATATAACTGGGTTAAGTATCCTTTCTTACCTTCTCCTCAGACATTTGTATGCTAACAATAATCTTTGCGGTGATTGTAGAAGTAGCGGCGGTTTATTCCCTGTTCCCTATAAGACAGGTTTACCTAGTTTAGGGCTCAGGACACTAATCCTAGGCTTATCTTACAACAACAATTAGACCAACTCCTAAAGATTTTAAATGCAAATCCATGTAAAAAGCTCTACTCAAGATTCCCAAGTAAATCATTTTTCATTTTCATTTTCATTAATTCAATATAGATGGTGCGTATTTCATTGCGTATTTTATATTGATGCATGGTAACATTTTTATAGTTACCTATAAACCAAAACTTGAGTAAGTTCCACAATCTTGTTTGTTTAGTAGTCAGAGCGCTAAGTGAAACTGATTGCAGTGCATATTGGAGTCCTACTGGAAGAAAAATACAATTTGACAAATGTCATTGAATTTTACTAAAGAAAACACAATTAGTGCACCAAGAAAAGTAAAGGTACCTGTCCCGAAACAAAAGTTTTCTTACATATATTACCCTTTTCTTTTCGTAATGCCGTCCCTAAGCGGTATTTTAACTTCAAAATCTTGACTTGTTACAGATCTGTTATCGATATGTATATCAAAATGAATTCTAAACAAATTTTTATTTTGACAATCAATGCCACTTAAACGTTTGACGTGAATAACTTAGAGATTTTTATTAGACATCTGTTTTATATGAACGTGATAACAAGAAAGCGATGATGTAAGTCAAATGTCAGTTTTAACACATTAAATTATGTTCAATATCAAAGCAATGTCACATTATATTTTTCGAATAATAAATCACTTTTATTACGTTCAATTATGTTCAATGTTTAATTAAAATCAAATCAATGTAATTATACTTGCCGAATAGGCCTCCTTGTTAATTAGTCAGCTAAAACTCACATTAAGAACCCAACACGCGCTCGGCCGCGCCGGGCGCCGCCCCGCAGTCTGCGCGAGCGCAGCGCGTTGCGCAAGCTACGCTTGTGAAATTAGTTTTACCTAATATATAAATTTCCATAGAGAGAAGTGTCCTCAACATCAAGTTATCAAACAGAATAAGAAACAGAGATAAAAGGAAGAACGAAATTTATAGATGCGGCAAAACACTTACTCAAACAAAAATTTAACTGGGCTAGTCATATAGCTAGGATGCCAAACAACAGATCGACAAGAACCATGACAAGTTGGAAACCAACAATTGGTACAAGAAAAGAGGACAAACTGAAAACCAGATGGGAAAATTACCTAATAAATAGCAACAGACAGACAGAAACGGAAGAAGATGATAGATAAATACATTAATTTTGAAGAAACCGATTCGGAAGACGCCTAGGTCAGAAGTACCCTAAATAAGTTTGTAAAAGAAGGCTTAAATAAAAATAAAATAAATATATAAACTTCAAAATTGATGAATTCACATGAAGTCATGGAAAATTTGCAATTTGTTCTTAGTTTTAACGGACTTGTAATTATTATACACTCAAACTTTATATACCTATTTGCTTTTAAGTTATGCAGGAATAGAAAAGGTAGGTACGAGTAGGAATGTAAAATTTACCCCCGATATGTATTAAGTTTATCATTTCATTTTATAAACAGGTTACTGCTTAACTGTATAAGTGTCTTTAAGTTATGCAGTATTGGAAAATGGAAAATGTATTCGCGAAATGTATTTCGTTTTAAACGGACATGTCATTTCATTTTATTTCATTGCTTCTAAACTGTATACCTGCCTTAAACTTATACAGTATATAGAATATGTAAAAGGTATCCGCGATATGCATTTGGTTTTGAACGGTCCCATTGAAGTGTAAATAGGTAATGTAATATTCATCTTTACAATGAAATAGATATAGTTTCAAGTCATGTCAGTTTTAGGACATGAATGTATCGTAAGATAAGTTATATGTCTATATGATTGTTCCTCATTCATATATTAAATATTACCTACGTTGTGGGATATTGTCGTTGGCAATGTAAATGGCCCTTCTTTTATATTTCCTTTAGTAACATTTTTTTATATTTGAACCTTCAACTACTTCCTTGTAAGATAAAAATACTTTCGCCTATTAGTAATAAGCATTTGGAATAATTAAATATTTTCGGAAAAAAATAACGCGCAAAAAAAACTGTATTTTTTTAAAATACCTACATGAAGTTTAATTGAGAGGCTGTTTAATTCACGCACATCATTATGAAACCCTTCCTCGAGCAATTAGCTTACTAAAAGATTGTATTAATTATACTGATTAAAACATCGGGGTATCTTATGTAAGGACTTCACGCTGCAAATCACTTGCAATTATGTCATTAAAATAACCTAACCTACTAGTACCTTCGGTAGTAGTTACAACCTACACACTGTGTGTAGTCAGTAGGGTTTGCAATACCTGTATTTTTTGCTAGTTTTGTACTCCAGCCAGATTCATTCAGTCAAATTTCCAGGCACGAAGCTTTAATTGCGCATTCCCTGCAATTTGCCTCTTAGTATCTCCAATTGACTAAACCTATTCAAAGAGGTCGAATGCATCCTCGCGTATGTGTGCGTATTGTGTACACGGTGCATTCGGTTTCGTTTTCATCAATTGATCATAAATGTATTGTGTGGTGCAACGCGATCCCGCCACAGAACTGTTGTACACGATCAGTATTATCGTGATTCTGTGTCAATATTATTGCGGATTTTTTTGCGGCCTCCTAGCCTAGTCGGTAGTGATGCTGCCTGTGAAGCAGGAGGTCCCAGATTCGAATCCTGGTATTTGATTTCGAGTTATGGCTCTTTTCAGTATAATTAAGTATCTATCTATTTATATCATCGTCTAGTAACCACAACATAACTTACTTACTTACTCTGGATCGATTATATGCTTCAGTATTTGCGCGATATTGTGCTTCAACATGCAAGTATCGCATGATAATAGTGATAGTGTAATAGGGGCTACAGGCGACTTGATTTGCATTCAGCCAGTGACTAACGACGAAGGAATTTGTTTTGTAATCGATACAACCTATCGATAATCGATATAAATTCGAAGGTGCATTGAAAATGTTAAATTTACAATGATCCGTTTGATTGTCATTTTATATTGCAAAATATGAAAACCGATAATAGGCCATACTAGGTACAATTTCTAAATAATAATATTAAATAATATATTTCTTAATAAGCCGGGTCTATCATAATTAAGCTTTTTTAACTCCAGGCATTTTTGTTAATAAAGTATGATTATGAAATTACGATTTAACATCAAGTAAGTAAGTAAGTGAACAAATCTTTGCATTCCAATAATGTTAAGAACAGTTTACATATGGATATTGAAAATTTGTAACTGGTTTACTTGGCGCAGTTTTTAAATAAATGACTCAGTCGCCCAGGTTGAGACAATTAAAAAAAAGCATCATTATATTAAAATAGATACTCAGTTCATATTTAGTCTTTGAGAATTCAACCAACCGAAGTCGCTATTGATAGGCGTTCCCCTCTGCTGAAACCTTAAGACCAGTGGTCATACACATGTATGGACTGACATGGCTATTCCATCCGGGTTGAATTCTCCGAGTTGAAGTATTTAGTACGCATTCATTTCATTCATTCATTTATCAAACTCAATTCATTGACAAATATTTTTCGTAAGGCATGAACTTGAACACACGTAATAGAGTTGCGTAAGTAATGTAATTATTGTCATACAGTTTATGATAACATTTTACACTAGGCAGTTTAAACGCGCATACAAACCAGTCGAGAGTCAAGTTTATTTGTGTAAAGTACTTGAACCGGTATGCTGGATATACTGGCAGCCAAGTCACTATAAAAAACGTATGAGGCCAACTATTGGAAAATTGTCGCTAAAGTACCTAGTTGGGTAGGAAAGCCGCGAACGATCGAGAACGACTATCGTTTACTTAAACCAAGCGCAACACTTGCACATGTAGAGCGCTTGCGCTGGTTAAATCACTAGCTAATTTCCAGACTTGGCAGACAAAACAATTGAAGTTTTCTCGTCCACCCTTCCAATCCATCCATCTGAACGTAATTTAAAATTGTCCGTTTCTCGTCTGCAAGATAAAGTTAATTTTATTTCTCTCATTACATTCCTGCATTATTTGAATTATAACATCTCAGCCCACCCTGAAAAGAGAATAAAAACAACGAACTTCGCGAACAACTGGCATTAATCGCGGGCGTCCGGGCAGATACAGTTTAAAAAACAAAATTAAAAAATAAATAAACATAAATGGCGCTTTGGCGGCAAACGTCACGTAACCATAGACCGTTGGTATACATACGGTGTACGTGGACTTGTATATAATTCTTGACAATAAGGTCGCGAATCGTCTGCGTTTGTAGTTGACACGTGTAAATTTATATTGGCCGGTTAACCAGACGAACTGGTTGCATCTAGTGCCGTTGAACCGCTCAGGTGGGCCTTGGATTACGAGAGATAAATTTAATACAGCATAATAATAGAGTGTGTACCGATTGATGCACTCACGGCACGACGAAACTGAGAGTTGCGGCACACAGAAAGGGAAACACTAAGGATGACGATCCATATAAAATAAGTAAGTACCTAAATTATTTTAGCGACAATTTGTCTAGTATGTTTTTTCAGTTATATTTTTGTAATCCAAATCTCATTAGGTACTTACTTATTCTAAAGTCTTACATGCATAACTATTATAAAATTTTTGGGAAAACACTCAAAACTACAACAGCGATTTTAATAAAACATGTGTAAGATCACTCGTTAAAAGTGACCTGGCGGTAGCACGTCAGACTTTCAATGTGAAGGTCACTGGTTCAAACCCCGGCTCGTGCCACTAAGTTTTTCGAAACTTATGTATGTACGAAATATCATTTGATATTTACCAGTCGCTTTTCGGTGAAGGAAATCATGAGGAAACCGGATCTAATCCCAACAAGGCCTAGTTTCCCCTCTGAGTTGAAAGGTCAGATGGCAGTCGCTTTCGTAAAAACTAGCGCCTACACCAATTCCTGGGATTAGGTTGCCGAGCGGACCCAAGGCTAAATATAGCAAAAAGCTGGGACAAACGCTAGGAGGAAGACAATGTGTAAGATCAATCGTTAGAAAACCCATTAAAAAAACACAAAACAGACACAATAGCGGTCAAACTTACGAGTATAACACTCTACTTTCTGCATCTGAGGTTAGAAAAAAAATTGAAGTAGGTACCTAAAAGGCTTGAAATTGTATGCTGTAAGTCGAGATTGTTTACTATAATAATCGTATGGGTAGTCATAGATAATTAGCAGACATCGATCCATAGACAACTAATGTGACGGAAGTGCTGCAATCAGGAAGCGGATGTAATATAGCAATTAAAAACACAAATGCTAATTGAATATGCCTTACAATATTACGCATTGAAGAAACTACTAGAAAATAAACCGTGTCTGAGGAGTCACATAGGTTACCAACGAAATGATAAACAAATAAAAACTATTGATTTTATAGATAAGTAGACATGTATATATTTATTCCACTTAAAATACATCACATTAAAAAAACAGACAGCATCTCACTGCCTGCATTAAGTTTATTAGTAGAAAATTGTTACGTTGATAACGAAGCGATATATGTTCATCTTGATAATGATAACAATCTTTACACAGAAATAAAAATCTGATTTCAACTACTTGTTATGTAACTGTAATACATAGTATACGTATGTGTTTTGAAAAAACTTATAGCTGTTTTGTCTTATTTCGAGAAAGTTTAAATGCAACTCTCTTTAGGTAAATAGTCCTACTGAAATTATTGAGGTTTAAAAAAGTCTCTAAAATGTAAAGGATTCATTTCGAAATGATTTGGATAAACTCCTGGGGGGCGATTTTTAAGATTCGAGCGCTCGAATTCACGGAAATTAAACTCTAAAACACACCAACGTTTGTCGCCATTATTTTCCCATGAAATTAATAGTTTTATTAATCATGATTTTAAATTCCTATAGCTTTTCATGGTTTAAGAGAGAGTTTTAAATGTCAGATTCGAGCGCTCGAGTGTCAAGAATCGCATCCCTGGAGTGCGATTTTTGAATCTCACAAAGTGACTAATTCTCACCGATGTGAGTGATTTCCGATAGTAAATCACTCACATCGGTGAGAATTAGTCACTTGGTGAGATTCAAAAATCGCACTCCTGGACCATTATATTTAAACAAATTTAAGTAGAAAATATGAAAGGCTAATTTACTACATGACATCCTGTATTTGCTCATATCGTCAATTAACGTATGATGTGAATTATAAAATAACAATTTTCCTCGTTATGAGTGTATTTAAACAATCGTAATAACTGACGCGTGTAGTTTACCTAAACTTTATACAAGGATACAAGGAATTTTATTTATAAAAATTACACAATGAATGAATAGTACCTACTAGATAGTTTAAAATATATACCACGAGTCATTCATATTTTCCAGTTTGACCGTACATAATGACATATGTAAGTATATCAATAAGTTACGGAGATTGATGTACCTACGTCAGTTTAATTGTTACTTAATATTCCTAAAATATTGCGAGAGGGGAATAGATGTCGGTCATTGGTAGCTGTATCTGCATTGTATTATTTATTATAAAAACGATTAATTTAATAAGGCCAAAAATAATAAACTTATTAAAGGAATGCTATTTAGGAAACTCGTGAATGGTCATGCCCATTTTTTTAATGATATTCCTGTTTATCCGACTTTTATGTTTGACTCATATCAAAGGACGTGAACCTCGAACCTTTGCTATCGAAATGCATTTGCGAATCAATTCGCGAAGTATACTTCCGGCTACATCAAAAAGTAAAGAAGAAACTCAGATTACATAAATTACACAACACAAGCCTTATTGAGCTTACCTGTGGGACTGGGGCCGCGATTCGAAAAATAAACACACACACTGGACAGACACAGCTCCAACCCAACTCAACTCAACGCTATAACGACATTGACATTTGCTATTCGAACAGATTTTCATTCAACATTGGTCTCACATTGGTCTCACATTGGTACAGCATTGGTACAATGTGTGACCAATGTGTGATTTGTGTGTCGGTAAAGTCCTCTATTTTTTCAAACCTGCATTATGATTATCTTAATATAAGTCAAATCTAATTCTAATTCAATCTGATCACTACATTTTGCTTGTACTTTTAAGTTCTGCTTTTTGGCAAGCTTCGTACGGAAATCAATATGAATCCAATCTAATATTCAGGACTTCAATAAAAAAAAATGGATATACCTATTTAAGTATATTATAATTTCTTTTTCTAATCTCGTTTCATAAAAAAAAACGAATAGTTCCGGAGTTTAACTCGGAGACATAACAATCTTGTTGACATTAGGGATGTTACGGAGGCGGCTTTACCGGAGCCGGAGCCGGATCCGGAGTTTAATTTTTTTATATAACGGAGTCGGATCCGGAGCCGGAGGTGAAGTCGAAGCCGGATCCGGAGGTTTACCGGATCCGGAGGTTTAAAAAAATTACAAAATAATTTCTGAACTAAGTTTGTAATTTAACCGTATAAGTTGGTGTTTATTGTACCTGTAATTTCTACTAAATCACAATGAAATTACGTGCTTTCAAATAACCCAACCATGAGCCCATTTTTATTAACTCTTAAGTGGGGACACTTACTGTGACGGACGGAAAACTACGGAACCCTACACTGAGCGTGGCCCGACACGCTCTTGGCCGGTTTTTTATATTTAGATAAATTTTCATTCGTTTATAACGAATATATCAACGCGAAACATAAATGAAATGCAAACATAATGTGATATGATATGATATGATATTATACCAATTAAATATAATGTTATGAAATTAATCAATTAAAATTTAAAGCTGGCCCGCCGCAATAAATCGTACGTAAGTTATGTTCTGTTATTACTTAGTTGAATGAACATTATTTACTAAACTGAACTTTATCCCGGCAATTCACTTCGTAGTTTTGTTTGACTGGTTTGTTATCTGGTTGCACTCTTTGCATGTCTTTAATGAGTACGTTAAACGAAAGTGAAGCAGCAATAATACCTACATAATAATTTATAAGAGAAAAAAGGGGCGATCGTGAATTATAGGTAAGTAAGTAATTCCCGGAAATCCCCCACAAGTCAAAACTTGTAGGTGTGCGCTGCGCTGCCGCGGCAAATGCAATATCTTTAGCTCCGGTAAAACTTCGGTAAAAAAATAACGGAGTCGGAGGCGGAGGCGGAGGTGTGAAATAAAAAATAGCGAATGCGGAGGCGAATCCGAAGGTGTAAAACCTAACGGAAGTTCCGTCTTTACGGATGCGGAGGCGAAGCTCCGTAACATCCCTAGTTGACATGATAAACTACTTGCATCCTGAGACGAATAATAAATTGCGACAATGTTTAGAACTGACCCAGATTAAGAGTAATGTATCTTTGAATTTATTTTGAGAGTATCGCTTAAATTATTTCGAGCGGCCAATTAGCGCGCTCGTCTTTACCGCTTAAAGTCGCTAAAATTCCAATATTAAAGTATAATATACTCAGGGGATTTTCCAAAACTTCGTCGGAGAGCTGGCCACGTCAGATATGACACAATAATGAGAGCAACGAAAACCCTCTAGTTAGTTTGCTACATTATGCTTATTTCTAGATCCGGACATCTGGCAGCTGTAAAGTGGTGGAGGTCAAATAATGCAAATAACTTGAAGAAAACAAATCCTAGAGTTCTGGGTTTGATGCAATATTATAGGAAATTATGTAAATAATTAGATTATATCAAATCCAGAAGTTTCTGTTTGGGGAAATTAGTGCCAAATGATGTATAATGCAATTTTTAGTTAGTCACCTACTGTTTTTGTTTACGCAATAAAAGACAATATAAATGACACAACTTTGGCAGTTTTTATCTATTTTGGTATTACTTTTTTCCAACTTCAAAACTATGTTGGTCTGTCACTCCGACCTCCAACCTCCACCCATTAAAAGCTGCCAGATGCCCCGATTTATCAATAAGGATGGTAAAGCAGGTTTCATTGCTGTCATTATTGTGTCACATCTGACGTGGCCATGCAGCTCTTAGACCAACTGTGGAAGAATCATTTTGTGATAATTTATAAATGCATAGGCACACAAATTAACAGAATCTTTCTTGACATAAGTATAGAGGTAATTTTTGAAAATGTCGGAATCTTACTAAGGAATTCTACCGACAATACCGACATCTTAAAAAAATCGCGCTATACCTAACTCAATTTTTTTATAAAATTTTGTATACTTAGTATCTACTAGTTTCCAGAGGCGTGCTAAGTAAGTTTTTTACCTCTATTACGTAAATATGTAGAGTTTTGACTGTGTCAGTCATTTTATATGTTAATGGCTAATAACTATAGCGCACCAATATCTAAAATTAGATCCACATCAAAAAGACATAAGTCAGACAGCGTAACATTACCCAACAGGATTTTGACGTAAAAATCCGTCAGATAATACTTCTTATTTCAAATTTTGAATAAATTAACCGCGTTACGTAACAAAACGAGACTGTTGTCTACGTACTATATTGAACTGTGGGATATTTTTAGAAATACTTTTTTTAGAGTCGTCAAGGATATTAGCATAAAATTTTTAGACATAAAATAAGAAGAAAGGCCCATTTGCATTGCTCTTTTTCGGGCGGTAAAATTGCCGCCACTCAAATATAAAATTAAATTGCATTTCGCAAAAATTAAGGAGTGTTAGGACTATATAATAAATTTTCTATTTATTACATAGCCAAATTGATACTTAACATTTTTGAATGATGTGCGGGCTTTTCCATGGTTCTCAGGCAATTAAAACGACTTAATAGACTATAAAAATGTACTTAAAAACATATTAAATGAGGTTATTAACTTTATCCTTCTTAAAATACAATCGATCGCTTCATCTAATAATAAAATCTAATTTAATTGGATTGATGACAGAGAAACGACGCGCACGCCTATGTAACATGATGTTACGTGAAAAAAGTTAAGAGTCCGGCAATGTTTCTTTTTCGATTTTGCTCAACTTTTCGAGACTATTTTGTAGTAACGTATGCGGAATGAAATCTGGACAACATTCAATTTCTTATAAAATAAATATAACATAGTTATCTTTATAATCTTTCATGGTTTTTCATAATGTATTTAATCACATTAATGCCAGAGTAAGTTTACTCCAATGCCAGATTTCAAACGAAAGTTGTGGTACTTTATGTCCATCGCTGTCGACAACAACAATGTACAGATTTTTTAAGATCATCCATCGGATAACTTTTTAAGGAAGCTTCGTATACTTGACATTTTTCACATTCTTGACCGTACACATTATTGGTGTTCTCAAAACAATAGTTACCTTACCACGATTTTCCATTTTAAACAGCATAATATTAGTCGTTCAAATACTTAATCCAAAAATGAAAAAAACACATGTTTTTACATTTTTTGACCAAACGACGTGGCCGTATTTTCGGTTATTTTTTTTTTAATTTTTGGAGACGATGGGCGTAACTTTTCTTAATTGTTAACTGATACCTATGTCTTCAAGATATTTTAAAACAGTTTTACTGCCACATTTGAATGCCTTCCTGAGTTCTCTATAAGATTTTGTGACTCAGCGGGCTGTCATTTTCTTCAATCGATCTCTCTCAGAAAACTGGCTAATCCTGGAATGTTTCCCTGAACCAGGCTTTCTTGTGGCATTTTTTGTAAAGAAAAAGGACGCAAAAATATAATAAGTAGCACTTTAGCTCTATCCCATTTCCACAAAATTTTCTACGGTCTTCGCTTTCAGCTATAGGGAGTTAATACTGTAGAAATTACATAGTGTTTCGCGACGTTGTTTTCCTCTATTAACCATAATTTTAAGATAAAGAATCCAATGCCCATTAAAAGTACGGGATTAATTAACAGATGTATAAGCTTTCAATTGACATTTATATAAAATTTGAGTTTATTTCTTTACTTACTTTTTACGTCTTCAAAACTTTGTCCAGATTTCATTCCGCATACGTTAACTAACAAAACTACTAAATATTACATTGTATACACATTTTGAAAGACCGTTACTTTTTATATTTTATATTTCATTTATAAATAATTCACCGTAATATAACAGCTGTTTCACGATTTTAACTTGGAGAGGTGAAAAAAGTAAGATTTATACTGATTAAAATTAATTTAAACTAGTACATAAAATATAGAAATACGTTGGAAAATGAGTAGCCTGAGAAATAAGTGGAACCGTTTTTTTAATATATTTTTTATGTAAACATACTCTTCCTAGAGCAATTTTATGAAAAATTACCGAAGTTTAGGTGATATTTTTGGGAATCTATTAAAGTATTTCGCAAAAATAACTTAACCTTATAATTTCATTATATAATTATAAACATATTAGGGGACATAAAAAAATATAAGAAAAAATCAAGCGATAAGATTGCACGAATCAACGTCCCCACTAAACAAGCTTTGTAAGAATTGTGTTTTCGGGTATTACATATTAATATATACGAGTATAGACCAAAAGTTTGCAATAACAAGACTTCAATCTATCTTATCAAATGCAATCCATGTGCGTAGTTTCATTACTAGCGATTTTCGTTTTCAAATCATTACCGGACTCTTAATTTAGTTTTTTTTTTGCGCCGTCTGGCGCAAAGTAAAGTTGTCAACGCCGTCTGGGAGGCCAGCATTAACCTTTATTTATCGTCGAATGAATCCTGATTTTCCTCAAGACAAGACTGACGTGTGCTGGCCAAAATCCAAAAGCAATAAAGTTTATTAATTATAATCATCCATTCACATAATATAACGCTCATTCAGAGATTTCCATAAGATCGTTTCAAATTTTGTTTAAAATGAAGTTGTTACAACTATTTAATTAACGATTAGTCATGGCTAAATAATTGCAATTGTAGCTCGTAGCCGTGTTAAATCGCGGCGCCTAAAAAGCTGGCGCCATATTACCATAAACAAATTATGTTTTACTTTTTACATCGTCAAAAAGTACATCCACGGCTATAAATATCGTCAGCAAAAGATCGGTTCAATTCAAGGTGTCTTGAAATAAGAATTTAAGAAAGTTATGAGGCAACTTGAATTTTATTATACCTGCGCTAAGTAGGTCTATGTACTACTCGTATACATAATGTATCAAAAATAGTAGTGATCTGTTTAAGGGCATAATTAGTATCGTATTTCGACTACGAAAAAGTTGGAAAAAATGTTTTGGACGCCAAAAACAATTATATTTGTATAGGACACTTCATCCCAGCCTTCCATACAAAACCATTTTTTTTCCGCCTGATTTTTTATCTTAGTTTTTATAATTAGAATACAATACAAATTATGTCTTTAAACGGATCACCAGCATTCTTGTTACAACTTCCATATTAAAAGCTTGCGTTTCAATACAAGTTTTCTACTACAAATGGAATACTAGGCACGAAAGGGTAGGTCTCTTATAACCATTGTTGTTGATTTAAACTTACACGGTCCAAATTATGCTAGGATAAAAACAGTGATTAAATTTATCGAATCCACGTATTTATTGTACGATAAATATCGTAGTATCATTTAACGCAAATCGATAAAGGTTGTCCATCGCGATCCAACGCGGAAACGCAGCGAGCGTGATGGGCACCTTTGCACCGGGAGCAGCTCGGAGCGGGTTTCTTGTTGATTAGTATTATTTTATAAGTTTAGAATTATTTTATTTTTAAGTTATTTAGATTTGTACCTATTTATAATAATAATAATAATAAATACTCTTTATTGCACACCTCATACAGTTACAAGCACAAATTTTACAATTAGATAAATTTAGGTAGAGGTAACAACAGGCGGTCTTATCGCTAATGAGCGATTTCTTCCAGACAACCTTTAATCCCCTTAAGCCTTTAACTATTTAATATTTAATTTTTGTCTATCTTTGTTATTTAAGTTCTTGTGTTTCTATATTTCAATAAATAATTATGTAATCGATAAATATAATAGGCATTATATGGAATATTAATGATATTGTTTGTATCTGTGATAGCTTTACAAACTTGATAATAAAAAACACTATGTTTACTTTTTATTTCTGGCTCCAAATAACAGACCGTCATCTTGAAAGTCAGTACTCGTATAATTTATTTTTTTAGAGAGCTTTGAATCGATTTTACTAGCTGCGAATAATCGAATTGGCAAGGCGTCGGACGGAAGTGTTTGACGTGATATAAAAAATGTGTCTCGTCTGAATGGATGCAGTTTAATTTTAGTCGGGTGACTTGTTCAGCTTTGAGACGGCTGTCCGCCACCACGACCGCAGGACGGGGAGTCATATATATTTAGTAGGTACCTAACTAACAAAATGTATATAGATATAATACCTGCTTGCGCTGGATATTTATGCACTGCATTTATTTTTGAATCCCGCTCATGATTACTCTGTAGTACGTACATATATATGTAATTTTACAAATAAGTATCCTTTATGGCATTGTCATTTCCCGAATTACCCGCATATAAAGGTTCCAGTTTTGCTGGGCCTTCCACAACGCAGGACACATTAAGGTGACCGTTTTCATGCTCACATCATATTGTCTTTTTAATAAGCTAGAATGCCCTCAAAAAACTATTAACGTTTTCCCTTCTACTGCTGCTGGCATATCTAATTTTATAGACTATATTTTACCATCCTCTGTTACTTGGTAGAACTTTAGATATACACCTACTTAGTTACGGTTAAATGCAGCAAAATCTGAAAGTAAAGGTGCAGCTCAAAACAAACAAAACGGCTTGGCAACTGCGGCCAACTCTGTCTTGAAGCTTTATTTTATAATTAACATGACATCTCACCTAATTTTATTGCACGCGAAGCGGATGCAGTTTAATCCAGTAGTAAATTTAGGTAAACTGTTGGTTAATTAACTAATATGATCTCACAACTTGTGGAGTCAGAAAACTGGAAATACGTGTAAGTGAATTCATATTTATTTTTATACATAACAGAGGAAATATACCTATACCTATATTAGTCTGAGCGGAAAGAGAAGACCCGTAGGATATATATAAATACCGAGAGTTCTCTTTCCAAATAAACTCTACCTACTGAAGAAAATAAATCGTTAATGAAAATAAAATAGGGAGTAATAGAATTCATAAATCCTTTTTTCTTCTTATTATTCATAAAAAAAAGATTTCATACATTTTTGTATTCTACTAGGAGACAGAAAGTAAAAACGTAGCAATACAAAGTTGCTGATACCTTTTGTGCATAATTTTATTTTATTTTTGTATTGTTGATAATATCCAATAATATACGTGCAGATAAACAAATAAAATAACAAAATAAAACACCAATTTTTATGTAGCACATAATCTAACTTAAAAAACAGACATAACACAATTTAAAAATAACACTAATCTACATACAAATATTTTAAAAAACCTGTAAAATAACCCAAATTTTAGTTTGGCTGGCCATTTTCAATAGGCACTGAAAATAGACTAAATTCATTTTATGTTCCTCAGCAACCATAACGGTGGTTTATTTTTAGCGCGGATCTCACGTTACAATTTACACATGTCTAGGGGTCTCCCTAACATGAGAGCCATAACTTTTCCTCTCCGTCAGATACAAGAAATATTTTTGTCGTAGATTTCTAATGTTTAAACTTATTCTTGGTCATTTGAAATAAGGACGACAAAAAATTTATAAAATCGGCATAATTATAACATATCTTATGAGGTAAAAAATATACAAGAACGATCTTGATAGACAAAACGATTGAACGAAATGCATTAAAATCGGTTAGACACGCAAATTGTGTAGGTTAAATTTATGATACCTGTAAGAACTTTCGAAGGGATGTTCCAAGTGCAATAGATTGCCCTAAATTCTAAGTAAATTATAAGAAGAAAGAATAGAAACTATTCAATTTAGGCATATTATAAGTGCAATACTTTATCAATACTTAACTTGAACGGGCCTCTTTCTTTAGGATTTGCCTACTTATAACTCAGAGAAGCCTATAATGATATAGAAGAGTTGGTCCAACCTCTGAGTTGGTGTTGAGTAGGTTACCTATCTGTCAAAAATGCGTCGAAGTATTCATAAGAATAGTCATGTATCGAAGAGGCGTCAAAGTATGGTCAGTCTCCACGGAGGCTGCTGCTGCGGTTACTTGACACGCGCGATTTGGGTCAGGCGATCACATGATACATGATCTTAAGCTCTATCATACCATAGACAAAGACTTAAGGGCTAGTTACATACACCGCTATTGACAGACTCGCATATGAATCTGCCCGATCTCGAATTCCGGTGACAGGTTTAGAAGAAAATATTGTTGCCGCAAAGGAGATCGTCAATTCTGGGCAGGGATCGTTACCGGTATTCTCAAAACCGGTTGTAATTTGTGTTTAACCGGTTATACTTGAATTTCACTATTTATATTGCTAAAACCATGAATAGCGGTAAAGTATTACCGGTATTCAAAATCATTATCGGTGTTTGCAAATGACATGTTTACCTGTAATCGATTTTATTATCGGTATAAGAAGTCAAAAGACAAGCGCCTAAAAGGCATAAGACTCGAAAAGTCAGAAATTAATTTGTGAAATACGACACTTTGTACTACTACTTTATTTAGTTGGTTTATTTCTAGAAAATTTGAAATAGGAACGCCTTAGCAGGATGCGTATTATGGTTGTCATTTTATCGCCTATCTCGTCATGCGTCACTTTCGCACTTACATACTTGTTAGAACGTGACAGCTATGGTGACAGGTGATAAAAATCCGACCATATTAGACTAGCAGGTCTGTCGTCTGTCGTCGAACTAGTCGGTTAGGTATAAATTCGGCCCGATAGAGACCGTAACTTAGATACAGATGTCTCACTCGCACTAGTAATAAAATTGTCATTCATTGAATATAGGTATTGAATACCGGTAAAGAATACTGAAATTAGGACTTGAATTGTCATAATGATATTAGCAATATTAAAATAATACCTCTAATTTGAATACAGGTATAAAATTTAAACCGCTATTAGTTTGACAGTTTGTTTACAAGTATTTAATAAAACCGGTTGTGCAATCCCTGATTCTGGGCCACCTGATATAAACCGTATACAGTTTGTACTGCAATGTAAAATAAATACTCATTTTATTACTAAAGTAGACAAAATATTGCAAAAAAATGAAACGGGAATTAGAAATACTAAATAAATAAACATTATGTTGATTTTTCCGCGATTAAAATACAGCAAGACAAGTCGTTAACGGCCTTATGGCATTGACATAAAGTTTAACTTCACCCTGGCCTGAAACGGGATTGTTTTTTGGTTTGACACTGTCAAAGTATACCGTTACATAATCTGCGTTTTGATATTGTTCGGTAAGTTAGAACATTGTAATATTAAAATAGTATCTAAGCCTACGAGTAGGAAAGTTTAAATTAGAAATCGACTGTATTAAAACGCCTAAAGATTGAAAATGCGTATTTCTGCATTTTTGATCGGAGTTTGAATATTAAAAGTGGGTTTCATAATGGCATAAAATCATGCTCCTTCGATAACGAAACGCATCTTATTTTCAATTTTGCAATGTCAGATACTAGTGCTATCGCACTTAACGGTGGTAAACCTTATCCCTTTGCAATAGGTGTTAGGAATGTTCAGTTAATAGTATCAACTATGGTTTGACAGCCATCTTTGTTTACCGAAATACAGGAACTATAAATACGATCAAAATATGACTTTTTATTATTTCATCATGATTCCCGTTTTGTTTTCAAGTCCGCTTTTGATCTTTTAAAAATCGGTACTTTTTTTACATTAATATATAAATTATAGGCAAGCACGTTCAAATATTGTCCTTGTCAGATTCAAGTTTTAAATGCTTGATTTTTCAATTTTCCCATTAGATTTCGCAATATTTTTACCACCATCCTGATCTACAAATTATGACGATTCTTCAAAGGTAAGAACCATTCCTAAACGGTCCTAAATAATCTGGGCCAGATCACCTAACAATAATTGACGATCTCCTTTGGGAGTTGAATTCGGACACAGACACACATGTACTGATTTAAACTTACACGATTTTCACTCATTATTATGACAAAAACGGGACTTAATCGCGTACAATTACTTTTATTATTTTACTGACGTTTCGAGCGTGCGTCAGGAAAATAATAAAAGTAAGTGTACGCGATTAAGTCCCGTTTTTGTCATAATAATGACAGACACACATTTTTAAACGGCCTCCTAGCCTAGTCGGTAGTGACCCTTCCTGCGAAGCAGGAGGTCCCGGGTTCGAATCCTGGTTATTTATTTGTGTGTTTCACAGATATTTGTTGCTGGGTTATGGATGTTTTCTATGTATTTAAGTATTTATCCATATGTATCTATTATATATGTATATCTTCCTCTAGTACCCATAACACAAGCCTTATTGAGCTTACCGTGGGACTAGGTTGATTTCTGTAAGATTGTTCTATAATTTGTTTTTAATTAAAAAATTCACCTCATTTATCTAAAATACGAAAAAAATTAAATACATGTGATTTTGTTTAAGGTAGTAAGCATATTATATATCTTGCATTCCATACGGGCAGCTCATAGAGTTATGTATATACTCGTACTGGAGGTACGGTCTTAAACAAGATTTACCGAAAATATGGCTTGTGAAAATTTGCAACCGGCCAGTCTTATACCGTAATAAGACTGTCAGGTAAAGTGCTGTGTACGAGTGGTTCTTACAGCACTATTGTGGAGCCATTTTTTGGGCTGATTGTGTATTTCGTTTAGGGTTTCCAACTTTTTGTGAGAGAAAAATATGAAAAAAATATAGTAAATATATAGTAAGGTGTACTATATATTTACTATATTTTTTTCATATTTTTCTGTGGTTACCTCATGAGACGCTCCAAAAATATAGTATTTTCGCCTTTTTTGCATTTTTTCAACAGTACACCGAGCCAAAATATAGTAAAATACTATATATTATAGTACGGTGGAGTAGATCAATAAACGACAAATTATGCTTGGCAGTTGTCTCGACGTCAAAATCGTCAATTTCACAGCGTCCCGCGACTGTATGCGAACTGTTCCGTGTCTTTCTTTATACAATGTAATTGTAACTAATCAGTTTAGTTCGGCGTGACAATGACGTAAGACGTACAATACCGTACATAAAGGCCGTAACAGGTATGGGAAAACCAGTTTTTATTTAGAATTTTGAGCAAATATGGTAAACAATGAGGTTAAAAATCTACAGACATTAAACTGTTTTTAAGGTTTTTGGCACCCTATGTACATAAGTTTGGAGACTCTTTAACTCCCGATGCAAAAAGAGGGATATTATAAGTTTGACCGCTATGTGTGTATGTGGGGATGTAGCGCAAAAACGGTTAAACCGATTTAAATACGTTTTTCTATTTGAAACTAGGGTTTCTAGCTAGTGATCATGTTTTATCAACACATGTTTTATCAATATTGGTTCGGCCGTTTTGGGGAAATCATATTTTTTTCAGATCACTGGCCGCCCGGCAAGACATCAGACTTTCAACCCCGGCTCGTACCACTGAGTTTTTCGGAACGTATGGTACGAGTAGGTACCTACCTACCTACAAAATATCATTGGATATTTACCTGTCGCTTTTCTTGCGAGCAATTCCCATAAGGGCTGAAAGTATAGTTTTCCCTCTGGGTTGTAATATCAGATGGCAGTCACTTTGGTGAAAACTAGTGTTTACGACAATTCATGGAATTAGGTTGCCGACCGGCCCCCTGGTTCAAAATTAAGGCATGTCATAAAGCTGGGACAAACGCTGATATTTCAAGGTGTTTATCTATCAGCCGCGAAAGCTGAAGACGCCAGTTCAAATCTGGCCTCGGACACCGGAGGGTTTGGTCACTTTTTCTGAAGTATATGACATATATTTTCAGTTTATATATAGTAGTGTAACCACTTAAAAATTGCAACTCAAAAAATATTGAACAAAATAATTTGATTTGCTTCAAGATTCATTTGTTTATCTACACTTTAGCCTTTGTATTATCTGTCAGCTTCTATATAGTTAACACGATTGTTTTATAAAAAAGGGCCTTTATTTTTTTTAATAAGAATTAATTTGTAGAAAGGCTAAGCTAAAGTCTAAGGCTTTTTTAGGTTGAGTGGTAGAAAATGCCTTATGGCATTAAGTCCGCCTGTTGTAAGATAAGGTTTATTTTGTGCAATAAAGTTTAAATAAATAAATAAACCCCCACAACGTAAGCGCCTGTCGTCACGAGGGTCCTTTTGATTTGGATTATCACAAATTTAGATATTGACAACAGTTTTTACTTGGAACATCAAGAGTTGTCAGTAGAGTATAGTGCTTCTAAAGTTAAGTGATTTTCGCACTATCGAGTCCTAAGTAAATAGGTACACAAACACAGCTTCACCCGCCAGATTAAAATACCAGTCTGGTCAGCCAACGTGTCACTTCCTCGAGGTTATAATTAACTAGAATCCGGTATGAATAAATATGTAGCAGGCCACCGGGAGAGCTGGGAACTGAGGGCAAAATAAAACTAAAGTTCCCTTGCAAAACAACAAGTAACAGCACGAGATACGGGATTGCTTGAGAAAAACGAAAGATGGTAATTATGCATCAGGTGGAGACTACGTGTTTAGAGTTTGTGTTTTATTATTGTCTATATTTCTATGCCTAATATCCTTTACTTTAGGTTATAGAAAAAAGTGAATTTAAGTCTAGTCAGCTATCATATGATAAAGACAACTAAAGATTTTATTTGACTTCTCCAAAATATACCTAATAATATTTAGCCAATTACGCCAACGTCTACTATAAATCATTTGTACTATACAATTTGCTTTGGCCGAAGGTTGACTGGTAGATATAGCTGTACCTGTAGCTTTAAGTCTGCCATTAATTTTCCTTTGTGAAAAAAATACACATAAATAAGTAGCTTGTTGCAAATATATGTAAGTAAGTAGTATTTGTGTGGTTACAGAATCTAAATAATTACATACTATCAGCCATTGATTTATACAAAAAAGGAGATATGGTACCATGCGCTCGATTCTGTGCCATCAAATATAGGTTCCGGCACCTATATTGAATTAGTCGTGTGGCATAGTCTCTCAGTCATACTTTGTGCAATGCGCAAAATATGGAGGTCTCCCTTGCATACCCGTGTTAACTATATAGGTTTATCTCTTTTGCCCATGATGCACATACATTATAGCGGTGTGTAGCATTTTACAAGTGTGTAGGTGTAGGACCACATTTCAGTTTTGTTTACTATGAACGTCACTCATCTTCCTTTTTGTTTATGTCTATGCTATCAGCTCAATATTTTTTCTAAACAATTCGCAATAGGTTCTAATTCTTACCAAAACTTTGCAAACGTTAATTTTGTATAAAAATATGACAGAGTAAGCGTTTTGCGACTCAATTTTAGTTATTTCTGCTACTGTACTCATCAAATCATCACAAGTACCACAAACCATTACCAGGGAACCCTTCCGGGAATGCACTAATGTGTCACAACTGTCAACTGACAGGTATTTAGTGTAATGTCAAATTAAACGGGCGCAGGTGATACCAACACATTACAGTAATGGCCGCGATAAGCTTGTCCTACCTGCGCATGGCAACCGTTTGTTTTATGTTTGCGTAGCCAAAATGGCAAAATAACGTTATAGTTTTTTCATGTATATCTATATATCCGTCGGTTTAGAAAGACCAACCACGATCATAATTAAAGTAATTGAAAACCGGCCAAGTGCGTGGCGGACCACGCATAATGGAGGGTTCCGTACCTTCAATGGAATTTTGTATAAATGCAGCATTTAATCAACTAAACACATTCCCAAATATATTTATTAAGTCATTTAAATTAAGTGTTTACAATATCACAAATTATTACAATGGAATAAGATACCAAAACGTCGTATCTGATGCCTATGAAAGAAGTTTTTTTGGAGATAACTCAAAACTGGCTGAACCGATAAGGTTGAAAATAATTTTCGTAAAAAGTATATAAGGCGCATCTTTTCAATTTTTTTGGACATACGGGGGGGGGGGGGGGGGCACAATTTTTCTGACTTTGGAAGCGATTATTTCGGAAAATATTAACTTAATCAAAAAATGTTCAAAAAAAACCTTACTCCAAAACCAAATCGTTACTATTAGGTAAAAAAAGTTTTTTTTTAAATCTAGTTTGGTGTATGGAGCGCCCCCCTAAAAATATTTTTTCTGTAATTTAACTACATAACTAAATAGGGGCATCAAAATACAACTTATGTCTAAATTTTATTAGGATAAGTCTTATAGTTTTCGAGTAAAATGGCTGTGACATACGGACGGACGGACGGACATGACGAAATTATAAGGGTTCCGTTTTTGCTATTTTGGCTACGGAACCCTAAAAGAGATTTTTCTGTAAATTTTCTATAATTATTATTGTATTTTTTTGTGTAAATTTAGACTTTAGACACGTAAAGTGAGACGGTTTTTTTTTAAATCCTATACTGAGTTTGTCCATCGCCATCCAACGTGGTAACGCCGCCAGTGTGATGGGCACGTTCGCGCCTGGCACAGCTCGAGGGGCGCTCTTTGAGTAGTTTTTAGTTTAGTTTAGTTTTTAGTAGTGTTTTATATTTAAGTTTGATTTACGTGTACTTTTATTCCGCAAGTTTTGAAATAAATATTAAACTATTTTGATCATGATCAGTCCGACTCGACTGAACATTTCTCTCTTCATATTTTGTTTATAATTTCATATAAAATCATCTTTTTTAGTCCATCTATTGTGACGAACGGGCACCGTACACTGCCATGAGCGTGGCCCGACACGCTCTTATCGGATTTTATTGGTTTGTTTGTATTTTCTTGCATAATAGAAACAATGGCATAGGTACATTTTATTGGCGAACATTTATTATCATTTTCCTGTGACTAATAGGCTCTTGTATTGTGAGAGTTTTTCAACCCATTCCTAGTCTAAATAAAGACTTGCATTCGAAGCACAACGATTGAAAATGTTCTTAATTCTTGATTTTTGATTATTTTATTACTATTTAATTTTTTGTTGTAGATTGGACGAAGTTTGTTGCGGTTGTCGTTTTGTATATTTTTTGACGAAGCCTGCGCTATGGATTTAAGTCATGCTTGGTCATTTCGCCTAAATAAAATTTTGTTTCTAATTAATTCATAGAAAATTTCTATCAATACATTTGGGGCTGCTTAGAAATCCTAAGCTATTTAATGTTGGAAATTTAAAAACTAAATAAAAGGCTAAACTAGGCTGTAAAGAGGCTGGAAGTAGCTGCTCATGACCGTGACCTGTGGAAAACTCTTATGGGCCGCGATTCGAAAAATAAACACACACACTGGACAGACACAGCTCCAACTCAACCCAACTCAACTCAACGCTATAACGACATTGACATTTGCTATTCGAACAGATTTTCATTCAACATTGGTCTCACATTGGTCACACATTGGTCTCACATTGGTCCAAAGTGTGACCAATGTGAGACCAATGTTGAATGAAAATCTGTTCGAATAGCAAATGTCATTGTCGTTATAGCGTTGAGTTGAGTTGGGTTGAGTTGCGTTGGAGCTGTGTCTGTCCAGTGTGTGTGTTTATTTTTCGAATCGCGGCCATGCAAATTGTCTCGAATGAGGGATAACAGAAACAAATCGTTAATCACTATAATGATGGCAGTGGCACAACAATTGTAAACTAGTGTCATAAATCCAAATATAACAAAATAATGTTTCAAAACTAAATGCTGCCAAGTTAGAGATCAAAGTGAGCGCCTAAAAGATACTTAACTTTCAACGTTTATCTAAGTAACGTAAAATTAGTTAACTGTGCTATGGGCGGTTTCTCTGAATCACCGATGGCTGTCGATTTAGATATGTTCAGTGTTCACAGAAACATTACAGATAACATTCTAAGAATAATGTGTGTCAATCACGTTACCGGTCCTTAGTAACGCATGTGTTAATCGTCTTATCCATTTAACATGTGAGTTTAAAACAAAATATGTAGAACAAGTGGTAGCGTTTTAACGAGATATTATAAAACCATAGGCCACAAACGGTAATGAATTTGTTTGAGTACCTATTAGCAGAAAAAAGCGATTAAAATAAAGGTGAGTCTAAATAAGTTTATTTTTATACCACGAGGGTGGCAAACAAGCATACGGCCCGCCTGATGGTAAGCAGCTACCTAGTTCTCTCAAATAGCTTCAGTAGATGGGTACTGAAGCTAATTGAGAGAGCACGATAAACCGACCTTTCCGAGAAAATACGATGGTAAACCATTATGCACTACATTTGTAATCGCTATTGCTACCTCCGGTTTCTATCATTTGCTCGATGTCAACATAACAATGCCAAATTTCAGATAAATGGGATACTTAAGGAAATGTCTAAACATGGTTTGCAAAACTTTGAAGGCAACCACCTACATAGCATAGGTAGCTACTTACATACGACCATTGCAAGTTAAAAGAGCTTGTAAAAAGGCGCATAGTTTCCAAGGGACGGTAGTTGCTAACTTGGTACATACATTGGATGCCTCAAGAACTAGCAATTATCGCCTGCCTATATCTGTGTTACGGCTGTGTGTAAGTGATTTCCCCTGCGCGCGTGTGCGTAATATCGAGTTCCGAGTGCGTGTGCGTGGCCGCGGTAGACTTCTTGGCAACCAGAGGATATTAGGGCCGAGACACACTGAACACTTATGGATTATTTTATTACTAGAGTATGTGCGGGGACGTAAGTGTCGTAGAATTCATTAGTCCCTGTATAAACTACGGCACTTCTTTTTGAACACAAACTCTGCATTTATGTTGATGACTATTTTATAGGAGGTGCTACTGTTAGTTAACCTTATATTTTGTGAAATCTTTAATCCGGAGACCGGATAAACCCCCACAGATTATAAATTAGTTTTCTATTTAAGCACCATTAACTTAAGGTCTAGAGACTGTATGAATTTGCTATATCCAAGCCATACATAACCGACATGATGCTTTGCGCGTTTGTCCCGGCTTGGGGTCCGCTTGACAACCTAATCTCATGAATTGGCGTAGGCACTCGTTTTTACGAAACCGAATGCCACCTAACCTCCCAACCCAGAGGGAAAACTCGGCCGGTCGGGTATATGTCAGGTTTCCTTACGATGTTTTTCTTCACCGAAAAGTTCCGAAAAACCGATGTTCGTACGGGCCGGTATTTCAACCCGAGCTCTCCGTATTGAAAGTCGTTTGTACTGGTTACAGAAAAACTATTATACATAGTATGACCGGAGACAGAAGTCGTAGAATGTATGAGGCCTCATATAAACCACGACCTTTCTCTTTCCAGACAAACTGTGGAAGTACATTTAAAATAGAGCTTTTAAAGGGCTAATAACATGTAAAAATATTTAAACCACTCCCGTAATTTCAGCTTGACATGTTGCGATAAATTTCTAATGATTATTTTCATGACCCGATAAGAAAGAGGCAACTACTGCAATATTACGTGACCCATTTTAATTATTAAATTATGTACCTAGTCTCGCGAGAGTTTTATGGCTAAAAATGTGACGTTTTTAAGTCAAAGGTAAATCATTGTTCATTGTCAATAAGGCGTTCAGAAATAAACTTTATTAACATCCGACCATGATGTACCTTTGACTTGAAAACGTCAGATATAATTTATAATAAGTATTACTGGCAACCCTAGCGGTAACGAGTTGCCAGTTGCACCGCAGCGCAAGCGCAGGCCGCAGACCAGTCGACGCCGCGACGGATTTAGCAACGCACACGCATTCTATAGGCAACTAACCAGCGAGTGAATGAGCAAGTCGCCAACGAGTTTACGTTTTATACGCCTTTAAGATCCAAGTTTTAATAAGACAAGATATAATTCATAAAAAAACGAATTTAAAACTTTTGCAATACTAGAAATACGTGACACATCATCACATGTCACAACATTAACAATATAATATATACTAAAAGAAACTATTACAAAAGTTTCAATTAATAATGCGTAATATTGGTTTAAATTACCGATTATTTAGAAGTGGTTGAGTAAGCCTTCTGACATAAAGTTTTCTATTGTATATTTAAAGAATATACAAACCAGGTTAAAAAGGGTTTTAAAAGTACTTATTCCCTTTTTATTAAATCTTTATTACATTAAAAACATCTCGTGAAAGTGGCTTGTTCCCGTGGTTTGTGGAAAGTAGTTTATAAATCTGCCTTTCAGCACTTTAATAAAGTAAATGTAAACCTTATTGCCGAAATACAATCGCCAGCTTCTTTAGGATATTGGTTGGTCGTGTTATCTCCATAGACGTATTAAATATTTTGTAAAATGTATTATATAATATATAGCATTCGAAGAAAGAGCTGAAACGACTGTGAACAGAGAAGCTTGGCGATCTTTGGTGTCGGAGGTCAAACTCAAGATCCACTTTGGTCGCTGCGCTACTGCAGTAAGTTTAGAAGAAAGGAGATAAACAGGAAAAATAATTTGTTTATAGTGGTTAGGTGGTAATTTCAGTACAATTAGTTAGTTAGTTATCCTGGGCGTTTTCGAAGTCGACATCCAGTGTGCCTATTTTTCGTGAAAAATTACAAGTACAATTATAATTGTTGTAATCATTCAATTAGTATTTTAGATTCCGTTTCGATATTAAATTTACTGTTTGAATAGTGTATTCGGCACACACATGCATATAAATGTTTAAAATGTAAATTTTATACAAAAAACGTACCGAATAAATAAAAAATGCGTCCGTTTTGTAGCTGGCCAATGAATGTGATTTGAAAATTGTAGTTACACGTAAGTTATATAAAATCTAAGCCACGAGCCGGCTTCGTATCACAAATTAATCGAACCCAAGGAAATCCACATCGCGATACAATTACTGATACCGCCTTTCACTGCGCGCTCGCCGACGATCAAGGGATGTGAGCACTACCTACGGTATAATTCTTATTGATCCACATTAATTTGATAGCACTTTACATACAGCTTTGTATGCCGGGAGCTGTCAAATTACTCCACTCAATTAAAAATTAGGGTTTATGCATTTTCGAAAAAAAAAACGTTTACTTTTTTGTAAAACCTGACAAGTATTGGGTTATGTTTGCTCAGAATCACGAGGACTAAGTGAAAAACCCGGCCAAGTGCGAGTCGGAGTCGCGCACGAACGGTGCCGTACCATTATCTATAAAAAACCGGCCAAGAGCGTGTCGGGCCACGCTCAGTGTAGGGTTCCGTAGTTTTCCGTCCGTCAACTTTATTTGAAAGCACGTCATTTCATTGTGATTTTGTAGAAATTACAGGTACAATAAACACCTGCTTATACGGTTAAATTACAAACTTAGTTCAGAAATTATTTTATATATTTTTTTCAAAAACTATTCAACCTATCAAGTTCAAAATAATTTTCCTAGAAAGTTTTTATAAAGTTCTACTTTTAAGATTTTTTTCATATTTTTAAAACTTAGGGTTCAAAAGTTAGAGGGGGGGGGGGACACAATTTTTTTTACTTCTGGAGCGATTATTTCCGAAAATATTTACATTATCAAAAAATGATTTTACTAAACCCCCTATTCATTTTTAAATACCTATCCAACAATATATTACACGTTAGGGTTGAAATGAAAAAAAAAATCACTCCCCACTTAACGTATAGGGGAGGTACCCTAATAAACATTTTTTTCCACTTTTTATTTCACCACTTTGTCCGCGTGATTGATATACATATTAGTACCAAATTTCAGCTTTCTAGTGCTAACGGTCACTGAGATTATCCGCGGACGGACGGACGGGCAGACATGGCGAAACTATAAGGGTTCCTAGTTGACTACGGAACCCTAAAAACGGCAAAAAAATCATGTCTGTTGTATGGTAGCCCCCTTAAATGTTGTTTTAGTTTTTTTTTGTTATAGCGGCAATAGAAATACATAATTTGTGAAAATTTCAACTGTCTAACTATCACGGTTCACGAGATACAGCCTGGTGACAGACGGACAGCCGGACAGCGGAGTCTTAGTAACAGGGTCCCGTTTTTACCCTTTGGGTACGGAATCCTAAAAAGTGTCCCATTTTTTGTGAGTTTTTGACGCACTTTTACATACATTTGTATAGACTTGGATGAATAAAGTAATGTTTGCGAAAATGTTTAAATTATGTTCCAGTGCTAAATTGGTGACTATACTTGCCATTGATGTTTGAACAGTTATAATTTCGTCGTCGCCTCTATTTTTGCAGTTGGTTTGTGCCAACGATATTCTCCAGATGCAGATAAATCAATGCACAGTGGACTAAACAATAATAAATATTCTTTAGTTATAAATATTTCCCTTGAGAAAAGGAGTTAAATTAATAAATATCAAAATCAATATGATTTCAATCTGATATTTAGTAAATTGGATTAGATAGAACTTAGGGGCTAATCGAAATTAAAAAATTTGACTCTAATTTGATTTGACATTGCTCGCAGTAGTCGCAGTGCAAGCAATCAAGTTAAATTAAAACTCGAATACAGTTCCTGCTGGCCAATGAAGAATTTGTCATTAAGGCGATTGACATAATTTATCATGGATATTATGACAATCTTGTCATAACCATATAAGCGATAAATTTTACACAAACTATTATCACGGTTTACAAGCGATAACTGACTGCCAACATTAAGCCGCTGGTTCTTTTAATTTTCGCCTCGCCCATGTTCGCTAAGCGATCACAACGGCACACCGATATCTCGTCTCGAGTCAAAGAGCGCCGGCAGCCGTAAACAGTCCACAACACGACTTTTATTCGATATTTATTAGTCGAAACAGTCCATAAGAATCGATACATCCGATACCCCGGTGTCGTATTACCACCAGGTGTTCAAATTTAACGATTCATATTAGTTTTTAATTAATTTTGAATGTCGAATAACTAAATTTTATGTTGTCTATATTGCATGGATTATGAAGGTGCTATGTACAAAACTGGTTGTGCTACACATCTAGAGCTTTCTGCATCGTAATTATGGTTCATATTTAGGGCACGGCAGGAGTTTTGTTTTTATTAGGATATAAAATTTGATACTTATTAATATTATATTCAATAACAAATCGAGGTAGGTAACAGGTGTTTGCTTATAGCAGTTTAATTAATTCATGGCTTCATTTTCACGTAGTTTTGCATAATCATTAATTCTAGTTTTATTAGTTCTATCCTAAAAGGAAGGTGGCGTGTATGTTATCTATTAAGTTAATAATGTATATTCGAGACGTAGCATATTAATATATTTTGTGCCAAAAACATCACGTTCTGACTACAAAATGACGAATATAGTTTTATTTTTTAATTTCTTTATATATTTTATTTAATAAAGGAAAACCTTAAAACTTTTCGGATAGCTAGTGAATTATTGAATATTATTCGCATTATTGTGTATCTTTAAGATCTAATGTATTAATTACTGTTTTGATAAATAAGTCCCGCCGAGTTTCTTGCCGGTCATAATCATAATACTTCTCGGGTCAGAAGTGTAGGGTTAGAACCGGTGGTAGATTTTTCTTTCTCTCTGACGTTCATAAGTACATTGTCATGTGCGTAAATTGAAGATTTTATCGTTTATTATTTATAATAGCTACTTCATAATGGCCCAGAACAAAATTCTAAATGAGTAACGATAAATTTAAATACTTAATTTTTTAACTGTAAAAAAACATTTAATTTAGATCGTACTACATATATGTATAGTGACACGAAATCGGGCGACTGCCCGTCTGCTGTTGTACCTCAGGAGCTGCGTGATACTTACTCCACCCTGCCTGCAAAAAGGTCGTAAAAACCATTGAAAATCCAGCTTAAAATAAGACGTTAACCCGCACAAATACGGTAAATAATTGAATAGTTTTTTCAACAGCTGTCACAGTTATTATATGTAATGGGGCACTTCTGTCGTCATGTGTATTCCTAACCAAGATAATCTTGCAAGAAACGAGGTTGACGAATCAATTATTATACCATTAACTTTAATGGCAGTTTGTAGCACGCTCTCAATCAACATTTTATTAATATAACTATTATGACTCAGTGCAATTAAATCAATTATAAAATTAGATGATGGTACATAAGTGTTCTGGTTTTCTGAGCCGGTTCGATGTTCGAATATTTTTCTCTTTCTTTTAACGGCCTCCTAGCCCAGTCGGTAGTGACCCTGCCTACAAAGCAGGGGGTCCCGGGTTCAAATCCTGGTAAGGGCATTTATTTGTGTGTTTATCACGAATATTTGTTCCTGAGTTATGGGTGTTTTCTATGTATCTAAGTATATATTTATCTATATAAGTATGTATATCGTCGCCTAGTACCCATAGTACAAGCTTTGCTTAGTTTGGGACTAGGTTGATTTGTGTAAGATTGTCCCCTAATATTTATTTATTTTATTTATGATCGACAACTAAGTACCTATATCATCAACATATATTAATTTATAGGCTAATCACTTTTACACTGCCAATTGTCGATGCATGTGTTTAATAGTTATAAACAGTAAATGTTAAATTTAAATATGACAAATGTTACACTTATGCAGTTTCAAAATAAACTATATTTCAAAATATGTTTACAAACTAATAGTAGCCTTATTAGTTACTGTAAAATAGTATTAAAAAATTGAGCGAAATCGAAAAAAAAAACTTGACCAGACTCTTAAAGAGCAAAATTTTCGTTGATTTTATAAAATATGTGTCTCATTTCATTTACAAAAGTTTCGTGGCATGTTTTTTTTATTGCGAGAGACTTTGGTCACTTTTATCGAATAGGGGCTAATTTAAGATAAAAGATTAAAGTTGTAAGATATAATGCGTTTTCTTATTAATGTGTGAAAATACTCATATCAAGACTTATATATTGTCATGTTTGTTGTTTTTTAATTTTTCTACAGACCATAATGCTCCAAGCCTTAGTTGTCACATTGCCAATCATACAACAGGGCCTCGATCCGACATGGCATAACTGACAGTCGCTTGCAAGACAACTATGATATCACACTTTTGTGACAGTTGAAATCGGGGTGGAATCACTCAAGAGTGATATCTAAAATGGTGGCCATAGCCATAGACAAAACGCTCTAGCGAGACGTAGGTCTCATGTCAGTAGTGACAGCTTGACAGTTAGGGGTGGACAGGATGGATATCACTCTATCCACTAGCGATACAAGTGTGACATCCACGTCTCACAGTTTGGCGTGTCGAATAGGGGCCCAGTAAAGACTGTAACGACAGACGACTAGAGTGACCCGTCATTCACGTAAAGCGATAAAGATAAACTTATCTTATCTTATTATCGGATAGAGGGAAAGCGGAATTGCAAGCGGTTATGTTATGAAAGATCGCAGATTAGATGAACTGCTGGGACGTTATGCCGGTTTGTTGGAGTCTAGAATTCTAACGATAAGAGGGGTCAAAGTGAGACCTAGATTTAGTAAGGACGTTCAAAAATAACTTTATTTTTTCGATCTCTGCGCGGAATGTTGAGCATCTTCCAAAATGTATAATCTAGTATGTGATATAAGTTGTGAACTAATAATTTAGAACAAAAGTATAGGTACATACTGTGTGTAAATCCCGAAGAAAGTTACTAATCATTTTGTGAGGAATAGTCATTTTAGTCCTTCTATCATATTTTTTAGAGCTCCGTACCCAAAGGGTAAAGCTCCGCTGTCCGTCTGTCCGTCTATCACCAGGCTGTGAACCGTGATAGTTAGACAGTTGTAATATTCACAGATGATGTATTTCTGTTGCCGCTATAACAACAAATACTAAAAACCAACATAAAATAAATATTTAAGGGGGCTCCCATACAACAGACATGATTTTTTGCCGTTTTTATAGTACCATTATCTACGGAACCCTTCGTGCGAGAGTCCGACTTGTACTTGTTTAATTTTGAAGTTTGTATAAAGTACTAGCTTTTGCCCGCGGCTTCGCTCGCGTTAAATTCGGGGTAACACTGATCCCCTTTCCTGATTGCCCCCCGTAATGCTCCATACAAACTTCCACCCCCCCATTTTAGGGAAGTGGGGGGTTAGAAAGAGACAAAAAGTAGCCTATATCACTCTCCATCTCTTCAACTATCTCCACTTAAAAAATCACGTCAATTCGTCGCCCCGTTTTGCCGTGACAGACGGACAAACAAACACACACATACACTTTCCCATTTATAATATTAGTATGGATTCGGTGTACTAAGATAATCCATTTCGCTCCTGCTATAAACGTTATTAAAGGTTCAATTACCATAAACCTTTTGGTAATAAATCAGTTCTGTTTGCAAACAGTACAAAACCACAGACACGCAAATTTCTCAGAAATAGCGTGATCAGAGAACTTCATAAAGACCGACACCGCAAAAGAATCAATATAAAATTAATTCATCAACTTTAACATGACTTATATCAACTCATCGCTCAATGTAGTTTCAATCTTATCAACGTTACCATAAGATTTAAATTGGCAATATTTGATCAATAGCTTAATATCTTTTTGAACGCGTAGGAAAAGTTCCCCGAAGGTCTGCGAGGTCCTAATTGTGCCGTTGATGTCTTTTGTATGGGGATGATGCATGACGTTTAACGCTAAAAAATTACTTATAAAAAATTTCGTAATGCTATACAAATAGGTCGTCTAGAGGAGATCGCAGACCCCCTAGCATGGTACAATTTATGGTAGGAAAGTTTTGTGAAGAACTAATGTTTTTGGTACTTTAAGGCGTAATAGGTTTAAAGCGCGATCCAAGAGGCGAAAGAGCAAGAAGGTACTCGTAAAACGACTTGAAAAAAAAAGCTTTCCTTTAGGTAACACTGCAAAGAATAATACTGATTATTCTTTTTTTAATACGTTCAATATTTGCTACAATTTTATTAAATTCGATACACAACTTCATTAAATTGTCTTTATTAAAAAAAAACCGCTACTTTTACATTTACCCACGGACCAATTATTCAAAGTTTTATATTTTTTCATATATTACTTTAATTAAATAATTCAATTTTTATTTGCCGTGTGAAAGCAAAAATAAAGTTCCGGACAAATAATCACTGCTAATTAAACTACAATACCAACTAAACAATGCTTATTATCTTAGGAATAGGGTTCAAATTCGAGTGATTCCAGTGCACAATGCCAGTTGGAGGGAAAGTAGACAAGTTATGTATCACATAGGGCTTTCATTTCGCTTTGAAGGTTTGCCATTGTTGAATAGACGTGGAGCCATATTCGTGATATATGTCCTCTACCTTTCGGAAAACCACAGCCAAATAGCACTAGATTCTACCCATAGCCATACCCATTTGGACCCGGGTATGTCCTTAAACTATGTCCGGACACGGGTATGTCCTTAAACTATGTCCGGACACGGGTACGTCCTTAAACTATGTCCGGACACGGGTATGTCCTTAAACTACGTCCAAAAGAGAGGTATGGCTACTGCGAATGTCATCTTGCTATGTGTGTTAGGGCACAGCACAGCGAATGTCATCTCGCTCAAATCTGGAGCAGAGCGCGACTGGGGAAGTACCTCCACCTTACAGAAAACCACAGCCAAATAGCACTAGACTCTACCCATAGTGTTGTGTTCCTGCTGGTGAGTAAGGTTGCCAAGGAGCTTAAAGAGGGCCCAGCGTGTTGACGATGAGGGACCCTCGTGTTCCTTTAGCCGTTAACACAGTAAATCGACCTTTATATTAAAGGGTCGACACTGCGCATGTGACATGCATCCCTGGAGTTGCAGACGTTTCAGGCTACGGTGGCTGCTTACCTATCAGGTGGTCCTTATGCTTGTTTTCCACCATAGTAGTATAAAAAATGTAGTAACTAGGAGGACTGAATTAATGACTAAAATTAACTTCCATAGATAACAGCGTTCCTTGAATAGGTTAGGTAGAACCCCTTGTTTCGACATACTTTATTAATATGTAGTATTTATGTACTTACATGCAGGATGTAACAAAAATATCCGTTAAAGGGTATAATTGGTATCGACTAAGAAAAAAATAGGAATAAAAATTTTTGGACGCCAAACAACAATTTTCTTTATATGGGACCCGGCCGGTCAACCCTCCATACAAAACCAATATTTTTTTTCTTAGTTTTTCGCAATTAGAATATGACACCAATAGGCAAGATGCAGTACTTTCATTTGAAAGAATTGCACGTAGAATAGACCACGAGTGTGTTAAAAAATTAATATACTATAATTTATAGTCAAACAACAAACTGACAATTTAAATTTTCGCGCCTAAACGGATCTACGGTTCCTGTGACGTCACTCATGTGTGTCACTCGCATATTTGTTCGTCCACAGTGTCACTCCTGTCTTTTTTTTGACCTGAATGCTAGCCCTTTAAGCCAAATCCTAAAGACAGTTGCCAACCCCATTAGTTGTCATAACAGGAGTGACGTCACCAGACGCTGATTGGTGGATTAAAAACACGTTCCGTTTCACATTACTTCAAATCGTAATTATTATTTGAAATTAGTATAAACTGGAGTAAAAACGTTTCAATAGCTATTATTTTACGTTTTTTTAACATTTTGATCACAAAATAATGGTAAATATTATAGCTGCATCTTTCCCTATTGTCGCTATCGCTTGATCGTACAGTAGGTTTTTTTTTAAATGTCCAAAGTGTAGTGCAGGCTGATTTTTTAAAATAATAACTACCGAAAAAAACGTTAAGAAAACCTTTTTGATTTAAAATAAGTACCTAATTTAAATAATACGGCAAAATAAAAAAGCAATAATATTTTTCTAAGAAATATAAATGACATATGAACGATTTGTTTATTTATTTATTGCATACATGTACATTTATCGATGCGTAGAAATACATGGTGTTGGGCATACATGCTACCCGCTATACGATGCTACGCTATGTACGATAATTACTATGTATTATAAAACGGAACAGTTTAATAGTTAATTTATTACAAAAATAGTTATACAATTCCATCCGATAACCAGGTATTTATGCAAATCAGAGATTTAACAAGAAAATGTTTTAAAAAATATTTATAAAATATTCTTATTTTTTCCCATTTTTTTTTAATATTATAAAAAGTTAGATCAAGTTTATAATTAGCACTAAGTAGCTAACAGTATAAACATAAAACCTTTCTACCCATCGACTAAAATGCTTGAATTGAGACTCTGTAGAGTTTAGACCGAACTACTAGCGCATACTTTTCGATAGATCTCTTATGGTCGCAAATTTTAACATCGTCGCGGATACTGAAATGGATTTTCATGGATAATAATGGATTTTAAACAACGGAGGAGGAGGACCGTCCTCCTCCCCGACCGACGGTACTATCCGACGAGAGAACGAAGTTAATAAATTGTATGGAGGGAGCAGGTTATGTTATCACACTTGCGATTGGCGAGCGAGTTTTGTATGGGAGCGAACACGCCGCGAGTTCGCCGCGTACGAGTTTTGTATGGAAATCGCTTTCAAATCGCGCAAGTGTGATAAGGCCCTAAGACATTCGTCGAAATTAATTATTACCGGCTTGCCTATTTTGAGCACTCGTAGAAAAAGTATTGTATACTATAGTGACATAATTAAGCTTTTCAATATCATACCTTACTTAGGCCATTCAACAAGGTTGGTGGCCTAAACACGGTACTCGACTGAAAAGCACTTTATTATATCACGATTGTATAAAATACTATATTACAACTTGCTTTACTTTAAAACGGTACTGAGGTATTCCATAAACTGGCAACACATGATTCAAATTCGTCAGACTTTTTTCAGTTGATAACACTCCCATAATTTCCCAAAGGGCGTATCTCCCGGCATTTCATACTGAAATCATTTTTGCTAAGATGACAGATAAGATAATAAAAGATAAGAGCATTCAGAACGTCACGTCACGCAGTCGCGTCGTGGTCTTACGACCGCAGCAATCATCAAGTTACCGGTATTCGAGTATCACATATGTGACGTTTTGAGGTCAAAAGTACATCATTGTCGGTTGTAAATATGGCATTACTGCCATAAAACTCATTTAGAAATAAACTCTGTTAACAACCAACAATTGAACCAAACTTGAAAAAATCACTTAACTATTTATAGCTTCTAACCACCCTTTATATTAAAATGGCAACGCGCATGTGACACGTCTGGAGTTACTGTCCATAGGCTTAAAATGGTAACTGATTACCATGATTCGGGCCGTATTCTTTGTTTACCACCGTCGTGGTATAAAAAATATACCATACATTTCGATAGAAAAAACGTACCAATTTCAATGATATATTTAGTGGATTTACGACAAAATGTCTGTTATGAAATTTAAATATACCGGGTGTTGCCTGTAACATGAGCAATAAATTAAAATGTAGATTCTACTCCTCAAAGTAAACAACCTTTGTTCAGCGACTTTGAAAAATAACTTGTGGTCTAATTTTTAGTACACTTTAAAGTTTATTCGAACACGCAATGTATTGCGAAATTGATTATGTCTGTAAGGTGACAAGACTGACAAGCAATGTCAATGAGAAGGATTTTAACGTACATTGAAAATACTATTTAGTTTGTTTAAAAAAGAGACAATCTAAAGACTACATTTTTTTTTAAGTTGTTGAACAAAAGTTGTATTGTTTAAGGAGTAGAATCTATGTTTTAATTTATTGCTCGTGTTACAGGCAACACCCGGTATAGTAACCACTGTCGATGCGAAATCCGATTACCAGCGCCTACATTATATAGTACAGTGTCTACCTTTCTCGTGCCTTGTTATACATGTTGCCGCATTTGTCTACCTCTTTTCACTTCTCTCATCTACTCAAAGGTTAACCGGAAGAGATCTCTTTAAGGGATAAGTTCGCCTTTGTACTTACGTTTTCCTATTATTATATTGTTTTTGACTTGTTTTTGTACAATAAAGAGTTTTTACATTACATTAAATTACATTTTCAACTTTCAATCCTATTTGCCTCGAGAGAAAGGTGTAACTGTATTGCAACAAAATGGTTCCTTGCAACTCGTTTTATGAACATCTTAACCGGCCATTAAGCAAAGTGACGTTTAAGGGGGTGTTAACTGGCGTTTACTGGCCAAGGCAGTAATTCACTTCACCGTAACAATAAGGGTTGGCGCTCACTGAATACTGATAGAGCACCGTAGCATAATTGAGTTTATCTTTGATAACTTAATCGAACGAGCGGAGCGTAAGCGAAGTGAAGTTCTTACAGACAAGCTCGGACATAACAGAACTGTCAGCTGGCTACCTAGACGTCACTGCATTTCGATGGCTTTTTGATTTTGAATAGTTGTCGCGCGATAACTCTAGTAACGTTTTTCTGATCTATATGAAATTTGTTGGGGTTAAGTAGAGCTCAATACAATTGAAGAGTTCGTTCATGAGCATGGTCGCTCAAGGGGTTATGGAGCTAGAAGGCTCGAAAAAATCATCATTAGGGTCTTGTTATATTGGTCAACTCGTTTGTAAGTAAATCGCGAGTTCTCAGTTCGATGCGGACTACTAGTATTAATAATGATACAAACGTGAAACATGGGTATGATCTTAAGAAGTGATATGCGGCATTAACACTGTTGCGGTTTCCGCATGCGGCGCGAGCGAGATAGCGCTCAGCATGTGTATAGCGCTGTCACGCTTGCAGACCGTCGCCGCATCTGGTTGCAGCGCCAGTGTTAAAATCGCGTAATACTACAGAAGAGCTACATACAAATTTCAAATCTATCTAAATTTAATTTCAAACTCAATGCATTTCGCAATTTTTTTTCAAAATTTGAACAGGCCTCGCTAATGTTTATATTCTAAATTCTAATTATATATACACGTACATATATACGTCCTTTAGTCATTACTACCAAAGTAGAAAGTTATGATATTACTTCGTTGCGTCAAAGGTATTGCATGTATGAGTGCGAATAAAATGCAGATGTTTATCTTAAACCATCAAACGAGTTTGATAAGGCGTTTATGTTAGAACATGAAACCGCACTTTATATGTACTATCTGACAATTGCCACACTTACTTCTTAAGTTTGTTTACTTTTGTAATTAGTTTAATGCTAAAAATAACCGCGTTGAAATGAAAATAATGATTTTTTATAACTTTGCATGAGATTAATAAGTGTTTACATTATTTCAATTTTATGTTAATGTGTATTTAGATATTTGTTCAACTAAATTATCTGTAAAGGTTCAATGAGTACCGTAATATAAGGATAATAATTACGATCTTAATCCATAGGCAATTAAAGTTGTATTTTTAAAACAATTAAATGTCAAAATTATGTACTAACTCTAACTTTGACATGTTGCTAAAACTGTTAAGAACTAATCCGAAATACTTACAGTTATATCCGAAATGTAACACAATCACAAATGTAACGAACGAAAGTTGTCCGAGCGCGATCGCGATCGTGCGTGCTTCGTGCGGAGCGCGGGAACATTGCGCGCCGACGGCGCCCGATCGCGTATATAGCGGGAGCGGAGATCCGTGATTGGTGGAGTCGCGGCGCGCCCGCCTGACTCATGGCTACGTCACGACTTGAAAATGGAAGCTTTTGGGGGGATGGGTTAAGTTGGAGAAAAGTTTGGGGAGTCTTGGCGTTACTCATTAATTTCTTATATGTGTCAAACCCGAATTCCATTGACAATTGTCCCTCTGCGTTATTTTGAAATTGCATTTATTTGTTTAACGTTTATTTCACAATACAAGAAAATATAAATGCGCGGTCTTAATGTCATAAGGCATTCTCTATTAGTCAACAATTTGTACTTATGATTGGTGGTTATGGTACATTTATGTACTAGAGATTACATTTAACCGAGGTTTTTTTTTAAGTTTTAAGTATGAATAAGGGTTAGGTTTTAATATGATTGTTTTCTATCAATAAATGAAATAGTTTTACAATACACTGAGCAGGGTAGTTAGAAATCAAAGTAAAATTTGTTAAAATTAATGTTTGATTCAGCAAATATAATATCTAATATAAGAAAGCTGAACAGTTACATAGAGATTGCAATAATTTGAAAATTATATAATTTTGGGGTTCCGTACCTCAAAAGGGAAAAGCGGAACCCTTATAGAATCACTTTGTTTTACGTCTGTCTATCTGTCTGTCGGTCTGTCTAGATCCATTTTCGCAGAAACGCGAGGCGAAATTAATAACAAATACTTATGTCTGCGGTCCCTTGAAGCTGTAAAAAAATCAAGCTTCTAAATAAGTCAACGCAATCCAAAGCTACGGCCATTTGAGCTTTACTTTCTAATACTTCGCAGGGGACTCAAAACCTATAGGGTACTTCCAATACACCTAGAGCCATAAAATTAGGCAAGAACGATTACCCAAAAACGATTGCACAAAATTTCATGAAATCTTGTACCTATAGGTAGTAACAATTTATAGTTTAGGGTATACCTTGTAGCAACATATCGGGTAGTTTTTTCCGCCGAAATATAGACTTGTAAGAACAGAAAGTAGTCCGCCTCGAACTGAGAACTCGCGATTTCCTTGTAAACGAATTGACCAATATAACAAGACCCTTATGATGATTGTTTCGCGCCTTCTAGCTCCATAACCCCTTGACCGATCCTGCTCATATACGAACTCTCAAATTATATGTATCTCTGCTACAACCCCAACAAATTTCATAAAGATCAGAAAAACTTTATTAAAGTTATCGCGGAATAACTATTCAAAATCTAAAAGCCATCAAAATGCAGGGACGTTTAGGTAGCCAGCTGGCAGTTCCGTTGTGTTCGAAGTTGTTTGTAAGAACTTCAATTCGCTTACGCTCCGCTCGTTCGATTATTTGCCTACGGAATTATTTCTGTCTGGTAGAATGTTTCCGTCTAAAAATCGACTGGTTATTTCCCATTGACATAGATAAGAACATGCATAACCAATAACTCACTAAAATTCTTACTTATATAATAGGTTACAAATAAACAAAATAAAAAACTAACTTAAAAGTACCAAAATAAGTCCCCGAGATCTGTTCCCTGCGGAAGGGTGCCCATAATGCTGGCCACATTCCCCCGCTGAATGGCAATGCCGATTCTTTGGCCAAGGAATGAGCCAGCCCTAGGGTCCCTAGTAACGTCGAGGAGCCTCTTTTTTATTAAATCTTTAAATAAACCATGGGCATCCTGACACCAAGGTCTCATAGATGGGACGGTGCCAGAGTATCCACACATTTCCCATTTCAATGAACAGACATGTCATATCATATGACATAAATAAGACCAATTAAATGTCTAGACAGTAGGAATACAAGGCAGTATTTCCCTAAGTCCGGTTACTAAGTATATCCGAGAATTGTGGAATTATGCAGTAAGTAAGTAAACGCCACAATTATTTTAATTGTTGTAAATATTTCCGCGGAAACAGACGGACTGGGAGGTGTCTGGTTTATGCACGCGTTGCATGAATGGACACGAATGAAATCACACATTTTAAATCATAAATCATTTATTCGTGAAACATAGGTACAATAATTTGGTCTTACGGATTATGTTGAGAAACACTATGTTTTGCCTATAGGCGTACGATTAGGTATAAGATTTTTCATGCAATTGTCTTAAAAAATACAAATAATGTCATGCATATATATAAAAAAAACAAAAAAAGTATGTATCTAAATGTCAGAAGGGAGTCGATATAAAATGTAATAATATTTAATAACAGTGTCAATGTGCAAGTTATAAATCAATATCATTTAAAAATTGTTGTACATTACACTAGTATTAGCCCTATGCAGGGTAAATTGCCAGTAACTTACCACCTTTCAACAGCCCTCATACTAAAAATGAACTCTCTTTACATACAAACATAATTAATTTTAGTATAACTTGGCCAGTTATTGAAGGGTGGCGAGTAATTAAAACCTTATACTAAAATGAATTCCGTTTATAGGTGAATAGAGTTCATTATTAGTATGAGGTGGCCAGTTATTGAACGGTGGCCAGTTACTGGTGATTTAACCTATGTGCTGTATGCAAGTGCATTTAATAATTTAGTTGTATTAATTATATAACTAAACTATTAAAATTACATTGGTAATTGTAAGGTAAACATTTATAGGTATATAAATTATTTTACTTTGAATAGGCTAAATTAATGTTTCCTACCTTCTTAAAATTGAACGGTTTTAACTATACAGGGTGTAATAAAATTACTGGTGATCCGTTTAAGATCATAATCGGTATCGTATTGCGATTAAGAAAAAGTGGGAGAAAAATTTTTTGGACGAAAAATATTTTTTTTTTAATATGGGAAATGTCGCCCAAGGTGGCCAACCCTTCATACAACACAATTTTTTTTCGCGCGAAATAAAATGTTTTCTTAATTTTTCATTGTTAAAATACCAGATACGCCCTTAAACCGATTTCCAGTATTATTAGTACACCTTGTATATAAATTATTTTAATCTAGTCATGAAAAAAATATCATATTATGATGAAAATCCGAAATAGTGGACTTATGGTTTGTTTCAAAACAAAAGAGACAATATAGACAAATAATACATTGACGTGAGTCAACTGGGTATATAGTTAAAATATTACAATATAACAATCTTAGCGTAAACAAGAGAGGTCAACGATATACATGCAAAGTTTGCCTCCACGTGCAAATCCACGAGCTTTGACCCTAATACAGTATACCTACATAGTACACCTACACATAGAAACAAGTATATATAGTAGAAATAAGTACATATAAACAATTATATTGTAGTGGATGTAACGACCAAGACTTAGGGTGGTTTGCACCACGCATAACTAACGAACTGATCAACGTTAAATATGGCGACGGAGCTGTCATCCCATAGAAAACTGTCAAACTTTTCATACAACATTTTTTTAACGAAGACGTTGACGTTAACTAACGGTTTGGTGCAACCGGCCCTTAACAGTTTAATCAATGAATAATTTTCGCACTCTCGTCATTTGGAGTTATGTTTCACTAAAATATTAACTAAACTACTATAAGAATAGGCTATCATCGTCCTCCTAGCGTTTGTCCCGGATTCTTTTGCCACGGCGCTATTGAGCCTGGGGTCCGCTCGGCAACCTAATCCCAGTAATTTGCGTAGGCACTAGTTTTTACAAAAGCGACTGCCATCTGACCTTCCAAACTAGGCCTTGTTGGAATTAGGCCCGGTTTCCTCACGATGTTTTCCTTCACCGAAAAGCGACTGGTCATATCAAATGACATCCATATGTAGGTTCCGAAAAACTTAGTGGTTCGAGCCAGGGTTCGAACCCGAGACCTCCAGATTGAAAGTCTGACGTCTTACCGCTAGGCCACCAGCGCTTTTATAAGAACAGGCTATGATTTGAAAAAAAAAAACACTTGCGGTAGATAAGAGTTGATTAAATAAATATCTTGAGTCCACAAAAATTGATATTTTTAGAGAATTCGTTTAATTGAATTTAGGGCTGCCCTCGATTGGAAAATATTAATTAAGTTACGGAATCAATTAGTTCGAGTATGTTCGATTCACGTAACGCTCGTTTAATTAACCGAAATATTGTTAAGAAAACTTGTCTTTTTAACGAACTGTATTTGTAAGCTTTCCCGTTTCAGGCAAAAAAGTATGGAAATATTTTGTTAAATATTACAAATACGAGTATTCTATCCGCGATTGTCGTTGGCGAGGGTTAACTAAATTTAAAATTATTAATATTAATAGTCTTGTGTTGCCGCGATGATTATTCATTATGTTTGTTGTAATTAAAAGGATTAATCGCTTGTTAGCACTTATTTTAAATCTCCCAACGTTTCGAGCGCTACAGCGCTCGTGGTCACGGGATTGTCAGATAAACATGTTAAAATTATATGTTTACTGCCATTTTAAAATTAAGTCTAGATAGAAACCTATAAGTATATACTTTATGAAGGGTCTCCAGGTGATGAACACACATGAACATGAACACATCGTGCACTGGCGCCGGCGTTGTTCCGGATGCGGCAAATGCAAGAATATTTTTGGGGTTTTCCGAAAAAAGTACCATTTTTGGTAAAAGTTTCGCCTATTTTCCTTGGAAAAATTATTTGTCCGGGCCGTCACAAAAATGACACAAAAATTCAGGAAGCTTTTTTCTTATATATATTTTTTTTAATCGTGTGGCTAACATGTCACTGGATATAGATAGGCATATCTTCCCTTGGGTAGTAGAAGCGGGAAAGCAGATGATAAAGAAAATCCAGTGAGTGCTGCGAGGTCCAGATTGGACAGTGCAGCTGCCACTCTTTTAGCATCACCCAGGGATTACGTGTATTGGGTTGTCTAAGGTGTTTCCTACGGACGCAGAGTACCATCGATCCCTTATTATAAAAATGGATAGTAGCCAAAAATTTGTTAGTTTAAAAAAAAGTAAATGGTACACTTTTGTCAGTAAAATGCCCTTTTACGTCTAATAAAACTGTTTACTTCATGATAACTGTGCAACTAATTCTGTTATTTGTGAAGCCAACTTAATGTTTTCCGTAGAACATAGGTACAGACAGGTAAGCTTCAATTCAGCCGCGTTTCGTCGAGAAGCGGGCGGCGCGTGCGCTGCGGCTGATGCAACAGTAGCTGCGTATGACTTGCTACCTAATAATTACCTGCACGGTTAAATACGTGCCATGACATCGACAATATCTCGCGCGCGAAACTTTTCCTGTGACACGGAGCATGTCTAGTCTCTTAATTTGGAAACTATGTTTTTTTTTCAAAGAAGAACAAGGAAGCAGAAATAACATTTTTAAATTCCGGACGATATTGAAAGGTCCCGGAGTCCTTACTTAGTAATAGTTAAAATAAACATCCTTAATTTATTGAATATTGGTTGCCCAGAAACAATATTAGGAACTGACCGACATATTTTCAAAGGAATACGGCTGTGGCATACCTAATTCCGTGAGAATCAGACATAATCTCTATAAAAATTTCGATCTCCGGATAAAAATTTCATGTTTACAGAATCAACGTTTGAAATTCCTACATATTTATCTTAAAAATAATAAAGCAGTAGGTATAGGTCCAAAAACTTGTCAAGTGACAACCCCGTGCCGAGGCTCACAGCTCGGTCATACATAAAACTGCGGCGCGCAAAGAAGATTCACGGTTCGTGCGCGGTTATAAGTTTCAATTTTGCTTGCAGGCGGCGAGTATAGGTATAATTTTATACCTAAATCTGACTTTGGTGAAGGAGTGAATTTTCTGTACGGTAGTACTATTAGTTATTCTGTGACATAGCCATTCGTTTTAAGAAGTACCTACCTATATAATACCTATCACTCGTTTCATTACAATTTTCCTCGTGTAGGTAGAACTAAAGGCCACAAAGCAGAAAATTGTGTGTTAACTCATTCTTCAAATATTTACATAAAAACTTTGGAGAGACTCAAAAAAGATTTACTGAAAATATGGCACCCAAAAATTTGTAACCGGCCAGTCTTATACCGTAATAAGACTGTCAAAGAAAGTACCGCCCGAGTCGTTCTGGAGATACTATTGTGTGGGCCATATTTCGGGCTGATTGTGTATCTCTAGTATTATTTGATCGGGGCAAAAAATCATCATTTGATCGAGAAACGAACTATATAATGTAGCAAACTAAAATCCGCAGCACCAGTAGAAGTTACTTAGTTACACTCAATAGGTACTCATCTTTATTTGTAGATGCCAGCGTAAGAGAAAGATGCATAAGTGAGAAAATCCCTGGCCAAACTGGTCTTTATAAAACACATCTTGGGGAATATCGTTCCTTATATAAAAACCGGCCAACTGGGTGTCGGACCACGCATAATGGAGGGTTCCGTACCAACAACGGAAAAATATAAAATAAATATCAAAAGGCCGTATCTGCCTATGGACAGAGGCGTGTCACTATGTAGTTGCGTTTGCACACGACATGTCACAATTATTTGGACTTTTGTGGTGATTATTTCTGAAAAACATTCATAAAATTAAAAAAAATGTTGAAACAAACTTCAAAGCTATTTTTAAAGACCTATCGATTTATGAGCAACATGTTGATATTATTTGGTAAAATTTTTACAATTACTTAAATGTATGGAGTGCACCCTCCCCCCCACACATCTATGGCCACCCCTAAGAATATAATATTTTTTTCAGCAATTTTACTACAAAACTAAGTAGGTAGCGGTATATAAAATACATCTTAAATATGTTAAAATTGTATTTAGATACGTCTTATAGTTTCCGAGTAAAATGGCTGTGACATACGGACGGACGGACGGACATGACGAAACTGCAGCCTTGGCCAGAAGGGTTAAGCATAGCTGTTTTTTGTTTACAATTTGGATGTTAATAATTAATTCCCTATCATATCAATGTACGATGACGAAACTTCACTTAATAACACTTTCAAGGTACCTATAAAATATGAAAAGTGGAGCTAATAAAAATGCGAATTTAATTCATAATGCAGTTACTACTAACTTCAACAAAACATGCCTGTTCAGTTTGAAGTCATTGATAAAATAACTTCAAAAAAAGATAGAAACGCCGGACTAAACTTTCGAGTTTTGTATGTAAATCGCAAGGGTGCTCAACACTTCGGCTGTATAAGGGTTCCGTTTTTGCCATTTTGGCTACGGAACCCTAAAAACCGTAAATCTATAAATATAAATACTCAACAGGAAAAAATTACCACAAGTAAAGAAAAGAAAACTGCGATGTTTTGTAAAACCCCACCCGATATCTACTTGCGTCATTCCTCCTGGTCGATTAAAAAGACGTGTTCGTTTATAAAAATGCAGGTTACTTGTGACATTTTTTGATTGCGGAGAAATGTGACGTTACACGACGCAATCATAATGCTATGTGAATAAAAAAGTAAAACGAAATAGGTTGATTGCAAGTTGTATGCGCGAGACCCTGAGGATATAGGTATGGCCACATTAGTTGAGGTCACGCACACAACATGTCATGTAATGACAGCGGGATTTTGAAATTACTGTTCTTTTTTTTCGTACCGATAGCAAGTTCAACAGTGAACTGCATGACAAAGTTGTCAAAGGAGATCGTCAATTTTTATTAGGTGATCTGGCCCAGATTATTTAGGACCGTTTAGGAATGATTTTTGGTGGATAAGGTTTACCACCGTTAGTGCGATACCACTAGTGCGATACCAGTAGTATCTGACATTGCAAAATTGAAAAAAAATTATGCGTTTCGTTATAGAAGGAGCATTAGTCGGTGGTGCACACGACAACAAAGGGCATTATACGGATTTTAGTGATGATGGGATCTCCTTTTGCATAGTGAGACTTTAGGACCCATAGGCCATTTTAGGAAGCAGAGCCACCTAAATTTATGGTGCGGTGGGGGTAAAAAGGGGGGGTTAAAATTTTCACGACACATAGATTGAAAACTATAAGTCTTAGCAAAATACTTCAAAGGCAAGAGTTGTAGAGAATTTCATGAAGAATATTTCCTTCATTGAAAGTTTCGTGGTAACTTCAACCGTTTTTGTAAAAAAATATGAATGTTCCTACTTTTGTGGGAAGTGGGGAAAATAATTGTTATATTTGTAACACATTATAGTGCAGAGTTTAGATTTGGCTTGAAAGTCTCGTATCCAGGCCATAAATAAAATAAGCAAAATAATTATTTTCTGTTTGACTAGATACTATTAAAATATTATTATTGGTATGGTATTTATGGTATACCATGTATATTTGAGTTAGGTAAACACCCCGTTTATAATAGTAGTTAAATTAGTATGTTATACGTCGTATATTAAACGGTTTAATTGAAAATAATGATGCAGGTAATGTACTCAAGGCTAAAATAATCGATAGGTCCTAGGTACCATTCATCACACCACTAGCGTAGCGTACCTAACCTAAGTTCATATATAATATAATGATATTAGGCGTTGTCCGTTGATAAAATATTCAAGCGCCCCACGATTTTAGTTTTTTGTCTTTTCAATGCTCTAGCTACATTGATGAGAAGAGTGGTGTGATGACTGGTACCTAGAACCTACCGAATTATTTTTATAGATTTTTGTACATTATCTATAGCATTGTTTATTTTCAATAAAAGCTTTTGAATTTACCTAAACAATACTTATTTTCTTTTCAAGTTGTTGTTACTAAAACTGTCTAAACTCCGCTTACTTTATGATCCGCAATGCAATATGTTCTACTAGTAAATCCCTTTCATTTTATACTTGATTGAGGGGGTTGGTTAAGAAATATGTAATATGCGGCATTCTGTAGCGGCAGCCATCTTGGATTTACAATGATACTGAATTTATTAAAATGTAATTGTCGTCAGAACTTAAGGTGTGCACCAGATATCGGATCAATTTGTCAACAGGACGAGGGTAAAATTTCAACCACAAAATTATGGAGATGTGGGATGAAGCATGTAGATATGCAGACTTGCATTTAGTTATGTAAATATTAGTTAAAATAAATTAACTAATTTTCAAATAAGTTTGTGTAATGTCTAAGTAAGTATAATACAAAATTGTTATTTTTATTTTAGAGTCAACAGACTGTTCTCAGTTGAAGATGTATACCTACCACTTAAGGTTTCTCTCAAAAAATATGAACGGGCCCTTATTGATAATCTCCAATGATGTACCTTTCACTTGAAAACTTCACTAGATAACAGGGACCGGACAACTTCTCTATTTGATAACTCTTTTCGATAGTGTAACCCTATTATTTGGCTACAAAATTATATGGTTACCCTATATTCAATGTTATGTCCCTGTCTAATGTCTTAGCAATAGAGATGAAATTAGCTTAATAGGTAAACGTCATTTTTGATTCGGTAAGCGCTACATTATCATTATTAGCAGCAGCAGTAGCAGCCAGTATCAGTCCACTGCTGGACATAGGCCTCTCCCATGGCACGCCACTGTGCTGGATCTTCTGCTCTCCTCTTCCAATCCGTACCCGACAAGCGCTTACCTTTGGGTAACGCAATGATGTGCTTACTAAATTGATAGTTTTTAAAAACAGCCCTACCAAATACTTACTCGATCTAATACCCCTTTATTGGTAACCGGTTCCGGTATCTTCTAAACGATCTCTTTATTTCACTTACGGATTATAACAAGCATACTAAGGCAAGGTAAATAATAGCGTTTAAAATGGTTGACGTCCATTTAGTTGTGAAAGATATAATTAGGCAAGCATTAGAGCTCAAACCACATCGTTTTTCCTACATAATTAGATTGTGGTCGATAACAGGCCTATTATTATATATTTTTTTTCGTTAAAGATATTATAACCAATATAGGATTTATATACTTTTTATAAAGGGGAACAACAGGGCTTTATTATAAAAATATATTTTTCATGTTACGACCATAAATAAAAAAAATATAGGCATTTATTCAAAAAAATATCAAAAATTGATTTCATATTTTTTATGTTTTCTCAGGTTTCTTATATGGAAAGATATAAATAAAATACCAAAAATGAATTCGGCATCCTTGCTTTACACGAAAATGATATCAAACTTGATTATATGGCTCTATTTTATTTTTAATTAATTATGGGTGGCACCCCCCACTTCGTCAAAAATTTGCATCAGAAATTTGATTGGCTCCCCTTCTTAAATTAATCTTAGAGCCTAAAGGATTAGCTCTGCAAATGGAAATTCCAACATCATCATTTTCCGTATAAATAAGTGGACGTAGTTTAGCGAAAAGGATCCATCCTCAAAAATTTGTCATTGTAATGAATGGCTTACGGTATTGACATAAAGAATACATTTTATTGGCAGATTTTTGTGGACTGGATCCTTTTCCCTAAACTACGTCCAGTGTACACCACCGACTACATGCTATTATGCCATTATGAAACCCACATTTAATATTCAAACTCCGAACAAAAATGCAAAAATACGCATTTTGAATCTTTTTAATTTAAACTTCCGTATTCGGAGACTTAGATATTATCTTAATATTACAATGTTCTAACTTACCGCACAGTATCAAAACACAGATTATGTAACTGTAGACATTGACAGTGTCAAACCAAAAACACAGTCCTGGTTCAGTCCAGGTGAATTTAAACTTTATATCAATGCCATAAGGACGTTAACGACTTGCCTTGCTGTTTTTTAATCGCGGAAAGATCAACATAATGTTTATTTATTTAGTATTTCTATTTCCCGTTTAGTTTTTTTTGTAATATTTTGTCTACTTTAGTAATAAAATGAGTTTTTATTTTACATAGGAGTACAAACCATATACCGTTTATATCAGAAGGTGGCCCAGAATTGACGGTCTCCTATCCTTTTAGGTAATACTATAAGATTTTTACGATAATATATCTCATTGATATAAAACACATCTCTTGTATTGTATAATTTTATGTTCGTAATGATACTCGCAACTTTTTCTGTTTCAATTAGTTTTATTAAAATGAAGAGGTATCTCAATGATAAAATTGATAAATAAAGGTTCGATATTAGTATAAAGTTTGTTCTTCCTTATTTACTAAAGTATATAGTACGTGCTTTTAATTACATTTACATTCACTTTTTTTTTCATTCAGTACCTAATGTACAGGGCCCGGAATTAGGTGAGCTAAAATACCTAAAGTTCGCGAGAGGACATAATATAGAGTGGTTACAACCGGATCAAAATAATATTTTATTTGGATTCCGGGTAATCGATATTCATCCGGGCACTGCAAGTAATAGTCGTAATGATGAAAAATGGTTACATTGCAGCCATAAAGTTAACATTATAATAATAAATGTGTAGGGAAACCCATATTATTCGTCTTACAACGACTTCTTATCTTATCTTATACATACCTTCTTTTGTCTAGCCCTTTTTACTAAAAACTAACATTAAACATGCTGCACTGTAAACAAAACATATCACGTTCAATATTACGACAAGTCCCCGAATAAACATCGATTACCCGGAATCCAAATAAAATATTATTTTCATCCGGTTGTAACCACTCTATATTATGTCCTCTCGCGAACTTTAGGTATTTTAGCTCACCTAATTCCGGGCCCTGCTAATGTAACTGTGTGCGTAATCATTCACCTCATCTTTCCTGGTGATACCTATACCTACACTACCTACAGTAACGTGAAGCGGTTCCCATGAAAAAAATATTAAAAATATTAGATTAGTCTAATACCATTGAGAAATAGGCCCCTCATCTCTCTTTACTTGTGTTTAAGCCATCAAGCCTGGGTAGGGTGATTGTGCTAGTTTTCGTCCACTCTTGTTAGTTTTCCGTCCATACTTATTTATGTTTATATTCAAGTTTTTCCCAAAAAAAAAGCTAAAAATTAAAAAATCAACTAAAGAATAAACTATAAATATAAAATTTGTTGACCTTTAAAAGTTTTTCCCATTTATTTGCAGCAGTTTAATCAAATGGACGGTAAACTGGACCTGGACGGGAAACTAGCACAATTACCCTACTACTATTTATTTAATTGTGTAGAATTTTAGTCTACTAGTATTTTAGTATTAGTAGGTAATTAGTAATTAGGTAGGTGCTAGTAATCTATACTAATATTATAAATGGGAAAGTGTATGTGTGTGTTTGTTTGTCCGTCTTTCACGGCAAAACGGGGCGACGAATTGACGTCATTTTTTAAGTAAAGATAGTTCAAGGGATGGAGAGTGACATAGGCTACTTTTTGTCTCTTTCTAACCCCCCACTTCCCTAAAATGGGGGGTGGAAGTTTTTATGGTTTGTTACCCCGAATTTAACGCGAGCGAAGCCGCGGGCAAAAGCTAGTTACTCATATTGCTGTCCCCTTGCAGGGTACATATTCATGTAACATTTGTACAATACATGTTCCGAGTTTTTAGTTTATTGATTTAATTCCCACTCAACGAGATGTATTGGTACTATTCAACAGAGTGTAACAAAAATCCTGATGATCCATTTAAGGGCATAATTAGTATCGTATTACGACTAAAACAAATTGAAAAAAAATTTTTGGCAGCGAAAAATAAAATTGTATACACGTGGTCCCAGCCGGCCATACAACACCATTTTTTTTTACGCGAAAAATTTTTTTGCTTAGTTTTTCATAATCAGAGTACGATACCAATCACGCCCTTAAAAGTATCACAAGCATTTTTGTTACACCCTGTATAACAACTCTATAATAGTGTTTTTCAAGATTTTTTATAATTTCCAAACAATCACTAAATAATAAATATTACACAGTGGTTAAAAACATTATCTTATGCCGAAATTGAATCCGTCATGTAATATGCACTCTCAAACTCACACACACACACACACACACACACACACACACACACACACACACACACACACACACACACACACACACACACACACACACACACACACACACACACACGCGCACACTCGCGCGTATATGCATACTTAAGCTCAATAGAAATATAATAATGTGAATTTTGTTTTAAACTGTATAATTTTTGCCTTATATGTATGTATAAGCATAGCATAGGTGTTCATTATAATTATAAATTATGTATTAAAGATAAGTATAAATTGGTTTGTAACCCTCGAAGTTTATTGAAGAGCGGAGTCTTCTGGCACAAGTAAATATCTTACTTAAAAGAAGACTTCTGTTTTGTTTCTTGTGATGTGTTAAAGTGTAACCAATAAATTATTTTCATTTTCATTTTCAATCACTACGAGTAGTCTAGCACGTAAGTAGTCTATGTAATATAGACTACTTACGTACCTAACCTCGATACCTTAAGAGCAACTGTAAAAAGTAATGAAATAAACGAATTTGTATTTGTATCATGTTTGTTCTGTAATTGACAAGAATTACACGATATTTCTCGGAAATTAAGACCATGGGTTTAAAATTTCTTTACTATTATGAAATTGTTTGTAAAATAATCTGTTTGTTAGTTACATGCGTGTTTGTTTACGTTGCTTTTCTTCCGTATAAGATACATATATATATCATAAGTTTTCACATATTTTTCCATGAAATAAAGAAGTTCTGTGAAGTAAGACTGCCGATATTCACAAGACTCACCTATTAGTAGGTATCATATTGTCACATCTAATCACTTTATCAGATCTCAATAATAAGTAATAGAAAACAATATGACAAACCTTTTTTAAAAACTTCCTCTTATATGCGTCGTAACAAAAGTCCTAGTGATTCTTTTAAGGGCGATTGGTACTTATCGTAATCTAATAATAAAAAACTAAAAAAAATTTTTTGGCGCGGAAATATAAATTGTTTTGTATAGAGGCCTGGCTGGTACAACGTGTCCCAAACACTGTTACACTCTGTATCTTCAAGTTTTTATGCCTCTCAAATCTCTGCTACAACCTTACCAAAGGACCCCGCAGCAAACATAGGGAAAAAGTGGTTTCAGTCAAATCGCATGAAATTTTAGTATGATGTAGATTCAGGTTTCCTTATTATTTTTTTATAAGGGGCCCTCAGAAGTACACTGTCAGAAATAATAAATATATATTATTATTTTTCTGTGACGTGTTTCTTAAAATCGATATTTTGAAATGACCCACACTGATACTTACTGGCGTTAAATATGATCTTAATAACGTTTCTGTAACGCATGTGCACTGTGAAATCGCATTTTGTTAGTTATTTATAGTATGCGACTGCAAAGAGAAAGATTTTACGAAAAATTGGTATGTATACATATGTTTTGTATGAAACAATACTTATTGATTATTTCTGAAAGTATACTTCTGAGCGAGTTGTGCCCTTATAAAATAATAATCAGGAGACTCGAATCTACATTTTACTAAAATTTCGTGCGATTTGACTGAAACAACTTTTTCCCTATGTTTGCTGCGGGGTCCTTTCATAAAGATCGGAAAAACAATACTAAAGTTATCGCGGAACAACTATTCAAAATGAAAAAGCCATCGAAATGCACAGATGTCTAGGTAGCCAGCTGACAGTTCCGTTATGTCCGAAGTTGTCTGTAAGAACACTTCGCTTACTCCGCTCCAAGGATGATTAAGACATGGATGGATAATGCCTATACAAAATCGCGTTCCTCGTACCTTCAGCCAATACGCCTGTTTTCGGTACTGAGTGCCTCTGTTGAGTCTGGAGTCGAGTTATCCTGTCAGCGTTAATCGCCGAACAAAATATTAGAAACTAGAATTTATTTATTTAATCTTAATTGCACAACATAAGATAGTACAAATGGCGGACTTAATGCCATAAGGCATTCTCTACCAGTCAACCAATGGGCTTAGCAGAAAGGTTAAGTAGGAATTTAGTGTTTGTGGTGACCGATAGATGACGCTAGTGCTTTAGCCTGAAATAAGGGAACGCGATTTTGTATAGGCATTGTCAATCCATGTCTAAATCATCCTTGCTCCACTCGTACGAAAATTGTGACAAAAAATCTTAAATCTACGCAACTTTCTTTTGTGAAATGTAAAGTGTTGGCTTATAGTATAGATATGTACTTACATATTTATTTATGAAAGATAATAAATTTGAATACTTTTAATTACTCAATTATTTATTAAAAATTGTAAATTGGATTCCGGGTATTCGATATTCATCCGGGCACTGCAAGTAATAGTCGTAATGATGAAAAATAGTTACATTGCAGCCATAAAGTTAACATTATAATAATAAATCTGAAAATGTGACATATATTTTAAATTAGTAATCTGTATTTTCCTATTCATTATCAATGCTTGTCAGAGTGGCGTATTAGCGTCAAAATAGTGAAAGCTACAAGTACTACTATAGTATATATAGAAAGATAAGGAAACAAGTACTTAGTATTAATCCAAATAAAATATTATTTTCATCCGGTTGTAACCACTCTATATTATGTCCTCTCGCGAACTTTAGGTATTTTAGCTCACCTAATTCCGGGCCCTGGTTATTGCTTAGTACAGAATTCCGGCGCCGTCTTCGCATTCGAAGACCTTGATGCGTCTTCTAGTGCCTCTCACCATCATGGAGACTGCTCGAATGACCGATATTTGTACTTTAACTTTTAGATGTGTATAGAATGATACTTTACAAAAGTGCTTTACTTGTTTGTATGAAATCTGTTTTTTTCTTCACCATTTAGTTTCTTGCAAAATACTACAGATATTCTCATTTAAAACACTGGATATTTGTAAGTTTCGCACAATAGGCATAGGTTTAGACTGCTATGCAACAAGCAGACTTGCAACGTGTAGTCTAGTATTTTATCGGACAGACCCACGTGTACTACACATATATCAAATTGAAGCTAAAGAATAAAGCTACCGAATTGTGCAAGACTTATGAGTCTTAAACATAATAAAAAATAAATAGGACTTTAGATCAAGATGAACATGGAGCGTAATTTTGACGTATTGTTTTCACGCGTTTTCCGAGGGTTATAAAGATTCAGTCATAAAAGGGTGATTTTATATGGTTCCTAATAACTGGTAATTCCAACGTCTTTTATAGATTGTACTGTTTTCGCGTGTACGGTATTTATAATTGTGTACATTCCTACATTAATCTCAAAGACGGCAAAAACATCTTTATGGCCTATGATAGTAAGTTCAAAGTCCTATGACCGAGGATAGAGCCGTCACAGTTATATTATGTCATCGTCGCCTAATCTAACTGAATCTCGGTCGCGTCACTACCTTATCATTCTTATCAGTGTTATCAGTTATCAGATAAGGTGTGTTAGCGGAAGATATCGTCGCATTTTTAACATGACTGATAAACATGCGTTCTCCGAATTTAGTGATGTAATAACAGTGTCAATGTTAAAACTGTTAGGCACTTGCGCCTAACAAGAACTTTAGATTCTAAGCTTGCTCATTATCAAAATTTCATACTTTTATAAGTGCGCATGGGCTTAAAATTCGCGCCCATGTTCGGTTAGCAGATAGATAAAAATTGCAATTACATATAAAAGATATAATAAACGGCCTTACGTGTTTTTTTTTGCTTTAATTGCAAGGGTACATTCCTGAGCTTAAAATAAGTATATTTCTCAAAGACACCAGTGTCGTGATTAGTTCCAGTTCTGAAATAATCGATAGTAAATTTTATCTTTATGATTGTGAAAACCTCCATGAAATTATTTTTGTACTCTAAGGGGTGCACCACGGACAACTAACGAATTGATCAACGTTAAATATGGCGAAGGAGCTGTCGTCTCATAGAAAACTCTCAACCTTTTCATTCAATATTTTGTTAACGATGACGTTGACATTAACAGAAGGTTTGGTGCTAGTGGCCCTAAGACATCGCAATAAATGATACGTCAATAAAATGCTACCTTTGTATCTCGGAGTATTAATGTTCGAATCTACATTGACATGTCATAATTTTGAACTGTTTGGTTGAGTTAATCATAATAAATAAATTAAATAAATAAATAAATTAATTTCATAGGGCAATCTTACACAAATCGACCTAGGCCCACAGTAAGCTCAATAAGGCTTGTGTTATGGGTACTAGACGATGATACCTATATATAATATATATGTCGCGAATATCGCGAAGCAGTTCGTGCTTGCCGGGTTTTCGGATAGATGGCGGTAGCAGTCACGTTCGATCTCAATATCGCTTTTAGTATGGACGTATTTTTTGAGGGTGGTTGTAGGGTAGATAGACGGACGACGGAGAGAAGGTTGCGAGCGAACAAATCAATGGTGAGCCCTTTAATATTTATCTTTCTACTCGTATCAGTTCATGGACTTTCTTACTGTGTTATTATGATGATCATGTGTCTTGTGTTATTTACCAGCGTGTATCAGTGCTCAGAGAGATCTTGGATCCCAGTGAGTTGTCAATGGTTATGAACTCAGGGTAACCATAGTGTGAGGAACGGGGTCGCTATAAGGGGAGGTGGAGGCGACTATTTAGCCCGAGATACCAGATGGATAATCACGGGAGGCTCATAGGCCGTAGGAGTAATCAAAGGAGATATCGTCAGCTCACACCATCAACGTCCAGGCCGTGTCTACGTATAGTATCTGCGTGTCCGTTAACATATTTACATCATTCCTATTCTCTAGTCAGTAAACTCATCGGCTCAGTATACCAGAAAAAACATGGTGAAGCTGACGACATGGTGGAGGTGCTGGGATTGGTTAGATCCATCCGTGCCATATTTAAGTCAGCTAAATTGAAAGTAGCACTGTGTCGGTTGATACTTGTCGGGTATAGCTACACAATATAATACATAAAAGGATCAACTGAAAGGTCAGTTTCAGTTTTAAGATTGTTGAGAAAATTAAAGGCAAAACAGAGTCAAATAAGCAAGCAAGCATTTACTTCAGCCCAAGTTCAGGCTATAGGAAACATTCATGGTAGCGTCGCTGACTGAGAAGTCAGCGGCCGTAATTAATGTTTCATGTTGTAGTGTAAATATAGTTTTAGTAACTTTGTACATAATAAAACATGTAGTTAATACGAAAGTTTTGAGAAATAAGCAACGGGCAATTACATGGTGAATCTAAAGACATTCTTGTTCGAGTTGAGCTTCAAACTGAGCTATAAAAGGTTATCGTAAAAAAAAAATTGAGCGTAATTCAGACGTATAATTTCGAAGTTGGCTCGTTAAACAAATCTTATCAATATTTGAAGTCCATTTCTCTGGTGTAACATTCCAAAGATAGTCCGTGGCCTTATAGTAATGATAAGACAATAAACCAAATTACTATGGCAAAACTGAGATATTTATTTTACTTTGGCGGAGATAAATAACCATTATAGGACGGCTTCGAGTTTGTGAGATAAAAATGACTAACGTCATCGGTATGAGCTACAGTATCCACGGAACGCTACTATGGTTAAACTAGTAATATTAAGTTATTCAATCAAATACAAACATTGAAAACATTGAAAACAAAATAATTATGAATTGATAGCAGCGCCATCTGTTATTTCCGTTGTGACACTTGTAATAGGGTCGGCGGGAAGGGTATCTAACTCTAGTAGTTAGCACCTAGATGTCGCTTACGGCTGCTATAAAGTCGATGTAAAAATAAATGCAAAAAGATGATTGAAGGCATTGAGAATTTCGTCAACTCAGTAACTGAACCCATAGCTTAATTGGTAAAGCGATCGAGCCCCGGTAAGGCGTATCGATGCGAGGTTCAAATCCTGCTGGGTTGATTATTTTTTCAATGTTTTCAATGTTTGTATTTGATTGAATAACATACTATTGTATGAGTGGAATGCCCCACTTTAAAAACATGTAAAATGATTATGAGTAGTAATATTAAGTTTGAAGAGGGCTAACTCAAAAGTATATTGAGCATGGGTGCAGTCGTTTTCCTTTCATTGGACTGGGCGCTGTTATCTTAACTAACACAACTCATATCTGCACTAAGCACAAATCATAATGAAAACGTCAATCATTATCGCAATCGTGAGAAATTATTGTGAAAAAACGATAATTATAAAATGCACATAAGTGAATAGAAATCAGCCTCATAATCCGTTTTATTATTATTCGTAAGAGTACAAATTGACCTCGTAGTAGGCATGTGTGCTCCTGTAGGGATCAGATACGTTATACGTTGTTAACACCATTGAAAATGATATCGGCAAATAAAGGATGTCTTGAATTTAGGCGGATGAAAGATTTAAAATAAATAGCGCATCTGTCATAACTCCGTGTCTACTGTAAATTGTAATCTTCATCTTTGATGCAATAAAATAAGAATTAGTGACCCTAGATTAGAACACCTTACTCTATGAACACCGAGACGATGCTAAGAGAAATAGTATGCACATTTACTTGTCATTACAGTGTATGATGCTAAAAACTAATCAAAAACCTATCGAATTGTATTTATGCTTTTAACGTGTACGTAACTGCTTACCATCAGGCGGACAGTATGCTTCGTTGCCACCGTCGTGGTATTAAAAATATATAAATAAAGCAGAGTTTAATTTGAGTTAAGTTCGAGTCTCGTCGACTCTCCATTTATTTGGCACTAGCCTTTTCCCACGGCTTCGCCCGCGTACTATAAGTACTCAAAAGGATAATTACCCATGTTGATTTTCAGACTTTGTGACCACATTTGCCCCTTTTGGGGGTTGAATTTTCAAAAAACCTGAAACACGTATTTACTCATTTATCGTTAGGAATGCTCCTGTGAAGTTTCGATTAAAATAGTCTAACAAATCTTGATTCGCCATACAAACTTTGGACCCCCCATTTTACCCCCTTAGGGGGTGAATTTTGAAAAATCCTTCTTAGTGCATCCCTAGACCTTATAAGGAACCTACATGCCAAATTTGGAATCTCTAGAACCAGTGGTTAGGGCTGTGCGTTGATATATCAGTCAATCAGTCAGTCAGTCAGTCAGTCAGTTTCTCCTTTATATATTTAGAAGATACCTACTGTATGTATAAAGTGAATTGCACGACAAATGATTTACTTAAATGCTATACATCAGGTTTGAACTACAAATGTGATGCGTCACGCATAAACACGCATAAGAAGAAGTATATTGTCTTCTTTCTGAGCCGGTTAGGTAATTGCCAAACAATACCTTTACTAAAAGAAATCCAGGCCTGCATTTAGAATCAAATGGTTAATTGGAAACTTAAAAGTCGTTGTCATTGATGTTTTATTTTATTGTGTTTCCTTGACACGAAATAATCATGTGATAAATTAAACTTAGTTAAGAAGGATAGACATAAAACAAAACAACAGAGTAATAAAAAAAAATTTTTATGTCAATAGTTTCCAAATTCAAGTTTCGTAGTTCGTATTGACTTTATGGAATACTATATTTCATACGAGTGCTAGATTTGTCCCATATATGTACAAATGGACATATATTCCACCATGTGTCTTACTTATCAGTGCACCTATTGCAAGGAACCTTACATAAACCGAAATTCAGTGTATTTACGAAACGGTCCAGTTCTTGACTTGATGTAACTGAAATTACTCTTAACATAGTGTACGCAGTGCATGTAGCACATGTTATTTACGCTTTACTTAAAATATAAATATCTTGAATAAAGATGAAACATAAATAATAAAGTTAAAACTAAACAAAGAACATTAAATGTGACGAATAATTGGTTCTCATAAGTTGAGGTAATGCGACGTAAACAAATACGCAAATCTTACGTTCTACCCACTTTCTCATTCTATTTGATTTGGGGTACTTTACATGGCATAATTTGTACCATGATTTTGTGTAATTGAAGCATATTATCCATATATGTATAAATCTGCAAATATAAGTTTGTAGAAGTTAAAATATTTCATGATACATTTACAAGGTGCTCACAAGTTAAATCTCAATGTAAGATCCGTGCCTATACGAGTAGGTGCATGAAATGATATACGGGTAAATTTAAAGACATTTTTGTCTTTATCTCCCGTTGGTTTTAGAAAACTTAACTTAGAACTAAATATTAACCAGTTGTTGATTCATTTGGTTTTGTTATAAACGATTTAAGTTAAAGATGTCCTAATAACTACCATTAACTTCGGTAACTGATAATCAATGTTTTGAGTGTTTTGACATTTACTAAAAATCGTTCGGGTACCTACTGTTAGTACCTATATGGCTACATGTAGGCACAAGTAAACACAGCTCAGACATAGCTCAGAGAGTGTTTTGACATTTACTAAAAATCGTTCGGGTACCTACTGTTAGTATATGGCTACATGTAGGCACAAGTACACACAGCTCAGACATAGCTCAGAGAGTTGCCAGTCTTAAGTGGCAGTGGGCGGCCCACATTGCTTGCAGAACCAATGGCCGATGGGGCAGAAAGGTTCTTGAGTGGTAACCGCATACCGGAATACGCAGTGTGGGAAGCCCCAGACTAGGTGTATGTACCAACATGCAAACGGATATTTACGGTATGTGTATGAAATTTAGTGTCGAGAAGTAGTTGATATCTATATCTATATCTATACATATAATAAAGCTGAAGAGGGTCGAAAGTCTGTACATGGAAGATAATCGAAAAAAAGTTGGCTGGGGATACTTAGAATCGATAACAGAACACGTTACAACAATTTTTGGAATTTTTGTCTGTTTATCTGTTTGTCTGTTTATTTGACCGCGCATCACGTGAAAACGGCTGAACGGATTTTGATGAAATTTTGTATAGAGATAGTTTGAGTCCCGGGAAAGGATAATATTAGTTTTAATCTCGATAATCAACCCTGGTGGGGGTGAAAATGGGGTTGAAAGTTTGTATGGAGAATTTTTAACCGCTGAAACGATTTAGATAGAAATGAGTATGGAGATAATTTGAGTCTCGAGAAACGTCATAGGATAGTTTTCAAACCCTTGTGGGGGTGAAAAGGGGGTTGGAAGTTGGTATGAGGATTTTTTTACCGCTGAACTGATTTAGATGGAAATGTGTATAGCGATAGTATGGGTCTCGAGAAAGGACAAAGGATAGTTTTTACCCCAAAATCAACCCTAAAGGGATGATAAGGGAGTTGAAAATTTGTATAGGGAATTATTAACCCCGGAATCGATTTAGATAAAATTTGGTATGGAGATAATTTGAGCTCTGGAAAAGGAAATAAAATAGTTTTATCTCGGAAATTATTCCTTAAGCGGATGCAAAAAGTTTACATGGGGAAGAAACAACCAATGACCTCTGTACGTACTTAGATGAAATTTGTTATTGAAATAATTTGTAATTTTTTGGTCAAGGTGTTCATATTTATAACATGTTACCCGTCGATGCTTTAAATTTATCTTTACCCGCTCTTAAGAAATATTTGAAAATGTCATGAATGTCAAAGGGTTATTCCAGGTTCGAGGACTATATATGACGGACAAAGATGCATGGCCCAAACCAAAAAACGGCTACAAAATCATCTAACATTTATAGGACACCGTTTGTTTAGGTAGGAAAACATATCAAACGTTTTGTAAAACAGTCAGATTAGGATTTATTTTTCTTTATAATTAAACAATGGGTACTACATTATCCAAGCTGTTTTGATATGTCTTCTTGAAGAACTACGCATTATTTTGTATCTTTAAGATCTAATAATGTATTACTTAATGTTTTGAAAAAAATAAGTCCCGTCGAGTTTCTTTTCGGTCATAAATGTCATAATGCTTCTTGGGCCAGAGGTGTATGTAGGGTTAGAACCGGTGGTAGTTTTGGAACGAAGGAACGAAGTTCCTTATCGGACGGTTCGCGGATGGGAGGCTAGGCGAAAAAAAGTCACGAAAAAGCGTCACGTCACGAAAACGCGACACCCATACGATGGAGAAACATGTAAAATGGAATGAAATAAAAAATATATAAAATAGAATAAGTGAAGTGTAGTGAAAAGTTAAAGTGAGAAGTGACAAAGTGATAAAAGTGAAAAAAACTGAAAAAAGTCAGGAACCTAAAAGTAACCAATTTCAAAATTTTCAAAAATTTCAAAAAAATTCCAAAATTTCCAAAATGTCCAAATTTCCAAAATTTCCAAAATTTCCAAAATTTCCAAAATTTCCAAAATTTAAAAAGTTATTAATTTTAACTTTACATGCTCATATATTGATACGTTATGAGTTTAAAATTCCGAACATCGAATTTGATAACATAATGTAAATCCTGTGCTCCTTCCTGACCAACGGCACGCGCCTGCGCGACCGCCGGCACAATCGTGTTGGCCATGGCGGTGCAATGGCGGTCATTCTATGGTTAGCCATTACACTCGATTGAGTTACATGGACCCCTCTCCGCTCCAAGTGCACCTCAAAAAGAAAAAAATCATTTCTGCATTTGTGACCCCCCCCCCCCCCCAATTTCAACCGCGCCTGTTCTTACCTTTCATTCTTAGACTGATTCGACGGGAGGATCGATTTGGATGATATTTGCCGTGGACATGAACGTATAAATACAAAAGTGGTCCTGTATCGTCCGATATACACCTACTATTGTATGTCGTTTAAATCATGCCAAAAAAAAATATGATAAAAAAAGTATTCATTTTTGAGTGTACTTTCACTTAGTGGTAATTGTAAAATATTTTATTAGGACTACTGTCCTCTAGCGTCATCTGTCAACTTTACTTCAAGTTCCGCCTCCAGGGTAGCGGGAGAGAAATTAGGGGTGAATTAGCCGCTTACTGACACAGACCGAATTCCACGCGGGCGGAGCCGCGGGCACAGCTAGTTGGAAATAAATTGGACCACAGTTATAATAAAAACGCACACATAATAATGGTGTCACAAAATAAGTACCTACCAAAATAATTGAAAAACTACTTTGTTAGCGGTGGATAAGTTCTTGGCCATAAAAACGAATTCAAATATCATAGTCTCGCTCACGCTTACGATATACGTACAGTGTTTGACTACAAAAATGGTTTGAGAAAAATCGCCTTTTTTCAACTGACGATATGGTTGCTAAATGATATGTAGGGTTTTGATCCTATACCTTGTTCAGCCCAGTCTAGTGGTATCCCACGGGTACTAGGTATGACCGTACTTCGCTTGAGTCGAGTTAAAAGAAGTCGTGAATTAGTTACTGAACTTTGAATACCTTCACATTGTATATGTAAACGGAGTACAGGCAGTAGGTATGTACAATGTAGAAGGATGATTCTCTACGGGGATGTAACTTGATTAAACAAGCGAGTTTTTGATACCACGCTAGAAAAACAATCGAAATTAATTGTTTATAGTTCAGTGTTCAATAACACTTTGGTCAAGGTTATATCCAGGTTATGTACAACTATCAGAACCCTTCCCATTATCATTGTAAATTATTAGAGTATGACTTGAAATTTACGTAAACGGCCCTTTTTCTTCGTTTATTGGGGAGGGCTGTCGAGCACATACCAGTAACAAACAGATGATCTCGACAGTATTATATATAGATAGCCATCCAGTTGTAAGAACCAGTACAATAAGAATAAAGTCGTTGTTAAAGTACAGACAATAGGTACATTTAAAAGAGGACATTGTACATTTTGGCATTAGCAAGTACATAAAACATTATGCCAGAAATTAAGACATAAAAAACTGTGAAGTCAAAAGAGTTAAAGGATATTGCATTTAAAGTTTTAGACGTTCCGCGTTTAATACCGAAGTACATTTATTGTGGTACATTGAATCCTTGAAAGCTAAGCCTAGCTGTTATAGTAGTAATTAATAGAGTATTACTAATTCCTCTTAAAATTGTTCTTTGAAGAACTAGATATTCTTAACGGGTTGATATTTGATATAGCACTATGATTGATAGATGCTAATTTGGTTAACTTATAAAATATTAAATTTAAGAATCATCACATTGCTTAGTCATATGAATGTTGACGTACAAGGGACAGGTTTTAACGTAAAGTATAAATCCTAACATTAGTAAATGGTTCATCCTAGAAATATACCGATTAGTTTACAAGAATCCTAACACTCAGTCCACACAGGTTACTTCTAATTTACTAAACCGCGACGGTGATCCTGCTCAGCTCAGCTCAGACCTCAGTCAGTGTAACCTCAGTAAACGCTCAGAATAATTTAATCCTACTCAGCTCAGCCCAGACCTCAGTGAACGCTCTCAGAACAGTTTGATCCTACTCAGCTCAGCCCAGACCTCAGTAAACGCTCAGAACAGTTTGATCCTACTCAGCTCAGCCCAGACCTCAGTAAACGCCCAGAACAGTTTACGGGTCCTGCTTGTAATCAGCTCAACACAGGCACTGATGAACGCTCAGACCAGTCTAGGAATCCTACTTTGATCAGATCAGCACAGCCATCGGTATTCGCTAAGACCAGTCTCAGAGGGACGCGATAGCTTGTCTCAGTTTCACAAGGCCATCCCTACTCTCAGCGGAAAGGGCAAGAAAAAAGGTTCGAGAATGGACAGCTCAGCTACATTGTTATTCACACAGAGCACCAACCTCTTTAGTGCGTTAGTTGCTCTTAGGAGAGTGGCGCGCTTGTCTATGGTTTGTATAGGAATCGATCGTGTCAGAATATTTGACAAAATAATTATCTTAGCTGTCAGATATCAGTGCTAATAGCACAGGTCGATACTTTTATAGATATTTCGATGAGATAATCTGAATAATCACGAATCTGATAATCATAATCAATCAGCAGTAATATTAATAACGAGTATTTGTGGAACTTTTGTCATGATACTTTGAAACTGATAGACCACCCTCAGCCTAAACCGAAAATAGGACCTAGAAACATGACACGAGTTTCGTAGAATTCGCCTCTGAATCATACATCTCATAGAGCTACATGGCGTCGCATCACCAGGGAAGTGGTGGCAAAAGACTCGACCGAGACATGACCACGACCACTCTGCCAAGAGTGCACGACTAAGCAGAAGATATGTTACCATTCCGCATTTTCTTTAATTATTGCAACTATTCATGACACAAAATGGTGTTTCGAATCCATTTTATGATAATGTTAACTCCGCAAATCTCAAACTGTCACTGGAGCTAACCGGGCGGGGCGCAAAGCGCAAGAGTGATACAATATTCTAAGGTCAAACATCATACCTAGTCCTATGGCTCGCACATGCGCATTGCTTATCTGTGGCTATTCACAATAGAGTTCACATTATATATTTATTGTTTACTGATACTGATTAAACTGATCTGATTTCAATGTTTCTATAATTTTATTTTTCTTAAGGGGCGGGAGTGTCGCGAATATCGCGAAGCAGTTCGTGCTTGCCGGGTTTTCGGATAGATGGCGGTAGCAGTCACGTTCGATCTCAATATCGCTTTTAGTATGGACGGATTTTTTGAGGGTGGTTGTAGGGTAGCTAGATAGACGGACGACGGGAGGAGAGAAGGTTGCGCGCGAACAAATCAATGGTGAGCGCTTTAATATTTATCTTTCTACTCGTATCAGTTCATGGACTTTCTTACTGTGTTATTATGATGATCATGTGTCTTGTGTTATTTACCAGCGTGTATCAGTGCTCAGAGAGATCCTGGATCCCAGTGAGTTGTCAATGGTTATGAACTCAGGGTAACCATAGTGTGAGGAACGGGGTCGCTATAAGGGGAGGTGGAGGCGACTATTTAGCCCGAGATACCAGATGGATAATCACGGGAGGCTCATAGGCCGTAGGAGTAATCAAAGGAGATATCGTCAGCTCACACCATCAACGTCCAGGCCGTGTCTACGTATAGTATCTGCGTGTCCGTTAACATATTTACATCATTCCTATTCTCTAGTCAGTAAACTCATCGGCTCAGTATACCAGAAAAAACATGGTGAAGCTGACGACAATATAAATATGGATAAGTACTCTGTGATAAACACACAAATAAATGCCCTGACCAGGATTCGAACCCGGGACCTCCTGCTTCGTAGGCAGAGTCACTACTGACTGGGCTAGGAGGCCGTTAAATAATACCCTCAGTGAGCGATATAACATATAGCATGAAAAAAGAAGCTAATCATGCCAATTCGTTTCCTTAATCGTACCTAACCATATGCAGAAATTAAAGCAAATAAAAAAAGAACACGTTGTATATTAATTAATATTAATATTACGGTACAATCTTACACATATCGACCTATTTAGTTCCACAGTAAGCTCATTAAGTGTTGTTGTTGTGTTGTGAGTAGGGTAGACCGGGGACAATAGAAACACGTCATGATTGAAACAAGTCAAATTTCTCGATAACTATAATACCTACGCGTCTGACGCAACACTCGGAACACGCGGTCGGCCATGTTTGAATTCTTGGCCAGGAGCGCTCGAGCGCCGGTGCAAGACGGGATTGTCCACGAGCCAAACCAGTATTTCGCGGTAAAAAGTAAGTATTTGTGCTCTCGTATATTTTCTTATAACTTCGTTAAGTCTTGTATTTTGACTAATCAAATTATTTTGGTGGTATAGTTAGGAATAAACGAATGTTTTTAATGGCCGTTGATTAGCGTTCGAGTCTTTTTTATATATAATATTTGACCTTGAAGTGAAAAACGTGGTGTGGGACGATAGAAACAACTTGCTTGTGGACGATTGAAACGTTTCAATCGTCCTCGCGTTTTAATCGTCCCCAAAAGTAACCGACTTCAAAATATAAGGTTCTGTATTCGATGCACATGTTTGTTCTATTAATGTTCACATTTATTTGTCTAGTTTTTGACCTAGTTGATAAATAATGGATATACAAAAAAACGTTTTTTTTTGAAACCTGCAGTTTTTTATTCGAGGTTATGTGAACATTTGTTTTTAACCGACTTCATAAAAAAGGAGGTTCTCAGTTTGACCCGTATGTTGATTTGATATGTTTGATATATAATAATAATACGTTTTAGCAACAACCGACTGCTGCCAACCGGCTGATTAAAGAAGTCGGCCTCTGCTAAAATGTATATCAGAGAAATTTCAACAATTTTTTTTTTAATTGACATATCGCTGTTTTTGTTTACATAATAAAACAATTTAAACCAATTATTTTATTGCGCCTATTATTTCATTTTACATTCCGACGTCTGCAACACTCGTCACAGGGTGTATGGGAAAGGTTATGATTGGAACATTGTTATAGCACTTTTGTATGAAACATAATAATGCTTGTTTTTTGCGATTCTTTATCGTTATATCTTAGAATTGCATTAAAACTACTTCGGTTAAGGTAAATGTATAAGGTAGCAGTGACAAAGAAAACTAAAAGTCGCATACTCTTTTTTTATACCAAGTTTTTTTATCGAGATGTTCAGATAATTAATTTTGTATCAAGCAGAACGGCTGCTAACGATACCACAATGCTTAGAAAAAATGGAAAAGTAGAAAAAAAACGACGTTCTGCTTAATACAAAATTAATTGTAGTATGGGGTAGCGCATTGTTATCGGTGAATTCTCAATACAACTTGGGACTCCGATGGCCGGTTGAGAAGTGTAAGACTTCTTCGGCAGATGTCGCTAGGCGTCCCCCTAAGACGCATATGGGATATAGTGGAGAAATTCGCAGCCATCAGGTGTGTCTCAGTAGCTCAGTTGGTCAGAGAGATGGGCATGTATCCCAGAGTCGCGAGTTCGTGTCTCGCCTGAGGCAGTGGATTTTTCTACTTTTCCATTTTTTTCTAAGCATTGAGATGTTCAGATGCTCACAAATTGAGAAATGTTTATGTTATGCTTGCAAACTTTTGATGAGCTTATTGTATGTCGAGGTAGGGATGAAAAAGATTGAAACAGATGTAAGTACTTTTATTGTGCCGAAGATATTTGACTGTTTCAATTGACCTCACATAGTGTTTCAATTGACACTCATGTGAGGTCAATTGAAACATACTGCCCCATTATCTTTATTACATTATTGTCAAAAAAACTATGGATTATAGACCATCCAAATACATTTTATTTAGGAACCAGATAACTAACCTTGACATATTTTGAGCGTACATCTTTCTACTCATAAAAATATAACGGTCACAGGAGGTTAAAGGCAAATTGTTTCAATTGTCCCCGGTCTCCCCTACTAGACGACGATATATATACTTAATAGATAGATAAATACTTAAATATATAGAAAACATCCATAACTCAGGAACACACAAATAAATGCCCTGACCAGGATTCGAAACCTGAACCTCCTGCTTCATAGGCAGGGCTACTACCGACTAGGCGCCCGGCCGTAAAAGAGAATTTAAAAGATTATTTACGCAAGTACTTGTACCTTTACGCGTTACGCGAGTACTTAAACCTTTTTCATGTCAAAGTTCATGCTGCGTGATTTCGTGGGCGCTGGAAGTGCATGGCTCGTAACTACGGGTCTGATAGTAGGGAGACGGTTATCTTAAGGCACGTTTCGCATTATTAAAAAGGGGTTTTATTACACAGTAAACCGCACGCAGTACTGTTATTTAGTTACTTCCGTATTTTTATTTAAAGTTGTCTCTAATATTAAAGCCGAAAAAGCTCGTGATTCTCAGTAGAATAAATTTAAATATCCTAAATATAAAATACAAAAAGTAGGGACAACTTTAAATCGAAATGCGCACTTATATATTCCGTGCCTAACTTCTGTGACTATAAAGTCCAGACCGATAACTTGCGTTGTGACAAAAGTTCCTATGTTTCCCCATTACTAAACTAGTTTTTTTTTTTTTATACTACGACGGTGGCGAACAAGCATACGGCCCACCTGATGGTAAGCAGTTACCGTAGCCTATGGACGCCTGCAACCCCAGAGGATTCACATGCGTAGTTCGATGGTAACCCTGAAAACCACTAAATTTATAAACCTGAATACAATTTGGAGCCTTATCTAGACACACGGCAGTGTGTCCGCCAAGTTCGAGCAAAAAAAAGCGACACACCGGCTGTGGGTGTGGGGCAAGCGGCACACGAACCATTTCGGGCCAATTTCGACCACCCTATAACTCAAAACATATTTTATCTACGCATATGAAATTTCGAGTGTCTGTTGGTGTTGACATCCCCTTAATTGTCTAGAATACAAAATTTTATTATTCTACCTATAGCAGTTCTTGAGATATTGACGTCAGAAAATCGCTATTTTTACTATACACTCACTCACTGACTCATCAAAAACCTAGACCACTTCCAATGGTCGTACTGACTTGAAATTTGGCATGGAGATAGGTCTTAAGGTCAAAGTAAAGGGAAAAATCTGAAAACGGCCAAGTGTGAGTCAGTTTTAAAAATAGCGAAGGTGTAACTTTGTTCTACTATGAAGTCATAATGAACTAAATGGGTCTATCTTCCAATGGTCGTACCGACCTGAAATTTGGCTCGAAGTTTTGTCTTTAGGTCGAAATAAAGTAAAAATCTGAAAACGGCCAAGTGTGAGTCAGTTTCGAAAACAACGAATGTGTAATTTTGTTCTACTATAAGTAGGTATGGAGTGGAAATGAGATAAGACTTATTTAAATTTAGGTACATACCAATTTAAGACAATACATGTTTGTCTTAAAGACAAGAACAATAAAATTGTTCACCACTCTGTGTGTGTCTGTTGCGGGAACCGAACCCACGATTTACGAAGTGCAAAGCAGGTCACTAGGTACACTAGGTGCGCTAAACCAGTCAAACAAAAATGAAAAGACTATTTTTTCTCGCATAGTCTAAATAATTTCTAATTTTACAACTAATAAAATCGCAGATTCAAGAACATGGAAATCATATATACTCTAAGATGGAATTATATATACTACTGCCCATCTCACCCTCCGATACGCCACGGGATGAGATGGGATGGTGCACTTCTAGGGCTACATAATAGGCCACCAATTATAATACCTACTGGTAGGTAGGTATTACCAACTTATTAATTATCTATGTAGGTAGCGTACTTACAAACAGAATAAAGTACGTTATTGATGTATGTAATTATATGTAAGTAGGTACATTTTATAGTTGTAGGGAGCCAGTTTATTTGTAAAAATCACCTATAAATAAATAGTAAATTAGACGCTTAGTATAAAGGGTTATAGTATAAAGTACATACCTAAGTGGAATGAGACATTTCCTAAAGCAAAAGTGATAAAAAAATAATAAAGAACCTACACCTAACAAAAATAAATGAAATCCCATCAAAAACATAAATGTGAAAGGCTGCCAAGTTCGATAGTACTTTTTAATGATGTAACTTGGCAAGTTTTAATAGAAAATTATATACTTGACACATTGCAGTCCAAAGGTGTCGATTCATTGCATTGAAAAGGTGTGTGGTGTGTGAAAACTTGCCAAGTAACATCATTAAAAAGTACTGAAAATAATAAATGTTATCAGGAAACTGCTAAAAAAACCGGTGTGCGTTTCTCTGACTATTATAATTTTAGGTATTTCTAGGTAACGTGATACTTATTCAAAATGTACCTTAAAAACTGCTGGAAATCAAGTGTGCATTCCTATAACTATTTATGATTTGAGGTATTTTTATGGAACTTGGTACTTATTCAGATCTCACTTCTTTTATAGGCGAAGCATTCCCATAGTATCGAACTTGGCAGCCTTTCACATTTATGTTTTTGATGGGATAACTTATTCTCATACAAACTTGGATATTTCATAAAAAGCGTATAACTTTTTGTGGGAAAAATATGGCAACCGCTTCGTAAAACTGTGCCCGTGTCTGGAGGCACGTGACTTCCTGGACCAGACTTTTTCGGACATAGTTCTCGAACGATATTGTACTAAACACTGATTTAAACATTCACCGTTTTTACACATACCTATCTATTTGTTATAATGGAACTTAACCGCGTATATAAGAAAGTCTTTCTTCGGGACTACGGGAAAAATGACATCCTCGAAACGTCGAAGATAATTTTTAAAATATATACGCGGTTCAGTCCCGTTATAACAAATAGATTGATATTGTACTAATTAATATTTCGCTGATATTCAGAATTAAAAATATTATTATGATGATGATTGCACTTTATGTTAGAGCGATCTAAAATTTTATTAGAAATTTTCCTGTTTTCCCTAAAAATAACCCATAGAAAGACCTACAAACGTACCTGCCCAAATAGTTAATATGGCCATTAGAGGACCATAACGTTTTAAGTTTTCAAAATAGAAATACAAAAATACAATACAAATACAAATGCGTTCATTTTATTACTTTTTACAGTTGTTCTTAAGGTGTAGAGGTTAGACGCGTAATAGACGGAGAGCTGGCCACGTCAGATATGACACAATAATGAGAGCAACGAAACCCATGTAGTTAGTTTGCTATACTATGCTTATTTCTGGATCCAGACATCTGGCAGCTGTAAAGTGGTGGAGGTCAAAGAATGCAAATAACTTGAAGAAAACAAATCCTAGTGTTCTGGGTTTAATGAAATATTATGGGAAATTATGTAATTAATTAGGTTATATCATATCCAGAAGGTTTTGTTGGGGTAAAGTAGTGCCAGATGATGTAAAATGCAATTTTTAGTTAGTCACCTACTGTTTTTGTTTCCGCAATAATAGACAATGGATTTTAATCTAATGTTAAAATATAGGCCCTGTCCTCTATAAATTATACAACTTTGGCATTTTTTACTTATTTTGGTATTACTTTTTTCCAACTTAAAAACTTTGTTGGTCTGTCACTCTGACATCCACCCATTAAAAGCTGCCAGATGCCCGGATCTAGCAATAAGGATGGTAAAGCAGTCTAACTAGACAGGTTTCATTGCTCTCATTATTGTGTCACACCTGACGTGGCCAGCTCTTAGACCATAAGTATTATATGTTAGTTACAAAAAGTTAGGTAACAATTTTAGGATATGAATCATATTTAATTTAGAATCATGTAATGAAAAAGGCGCGGGTACAGCTTGCTGGATTTAAAACCGCACTTGGTCAGCTTACTATGTGTAACAAAATGATCTGACCTATGAGTTAACTATGAATTTGACCATTGTTGACCATTAAGGCAACAAGATAAGGCCTACATCACTAATTTTTCTGCCAGTACACCGTGGGACTTCACCCTACATGGGTAAACCTGAACCGCTTTTATCTGGCTAAAAGGCCGTTTACGTTGTTTTTTCCTTATATACAATAGAGTCTTTTTATAAGTTGACAACGTATTGGTAAACCAGATGTGCTTTAACATCCGAAACCGCAAAAGCCTAAGGTTAAAGGAAAAGTATGTATGTCAAAAAAATGATGACCGAATCACATAACTTTATGCCGAATCATTCATTATACAGGATGTAACAAAAATTGTGGTGATCCGTTTAAGGTATATTGGTATCGTATTGCGACTGAGAAAAAATAGGAGAATAAAAATTTTGGACGCGAAAAGAAAACTTTTTTTTGTATGGAAAACCCATCGTCCCATTCGGTCAACCCTCTATACAATAGTAGATTGTACAACAAGTGCATAAAACGTACGATTTTTCGCGAGGTGTTTATCCATCCGAGCGAGCTTGCGAGCGAGGATTGATATAAAGTCGAGTGTAAAATGGGTTTTATGGACGAGGGTTACACTCTAATTTTCACTTCAATTGCGAGGAAATTGTTTATCGGTAATCGTAAAACAATTTCAAGTTGTAACAAAAATATTATAATGAAAACAAATATGGTTCCCACCAATTAATTTCTTAATGTTTTTTATTTTATTTTCAACATGTGAATTTAGACATAGATACTTGTTTTCTGCCAAGTCATAAAAACATTTCGGGGCATTTCTAAACTATTATCAACTCCTATTTTATTTGATTTCATTTATTTAATTATAGAAAACACGCAATTCAAATAATTATAGCAAGAATATAATAAAAGAACAAGTTTCAGTATTCTACGAAATTTTACTGCTCAATTAAATTGTGCAATATATTTTGACTCTGTTTGGCTGTTGAGCCTCATTCTTAGTCTTAGAAGAAAATTTTACTGTAAGCCCTAGAGCTTAAAATGCGATTTTATGTCGTCCACGCACGACTTAAAGTCGAAGAGCATGAGAAGTGAAAAATCAATATTTTTAGCGTCAAAATTTTTTTTCCAATTTTTTCGTATTAGGAATATGATACCAATTTGCCCTTAAACGGTTCCCCAGCATTTTTGTTTCTCTTTGTATAAATAGCACAAGACCTTTTACGTCACACCTGGCCATAATGTGAGTTTTACCGCTCGCTACGCTTACGGTAAAACTCGCATTATGGCCAGGTGGGGACGTAAAATTGTGTACTCACCACGGGCAGTAAAAAAGAAAGCCCTCTATCGCATATTTACAACCCTCGCCTGCGGCTCGGGTCCCAAATACCTGCGATTTCGGGCTTTCTTTTTTTTACAGCCCTAGGTAAGTAATGTACTATAAGCAAACACAAAACAATAAGAATTAGAATAAGTTAAGCTGCTCGTAGCTAAATCTTAAATTAGGTGTGTCCTTAACCGATGGTGATAACTGATTGGAATCAACAAAGCAAGCTCTAACAAAGAAAATTTCTAAGCTAAATCACGACCAGAGAAGCTTGAGACACAGAGACGGACAAACAGACATTCCAAAACTGGATTTTGCCTTCGGAGCCTAGAAAAAAAATGTAAGTCCTCTTAGGCATCCTAGTGGTGTAAGAGCTGGCCACGTCAGATATGACACAATAATGAGAGCCATAAAACCCATCTAGTAAGATTGCAATACTATCCTTATTGCTAGATCCGGGCATCTGGCAGCTTTTAAAGGGTGAATGTCAGAGTGACAGACAAGCAAAGTTTTTGAATTTGAAAATAGTAATACCAAAATAGGTAAAAACCTATATTTTAACATTAGAACAAAAAACATTGCGTAATATTTCGGAAACAGAAACAGAAGGCGACAAACTATGAATTATATTATACGTCGTTTTGGCTACTTTCCTCATCAGAAAGTTTTGGCAATGATATGATCTAATTATATATAAAATTTTACATAATACTGCATCAAAACCAGAACTCTAGGATTTGTATTCTTAAAGTGGTTTGCATTCTTTGACCTCCACCACTTTACAGCTGCCAGATGTCCGGATCTAAAAATAAGCATAGTATAGCAAACTAACGAGAGGGGTTTCATCGCTCTCATTATTGTGTCATATCTGGCGCGGCTAACTCTCCGTCTATAGGTATCAAACGTGCGTTATTTTTAGTATCCTGCAGTTTTTGCAAAACCGCAGGTCTGTGTCAAGTGACAATTTTTTGGTGGTTTTAAGACTATAATATAACCCGGTTTTTCCTTCGAAGACTTACTACCTGGTTCGCAGGGTTTCTCCACAACAAACTTAAGGATAATATTAAAATATGACGTCGAGATATGTATAGTACTTTTCTCAATACGCAATGAAATAAAGAATGAAAGATATTTAAGAAAGTAACTTATATTATTATTCTCACTTCAGAGACTACGAGTATTATCACTATTATCAGTCATGAGAAAAAAAAAATCAGCCTTTTGTTAAACCCGCCACCATCTTTGACGCCAAGCTTACTTTGCAGACCTAGGCCTGAGAAGATGTAATGAAATTCCATCAAAGTCCTCCTCCTCCCTAAGTAGATGCTGCGCCCGGAACAGGTTACTTCCGAGCCTATTATAAGGAACGTAATGACAATATTTTATTGTATGTTTGATAAAAATATATTTCCGTGTAAGGTGTAAGTGCCATTCCGTGCACACTCAGGTGCGTGAGTTCGAAGCCAGGCGACGCACGTCGCACAGAACTCGATGCTAAGCGCGAAGAGCTAAAGGCCAGATCAACTGTAGCCTTAAATTACTGCTACGAGTATGTCGGAGAGGTGCTGACTTGCAGCGACTGTGGCACCATATGTGCTGTAAAAATTAGCTATATCAGTCACTTAAGAGCGCACCAGTGTCGTTCTTAGCGGTAGAACGCAGTCGCTGTAGCCGAAAACGGCTAGGAGATGATGAGATGAAGTGCCATTCATTAGTAATTCGTCCTGAAAACGATCTTCGTTGGCGGTTGAATGCATTTACCGCGTTCCTTCCCAGTTATGCAACGAATGACGTCACACCGTTCCATTTTTCCCACACATGCAGTTATCTAAATATATAAAGGAAGAAACTGACTGATTGACTGACTGACTGACTGACATATCAACGCACAGCCCAAACCGCTGGTTCTAGAGATTCAAAATTTGGCACGTAGGTTCCTTATAAGGTCTAGGGGTGCACTAAGAAAGGATTTTTCAAAATTCACCCCGTAAGGGGGTAAAATGGGGTCCAAAGTTTGTATGGCGAAACAATTTGTTAGACTATTTTATTCGAAACTTCACAGGAGTATTCCTAACGATAAATGAGTAAACACGTGTTTCAGGTTTTTTTGAAAATACAACCCCTAAACGGGGAAAATGTGGTACATACAAACATACCAGTCTAACTGAGAACCTCCTTTTTGAGTACTTATAGTACGCGGGCGAAGCCGCGGGAAAAAGCTAGTAATAAATGTAATAACATACTAGCCGACTCGTGGTTCAACCCAACATTGCCTGGTGATTTGATGAACCGTTGTGACGTCACGGATTTATTTTGAACAGGTTCAAAAGAGGGCCGATCGGTGAATGTCATTTAGTTGTCCGGTATATTAGGTATGGTACATGTATATTACAGTCACCGGCAATAGTATCTTCCTACACGAAGACCGCAATAATATGTGACACGCTCGTATGTCCCTACAAATAAGAGCGTATCACATATTTTTGCGGCCTTCTTGTAGGAAGGTACTAATGCCACTAAAGTTGTACACGTTGACCGCAAAATATATTAGATTATTGAATCAATACTCATTAGACTTACTAAGACTATAAAAGCTCTAATAACATGTCGCGTGCAGTGACGTGAGTTAGACTAAATTGTTATAATATCCATATTAGACTAAATATTTGACACTTACAATTCTAGGTAACGTTTAATTTCACATTTGGTATTCAGAGTCTACTTATTAAAAAACCGGCCAAGAGCGTGTCGGGCCACGCTCACTGTAGGGTTCCGTAGTTTTCCGTCCGTCACAGTAAGTGTCCCCACTTAAGAGTTAATAACACCGCTATGTAGGATATGATATGAGAGTTCCACGTACAGCGACATCTATCGGCAAATTAAGTAAACTATTGCGCGCGAGCATAAAGTATGGAAGATGATTTTTATGGGATAATTCTTTATTGCGTGAACCGATTTTCACCGTTTTTACTTTATTTGAAAGCACGTCATTTCATTGTAATTTTGTAGAAATTACAGGTACAATAAACACCTGCTTATACGGTTAAATTACAACCTTAGTTCAGAAATTATTTTGTATTTTTTTTTCAAAAACTATTCATCCTATCAAGTTCAAAATAATTTTCCTAGAAAGTTTTTATAAAGTTCTACTTTTGAGATTTTTTTCATATTTTTAAAACTTATGGTTCAAAAGTTAGAGGGGGGGGGGGGGGGGGGACGCATATTTTTTTACTTCTGGAGCGATTATTTCCGAAAATATTTACATTATCGAAAAATGAATGAATGAATGATTTTAGGAAACCCCTATTCATTTTTAAATACCTATCCAATAATATATCACACGTTAGGGTTGAAATGAAAAAAAAAAATCACTCCCCACTTTACGTATAGGGGAGGTACCCTAATAAAAAAAAATTCCACTTTTTATTTTACCACTTTGTCGGCGTGATTGATATACATATTAGTACCAAATTTCAGCTTTCTAGTGCTAACGGTCACTGAGATTATCCGCGGACGGACGGACGGATGGACGGGCAGACATGGCGAAACTATAAGGGTTCCTAGTTGACTACGGAACCCTAAAAAAAAATTAGGTATTGACTAAGAACATGATTTGAGTTAAGGATGTTTTAAGACCTTATGTTAGTTAGATTTCCTAAGATGTAATATAAGTTTAATCGTCGTGGTTGCAATGTCTTCTAAATCAGATTAAATTATATGTTAGACTAGCTAAATTATACTTTATGATGACATCAGTTGTGTCATCCAGGTTCAATAATTATATAGTTTGTTTTTAGGATAGGTCATTGAACCTATTTACTAATTAGGGTTAGAACATGCAGTATTATTATAAATTGTAATGTAGTGTAATTTAAAAGGTTGTCCATCGCGATCCAACGCGGAAACGCAGCGAGCGTGATGGGCACCTCTGCACCGGGAGCTGCTCGGAGCGGGTTTCCTGTAGATTAGATTTATTTAATAAGTTTAGAATTATTTTATGTTTAGATTAGTTTTAATTTATTTTTAAGTAGTTTTTAATTTTGAAATTGTTTGTTATTTAATTTTTTGTGTTTAATTTATTTATTGATATTATTTAAAGCGGTAATAATTTTACTATTTATATTATTAAATTATTTGTGTAGAATTTTGGGGTTTTTTTTATGAGTTGTAGCCGTAGCGAACGCTAGTTATAGAATTTATATATGTTTTAGGTATATGTACACCAATTTCAATCTTATCAAACCTTTATTCTTATAAGACAAAAGTCAGACAGAAAGCGGAAATTTGTGACGTTTTCAAGTCAAATCAAAAGTCTTCATAACTCATTGTCGGTTGTTAATAGAGTTTATTTCTAAATGATTGTTTATGGTAGTAACTCCTTATTGCCAACCGACAATGATGTACATTTGACTTGAAAACTACATTTGTCTATTGTGATTGAATTTTTGTATACAGTCCATAGACAAAAAAATTCCGGAAATTTGCTTTTTCCGTGTTCCGGCCTTTTTAGGGTTCCGTACCTCGAAAGGAAAAAACGGAACCCTTATAGGATCACTTTGTAGTCCGTCTGTCTGTCTGTCTGTCTGTCTGTCTGTCTGTCTGTCTGTCTGTCTGTCTGTCTGTCTGTCTGTCTGTCTGTCTGTCTGTCTGTCTGTCTGTCTGTCTGTCTGTCTGTCTGTCTGTCTGTCTGTCTGTCAAGACCATTTTTCTCAGGAACGCGTGGAGGTATCAAGCTGAAATTTATATCAAATACTCAGTTTTACTGTCCCTTGGTGCTGTGAAAAAATCAAACTTCTATGCCAACGTACAAAAGATACAGCCGTTTATGCCGCAAAATTCCGCAAATTTTCGAAACTCGCATGGGAATCAAAACCTACAGGGTACTTTCCGTAAACTCAAGATCTTGAAATTTGGTACGAAGCAACGTCTTATAGCACAGATACAGGAAAAATTGCGAAAACAATACATTTTTAGTTACATCATATAATAAAAATATTTTTAATAATTTTAAAGTTACTACCCCTATATACCTATAGATTTGTACAGAACCCTCGGTGCGCGAGTTCGACTCGCACTTGGCCGGTTTTTTTTTTCTATGATTGCTGAATTCCACTCAAGTGTGTGTTATTTGCGCCTAAATCGGCATCCATTCGTACAAAAGTATGAAAGGATTGGATTTTTTACGCGCGTTTATTTTTAAAATACCGTTTTTGGAATAAATAATTGGATCGTTCTATAGAAATTAATTTAAAATAGAGCGGAAAACCCCAGACCTCGTGTTTCCTCTAGATTTATTGATATATTAATCACTATCTTGTAATTTATATTCCACGTTTAGGTATAAGGAGCGGAAAAGCAGAGATATTAAAAAAAAAATCTCGGAAATGGTTTATTTGAGATTTACAACCTCTCATAAAATTTATTCATATCTAACTGACATAATTATATTTTTCATTTTGGACATACAACATTTATTATACGTATAATTATGTTTAAATAAAAAAATATTGATTATTCATGCATGTGTAATATATGTAGTCTTAAATTCTATTTTTTGCATGAGTACAAAACATGTTAAATGAACATGACGTGTAACATGTTATCAATAAAGAATTGAATTGAATAGAAACAACTTGTTCCTTTAGCCATCAACACAGTGAATCCTCCTTTACATGAAAGGGTCGGCAACGCACATGTGACACCTCTGGAGTTGCATGTGTCCGTAGCTTACGGTAGCTGCTTACCATAAGGCGGGCCATATGCTTGTGCCGTCGTAGTATAAAAAACCGGCCAAGAGCGTGTCGGGCCACGCTCAGTGTAGGGTTCCGTAGTTTTCCGTCCGTCACAGTAAGTGTCCCCACTTAAGAGTTAAAATAACACCGCCATGTAGGATTGATATGAGCGTTCCACGTACAAAGACAACTATCGGCAAATTAAGTAAACTATTGCGCGCGAGCTTAAAGTATGGAAGATGATTTTTATGGGATAATTCTTTATTGCGTGAACCGATTCTCACCGTTTTTACTTTATTTGAAAGCACGTCATTTCATTGTGATTTTGTAGAAATTACAGGTACAATAAACATCTGCTTATACGGTTAAATCACAAACTTAGTTCAGAAATTATTTTATAATTTTTTTTCAAAAACTATTCAACCTATCAAGTTCAAAATAATTTTCCTAGAAAGTTTTTATAAAGTTCTACTTTTGAGATTTTTTTCATATTTTTACAACTTATGGTTCAAAAGTTAGAGGGGGGGGGACACATTTTTTTTTACTTCTGGAGCGATTATTTCCGAAAATATTTACATTATCAAAAAATTATTTTAGTAAACCCCTATTCATTTTTAAATACCTATCCAACAATATATCACACGTTAGGGTTGAAATGAAAAAAAAAAATCACTCCCCACTTTACGTATACGGGAGGTACCCATATAAAAAAAAAATTCCATTTTTTATTTTACCACTTTGTTGGCGTGATTGATATACATATTAGTACCAAATTTCAGCTTTCTAGTGCTAACGGTCACTGAGATTATCCGCGGACGGACGGACGGACGGACGGGCAGACATGGCGAAACTATAAGGGTTCCTAGTTGACTACGGAACCCTAAAAAGGTCAACCAAAGTACGAACCAAGTTGATTAGAAACTATGTAGTTTGCATCTCATTTAGCCGGTTCAATCGTTCGTTGCTACTTTCTGCTAGGTTGCAACAAGCAGCTTGAGTTTCTGTCAAGAGAATCACCCTAGAGGAAGGTGCAGTTCCACCGGAACTAGGGTTTGCTCCCGGTACTCGTTTTCTATACAAATCCAGTACCGGAACCGGGAATTCCCGGTTCTCGCCATACAAAATCAGAACCGGGAGCACTCCCTAACCGGAACGTCATGAAATGACCGCGTTTCAAATATTGCTTCTTCATATGAATTCTATTTGTTCCGTAAAGGCGGGTAACTTTGATCTTTGGGATTTATAGTCTGGCAAACCATTTCTGTCAGTAGAAACGCGCGGCAAATTCAATATACGTACATGTGGCAACCCTTTGTAATGAGACACCGTATTTCATGACGAACAATTCAATTCACATTGAATTTGTTTCTAGTGCATTTCACTCTCTCATCCTAAGCGCGAGTGAGATAGAACTCCTGCAATGTTCCCAATTAAATTTAAATTCATTTTTAAGCCATATGTCAATTGCCTCAACCAGATTATCTGTTGCAGTTGATGACAGATCAGACGAAATATATCCGTCTCCTTTTTACACACCGTAAATATCACCTAATGAAAGGGGCGGAAATACCACGTAAAATTAAAAACATAAAATTTGATGATCATTGCTGCTATTTTCACTGATTCTTGGTGTTGTCATACTTTTGTTCGCTGTACATTGCCACTGCGTTCGTTGGCTGGCCAGACTATACTTGGTTTTACCACAGAATAACTAATAGTACTACCGTAGTTTTACGTAAAAATGAATTAAGTTTATGGTATACGTTTAAATTGTTCTAAATTTTAACTGTTTACGTTAATTGTCAATCGATTTCAAGATTTCAAAGGAGGTTCCTAATTCGTAAGGATCTTTGTTTTTGCAATTTTTTAGGGTTCCGTAGTCAACTAGGAACCCTTATAGTTTCGCTATGTCTGCCCGTCCGTCCGTCCGTCCGTCCGCGGATAATCTCAGTGACCGTTAGCACTAGAAAGCTGAAATTTGGTACTAATATGTATATCAATCACGCCGACAAAGTGGTAAAATAAAAAGTGGAATTTTTTTATTATTAGGGTACCTCCCCTATACGTAAAGTGGGGAGTGATTTTTTTTTCATTTCAACCCTAACGTAGACGTATTGTTGGATAGGTATTTAAAAATGAATAGGGGTTTACTAAAATCATTTTTCGATAATGTAAATATTTTCGGAAATAATCGCTCATAAGTTTTAAAAATATGAAAAAAATCTCAAAAGTAGAACTTTATAAAAACTTTCTAGGAAAACTATTTTGAACTTGATAGGATGAATAGTTTTTGAAAAAAAATTACAAAATAATTTCTGAACTAAGTTTGTAATTTAACCGTATAAGCAGGTGTTTATTGTACCTGTAATTTCTACAAAATTACAATGAAATGACGTGCTTTCAAATAAAGTAAAAACGGTGAAAATCGGTTCACGCAATAAATAATTATTCCATAAAAATGATCTTCCATACTTTAAGCTCGCGCGCAATAGTTTACTTAATTTGCCGATAGATGTCGCTGTACGTGGAACTCTCATATCATATCCTACATGGCGGTGTTATTAACTCTTAAGTGGGGACGCTTACTGTGACGGACGGAAAACTACGGAACCCTACACTGAGCGCGGCCCGACACGCTCTTGGCCGGTTTTTTTTTTATATGCATGTTCACCGATTATTAGAAGACAGCTGGACCGATTTGGAAAATTCTTTTTTGTTTGAAAGAGTATACTTGGCCGGTTAGTCCCATTGATATTATAGTGATTACGGCCTCCTAGCCCAGTCGGTTGTGACCGTTCCTACGAAGCAGGAGGTCCCGGGTTCGAATCCTGGTCAGGGCATTTATTTGTGTGTTTATCACAGATATTTGTTCTTGAGTTATGGGTGTTTTCTATGTATTTATTCATATTTATCTATTATATATATCGTCGTCTAGTACCCATAATACAAGCCTTTTTGAGCTTACTATGGGCCTAGGTCGATTTGTGTAAGATTGTCCTATAATATTTATTTATTTATTATTTAATCTGAGTATTTTTTACAGCAGCTCTAGCATTTGCTTTTGGAAAGGTGGAGAGTAAGTGAAGTCGGTTCTTTTTTGTTTAAATTTATTATATATTTTGTTAGACCCTTCTTAGGTATGCCTATGTGATTTTTTTTGCCAAAGTAACCCGACTTTTCGGTTCTAATATCCTTGGTGTGAACAGAAACGAACCGTTTTCAATCGTAACTTAGTACATCAGTGCAGAGTACGAATGTACGTCCGTGACCGGTATTGCATAAACGGGGGTTGAGCCAAGGCGTCTCTGATGACAATCCGTCCATCATTGCATCAGTCTCGTCATGCTGACGGTGCACTGCAATTTATTGCATACTCTATACATGTTTGAGATTGAGGTGTGCATATCTTTTTAAAAGTTTTTCACTTCTCATGCTCAAAAAGTAGGCGGACTTAATTAGTACATTTAGCTCCTAGGGAAAATATGTACACCTACATATTTATGATTTACAAAACATTTCAAATTGACCAATCAGAACACTTCAGCCATTAAATCCACCAATTACAACACATATCGAAGTTAATCTAGATACTTTTTGGTGCGTATACTGTTTAAATAATTTAAGTCCTTAAAAAACATTTAATATTAACCAATCAGAATACAGCAATGTTAGGGAAACGTAATTTATTTCTCAAAACATGATTTGTTTTTTAGTTCCTACTTTACAATCACTAAAAAATATTTAAATTTTTTGGAAGCGCTTTAAACACGCTTTAAAGCGCTTCCAAAAATAACCACCTCGTGGTAATATGGCCTACTTTAGACCCTTGTCAAACCATCTACTATTATTTAGTTTCAACTGTCCGGTTGTCTGTAATCAAAACTCGCAAGTTAAATTTGACCAAAAATTTTGCACGCATATATATACTGCATGACAATGCAATATTGTCATGGAACTAATTTGACGATGGAGCTGTAAGGTGAAGGTGTGAAGGTGATAGGACTATATAATGAAACGACGGAACCCCATCGAGTATGATCTTGATCTCGTTTGATTCGTTTTGACGAGTACTTTACGTAGATGGTATTCAAGATCTACCAGATGGAGTTGTATTTAAAAACTGAAATTTTTGTCAAAAACTAATTGGCCTTAATTTTGCGTCCATATTTTATTTATTTATTTATTTCCAAACATATTACACAGTATTACAGTAGATACTAAGGCACTGTGGTATGCATACAATATTATTATAATATTAGAATAACGTTAACATAGAGTTGTGTTATACAATAACAATAATCTTAAATACTAACTGAAGACGGCCGAACATCCATCGCCTCACATAACCTCTTACATTCATCATATAACGTCTTCCAACTACTGGCAAAAACATCGCAGTCAGGTGCTGACTCGAGAAGTGCGTTAAGGTAATGTAAGGCGCGAACTAATGGCGAGTTCCTGTACGCCACAGTGCGCGCATTAGGAACTGCCAGTAAGTTGCGATTACGTGGCCTAAAATTTATCTTTGATTGAAACAGAGGGGGTACGAGAAGGCGTACCAGTTGTGAGACCAGCTGTGGACAGTCTGAATCCCCACGTATTATTCGGCATGCCCCGGTAACGAGAGCATAATTGCACCTCACTTCCAGGGAGTTAAAGCCCAGGGTGCCAAGCAGAAATTTCGTAGGATGAAGGAAGGGATAGTACCCATAGATTTTTTTATATAAGAATCGCAAAAACGCCTTTTGAATTTTCTCTAGAAGTAGGGCATAAGTGACCTCGTGGGGGTTCCACACTACAGACGCTGCCTCCAGTTTACTCCTAATTAGGGCGGTGTAGACAAGTTTAATGACAAAGGGGTTGTCAAATTCACGAGCATTGCGAATGACGAACCCCAATCTCCGATAACAGTCCTTAGCTAGGGTTCTTATGTGGTCATGAAAATTTAAGTTGGATTCAAATGTGACACCCAGGTCTTTGATAGTGTCAACGCGTTTTATTAGTTCCATTCCAAGCCGGTAATATGTTGATGATTAATTCCTAAACCTTCAGTCTCATTACAGTCATTAGTTCATTACTGATTATCTATAAAATAAACCTGATTTCATTACGTCACGTAAACCGTAAGTAGTTAATGTCAACGACCAAGCACAGGTAAAATGAATAGGAAACTTCCGATGATAATTTTTTCATACATTTTTTTACTCAGAAATAGAGGTCAAAACTTAAACCAGTCATCAACAAAAAACGATTCTATTAATAGTTAAATGATTTGACGACTTCCTATTCGTCACGTCAAAGATTTATTAGTTCAACACTACTTCAATACATCATAGGCATATTCGACTTGTTAAATGATAGGTTTGTGGCATGGCTAATATAATATTTTGATGAAGTGGCGATATTAATACGGTTACATGTCTGAAAATATGGATACATTTACCTACATGTGAAAAAAAAATGTCCAACACTTTACGCGTTGGCAATAGATAAGAGTTGTATTGTGGCTACCACGTGGCTCTACATATTTTTGTCACATCAAATGCATCCATACTTTGAAACGTGACTGTACTGACAACTCCGCTGGCTCACTAGTCGTCATAAAAAATGTCTTTAATTTGGTATGGTAATGTGTTAACAGATATATCATTTAATGTTTACCAGTCGCTTTTCGGTGAAGAAAAACATCGTGAGGAAACCGAACCTAATCCCAACAAGGCCTAGTTTCCCCTCTGGGTTGGAAGGTCAGATGGCAGTCGCTTTCGTAAAAACTAGTAAATACGCCAATTCCTGCGATTAGGTTGCCGAAAGGACCCCAGGCTCAATAGAGCCATGGCAAAAAGCCGGAACAAACGCTAGGAGGATGAGGGCGATGATGTGTTAACAGATTAACAATGTTCCAGTGGGTATTATGTTAAATGAAAGAACGGTATATAGTGTGTGTTTTAGAAAAAAGGTTTTTTTTAATAAATATATATGTAGGAGTTACCGATCTTTTGAATAATAAAATTCCTAATTAATTATACTTACTATAGTTTGTAATAGTAAACTTGTTTGGTAATGCTGTATTGTTTACAGTAGGTATTTAAAGTTACAAAGCACTATTCCAATCCGCAATCTACCACCGCACCAACCTTTCGCAGTCGAAAATGATATCAAACTTGACTTTATGGCTCTATTTTATTTTTAATTAATAATAGGGAGTGACCCCCCACTATCTCAAAAATTTTGATGGGCTCCCCTTATTAAATTAATCTCAGAGCCAAAAGGACTAACTCTGCAAAAGGAAATTCCATCATCATCATTTTCCGTATAATTAACACACCACCAACTACAGGGCGCTCATCCTTGTTTACACACGGAAATATAAGGGACACGCGTGCGTCACGCACCATACGGTTTCAGAAGAATTTCCTCCAACGAACGCTCCGGCTGCGGAATGCGCGGGTTTCCTTGAGGGACTACAGAAACAAATATTTCTACAAAGAAATATTTCTAAAAAAGGATATTTCTAAAAAGGAATATTTCTAAAAATATTTGTACCTACAGGTTTTTAAGGGGTCGGCAATGCCCTTGTAACTCCCGTGGAATGTTTGTGACGTCACGTCAGGCGGGCTTTAATGCTTATTCGATGTACGGTGATCCCACACTGGTGTTATAAACGTGCGCCACACTGTGGGACTACCCTTAAGAGAGAAGCACGCAGTCTTGTTAAGATTATAAATGTATGTTTGAGGTCGTTGTCAGTCAAACGTTAGATATCAGCGCCGACAACTACATATTAACCTATATAATTTTAAACAAAAAAGAACCGACTTCACTTAGCATCCACCTATCCAAAAGCAAATGCTCGAGCTGCTGTAAAAAATACTCAAGTCACTATAGTTAGGTGTGCCTATAACAGTTGAAGAGTTCCCTCGATTTCTCCATGATTCCATCATTAGATCCTGACCTCGTTACAATAGGACCAACTGTGAAGTATACTCTTTCAAACAAAACGGAAATTTCCAAATCAGTCCAGCCGTCTTCGAATAATCGGTGAACAAATATAAAATAACAAAAAGCAAAAACATAGATCCCGACGAATTGATAACCTCCTCCTTCGAAGTCTTGAAGTGGGTTGAAAATAGAAATAACTCACAAGTTCGATTTTATTTTGTGACCTGTTATTATACGTTAAGTACCAATAACGAAAAATATTTTCTAACAATTGTTAGCAGTGCGCTAGGTATAATATATGTATTTGTTTGCTACACAAAGAAAAGATTATGCTAGTTTTATTTTTCTCCACCAGGCTATCGCTTTTTATAATTGCAACATAACTTCACATTTTATAACGGTTTTGTCAAAAGCATATGTCGTCATAGCCATTTGTCATTCGTTTAGAATTCAAGGTCACTTATATTTTTACAAATTGTTTTAAATTATGCCCACATAATCTATTGACCAAACTGTTATAAATTGATAGATGATGTTGAAATAGTTAGTTAGTTTAATAGTGTTAAATACAATAGTATGGTAAAGAAAAATATATCTTGTATAATCTTTTCTTGGTGTTATTAACAAATGTCTATATAATACCTAGCGCAACGTCAAAAACTGTTAAAAAAGAAAATCGCACTTGTGAATAATCGAAGCTCAAAACTGTTCGCGTACTGTACTATTTACCATTTCTTCTGTGCGACATGTACAGTCAACCAATTTGATTCCTAGGCCACTCTAAATAGAACCTTGTCACAATAGCTAGTTTGGTAGCGAATATAGGTTATGGTTATACGTATCCACGGGCAAATGTCATTACGACAAGGTTCCACAGTGGCCCAGGAATCAAATTGGTTGACCGTACAATCGACATCAAAGATATTATATTCTCACTTCTTTGGAATAAGGTGCAAAAGTGTAAACATATCTTTGACGTCGACTGTATCACATAATAATTAAGATATATCTTGCCAGTACAGCATGTGGTCCGTGATATGCGATTATCTTTTCGCTACATCAATCATGTCCGTTCCCAAAACAAGATGAACGGTTCAAGTTTTTGTTGCGTTGCAGCGTGACGTCAACGTCTGCGCGCGGGCCCCGGCGCACACGCACGTATACCGGTGACCGCCGAACGTAGTCAAATGACCGACTTGGAACATTAACCTGTCAGTTAAAAATTGGCAAAAATAACATTCCAAAGTTTTTGATTTTTAGTGTTTCGCTTCAAATTTGAGCACATTGTGTATTGGTCATTAATCATTGCATGTCAATGCCAATTATAATTATGCTTTCCTGTAGATATAAGTTCTTAATAACATAATTTTACTCTTAATATAAGTTCTTTTACTAACATAATATGGATGCATCGTGGTCCGAAATAAATGCTTTCATTTCATTTCATTTCATTGGTACATCTTACGTTGTTACGTATATACGTTTGACGTAGAAAGCTGAAGTTTGAAATAGGTATAGAAAATGTTGCCTTACTAAGGTCAGGCCTAAACTATGTTTTTGTTGTCTTTTCAAGTCACTCATATCGTTGAAAGACGACGACTAAGAAAATTTGTGCCCGTTTGTTAGCTTTTTACGGCTAATAAATAAAATTTACAAGTATATTAGGCTATAGGATGGATATATGCTAACACGTATACATAACGGGTGATAACAAAAAAATTAGAATTCTTTCAGAGGCGAAAAAAAAAATCTCCTATGCCTTTTTTCCCTTTTGGATGTTCTTAGGCAATTGACACATAATAGTTATTTACAAAACCATCAATTCACATAAGAATAGGACCCGTGGTCAGCTGTTAGTCAAAGTTTAGACACAATGTCCGAACAAGATCGTTGGACGGCATGTTTTTCCCTTTTGTGCACATATGACCTTGATCCCTTTAATCAAGTGGGTAAAATTTTCAGCTCTCCGATTGTTTAAATACTAAATTACTATATGACTAAAAATATTTTGCATCAAGCCACATTGTGAAAAAATTTTGGGGTTTCGGATTTTCACTCGTCGTCTAAAATTAAGGATTTTCGTCTGTGATTTCGAATCGTCCAGCGACACTGTGATATAAAATTTATTTTTGCTGATCTATGTATTCTAGTAATCTTATCTGCTAGCGGCATTCTAGGCCTTTCTTTTTAAACATTAACAAATGTAGGTACCGTTAATACAATTGAAATTTTTCGTGGCAACTCGTTGGCTGGTGGAATCATCATCATTAAATATGCAATTCTGTTTGTTCAGTCAGTCTTCCCTTGGTCATTATGTTTGCTAATCTCCCGCTACCATTTCTGTAAACTACAGTCAGGGATGTAAGAGTTCTACAAATAGTAGATACGGGTACATTTTCCTTTACTAAAATGACATACACAGTGTTTTTTGTCCATGTTTAAGTTTGAAATATAAAAAAGTACAAGGGATTTTCGCATAGCTTCTTGTTTCGACACCATTTTTTACAAATACAAGTGCTTGAAAAAATAAAATAAACAAAATTAAAGAACCTCTAAGACATCGCCACAACTTCATGAACAAACTATTTTGTTTACGTAAATAGTTTAATTTTTATGGCTAAAGAAAATGAGTCTCATTTTTTTGTTATCACCCGTTATATAGGACTATAGGTACTTTATCTTTACAAACCACCCTAACTATCTTGTGTGAAACATCAAATATAAGAGAGGTAGTTGTGATAATTTCCAACATATTCATTAAAAACTTTGTAAGATAAATAATTATGAAGTATAAAAAAAAATGTGAAAATTGTCATTCGTCTTTATCATCGAAACTACATACATAGAAATCTGTTATTTTCAATAGGTTACAGGAAAATCTATAAAACGGTTTACCGTCTAAGTATAAATTATATGTTGTTAGGGCGCGAGTCAGACTCGCACCTGGCGGGTTTTTATCTGTTCTGACCATTGAATATAGTAGAGGTAGTCTCAAACAAGATTCCGAAAAAATGGCTCTTGAAAATTTGTAACCGGCCAGTATTATCACTGATTAAAGTCTAATAATACTGACTGATCCGAGTGGAGACCTTGGCTAGGAACTCGTAATTCCGGAGGGCAGTTCGCAAGGTGGGCCGACGACATTGCAAGAGTGGTTGGAAAGAACTGGATGCAACAAGCCCAAAACCGTGGAAAATGGCGTGCTTATGAGGAGACCTATACTCAACAGTGGGTGAAAAAGGGTTGAAGAAGAAGAAGAAGAAGAAAACTGACCGAGAAAGTGCTGTAGTAGTTTTTATCTACACTAACACTCAACACTCACGCCCATTTTTTTGGGCTGATTGTGTATCCCGTTTTTTATTATCTATACATATAATAAACGCGTAAGGAGAAAAAAAATGTACATTGAAGATATTTTAGAAAAACATTCGGGTGGTCTTAGAAACGTTGACTGAATACATTTCAGTGATTTTTGGAATTCTTGTCTGTCTGTCTGTGAATTTGTCCGCACACTACGTAAAAACTACTGCACAGAATTTTACGAAATTTTGTATAGTAACAGTTTATACCCCGGAGCAACATATAAGGTAGTTTTTATTCTGCTTATTAAAAACATAATTTTCATAAAAAAGTAGTTCTCAAAAGTGGTCACTGATGGCGCTGTATAGGTACCCTTTATACTGTATACAAACATTATTAAAGGACGTCTTTAGATTAAATTAAGCGATTCCGTTTGTTGCGTTACTCCGAGGTTTAAACCATGGATTTTTAAAAGCTTTCCCAATTTAAGGATTGCGAGTTAAATATTTTTAAAACGTGTTACCATTAATACCTGGAGGTACTTTATCCTCAACATAAAAATAATCGATTTATCAATACATGAAACCTACTTACAATATCACGTAAAAAAAAAACAGGTACTTAGTTAAGATTTATCCATTTCGATTTACCCGACAGCAAAAATTGTACCGTTTGTGAGAGCAACATGTTTTATTTCGCTTTAACAGCTGATTGCTATAAAAATTGGTAGTAATGAATCAAGCAATTGACAATATTTCAAAATTTCAAAATTTTATAAATCGAAAACCATTTCGAGAAATACACTTGTAGAACACAAAAACCATTTTTTTAGATTTTTTTAACAGTATTTTTTTGGAAAAATCACCAAAATATGTAAACCGGGAAATGACGTCACACCGCTGATTCAATACTACCATTATGAAAAATCGTTATCTTCCGGGTTTCTGTTTGACAACTTTGACACACACTACTGACAGCGACGACAGGACAGCTGACAGTTCATTCATTCGATTCGAATATTTGCTTGTAATTTACGTTTCCTTGGATTATTTTAATTATCTACGCGTTGTGATTTGTCACGGACCCTGGACTGCTTTCTTCTACGACGACCACAACTCGCTTTCTAACAGACCCCGGATTGCATTCTTCTACGACGACCTCACGATGGAATTCAGGGAATCCTCGGAAAATACCCCGGTTGGGGTATTGACCAATACCCCTACAACGAAGCGGACACGAGAAACTCAGAAAGATTTGTCAAAGCTGACAGCAGGAGCTCGCCGCGTGTGAGTTTTTGCAAAGCTCGGATAAATATAAATTGCCTGGCACACGAGGTACCAAAGCTTCGTTATCTTCGCGGAGTTCTTATGTCCAAACTGGCAGAGGCCTTTATTAAGTGCAGCCTTATGTTCCTTTACTATTTGTAAACGAAAACAGTATAGATGTGATGCTGACGTCCCAAATCTTCAAGAGTTTCTCCAAGAAGCCAACAATCATAAAATGGATGACTGTTTCGTTATATAATATTTATGAACCAACTGTGCACAACTTGCATTTTTGACATTATGTTGAACTTCATGTCAGAATCAGATTCACTTTACATTCAAGAGTTCAAAGATAACAGCTGAGGTTATAACACTTGTTGAAAACAGCACCAAAGATCAAGTCAACAGCAAGGTGTGGCACTAATTGAGCCAGTCAAGATTCACCGCATCAACGCTTTATGAGGCAACAAAATGCAAGACAGATGGAGCTCTAGTTCATACAATAATGGGGGTATAAAGTTCTCAAAACAACCACCATCAAGAGAGGTGAAAGGCTTGAAGGGGTGGTTATTAAAGTAATTGAACATGATTTGGGTGTGACAATAGAAAAAAAAAGATGCTTCTCCAAACGTAATCTGTGACGATTTAGTTGTCAAGTTGAAATGTCCCTTTACAGATTAAACTGAGAAATTATATCAATTAAAATGTCACGAGCAAAAGTTGTTTCTGATTGTGGTAAATAAATTACGATTTATAGGAAATAAAGTACTTATTTTATTAGTATGAATATTTGTCATTTTTAAACCTGTATCCTAAGTAGATCCTTAAGTACTTTCTGATGACTTGTCGATAATAAGTTAAATATCTTTCCTGTACTTAGAATGCTACTACTGGAGATGTAAAATTCACCAGGTCTTAATCAGGGGAGAAAAAAAAGGTATATTATGATAAAATTATTTTAATTTCGTTCAGTTATTCAGTAGGCGGATACCATCATATACCTAGCACATCTGTGGTGGAAACATGACCTAATATAAAATATACATTCTCACACAAAGCCCCCCCTGCATACAAACCTTGTATGCAGGGGGGGGGGTCTTTTTTGCAGCTGTACGGTCAGCTTCCCTCAGCTGATGGTGCCACTTGGGCCCCGGCGTCCCCGAGTGACACTTCTTAAAGTTAAAGCAATAGTTTCGGTACACTGCCTCTTTTCTCTTGAAGTCCTGAGTCCTAAAATGTCCTAAAATATTTGTTTGTTGTCCTAAAATTTTTGTTTGTTTGTTTTGTTTTGTCACATCCTGCAACGCTTGTTTAAACATTGGTAGTCGAGGTTTTAGACGTGCTTTCACTTTCATTGTTTTCCAATACAAAAAGTTTTCCATATCTTCTTCCAACTGAAAGAAACGGACACACGATTAATAATATAGCTAAAAACTCTTGTAGATTCTAAGAATTGACAAACAAGTGATCTTCGCAAATTAAAAGTATCCTGGTTGGTAAACGATGTAAACCCGCTGCGACACACCACTCGGCTTTGTTTCCCTCGAGAATAGTAAATAACCGGGCTATAAAGATGTGTTGCTTTTGCAAGTTTTCATTAGGTAATATTTAATGCAAGGCATTTTCAACAATCCTTGAAGATATCTTTCGAAGTTAGCGGTTTGATTTTATATTTTAAGTTTTGACGTTTATCTTGTGCTTAAAATGTCAAACTGTTTAAGCGCACTCTGGTCACGCTATGGTTTTTTACGTAAATGTCAATCAATGTAACTATTTCAACGTTTTTTTAGGTGTATGAAACACAACATGTGACGTCATTTAGCTGAGCCTTTGACGACTGTTACATACGCCCTTTCTGCCGAAGTAATAATATAAACGGATTTTTCCACTCAAAGACATGGATTTTCGCAAAAACAAAAATATACGGGTCTCTTAAAATTGTGTGTTCTTTCGGGCCAGACAATAAAAAGTAGCACTCAAAAAATGAAATGTTGTCAATTACTAGCTGCTTGTCACGCTCTTCGCCATTGAGTTTTGTCCGGATTCTATCATGCTGTCTGCTGCTGCTGAATAAATTCTCACTACGACGCTCCGGGCTTGGGCCTACTCAGTAGCATCGCAGACATTGCCGCTCACCCTCGGGCCTTATGACACTTCACCATTGAGATATGTCCGGTCCCTGTCATGCTGCTGCTGCTGCTGCTGAGCTGAAGCAATACTCACTGCGACGCTCCGGGCCTGGCTCTAAGCGGTACTCGGCCTATGGCTTTCGCAGACATTGCCGCTCACCATCGGGCCTCCGGCCCTCAGATGGCGAAGCTTCGCCATTGAGTTTTGTCCGGATTCTGTCATGTTGCTTCTGCTGGAGAAATTTTCACTGCGACGGTCCGGGCTTGGGCCTACGCGGTACTCGGCCTATGGCTTTCGCAGATATTGCCACTCATCCTCGGACCTTGACACACTTCACCATTGAGATATGTCCGGTCCCGTGTCATGGTACTGCTGCTGACCTGGGCCCTATACGATAGGTACTCGGCCTTTGGCTTTCTCAGACGTTGCCGCTCACCCTCGAGCCCCGGCCCTGTCATATGTACGGTGCCTGTCATGATGATGTTAAAGAAGTTCTCGCTGCGATGTTCAGAACCTGGGTCCTGCGGCTTAGTCGCCCGGCTTTCGCGATATTGCCGCTCACCGCGTCACGGCTTCGGCGTTCAGGTTCACCAAAAACCTTGACCATTGAGTTTTGTAAGGACCCTTTCATGCTCCTGCTGAAACAATTCTTGCTGCCTTTGGCCTTATTAGATTTTGGCCTGCTGCTGCAAAAGCAGTTTTCGCTGGGACGTTGCACTCACACGCTACCTCGCGCTCATACCTTCAGCGTTTGACCCTCTGTTCGAACCATGTTCTCCTGTTCCACGGATGAACATTACATTTAGATAGATTTATATGTAGAACGCTTAAATTCTACACTAATGGCCTGGATAGTAAATGAAAATGACAAAACCTCCCTCCCACACACGCGGGCGAAGCCGCGGGTACAGCTAGTAAAATATATACAGAAACCTTAGTAAAAAACCCTGATAAGGCAAAATATGTAATATATGTATAAAAATATTTTTTTTATTACATATCGGTCACAACTTGCGTCAAACCAATTTCTTAAAACTGTCGTCTTAAAGGTGAATATACTGATAATATAATGGACTAAGAGCTGGCCACGTCAGATATGACACAATAATGAGAGCAACGAAACCCGTCTAGAAAGGTTGCAATACTATCCTTATTGCTAGATCCGGGCATCTGGCAGCTTTTAATGGGTGGAGGTCAGAGTGACAGGCAAGCAAAATTTTTGAATTGCAAAATAGTAATACCAAGATAGGTAAAAACTCCCGAAGTTGTCTAAGTTATAAAGAACAGGGTCTATATTTTAACATTAGAACAAACAAAATTGCGTATTATTACGGAAACAGGAACAGTAGGCCACAAACTATGAATTACATTATACTCGTTTTGAACTACTTTCCCCCATCAGAAAGTTTTGGCATGATATAACTTAATTATTTATATAATTTCTCATAATACTGCATCAAAATCAGAACTAGGAATTGTATTCTTAAAGTGGTTTGCATTCTTTGACTTTACAGCTGCCAGATGTCCGGATCTATAAATAAGCATAGTATAGCAAACTAACGAGAGTGGTTTCGTCGCTCTCATTATTGTGTCATATCTGTCGTGGCTAGCTCTCCGTCTATAACATATTGGAGGTCTACCGTTACTGGTGTCTGCACTACTTCCCAAAGTTTCGAAGAAATAATTTAAATTATTGACGCACTCGGACGCATATGACGTCATACTCGTATGTGTCCAGCACGGCTACCACGTCTTACTCGCGACTGGCGCGACAAGAGACAGCACGCCTAGCATAACTTGACGTTTGACGCGATAGTTAATACTTCAAGCGCGACTCGAAGTATGGAATGACAGGCGACAACGTAAGATATGCTAGCCAGCCTGATCTGCGCGACTTCATGTATTGTCGCTAGTTGGCAGTACAACTTGCGCGTGAAAGGAAAGGAGTGACAGACTTCTGCACGGCTAGCACGTCTTACGCGCGACTGGCGTGACAAAAGACAGATCTGCGCGACTTCATGCGTTGTCGCTAGTTGACAGCACAACTTGCGCGTGAAAGGAGCGACAGACTCGCGATTAAATGCCAGTGTCATAAAATGACAGTGACTCGCGACTTTGAACTAAAATCCTTTGCATAACTTTGAGTTCTCTTCGTGTCAGTTGTAGCCGCGGGTGCATGTTATGCTACCGGAAAGCGAGATTTTTGACAGGCGCGGGAAGGTTTCCCTACTCGCGGTTTAAGTCGCTCTTGTAAGACGTGCTAGCCGTGCTGATCAAATGCCACTGTCATAAAATGGCAGTGACTCGCGACTTTGAACTAAAATCCTTAGCGCAACTTTGAGTTCTCTTCGCGTCAGTAGCAGCCGCGGGTGCATGTTATGCTACCGGAAAGCGAGATTTTTGACAGGCGCGACGAGGTTTTCCCTACTCGCGGCTTTAGTCGCTCTTGCAAGACGTGCTAGCCGCGCAAGACGTATTGATCGTAAAATTGAATGACAGCGATAATAATGGGGAAGGCAACTGTCAAAGTGACATTGTCCAACATTGGACCCGGGGTATGTCCTTAAACTACGTCCGGACTTGGGTATGTCCTTAAACTACGCCAAAAATAGAGGTATGGGCACTGCGAATGGCATCTCGCTAAGTGTGGTAGGCCGCGTTCAGCGAATGTCATCTCGCTCAAATCTGGAGCAGAGCCCGACTGGGGAAGTACCTCCACCTTACAGAACCACCACCAAATACCCACAAATAGCACTAGAACCTACTCATAGCGTTGTGTTCCTGCTGGTGAGTAAGGTTGCCAAAGAGCTCAAAGAGGACCCATGCAGTGTGTTGACGATGAGGGACCTTCTTGTTCCTTTAGCCATCAACACAGTGAATCCTCCTTTTTGTAAAGGGTCGGCAACGCGCATGTGACTCCTTTGGAGTTGCAGACGTCCATAGGTTACGGTAGCTGCTTACCATCAGGGGGGCCGTATGCGTTCGCCACCGTCGTGGTATAAAAAAATTTTTTTTCCTTAGAAAAGCTAAATTTGTATGGTGGGAAGTAGCTTTTATTTATTTTCACGAAAATGACTCAATGTTTTCTCTCGAATCGCTGCGCAATAGAAATCCACCGGTTTCTGATATACTCTGAAATTAAAATGCTGTAAATTAACGTCATGGGGAAGGAAGGTATTTGCCTAAGAAAGGCTTTTTGACTACATACTAGTGTATACAGTTTACGTACTTACATAGTTAATGACCGTTCATCTTCTTTCTCTTTCTCTCATCATATGGAATCTGGAACAGCGCCCTCTACAAAAAGTTTTCACCAGCCTTCCCCATTGGATAAGAAAGGTTGTATACCCAAACGTGCTATTTTCAGTCGTACTGTTACATTTTTAATTTTACCACTTTAACGTTACTGAATTGTCGCTTTTATACTTTGGCGTTGACACTAAATTACCGTCACGATATTCACGTACGTTCACATGTATGGTTTCATTATATAAGACAGATGCGCCCAGCCCACCGGACGTTACCATACATGTGAATGCACGAAAATATCGTATCGGTAATTTACCTTCCATAACAAAGTATAAAAAACCGGCCAAGAGCGTGTCGGGCCACGCTCACTGTAGGGTTCCGTAGTTTTCCGTCCGTCACAGTAAGTGTCCCCACTTGTTAATAACACCGCCATGTAGGATATGATATGAGAGTTCCACGTACAGCGACATCTATCGGCAAATTAAGTAAACTATTGCGCGCGAGCATAAAGTATGGAAGATGATTTTTATGGGATAATTCTTTATTGCGTGAACCGATTTTGACCGTTTTTACTTTATTTGAAAGCACGTCATTTCATTGTAATTTTGTAGAAATTACAATAAACACCTGCTTATACGGTTAAATTACAAACTTAGTTCAGAAATTATTTTGTATTTTTTTTTCAAAAACTATTCATCCTATCAAGTTCAAAATAATTTTCCTAGAAAGTTTTTATAAAGTTCTACTTTTGAGATTTTTTTCATATTTTTAAAACTTATGGTTCAAAAGTTAGAGGGGGGGGGGACGCATATTTTTTTACTTCTGGAGCGATTATTTCCGAAAATATTTACATTATCGAAAAATTATTTTAGAAAACCCCTATTCATTTTTAAATACCTATCCAATAATATATCACACGTTAGGGTTGAAATGAAAAAAAAAATCACTCCCCACTTTACGTATAGGGGAAGTACCCTAATAAAAAAAAAATTCCACTTTTTATTTTAGCACTTTGTCGGCGTGATTGATATACATATTAGTACCAAATTTCAGCTTTCTAGTGCTAACGGTCACTGAGATTATCCGCGGACGGACGGACGGACGGACGGGCAGACATGGCGAAACTATAAGGGTTCCTAGTTGACTACGGAACCCTAAAAACGACCAATAAGCGTAAATAACCCGGTACAATTCCAGCTTAATCCCAATAGGAGTATCAATATCAAATTCTCATACAGGAATTGACCGGCTTAGTATCACACCATAGCCGTTAGCTGACTCGGTCGGTAGTTCTTTGAAGAGCCGTGGATAATCCACGGAATACCAATCGCTTCTACTCATACTTGCTACTGAAACACTTTTCTAGAACAGTCCCCAACAAGGCAAAATCAACCCTATAACTACAGCTAAAAGTTGAAATTAGCTTGAGAGTAAAATAAGTTTAATGGGTGCGTAGCCTGCGTAGACGCGCAGTCTGGGAACGCATTGCGTGTTCCAAATTTGAAAAGTCGACTTTTAAAAGCGCGTGCTTTCCATTGCCAGCTTTAAAAGTAGAAGCTAAAGCAAGCGTTATAGGTAAGAAGTAATGGATGCAAAATTCAAGGTATTTGACGAAGAATTAGTTTGATAAACAAGAACTGATCGGCCATTGAGGGATTCCTACAAGTGGAGTGTAAACAGAGTGGGATAATGAATATTGTGGCAATATTGTTTTAGATGGCTTTGAAAAGGGCATTCTTAACTTCTTTCGTAGCTACGTATTTACTACTGTTCCTTATAATAGTGATTAGCGCAGCGTTCTGAAGAATGTGATGTAGGGATAGAATGGTAGCATTATGAGTAAGTATAAATTTCTAATATCCGTGCACACACAAATAAATGCCCTGACCAGGATTCGCACCCGGGACCTCCTGCTTCATAGTCAGGGTCACTACCGACTAGGCTAGGAGGCCATTAAGTATAATGATGACTTGATGCTTTATTAATTGTATTTCCAACTTATTCCAGAAAATACAGCCGCTGTTGCCAAAATTGATCAGGACCGTCAAGAGGATCATCAACATTAATTTTATGCATAAAAACCCGGCCAAATGTGGGCCGGACTAGCGCACGAATGGTTCCGTAAAAAAAATCTGTAAAAACGGCAAAATATCATGTCTGTTGTATGGGAGACCCCTTAAATATTTATTTTATTCTGTTTTTAGGGTTCCGTAGTCAACTAGGAACCCTTATAGTTTCGCCATATCTGTGCGTCCGTCCGTCCGTCCGCTGATAATCTCTGTGACCGTTAGCACTAGAAAGCTGAAAGGTACTATTAATGTATATCAATCACGCCGAGAAAGTGGTAAAATAAAAAGTGGAAAAAAATGTTTTATTAGGGTACCTCCCCTATACGTAAAGTGGGGAGTGATTTTTTTTTTTCATTTCAACCCTAACGTGTGATATATTGTTGGATAGGTATTTAAAAATGAATAGGGGTTTAGTAAAATCATTTTTTGATAATGTAAATATTTTCGGAAATAATCGCTCCAGAAGTAAAAAAAATGTGTCCCTCCCCCCCTCTAACTTTTGAACCATAAGTTTTAAAAATATGAAAAAAATCTCAAAAGTAGAACTTTATAAAGACTTTCTAAGAATATTATTTTGAACTTGATAGGTTGAACAGTTTTTGAAAAAAATTACAAAATAATTTCTGAACTAAGTTTGTAATTTAACCGTATAAGCAGTTGTTTATTGTACCTGTAATTTCTACAAAATCAAAATGAAATGACGTGCTTTCAAATAAAGTTTTGAAAAAAATTACAAAATAATTTCTGAACTAAGTTTGTAATTTAACCGTATAAGCAGGTGTTTATTGTACCTGTAATTTCTACAAAATCACAATAAAATGACGTGCTTTCAAATAACCCAACCATGGGCCCATTTTTTAAACTCTTACTTGGGGACACTTACTGTGACGGACGGAAAACTACGGAACCCTACACTGAGCGTGGCCCGACACGCTCTTGGCCGGTTTTTTTGTTATAGCGGCAACAGAAATAAATCATCTGTGAAAATTTCCACTGTCTAACTATCACGGTTCATGAGATACAGCTGGTAAAAGACGGACAATGGAGTCTTAGTAATAGGGTCCCGTTTTTACCCTTTGGATACGGAACCCTAAAAATTTGCAACCATCAATATCGCAATTAATCAAATGAATTAATTCGGGTTAAATCTACCGTTTTGAAAGTCCTACGTTACCGGTCATATGACCAATAACCAGGTAACTTTTTGTCGTTAGCATTAAACATGTCAATGTCATCCAAAAAAACTATAACAGCCTTCATTTGGACGCTAACTAGCGTATTGAAATTAGATTGGCATTATATTGGTTTCGTTTTCGCTTACGCGTTGCCTGCGTGTGAGATTGCGACGTAATTAATATTCGTAAGATTGAAAATGATATTTTATTTGTGCAAATTACTGTCCCACCATACACGCAAAAGTCGTTCAAATTTGGAATTTATTGAACGAGAAATACGATAAAACAATTTAATGAATGTTTTAATGGTAATTACGGTTTTTATGTGTGGTGAGGCAGATTACAGGCCAACAGATTATCAAAGATCGAAGTCCCGTATCTGATACCGTAATCGCATGTTACTTTTCGTCGATTTTGAGGATAATTGCGATTAAGGACCAAACAAAAAAAACTGACGTACAAATATGATGATATCAGATTTGTCGGACAGACACCTTTATTGAAGTGAAATAGTAGTTTATGTAACTGTTACGTAATAAGGGTCCTTAAAACATGAGTGTGGTTTTATGAAACGAGCCGCAGGTGAGTTTCATAATAAGATAACACGAGTGTTTTAAGGCCTAATTACGTACAGTTGCATACACTGCTTTATCTACACTCATATTATTTAACCAAAATGCCGTATTCGGAAACCATAGAATGGCCGCTATCGCACCGCCATGACCAACTCGATTGTGTCGGGGAGGCGCGTGTCGGGCTGTCGGCGGATGCGCGGGAGGGTGCAGGTGTACATTATGTTATCAAAACTCATAGCACATCAATAATTGAGCATGAAAAGTTAAAATTACGTTACTGCCACGGATAAAAAGCTCATCATACTAAAATCGGTCGTGGTAATGCTAGCCATTGCCTACCGTTTTCGAACACGTTTTAGAGAACTTACAATATGAGTGTATAAGTAGATAAACTTCTTTAGCGGCCGGCGCTGTGCACTTTTTGTGATGGGGAAAAAATGTTAAACTCGCGACACGTTACGTGACCGACAGATTCGTCACATTGAAAATTCGTAAGACGGACACGTGACCTGATCGTAATTGTAATTATTCTGAACTGTAAATTTTTTAAAGTAATATAAATTGTCATGTTTGAGTACGATATGGCAATCAATGAATATTGTATTTTACTACATAAATGATAGTACTTTTATACTGATAATTAAATCAATTCGTGGAAAATTATTCCCTAACCATTTTTTTAAATACCACGACGGTGGCGAACAAGCACGCGGCTTGCCTGATGGTAAGCAGCTACCGTAACCTATGGACGCCTGCAACTCCAAAGGAGTCACATGCGCGTTGCCGACCCTTTACAAAAAGGAGGATTCACTGTGTTGATGGCTAAAGGAACAAGAAGGTCCCTCATCGTCAACACACTGGGTCCTCTTTGAGCTCTTTCCAAAATATCAAAAATGCACAACGTTAATATTCAAGTTTACACTTTTGCCGGCACTCCCGTAGTGCAACCCGTTGTTTTTTTCATAACATGGTTTGGCTTTGTTTTATTTAGGAGAAGCTTTTATTTTTCACGATACTTCTCAAAATAATTTAATTATACTTTCTTTCGCTATTGTATTGAATTGGTTATATTTGACATTTTTGTAACTGTTTTGTTTGATGTTTAAGTCTATTTAATTTTTATTTTATGTAATGAATGAATTTAATGTTTAATAAAATAAATATTAGCGTTTGTACAGTCAAGTGCAAAAATACGTATCGAAAAAATCGTCTCATAAATATGGTACTAAGCACTTATTACAACGGAATAATATACTATGGGACATATTTTTGAGTAAGATGAGTACACCCATATTTTTACACTTGACTGTACAAGCTTTTTGCTCTATTGCGCATAGGGTCCGCCCGGCAACCTAATCCCAGAAATTAACGTAGGCACTACGCTTAAACACCGTCGCCGCATCTGGTTGCGGCGCTAGTGTGATAACGCCTTATGCAGACGTAACAACGCAACCCTCCATATATGTCGTCTTTTCGAAGACACTTGCTCTATTAAAAAATAAACATTTTAATATGAAGACAGCCTTTTAAAACTTCCCTCGAAGTGGCACTATTGTGTTGCACACTATGATATATAATAATGACAGATGGGTTATGCACGTTCTAAAAGTGAAGCACATAAAATGAGTGAATTCAAACAATTGTCACTAGTCGCGCGCCGGCCAGCATGAGATGCAGACGTGCCAATGAGCTCCCGTCACCCGCGTGAGAAAGAGACAAACTGTAATTTTCTAACAATGAGAGTGACAAAGATGTAATGATTGTCAAAATAGATAAACATAACAGAATCGTTGCTAGGTTATGAAATAACTCTGGAAGTATTTTTTCTGCTCATTTTGTAAGAGTATAACCCATCCATAGTAAATATAATTGGTCGCACAGAGAACTACCTTATCTGTGTTATGTTGACAACTGTTTAAATGGTCATTTATGCAAGTCACTCTGGGTTTCATGAGACTAATTTAAACGCTACATCATCGTCAGCAAGCCTCCGAGTAAACAATTCCAACTATATCTATCAAATTAACACCATCGTCAATTTTATTCGTCACCATGACACCATACATTACGTTATATTGTGCAATGACTACTCCGCCTGCATTTACTGCACCGCATACATAGACAACGCCTACGACGCAACTGGCCAGCTCTAACTGCCACATGTGCAATATTTTTAAGACCAAGTCCGGCCTAGCTAGCCATGCATATTAGGGCTCACAATTGTCAACCTCCATAGGGTTTGCATTAGGGTCGCCGTCATCGAAATCGATGAGGAGGACTATATATATATATATAGTCCTCCTCATCGTAGTAGAATCTACATTTTAATTTATTGCTCATGTTACAGGCAACACCCGGTATATATATATATATGTATCATACACAAACTTAAAATGATAATTGTCAATTTGTCACCGTTAAGGTGCAAGCAGATTTGGAAGTAGAGATGTTATACCGATGGTAAAACAGTGTCATAAAGACATGACAATTTTGTTTGTTTAGTTGGTTTACGATTAGAAAAAGTAGGAGAAAAATATTTTCGATATTTTTTTGTATGGGACACGTCGTCCCAACCAACAAAAAATACATCCACCAAAAAAAAATTTTTTTTTTCGCGCCTTTTTTTTTTCCTAATTAGAATACGGTACCAATTATGCCCTTAAACGGATCACCAGTATTTTAGTTACACCCTGTATGGATAAATAACCAAACATTATATGGATTTGGCGTAGGTAGGTGAGTGGCGGTTGTGTGCGGGTTTAATAAAAGGGTCGCCAACACGCATGTAACTCCCCTGCGGTTGCAAGCGTTCATAGTCAACGACGACAGCTAACCATCGGGCTTTTTTTTGGCGTAATTGACCTACATTCATATAACATTTATTACTCCTTATGACTTCAGGAATTCGTGGTTAAAATCTCTCGCAATGCTCACGAGCACCGTGTATACCTATGTAAATAATTTCAATTATATGCTGAACGGAAAATTAAGGCAGATTTACGCTGTTGTCACCATCACACCATGTATCACGCTACAATGGCTACTCCGCCTACAACAGAGATAATTATAAAGGAAAAATCTAGTACCGAGAACTGTCACCTTTAATCTTGAGATCGCGTAAAATCCCTACTCTACCTAAGTTGAACGTAGTAGCTGTACCTATTATCTTTGTATCAAACTATATTATTAGCGATTAGTCATGGTGATGCACTGGCAGGCATCCACATCACCATGCCCTCAACGACACTATACAGAGGGCGCTTAGGTCGGCTGGTGTCCCTTCGATGCTTGAGCCGCCAGGTCTTAGCCGCACGGATGGCAAAAGGCCTGACGGCTTGACATTAGTGCCATGGGAGAGGGGGCGGTGTTTGATGTGGGATGCTACATGTGTCAGCACCTTCGCCGCCTCTCACATCAGCCATACCTCACGCGCGGCCGGAGCAGCGGCTGAGACACAAGCGGCCTTAAAGCGGTACAAATACGCTCCGTTAGGGTCAGGCTACATCTTCGTCCCCTTCGCAGTGGAAACCGTGGGCTGCTGGGGGGATGACTCAAAACGTTTCATTCGCGAATTGGGTCGTCGATTCCGGCAAAAGGGCGAGGACCCTCGCTCCGAGTCGTTCCTGGTACAAAAGCCGTCCATAATAATCCAACGTGGTAATGCCGCAAGTGTTATGGGCACCTTCGTGCCGGGAGCGATTGGGAGCGAGCTGTTTGTGTAAATTTTTGTAAAGTTTAAATTTTGTAAATAATATTCGTTTAATACTTGTTCATAATATTAAATAATAATAATATTAGTCATTTAATATACTCAAGGACTATTAAATTGGGTAACTTTATTTAAATTTCCATACAACATGACACTTTTTTTATTGACGTTGAGTCTACGCTGAGTTTAATAGTTTTCTCCGAAAAGTATGGCGTGATTAGGGCACTCATTACCGGGAAACGAGGATGAAAAACTAAAGAATAACATAAACTAAGGATTCTTTAAGGTTAATAAGGTTATATTTTACCTAACGATAAAAGAGATCCCATCTATGACATTTTCGAGATATGTAATATGAATTACATAGATCCCATAACAATAGTAAAGTGTACACCGTTTTTACTCACGTTTTAGATCGGGAACGGTCTGAAGAAGCACATTCTAAGTCCGAAACATTTCGGACAAATCCGGCTTTAAACATGAGTAAAACGTGTTAAAACTCTTTGTGTTTTTTGTGTGTTCTCAATGCCTCACGAATCTTTAAATATAGATATTTGTCCTATAACAAGCTACAAATATTTTTTGTAATTTAGAATTGCAAAATAGTAATCAATAGGACGTCTAATTCACATAGTCGACCCATTTGTGGAGTTCGTACGTTTTTTCCAAGATTCCATCAACAAAGCAATAAAACTAAAAAAGGTTCCCTGAAAATTGAGTACGTTTTTAAGTCTGATAAAAGCCAAGCCAAGAGCATGTCGGGCCATGCTCAGTGTGGGGTTCCGTAGTTGCCAGCCTGTTATAAGACATCCGTTCAAAAGATCGTTTATTAAGGGATATATTGCGGCGCTTACGTAATTTTACTATGCGGCACTGACTTCCTTTTACTGTGCTTTTTTGAGTTATAGCATTGTATAAATTAATGTATACTTTTCGAATAATAAAGCAATCTATCTATCTATTGAAATTACTTAACAGGTTTCACTTCCATGTTTTTTTTTTCTACCCACTGTTCAAAAGTTAGATGGGGGAATTTTTTTTAACTTTCGGAGCTATTACTTACAAAACTATTACCTACTTTTATCCAAAAACTGTTTTAGAAGACCTCTATTTTTGAAAGACAAAGATACCCCACACAATAAGGTTGGAGCGCAAAAAAATCACCCCCCCACTTCATGTGTAAGGGTACCCTAAAAAAATATTTTTCTTTATATTCTACCACTTTGTCGGCGTACATACACGTAATCGTACTAAATTTTAGCTTTCTGGTACTAACCATTACTAAGCTATGTCGCGGACAGACGGACGGACAGACGGACATGGCGAAACTATAAGGGTTCCTAGTTGACTACGGAACCATAAAAACGCGCAAGATAAGTATGTTGGTACTTGAACAGTAACATTTTACATGTAAAGGTCCGGTATTTAGTAATGTTTTATGTCGTCCGAATGTTACTAAAGAGTGCTACAGATGTAGTGCATAATATATTTCCATCGGGAAAACTCTGATTTCAATCCGAAGTATCGGAACAATGTCAATACGACGACACCAGCACGGCTAGCACGTCTTGCAAGAGCGACTTAAGCCGCGAGTAGGGAAAACCTTCCCGCGCCTGTCAAAAATCTCGCTTTCCGGTAGCATAACATGTACCGCGGCTACAACTGACACGAAGAGAACTCAAAGTTATGCAAAGGATTTTAGTTCAAAGTCGCGAGTCACTGTCATTTTATGACACTGGCATTTGATCGCCAGTCTGTCGCTCCTTTCACGCGCAAGTTGTGCTGCCAACTAGCGACAACGCATGAAGTCGCGTAGATCTGTCTGTCTTTTGTCACGCCAGTCACGCGTAAGACGTGCTAGCCGTGCAGAAGTGTCAATCAATAATTGTATTAAATGAATGACATTTTCATATCCATTAATATGAAACTTTATTATTTAGGGTAAAATGACAAAGTGGCTGTACGAAACTAATTGAGAGAGCACGATAAATACTAACTTTTCCGATAAAATACGATGTAAAACTATTATGCATTACATATGTATAGTTTGTCCGGCGGCTTAATCATAAATACTGCATACCTACTTTAAGTATGGAGCACTAGCTTTTGCCCGCGGCTTCGCTCGCGTTAAATTCGGGGTAACAAACCATACAAACTTCCACCCCCCATTTTAGGGAAGTGGGGGGTTAGAAAGAGACAAAAAGTAGCCTATGTCACTCTCCATCCCTTCAACTATCTCCACTTAAAAATCACGTCAATTCGTCGCCCTGTTTTACCGTGAAAGACGGACAAACAAACAAACAAACACACACATACACTTTCCCATTTATAATATTAGTATGGATTTGTCCTTTAGCCACCGGACAAACTATAGGTATACCTATCCGGACATTCAAAAAAATAAGTTTATTCCTGTAAACTACCGAGTAAAATGGGTGTAAAAAGAAAAAATGCAGCTGGCATCACGTAGCTCATCGCTATGGAAGTATTCCATTAAAAACTTTAATGTGCTTTTTTAAAATTCACCTAGCAGGAGTGTCCTAGAAAAGATTATTTTGACCGTAGCAACAAACTGAAAGTACTTATAGCGAGTCACTTTGAATGATGATGTATCGATGATAGTGCAGTAACCATTTTTAAAACATATAAAGGAAAATAGTGTCATAAGCTCATAAGAAAGAAATGTCTGGAGTGGTAAAAAATGTTTAATTAGCTAGCAACAACACAGTTTAGTCAGATTTTATGCGAGTTCATTTGTTCAGTCGTCATTTAGATTGGCCACCTAATTTGTATCCTCTAATTATAATACCTGCATCCAACAAATATGATGAAACGGTCTCCAAATTTTAAACACCAAAGTACCTAAAGGATATTTGCATTCAATATTGATCAGCAGATTTTCCAGAATAGTGGATGTACACCAAATAATACAAAATTAAAATGTAAAGTCGAGCGAGCGCCAGAACCGACTTCTAAAATTAGAAAAAATAAAAATAAAATACAAATATGGTTTTCAGGTATCGTTTTCATATTGTTTCGAGATCCGATTTTGGTATCAGATATATTATTTTGGTGATACATATAATTTGCAGAAAATTTTAAGTCCGCGTGGATATTTTGAGTGCATTGTGCGACGCAGTAACCCAGTTTTCCTGTAGTACTACAGAGGCGCTTGCTTACTACTTCCACTCGTTTAAACTCTGACAATATTATTTGGTGGTACAACTTTGGTGGCAAATTCTAGTGGCCAATCTTAATAATTAGGTCATCAACTTCGTGTTTATTTGGTGATCTCAGTGATCTGTTAAATGATTATCGAAAGAAGTTACACTGGAGCTAACTTGCAATGATTTTAGCCCAATCTAATACCAAATTTTCTAGGTTGCCAGGTTTTCAAGGTATTGTGTAGAAAATTGTAATATTAATTAATAATTATATAAGAATATGTACATATAATTGTATAAAATTGCATGAGAACTACTACATATCTGTAATCACTGACGATCACTATGAGTTCAGTCATTATAGATTTTGACCCGTGAATAATCAGTTCTTGGATTTTTTTTTCGTAGGTCCCTCGGGGGGGGGTCACTGGGAGTGTAAATTCAAAAAGTAGACTGAATCAGGCTCCTGTGTATATTCGAAAAATGTTTTTTTTTCCAAATAAATGGTTTTTCTTGAATAACTCGGCCATTTTTGATTTTACAGTAAACCCGTAAGGACAAAAATTGTAGGAAATTTGATTCTCTACAAGTTTGGTCCTCACAATTTTTCTTCTAGGATCGATATTTTGGAAATTAACATAGGAGATAATGATAATATTTTGAATTTGTCGCGTTTTTCAGGTTTAATTTCCAAAATATCGATCCTAGAAGAAAAATTATAATAACCAAACTTGTAGAGAATCAAATTTCTTACAATTTTTGTCCTCACGGTTTTACTGTAAAATCAAAAATGGCCGAGTTATTTAAGAAAAACCGTTTTTCGAATATACACAGGAGCCTGATTCAGTCTACTTTTTGAATTTACACTCCCAGTGACACCCCCCCGAGGGACCTACGAAAAAAAAATCCAAGAACTGATTATTCACGGGTAGGGTCGGTTTTTTGGATATAATGACTGGCCTATATATAAATACGTTAGGGTTTGACTTACGGCAAATTTATAATGTATTTTATGATGAAATAAAGATATCTTATCTTATCTTGTTTTTTTTCACTGACGTAAAGTTGTAAGCAGTAATAAATAAATAAATATTATGGGACAACCTTACACAAATCGACCTAGTCCCACAGTAAGCTCATAAGGCTTGTGTTGTGGGTACTAGGCGACGATATATATAATATAAATAAATACTTAAATACATAGAAAACATCCATAACTCAGGAACAAATATCCGTGATAAACACACAAATAAATGCCCTGACCAGGATTCAGGATTAGGTAGGGTCACTACCGACTAGGCTAGGAGGCCGTTCAAATGATGAAATAATGTACCGAAAAATTTAGAAATAAAATAAAATAAATATATATATATTACATTTTACAAATGTAATATAAAAGCATGATATACATAATGTTAATAAATAATAGTTTTAAGATTTTCTTTTTTGTTGAAACAAATTAAATGAATTGAATGAATGAATTTAAATTTGAATGTGATTTTCCATTGTAATTAATCAATTTAAATTACTTTTTCGTAACAACTTTGCACAAATATACTGTTACTCGTACTTAAAAAGTGATAGCTGTCAATAATTTTACTTTAAAATTTACTCTTTTAATTAACTGTGTTAAAGTAGTATTTTTGTGATCTCATAACTCTTGCCATACAGTAAGCTAAGTAAGTTAACTAAAAAACACAAAAATATGACTTGTTTTACCTTTTATAACATAAAATAGTATCAATTTACTAAAAAATAACGTATTTTACCACCTTTTGTAATTTGTAATCGGTTCCAAAACTTTACCTAAGAAGTAGGTACGGGTACACTGCTTGGCCCATTTTTCGCAACGTGCCCTAACTACATTTTAATTGCCAATTAAGATTTGTACAACCTCTCCATTTGAATGCGAAAACGAATTTTGTCAATTACTTTTATATAACACTTTATGTAAAAAATACTTATTATTTCATTATTGCAAAGAAAAATAGAAAAACCTTTGAAGGGTGACCATGATAATGTTGAATAATTAAAGGACAAAACGCTGTGTTAAAATTGTATATTTTAAAGGTCATCATAATTAGAAATATTTATCAACCATTAATGTTTCTAAAAAGTTATATTAGTTTAATTATAGAAAACACATGATATTTGCACATATATTACCCTTATTGTCAATAAAATAATAAAAGCAAAATAATAAGTGGCTTAAGTACTTTGATTTTACGCGTTTTTAATTTTTGCGCCATCTGGTGAAATTATTCTAAACTAAGACGCAGAGAAGAGAGCTAATTTTATACCGTGAATTGGATGAATGGCTTTGAAGTTGGTTCATTATCGCTCTGCGTAGTAATTGGTGATAGGGACCATACATGTAGTATAAATAAATATTATGTACCTAGTAAGTACAATAACCAGCTGATAAGTGAATAAATAAAAGTATTTCTTGAGAAAGAGTTATATTATAATACGAACTGTCCCAGCAGTAACGTGACTAATGTGTTAGTGATGTGTTAGATTGAAACAATAAAATATTTGAGGTTATATTTTGAGTTTTGGTTTATATTAGTGAGTTAACAGTTTGTAAACACAACATAACCTCTACACGCGTAGGTTCAAAGGTATGCATATCGACATTTACGTAAGTACTTTATTTATAAATATAGGAAGTTAAGCAATTCTCGACTTAGATAAGGTATTTCGTTTAACAAAAACACTCTAATATAACATATATGTACGTAGCGGCATTTCCGTGATAAGATCCAACATTGTTTTGTCTACTGTAAGGTAAGACGCATCTCAATTATCTTTATATTTGGAAATTTTCCTACGTATTTTAGGCACATCAACTGAATGGTTAGGTAGGGTCAGGGAGGGAACAGTCGCTCGGTGGGAACAGTGGTTCGAATGTGCTGTGCGAGAAACTGAAAGACCTTTATGTCTGTCCTCTACATCAATCGGAAGCGTTCCGTACCCGACCATGTACGAACTAGTTAGTGAGGCGTTCCGGCGCTATGCGAATGTGTTATGGTGCGTTTTTGTGTTTAATGCTATCAAAATTACATTTCCAGATAAGTTTCACTCCTCTTTTTTCATAACTCGTACGAGATTTTTAATTACTTATGTTTTTATCGAAGAGTGTGTCTAATCTACTTAGTATTGACTGATAATTCAAGGCCCTAGGTGTTTGTACTTGTTTTTAATTTGATCTAAAATACAAAATGGCGCCAAGGTCAACAGTCGTTCGTTTTGGAAAAGTACAAGGTGGCTCGCGAACCACTGTGCACCTTACAGAGTTTGGCTTAAATTTACTTGAATATGAATAAGAATAAAAATTCTGTGATTATTAAAAATAATTCTTGCACTCTTTTTTTTTAAATTAAATGAAATTGAATAAATCATGCGAAAATTAGGTAGGTACCTTCTTTAAATGAAGAATGAAACAGGAACGATTATTCCGGAATTGGGATTACCTATTCTAATTACCGTTTTATCCAACAAAAATGTTATTTGTTATATAATTTAGGTTCGATTCCTACGTACCTTTCCGTTGTGTACTGTTAGAACCACTATGTACAGGGCGTAGTACACAGTGACTCGAGCCACTGTGTACTGTTAGAACCACTGTGTACTAGCGGGTCCTAGTCACTGTGTACAGTAACCGGTACACAGTGGCTCGATTCTCAAATTTCTAAAAAAGAATGGATATATCTTTTTTGGTGAAAGTAACAGCAAATATATTTGCTACATATGAAAGTTTAATAATGCACTGTGCTCTGTGCTTGCAACAATTAGTTCAGGGATTTATATTTTTCATGCAACAGCCTGTTGAAAAAATCCTAGCGACTGTTCCCTCCCTGACCCTACTCTTAAGCTTTAGGGACAAAGTGATGTTTCTAGGTCACGCAATAAACTTTAAATTCTTACCATAGCTACGGCAAAGATAAATCGAGACAGTAAACCACAAGATAAAAGCGACACACCTGTTCACTGCCTGGTAAACTATCCATTAAACTGACCTCTTTACACTAATGGCTTCCAAAACACTCACCTAAAACGTTATCGCATCAAGTAAATGGAACTGTGCGACTGACTCAGTAACTGAGTCGGCGAAAGAGACTTCTTTTTCTTCACACTTGATGCCAGCCGTCGGAACTTAGGCATGTCCGTCACTATGCAGAGCACTCAACCTCCTATAGAAGACACTGACGCATCCTCAACACTGCATCCGTACACTGGAGTTGGCTGGAAAGCTTCCGCAATATTTTTATCGTTTTCGTTTTTCGCACGCACACATCGTTCGTTGCCGACAACCGTCGGTCTTCTAACTTCAAGGTAGACACAACTACCCACGCTAGGATGTTGTTAATAACGTGAAACGTGATCTCGACTTCTGGAAACACGACAAAACCCTAGAAGTGAACGGACGAACGTAGAGGAGCGAGAGAAGCGAACTCCTGACTGGACTGCGCCTGGGCCATGCAGGATGCGACCCATTAGGCAAAAAGAGCGTCCATTATTGTATTGTCGTGGGCTTATCGTAACGCCAGTGGTTCTGTCTCGAATTGCCGACTGGGAGCGATAAACGTGTGAGTCGCACTGAATTTTGGGGCGACCGTATGTCCTTTGCGAAATCTATGTCATTTAAATTTGAGCGCGTTGACGAGACAAACGTCTATTTTTATACTGTACTAGCTTTTGCCCGCGGCTTCGCTCGCGTTAAATTCGGGGTAACACGGTTCCCCTTTCCTGATTGCCCCCCGGAATGCTCTATACAAACTTCCATCCCCTATTTTAGGGAAGTGGGGGGTTAGAAAGAGACAAACAGTAGCCTATGTCACTCTCCATCCCTTCAACTATCTCAACTTAAAAAATCACGTCAATTCGTCGCCCCGTTTTGCCGCGAAAGACGGACAAACAAACACACACATTCACTTTCCCGTTTATAATATTAGTATGGATGACTAATATCAACGCTTATAGTGTTCCGGGATTGTACTAAATGTGAAGCTAATTAAGTTTTCCTGACATGTGTTTTACTAATTGAACCCCAAATATGGTCATTATCATAAGAAGCTGTAATAAACGGCGAAGGGAAGGAGCCCGTCACGAGACCGGATCCAGGGTTACTCACGCTCGTTTGTTCAATTGGACAGTTAATTTGAAGCTCTGAAGCCGACCGCTTCCGTTCGAGGTTCACACAGGAACCTAATCGAAATTTACAGTAGCGACAAAGCAATCTGATAAACAATAGCCTGAAAATAAGCTATACTGGAAACTAACGTTAGAGGTGAAGGAACATTAAATATAGCATTCTTTATCTCATCCTTGTTTTCATCAAGCAAATCGGTTTTAACCCTAAGCATCGGTAGGAAAAATCTTGTCCTCAGTGCCAAAAACCGGTTATATTTTGGACGTGATATCACGTGCTGGCGCTGAGGGCACGACTTTCCGTGAGCGTGATTTGACGTCTTTGGCAATCAAAGGGTTAAACTGCAATAAGGGTGAAAGCTAAAGATTTCTGCAACCCGAGACGATTTAAAACCCATACCTCGCCACTTGCATCTAGTTTGATCTGGTTTCAGAACTTAAATCGATGTATAGGGTTACAGTCCCAACCTACCTACTCCTTTAGCATCATTACAATAATGTGGTGTTCCTGGTGATTCAGTTGGAATTGGAATGTACTAATATTAAGCATATTGTATTTAATAGCCCGGATTAAGGTATACATTTTAACTCTTACGGCGTATCACACTTGCAATTTGCGAGCGAGTTATGTATGGGAGCCAAGGATGATTAAGACATGGATGGACATTATGGACAATGCCTATACAAAATCGCGTTCCTCGAACCTTCAGGCTATACGTCTGTTTTCGGTACTGAATGCCACAGCGCCATCTGTTGAGTCTGGAGTAGAGTTATTCTGTCAGCGTTAATCGCCGAACAAAATATTAGAAACTAGAATTTATTTATTCAATCTTAATTGCACAAAATAAGATGGTACAAATGGCGGATTTAATGCCAAAAGGCATTCTCTACCAGTCAACCAATGGACTTAACAGAAAGGTTAAGTAGGTATTTAGTGTTTGTGGTGACCGATAGATGACGATAGTGCTTTAGCCTGAAATATGGGAACGCGATTTTGTATAGGCATTGTCAATCCATGTCTTAATCATCCTTGATGGGAGCGAACACGCCGCGAGTTCGCCGCGTACGAGTTTTGTATAGAAATCTCTTTCAAATCGCTCAACTGTGCCCTTACCTGCTCAAAAATCAATTACAATTAATGCTACTTAACTAAACACACGCCTAAAAGTTGAGATACAATTTTTACTTCTAATGAAACCTAGTTTACAAAGCGTTTGATGCTTGTAAGGACTAAAATTTAATAAAAATCGGTAAAACAGTATTTGACAACGCCCTTATTAATATTGGCTGTTTAATAGACGATTATATTAAAACTAGCTTTTGACCGCGGCTTCGCTCGTGTTAAATTCGGGGTAACACGGTTCCCCTTTCCTGATTTAAAACATAGAAGAGAACTCGGAACAGAATAAACCGCACACAAATAGTCCGCATACCATTTTTTAGCTTTCTACCTTGAAAATTGCGTAATGCTCCATACAAACTTCCACCCCCCCCCATTTTAGGGAAGTGGGGGTGAGAAAGGGACAAACAGTAGCCTATTTCACTCTCCATCCCTTCAACTATCTCCACTTAAAAATCACGTCAATTCGTCGTCCCGTTTTGCCGTGAAAGACGGACAAACAAACAAACACACACATACACTTTCCCATTTATAATATTAGTATGGATTGCCTTGTTGTAAAATGGCAAAACTGGTGTTTTGGGGCAGCCGTTATAGGCCAGTGCCCGATTGCTCTCGTTCGGTTTGAGCAAGGATGCCCCAACGAGCGCTTAAGGTCATCGAGCGAGGCGCTCATTTATATCAATACCTTAAGACATATTGGGAGCATTGGTTCCTTTTTGTAAGTTGATAGCTTTAGGCAGCGATCAAGGACACTAAAGTGTTACTAAGTATTTGAATAAAAATTAAGGTTTTTTTTTAGTTTTGTAGCATTCTCTGTACAATTGTAAATCCATGTTATGTTAAATAAAAAAAATCTATGTCTGTGACATAGGGCTCTCAGAAGGGATTTCCATTGGTTACGGTCCTGGGGGGCGATTTTTGAAATTCGAGCGCTCGAATATGACATTTAAAACTCTGAATAAAACGAAGAAATGATGTTTTCAAAAAATAACATCGATAGTAATAAAATAAAAATAAAATAAATATTATAGGACAATCTTACACAAATCGACCTAGGCCTACAGTAAGCTCAATAAGGCAAATTTAAATATATTCTTTGCCCACGCGAGGCCCCTAGCCCATAATTACAAATTTTCCAATTAATATTACACTCTATGAAACATTTTCATTTTCCTCTGTGCACATGCGGGGCCCCTAGCCTATATATACAAATTTTCCAATTTAATTTTCACTATGAAATATTTTTTCCTGAGCACGCGGGGCCCCTGGCCGATGCGGGGCCCCTAGGCAGTTGCCTACTCTGCCTAAAGGCTAATCCGGCTCTGAAGCTATGACTAAAATATTACAGACTAAGACCAGGTCGAGATGCCTAGGGCACAAAGTAATTTTCATCAATCACACTAGAGTTGTCTGGGATCATACTAAGTAATAATATTTTACATCGTTAGCGGTTGCGTACCGCTACGTTTAGGTATTGTTCAACTCGACATTCGATGTGATATATGTGGCTCTGTTAATAAAAGTTTACTGCACACCTCCTTGCAATATGACTTGCTTCTGCAGATTAGAAAGTACAATTAGCATTATTGTTTTAACGATACAGATTCTTTTTTTTCATTTTGAATTATTAAATCTTATTCATCGTACGTTGTCTTGTAAGTATGGTATTCTATCTCAAACCATGTAAATCTCGAGCATATTATAATGTGTATTCCTACTTTGGCATATACCAACGTTACTGCGTCAGTATATTATACTGCGTCATTTAAGGCCACCAGACAACACTGTCTGGTAAAAACGTACTGACACCAGTATTAATGTCATTATTTCTGTATCTGTCTTTTCTATGTAAGTATATAAAGGATGGGAAGGATGAGTACAATTAGCGGTAGACACTGTCAGTAATAAATAAGTAATAATGTCATTATTTCTATACCTGTCCTTTTCTATGTAAGTATATAAGGGATGAGAAGGATGCGTACAATAGTGTTCCAGACACTAAAACATAAACATAAATACTCTTTATTGCACACCTCAAAGAATAGAAACAAAGTATACACAAGTCACAAACAAAAAAGCAGAGGCAAAACAATTGGCGGTCTTATCGCTAAAGAGCGATCTCTTCCAGACAACCTGTCAGCAACCTGTCTGTTCCAGACACTGTCAGTAATAAGTAATAATGTCATTATTACTGACAGTTTCTGGTGGCCTTTAAGGCCGACTTTAAAGCCCACCAGACACTAACTAATAATGACATTATTTCTCTACTCATCCTTCTCACCAGACATATAAATAGAAAATGTCATTATTACTGACAGTGTCTGGTGGGCTTAACAACCTTCTTTCCATTAACATTACGATACGTACTAAGAAGTTCCAGCTAAATATGTTTACCACGTTCCTAATAGGACATCAGACACTTACAGTAATAATGGCATTATTTATCTACGCATCTTTCTCATACTTATACATATAGAAAAGGACAAGTACAGAAATAATGTCATTACTACTGACAGCATCTGGTGGCCTTTAAGGCCGACTTTACCAACCTTCTTTCCATTAACATTACGATACGTACTTAGAAGTTCCAGCTAGGTATGTGTACCACGTACGAACGTTGAGGCGCGGCGGTCATACCACCCGTCTCTACCAATCAGAGCCGGGGATTTACTCCAGCGTTTTACGATTCACTTTCCTTATGCTTTTACGTCCAGTGTCGAAATGCAAATGCTTGCTCCATCGTCGACGTTTCGACGGCCTCCTAGCCCAGTCGGTAGTGACCCTGCCTACGAAGCAGGAGGTCCCGGGTTCGAATCCTGGTCAGGGCATTTATTTGTGTGTTCATCACGGATACTTGTTCCTGAGTTATGGATGTTTTCTATGCATTTAAGTATTTATCTATCTATATATATATATCGTCTCCTAGTACCCACAACACAAGCCTTATTGAGCTTACTGTGGGACTAGGTTGATTTGTGTAAGATTGTCCCATAGTATTTATTTATTTATTTATCGTATATGGTTTCAATTACTACTAGTAATCCGCGTCGAACAGAGAACTCGCGATTTACTTGCAAACGAGATTACCAATATAACAAGACCCTTCTGAAGATATTTTTTCGCCGTCTAGCTCCACAACTCCTTGATCGATCCTACTCATATACGAACTCTCAAATTGTATTGAGCTCTACTACAACCCCAACATTTTTCATATAGATCAGAAGAACGTTACTAAAGTTATCGCGCGACAACTATTCAAAATCAAAAAGCCATCGAAATGTACAGACGTCTAGCCCAAGTTGTTTGAAAGAACTTTACTTCGCTTACGCTCCGCTCGTTCGATTATGGCTAAGCGTATAAACCACAAACTGTCAATAATGGATTCCAAAGTATTGAGAAGCATTAGGGTACCTAAATAATGTTTTAAGAACTTAATTACACTTTAAAATCTGGGTTGATACGTGATGGGGAACTGTATGTAATGGTGGTCCCACACTCGCTGTTATATAACAGCAACTATCTTTCTTTAACAACAGTGCTACTTAGCCTTATCCTTGTTACACTTTGTTATGGTGTGGGAGCATCATAAGCGCTGTCGCTGTACTCGTAATTGTTAATTAGCAATACATCCTACCCGGACCCGGATCCGGACCCGGACCCGGGGTATCTCCTTAAACTACGTCCGGACTCGGGTATGTCCTTAAACTACGCCAAAAATAGAGGTATGGGCACTGCGAATGGCATCTCGCTAAGTGTGGTAGGGCACGTTCAGCGAATGTCATCTCGCTCAAATCTGGATCAGAGCCCGACTGGGGAAGTACCTCCACCTTACAGAAAACCATAGCCAAATAGCACTAGACCCTACTCATAGTGTTGTGTTCCTGCTGGTGAGTAAGGTTGCCAAAGAGCTCAAAGAGGACCCAGTGTGTTGACGATGAGGGACCTTCTTGTTCCTTTAGCCGTCAACACAGTGAATCCTCATTTTTGTAAAGGGTCAGCAACGCGTATGTGACTCTTTTGGAGTTGCAGGCGTCCATAGGTTACGGTAGCTGCTTACCATCAGGCGGGCCGTATGCTTGTTTGCCACCGTCGTGGTATAAAAAAAAATCCTCTAAACCAGACTTTCTTTATAAAATGAATAATTAACAGAGCAGAGCCAGGAGAGTATGATTCTTTAACTGTCACTTAATTGTAGAATTTAGGAATTAAGCGCTCACGGAATTTTTCTTACTGCACACTTTTACGTTATTGGTGTAACAGGTATTTCGTATTCGGCTGAATAGTAAGTAATATTTGGCTGAATATCCAGTAAAGTGGCTTATTAGGCCGAACACCGAATATTCGGTAAAGTAGCTGAATAGGCCAAATACCAAATAATACCGTAACATCCATAGCATTTCTTGTTTTTATTACCTATTTACTTATTTTTGGTTGTCAATGAACATGAGAATGTGACTTTGTGACTATAATACCTACTTATGTTGCAAGAATGATTTCTTTGTTTGTAGGTACAAGTGCTATGACATTTGCTCCCTAAAACTGGTTAGTGAGATAACATTTCAACTAATAACTTGACTGAACCGAACAAAGTAATATTTGAACAAATAACACATAAGCGCTTCGAACTGGTATTTTACTGGATATAGTATAATTATCTAATGCGCTTCGTTATCAACGGTAATGCACGCCAGTGTAACTGATATTTAGATAATATGCTGAACGTTATATGAAATAATATAAGATTATCGAATAATGTTAGGTATCTCACTATATGCATTCTTATTCTTATTTACTTTCGACACAATTTAAGCGAAAACTAGTACTTCCACTTTAATCTTGCTTAAATGAGGGTTTCCGCGATTGAGATTTTCACTAGTTGGCAGCACCGTGGCGAGAGGTCTAGCTGTCTCAATCTACCAATCATGTTTAACCATATATTTTATGATTGGTGGATTTTGACAGCTACTGCCAAAAAGACCTGTCGTCACGGTGCTGCCATCTAGTGAAAATCTCAATCGCGGAAACCCTCATTATTATTGTTTAGTTTAATAAGGAGGGAGGGTGTAGCTAGACGATTTCTAATTTCATATTTAGGCACACAATAATTACTTTTCTAATGAACGTTCTATAAATAATATGCAATCGGCAATTTTCGACTGAGACATAAATAGATACTGTTTTGGGCCTAATTTATTATAAATGTCATTGCTTATAGTTTTAGTCACAAAGGTGTTTCGGATAATCGATTTGGGTCAAACAGTGTCAATACGAGTATTTGGGGCCAACAACCTGGTTACAATAACATTGTGATAAGATAGTATTTAACATTGAAGTGGAGTGGACTCTATGTAAAACTATTTAAAAATAATTATTACTTAGGAAGATACCCAAAAAAAATCTGACGTAAATATGTTTAAAAGTTTCCTTTCATATAAAACTATACATATGCTATCTAGCATAATGGAATCAACATGTCCTCTAATCATTAAGAAAATGACTACCTATATATGCAAAATTAGCTCGTGTAGATAGTGAGTGATATTTTCGTGTCCCACCGTAAGCCTTCGATAGCTCAGTTGGTAGAGCGGTGGACTGTAGCAGTTTATCTAAAGTCATCCATAGGTCGCTGGTTCAAATCCGGCTCGAAGGAATCTTTTTTGGTTTTTTTTTCACTTATTTTTAGTTTAGTTTTTTTTTAGCACCTTATTTAAACTTTATTGCACAAAACTAACACTAAAAACTAAAACTACTTAAATATAAAGCTAAAACAAAAATTAAAACTACTAAAAATAAATATAGTTATAACTTTGCATTAACTTTTATATTCTCAGTATTATTTTACACGTAGATATTATTTAATTTATTTGGTATCGTATATTTTTTAATTAAATTTTAAGTAGCATTATTGTTTGTTAAGTCAAATACCACATGTATAAAAACGTTGCCTGATGATAGGATACCTGGCACTCCAGATAAAGTAAATACGGAACACGATATTTCCTTCTTGTATTACATACATTAGACACGTGGATATTAAAATAAAAATATTATGAGGATAACCTTTTTACATATTTATTAGCATGTGAGCATATGAAATAAAATTGCATTTTAAATCTAAGAAGCTATTATCAAATTATTTCGTATGTAGTAAAACTATATTTAAACCTAAATAACTTAAAAATAAAATATTTCTATATTTCTAACTAAATTCAAAATAAAAAAAAATATTTTAGAAAATAAGAAAAAAAAAACTTCTGTTTCCGCCCGGGATCGAACCGGGGGCCTTGTGCGTGTGAAGCACACGTGATAACCGCTACACTACGGAAACTTGAAATCTATGGTCGAAATTTCGAATCATATGATAATATTAGTAAAGCTTTTATTATTCTCTAATAGCACAAATGATAAATTTAATCATCCTTGTCCATAACTTACCTTTTTACCAGCCACAGCGCCAAAAACCAAACTACAAGCAAAATCGCGAAAATAATGAAATGTCGAGCCGCGGGCGCCCTCTACAACGGCGCTAGGAAGGCGGTCGGCTTGACATGACGCCCTTCACTTTTATACCCCAACAAATTGTATGGCGCGGTGACCACCCGCTGAATGCGTTCATTACATTCGTATTATGGGAGTGTTTTATGTTCCGCAAATTCGTAATAGAGATCGCACCCTGTCTGTCATTTTTATACCCCGTACTATAAATACTGGCTTACCACTTCAATATCGCTACACGTTGTATCCATTGACTCTTGGAGCCGTAGCTCTCAAATACAAATATTAGTGCAACCAGCAATGGATAGCGGGCTTGTCGATTTAGTAGTTTATTTTGTGCCTTGGTGGAGTCTCAACGAGACGGTCCTACGTCAGTAGACTGATTATTCCATGTTGGTCAAAGAAATGTGTAGCAAAATTACTTTTCATCATGTTTTATTATCAATCTCATACGTTTGATGCAGCAAATTGCTTGAATATGTTCGACGATGACGTTGTATGACGAAGCTGTCTATGAACTATGTATTTTTTAACCTTCAATATAAACAGAGGGTTGTTGTATAACGTGTGATAGTATCTAGATAATATTGCTGTACTCAACCAATATCTAGTTTCTTGGGATAGCTTGATATACCTACGTATTCTCAGTTATTCAAGATGTGTAAAAAAAATTAAGGTAAATATTTAACTGATTACTACGAATCTAATATACAGGTAAACACCAAAGGTATATTAGTACATTATTGTCGAGGAGGTGAAGTAGCACATTGATGGCTGAGTATTACGTTTAAACGGACGACTTTAGGAGTCCGTTTAATTTAATACGAAGCCAGCAATGGCCCTTCACGCCGAGTCCAATATAGTGCTTTATTCTTTTTTTTTTTTTTTTTTTTTATTATTTTTTTTTTTTTTTTATTTTTTTTTTATACCACGACGGTGGCAAACAAGCATACGGCCCGCCTGATGGTAAGCAGCTACCGTAACCTATGGACGCCTGCAACTCCAAAGGCGTCACATGCGCGTTGCCGACCCTTTACAAAAAGGAGGATTCACTGTGTTGACGACTAAAGGAACAAGAAGGTCCCTCATCGTCAACACACTGGGTCCTCTTTGAGCTCTTTCAAAAATAAATGATGCAAAACAGAAAATTCAAAAATAATGCAAAACAGCCAACGTTGATGAACAACAAACAATATTGACATAAATTATATATTCAGGATAACTTCTAGGTTAAAAGAATGACCACTACCGCGAGCATCGAATTTCGATTCGAATCCTATAATTAGTAATTAAACGAACTTACCTTAAGTGAAGTTCCATTACAATTATACGAGCTTTGTGATTCCTTCATATTATAATAACTTGTAGTAGCTCGTCGCTTACGCCCTTTTTGTCACGATATGTTTAGAGCTGAAAAGACTCCTAAAAAAATAACACTTAGAAATACAACTCCAATACGTCAAGTGACACACGTCACTGTCAACTCCTACGCGCCAAACTCTCATTTAGTTCAGAGCACCGCTGAGATGTATAAAGAAATGTTTACCTCTCAATAGTCACTTGATTATTTTACAACATAGTACTGTAGTCTAGTATGGTACAGTACACTTATACTGGGTTTAGCTTATTGTAATCATTAAGCACGGGTGGGAGGGTTACTAATATTCGGAATCACAAAGCTCGTATAATTGTAATGGAACTTCACTTAAGGTAAGTTCGTTTAATTACTAATTATACTTCGCTTTGTGATTCCTTCATATTATAATAACTTGTAGATGTTCAGAGACTCGTAAAATAATCAGAACTAGATCCGCATATAAAACAGTATAGTTAACTAGAGAACATCAGAGAGAGAGAGAGAGATCTATCTGGTCCAAGGTATGAAACAATGCCAGGTTTAGTTTTTTATTTATGGTCAATCAACGTAAGTTAGCTTTGTAGCATTATGATAATTATTTACATATGGATTAACACTACACAACCGTGATAGCGATTGGGTTAAATTATATAATTATATGTTTGGTTTCAAACAAAAATCTGTGGATCTTGACCTGATTGTGGACAAGAACGTTTATAAATATTATTTATGTATGTTCAATCACAAAAGAAAATGTGATTTGTAATATTTAAACAACGAAAATAATCATATATTATTAGTATCATGACTTTTACATCTGATGAAAGTATACCTGCTCGGCACATGGTATCACTACAGAACCAAACAACCCAATACCTGTGACTGTGAAGATCCAATAATTAAAATATAAAATATTTTTAATAATATCGTATTTTAATAAGAATGATCTGTAGAATTCTAAGTAATGAAACAAGAAAAAAAAAAATCAAGTAGTTTCATTACGTTTTAAGGAATTCTTTTTGAAGAGGACCACACCTGTTAAGTCAATTTAGAGAAACCCCCTAAATAATTAAATACTTATATCTGTTTATGTGTCATGAAAGTATTGACAGTATATAATCATTATAATGGACCAAATCTTAATAGGACACAATCTTATACGAGTAGATGTAATATGACAAATAACAAATATATTTATTTTTGTGACTATTACTATTATTATATTATGTTATGAAAACATAATCAACATAGGTATAAATAGGCATGCCTATATACAATGCAGCCCAATGTAGCAACCCAATGCGGAATGACCGCCGAGGGTTCAAAGCACTGCCTTGATAAGTATAATATTCTACCAAAATATATAAAACACCGGTTCACAATATTAATTGAAATTACAAAATTCATTGCATAACTCTGCTACCAGACCAGAGATATTTTGGCTACCACTATAGGTACCTATATGCTGACATAGTATTATTTATATATATGTATTTGTATAATCTATACCAATACGTCACGTATTTATTAACACTACCTATAGTATCTAGGTTTAGTAACTTCTGCGTAGTTTTGCCGTCATGTACAAGTAATGTACAAATCTTTGTCTACCATGTCTGACCGATTTCTCTCAGTTGCTTAAAGGTTAGCTGGAAGAGATCCCTTAAAGGGATAAGTTTGCCTTTGTACACACTCACTATATTTTTGTTGGTCATGTATTTGTTTTGTGCAATAAAGTGTTTTACTACTACTATAGTTCAAAATCTGTAAGAATGAACTTTTGACACATCGCAACGCCCGTAGAACGTAAATGCGCAAGACTTTTTGAAATTATAAACAAAATCCCATAACGATTTTACAGCTTGTCATGTACGTAAACACAATATTTCACTTTTTATAAACATAACTTAATTAATGTTAAATTTTTTCATATCTTAGTTATTGAATATTTTACGATAACAATTTAGCATGCAAACAGTTACGGTCTAGGCCTCCTTTTTTTTAAATTTAGTGTTGTGACCATGTTTGCTGTTCCGATTCATATAACATTTCCGTAAGTCGATAAAATCGATTATGTAATCAATAGACAATATAAGACTTTCTTATCATATTGTATTAATTATGGAATTATTATAATGCCATATATAATTAGTAGATAACAATTATTAAATGATCATTTCCTAAATAGTTATATGTTCTGCTTTGTTATAGTTAAGTTTTCCTTTTTTAATTTATTTTTGTATATTAGGCATAACTGCATACAACTCATCTTAACTCATATTCTCGGTGGAATCACTGACTTACGAGTCACAGGCATCCGCCTAGTTCGGGAGACAGAGGCTCAGTTCCGGTGAAACTGTTTCAAACCTAATACATAAGTCTCTCTTAAACTATTAGCGTACTGTGCAAATATTACTTACACTTGTATTAGGTTTAAGTCAATAAACATTATTCATTCTCTCATTCTTATTGTTATAATTTGAGAAGATTTATGATACAAAATATATAGGCATGTAACAAGAAAAAATCGGTTGTAGTAAAATCGATTCGAACAATTCATAAATACTCGCTAAATTTGACAAACGATACGTCTTAGCCCCATCACTAATGACGTCAATACTGAAGTGTCAAAAGTTCATTCTTACAGATTTTGAACTATACTACTATTTCAGGTAGTGCTTGAAGCATTTTGCTTTAACGTGCTTATATAAATTATTGAATCAATAAAAGCATAAAATACAGCATTATTATATCATTAAAAATCGTTTCTATGGCACGTCAGCTAGGAGGCTCAAAGAATCCCAACTGTTTAGAGTCCATTCATTTACTTCCATATCTTTTGATTTGATACCAAATGGTGACAATGAGCTAAGCATGTCAAGTACCATCTTTCTTGAAACATCATGACAATAGATGTCAAAAATTAAAGTAAGATAAAGTAGGCATGTACACAAAATTTGTAATAGGTGGCATAGCCTTCAAGTAAAATATTAATGATTTGTTAACTGCATTATGTTATATTAATGATAATAAAATCAAAAGATGAGCAGGGAACTTATCTTATTGAGCAAAAATTTTGCTGTATAATTATACCTTTAATAATTATTAAAGGTTATAATCAGGTTTATAGACAATTAGACACCAAGTGCATCAATTTTGTGATAACCTTACTCATATAAGTGTGTGTTGAGTACAGTCACCAGCATAAATATATGACTGTGGGCAGCGCTGTAAAAATATCTGATTCTCCATTGAGGGCAAAATTATATGACGACACTTCCACGGTAAAAATATGTGATGGTTATTGGCCGGCATAAACATCGTTTTGCATCGATCAGCATAAATATCGGATCCGTCCACTTAAAAATATCTGATTACCTATCAAAAGCAAAATTATGTGACTACTGCCACCGGCATAAATATCTAACCTCTGTGAAAGCTTTAACATCGGATGACAGGTCGACCGCATAAATATCTGACATAATAACAAAATCAAAACTATGTCATCAATATACAAAACCAAACCTTATCTAGCTGGTATAAAGCAGTAAATGGTATATGATGGTATGGTTGATATTCATCATGAGATCATGACGTTTAATAGATGTGATAAACCTTCTTATTACTATCATTTAAATAAAAATATTTACGTCAATATGGCATGTCACATTAGAAATAAACAAGTCAAATTATTATTGTTTTGCATGGATTGCAACTCGTAATAATTAGATTAATTCAATGCCATGTACCTATAGCGCGTTTTATCAAATCTACGAGCAATTGAAGCATAGGATTATTTAAATATACGAAAAAATAGACCGCTCCATTAAATAATTAATCCATTGAGAGTTTATGTGAGTTGATTCTTGTGATACCTACGTACCTAATCAATAGGTTCTACCGACTTAATAATGCATTTGTAATTTAATATTGTTTTTAGATAAATGCCGTGAGATCATGGATTACTTGCAAGTGGAAGATGCAAAATCGACCATCCTAAAAATTTTGGCCGCATTTTTGAAAATACAGCTTAAGACTTATTCAGTATATAACCTGGAGGGCCCAGAATGGTCGAATTTATAATAATGAAGATAAATAGTGCAAAATAAAATTATTGAATATTGAATTGGTTTTATTGCATGTTGCAAGGCACCTGTCCGACAAGTGACAAGGAGGCAACAGGAGAGCAAAAAGCCAATCAGGGTTGGGCAAAAAATTGTGTATTAAAACTAAAGTAAAAAATTAGAACGTTAATCTTTATCATATAAACATGATTACGATTTCAATCATGAGCTTTCCAATCAGATTGAGCACCGACATGAGTAAATCATGACGATTTTCAGTTTCTATCATGATTAGGTACTTAGCTGAAGTGATAACATTAGTAAGACAGATGCTTAGTTAAACTAACTATTTAGTTGTTTTAATGATGTTTTAAACAGGATTAGATTTGGCGTATCTACTAGCTCCATTATTTTTTCCCTGACGGAACAGAGGCGGTACGAGTAAGGTCAGTGTCAATAGAAAAGTAAAATAAGGTAAGCAAATATGTCTGAATTTGTATGCAAGAAAGGCATTTGAAACATGACAAATTAATATTAAAGAAATCTGTTTTCACTAAAATATGTAAATAATAGGTTTGTGTATGAATTGACAAAAAGAAACATAATTGTTCTTTAAAAAAGTGTAATTGTGAAGCAATGAAGGTAAATAAATGTGTTTGGTTACATTATTTTACTTTTCTATTCACACCGACCTTATATACATTTAGGATAAATGGCTATTTATGACAATATTTTGGTAAAGGTATCACTTGGTGGTTGGCGCTTACGTCATAAAATGTATTATACAGATTCAATATTGTATTCGAGCAAAAAAACGTATGTGCCAGCTGCCAAATATTACCTTTACCAAAATGTCGACACATTTGTTTGTAAATTTCTTGGTATGTGTACAAATTAATGCTCCCATTAAACTTTGAAACGGCCCGTTCGATTTCATTGCAGTTTTCGGTTACGGTTAAGGTAACTATCACACTGCTGCGGTTTCCGCATGCGGCAACGACGTTCGAGTGAGATAGCGCTTTGCATATGTATAGTGCTGTTTCCTTGACGGGTGACTGATATATGTGTCAAAACGTTTAGTTTAAAAGCTAATACCGAGTAATATGGCTGTGATATGCAGATTAACGGACAGATGGGGTCGCATACGGCGTATATTTATTTATTTATTTAAACTTTATGGCACAACAAGTTATAATGTACAAATGGCGGACTTAATGCCAAATGGCATTCTCTGCCAGTCAACCATTGGGCCAAACAGAGACTTAAGTTGGTGCAGGAAGAAAATTTAATTGTTAGAGAATTCTTATCGTAAAGCAAAACTTATTAAACATATATTTACAATAAATTAAAGCTTACATATATATATGGTTACATACTACTACTTATATTCAAGAAATCTCAATCAAAGGTCTAATATATGTGCCGCTACTTAGTTGTGTAGTAAAAAATATGTTTAAGGGGGGCACTCCATACATGCAACTAAATGTTAAAAGGATTTTTGGACTTTGACCTTGCATAACTTCAGGCCCAGACACGAGATTTTCCGAGATTTTAGAGATAACGTTAAAAATATCATAATGAAAGTATATAAGAGTTTCCAGCGTATTATCTCTGATTCCGAGGGTTACCTTAATATGCTTAGGCTAATTTGAATTCTATTTTTATTCCCGATATAAAAAAAAGGAGTTGGGTTCTACAATATCTACCCATTCTATTTGGTTTTGGACGAATGAAATAATTTAATTTCGTAGATTATGTGGTAAATTCTCAATCTATCAAAATTTGTATTAAAATTAAATCAAAATTGATGATAATGTAAATGACCAAGTCAGATTAGGGCAGATTGAGCGGTCGTCTTAGTAACTGCAATAAAAACTAGAATTTATCGAGAATACTGATGTTTACCTCAATATCTGATCACATCTATATCGTAGGGTCAGAATCAGAATCAGAAAGCCATTTATTAAATGTATAAATACCTAGTCGGTTACTAAGTTCTGTTACTAGAGTTTTCACTAAATAAATAGGAATAGGTAGCAAAATTTTAATTATTCATGTACATAAATTAAAAGCTTATTTAACAGTCAATAGATTACAATATATTGAATTAAAAACTATTGTCGCAGTTTTTCAGAATTCTTTATAACACTCGGAAAAAGGCGTGAAAAATATACGTCAAAATTACGCTCCTTGTTCATGTTGATTTTAAATCCTATTTATTTTTAATCACGTTTAAGACGCTTTAGTCTTGCACAATTCGGTAGCTATATTCTTTAGCTTCAATTTGGTGTATGTATAGTTCACGTGGGTCTATCCGATAAAATACTAGACTATACGCTGCAAGTCTGCTTGTTCCATAGCAGTCTAAATCTATGTCTTTTGTGCAAAACTTAAAAATAGGCAATGTTTCAAATGGAAATATCTGTGGGATAAAATCGCAAGAAAATTAAATGGTGGTCACGCAATTACTTCTAATAAACAGGTTTCTTACAAACAAGCAATGGAACCTTCTAAACAAAGGTGCAATATTTATTTGATGTACTTTTGTAAAGTGTCATTTTCTTAAATTTACCGCGTGTTTGCGTCTTCAGGCAATCTTGTGCTTTACAAGGATTTTCAATAAATTTCCCATCTGATTTGTATATTATTATACCATATTATGTTCATTACAAATTAGGCTATTAAATAATTACTTAAAATTTTTATTTTAAACTTTATTTTATATTTTATCAGTCAGAAATCTGGTAACAGAACTTAGTAACCAACTAGGTACATACATAAATTCAATTTAACATACTAACTATTTATACAATTAATAACTAGATAAAATTGTTTTGAAATGACCTCTCCTTCGATGAAGGAGGGATGGTAATAAGACTCCATGGGTTACCAGCCCTTCTAGGAGAATTTGAATTAATTACTTCGTATCGTATATCGTAGAGTAGTTGCCTAAAATTATTTATTTACAAAAAAATCGGCCAAGTGCGAGGCGGACTCGCGCACCGAGGGTTCCGTACAAACAAGCAAAAGTTGTAGTATGTTTATTACTAATTTCAATTTAATACCTCTACGCGTTTACGAGGAAAAACGTAGTAAGTTTAAAATTTTAAAAAATATGTTTTGTATGATTTTACTAAAAATGTCTACTTTTTGTAATTTTTCCATTGTCTATGCTATATAACGTTGCTTCGTTTCTGAGTTCACGGGAAGTACCCCGTAGGTTTTGCGAGTGCCGAAAACTGTAAAATTTGCAGCATAAACGACTGTATCTTTTGATTGCGTTGGCTTTTATGTTTGATTTTTTCACAGCTCCAAGGGACAATGGACCTGAGTATTTGATATAAATTTCAGCTTAATACCTCCACGCGTTCCTGAGAAAAATGGTCTTGACAGACAGACAGACAGAAAGACGGACAACAAAGTGATCCTATAAGGGTTCCGTTTTTTCCTTTCGAGGCACGGAACCCTAAAAAACGACGAAGCCATTTTCAACCTCATATATATAGCATTCACTATTAACTGTTCATTGATTTCAATTTGAAAGACGTAGGTAAATAAAAAATAAATAAATAAAGCAGTTAGATAAGACTAACAAAATCCTCCCACACTTTTCGTTACCTATATTATGATTTAGTTGCTATCAGATAGGTCTATTTTGCAGAAACCTTTTTAGCTTGACAGGATTTTTACAATCCACTTTTTTTAATTAAATTACTCGCTATGCAAAATGTATAATAACGAAAATTTCTACAATTCAGAATAAATGAATGAATGAATGCATTTATTTCGAGTAACTGTGACTCATACATGTTGTTAGTTAACTTAAAAAACTAATCCTTAGCGACTAGGTTTAGTAACTATATTCCATTTATTTACATTACTAACTACACTACATACAAATACATTTTAATATCTACAACATATTAATTTATTTAGACCAACATAGCTATGGTATCATCTATTTTGATCTAAATTTAGCAAATGCCATTATTTGCCCTATCCAATGCGACTGGATCTTGCAGTCGTACTTATCGACAATCACACTCAGGATGCTATTGGGACTATGCCGGCATCGGTACATCATCGACGGGATTTTTTTTACGTAAGATGGCCTGAAAACCGTCCGTGCGCGCCTCGGCGAACATATCCGAAGCACTGCACCACCTTGGTAATCCCAGCAACATCCTGAATGCGTTGTTATACTGCACACGCAGGGCCTCATAGGCTCTTTTTGTATACTTAACCCACAGGCTGCTCGAGTAAAATGATTGGCTCGAGTAAATGGCTCGAATTGGCTCGAATAAAGGCCTTATATCCTTGTAATAATGTAAATCAACTTAAAAATATTCCAATCATATTAAACGAATCATGATTGACTTTAGTAGATTAGCATTACTTTATAGTTCAAAATCTGTAAGAATGAACTTTTGACACATAGCAACGCCCGTAGAACGTAAACGCGCAAGATACTTTGAAATTATAAACAATATCCCATAACGATTTTACAGCTTGTCATGTACGTAAACATAATATTTCACTTTTAATAAACATTACTTAATTAATGTTACATTTTTTCATATCTTAGTTATTGAATATTTTACGATAACAATTTAGCATGCAAACAGTTACTATCTACGCCTCCTTTTATTTAAATTTAGTGTTGTGACCATGTCTGCTGTTCCGATTCATATAACATTTCCGTAAGTCGATAAAATCGATTATGTAAGCAAGAGGCAATATATACTCGTAATATTAAAAACCAAAACAAAACGAAAATAAAATGAAGTAATGATGCGAAAAAAGGTCATTACTGTAATTGTATCGGTTTTTTGAGTAATACTTCAGTGTTGAAAAATGTTATCAATAATAAATGACAAAAACGCTCAAAACTTAAACTGTTGCCATATGCCTGGTGGGGAACTACCTTAAAACGTTGAAATAGCTCAATTCGCTGAAAGGAAACATTCTTTTTTTATTCATAAAAAGTAAAACTGCATTAACCGTTTTTTTCTTAATTTTCACTTTCTTTCATACTAATTGTGTGAACAGTCTTTCTATTATTATTTATGGCTTCTTTTGTGTCCTAAACTTGGTTGGTATTAAGAATTTTTCATCTTTGTTGGAAATAGGATCGATTGGCATCAATTGTCATCAAAATTGTTTTTGGCAATAATTACAAAATAAACAGTTTTTTATTGAACTGTACTTTCTCCCAAAAATGTTTAAATGCAGTTAATTCCCTTAAAAAAAATTAAAGAATGTTTCCTGTCAGTGAATTGAGCTATATCAACTTTTTAAGGTAGTTCCCCTCCAGGGCCGATGTTTTTTTTCCGCCCTGTAGGTATATGAGAATAACAGAACCCTTGTGACAATGATTATAATTATATTCCTGATCAGGCTTTACAAATTACCAAAGACCGTAATTCATAACATAACGGAGCATAATTATGGAGCATCATAAGTCTTTTTTATCATATTGTATTAATTATGGAAATTTTATAATGCCATACATAATTAGTAGATTACAATTATTATATGATCTTTTCCTAAATAATTTTATTTTTTGCTTTGTTATAGTTATGTTTTCCTTTTAATTTATTTTTGTATATAATATTGTCTTCGGTTGCCGCGATAGTTATTCATTAAATTAAACAATTAAAAACGGATTTTATCGCGTGTATTGAGTTTAAATTACATCCCGACGTTCCACGTAAGATTCCACGGCTCAATCAGAAAGCTCGGATGAAGATTCCTACAGTTGAGCGCCGGCCTGCCGTCTTGCCTTTTGTCCGAGGAGTCACTGACAGGATTGGCAACATCTTGAAACGTGCTTCTATAAAAACTTACTTTAAGCCAATGAAGAAGATGTCACAGTTCCTGAGGTCAGTGAAGTCGGCTACTCCTCTACAGAGTGCAAGGGTCTACAGGCTGGAATGTGAATGTGGTCTATCATATGTAGGCCAGACTAAGCGGAGCATCTCTACTCGGGTAAAGGAACATATAGCCGATGTAAAGCACAGTCGACCAAGGTCAGCAGTCTGTGAGCATGTCATGGATAGACCCAACCACTCAGTTAAATTTGACAAACCGCAAGTCCTCGTCAAGGAGAAACGATACATTCCCCGGATGTTGCGAGAGGCAATCGAGATTAAAAAATATCCAAATTTCAACAGAGAGGATGGTTTTTCGGTACCACCAGCTTGGGATCCAGTTATTCATTTGGTTAAGGAGCAAGCTAGACATAGGACTGTGAGACCATAATGGTGGACAGTGTGGACACTAATAATAATTTAAAAAAATTAAAAATAAAAATGAAAATAATAATTAATAATATTAAAATAATTTGTTTAATAATTTGTTTTGTAATAAAAAATAATTTGTTTTTATAAAGGCCCCTTCGGCATGTGCAAACACTAAATTTGTTTAATATTTAATATGTGGGTAGGTTTGCATATTGAGATAGTTTTTGAACGGAGGTAATTGTACATTTTTCCTCAGTCGACCCGTTGACCACGAACGCTGTAAAGTGTTTGAAACGTCGGGATGTAATTTAAACTCAATACACGCGATAAAATCCGTTTTTAATTGTTTAATTTTATTTTTGTATATTAGGTACAACTGCATAAAACTCATCTCAACTCATATTTTCGGTGGAATCACTGACTTCCGAGTCACAGGCATCCGCCTAGTTCGGGAGACAGAGGGTCAGGTCCGGTGAAACTGTTTCAAACCTAATACATAAGTCTCTCTTAAGCTATCAGCGTACCTACTGTGCAAATATTACTTATACTTATATTAGGTTTGAGTCAATAAAGATTATTCTTATTCTCTTATTCTTATCATTTGAAAAGATTTGTGATATAGGCATATAACAAGAAAAAAATCGGTTGAAGTAAAATCGTTTCGAACAATTCATAAATAATCGCTAAATTTGACAAACAATACGTCTTAGCCCCATCACTAATTATGTGAATACTGAAGTGTCAAATGTTCATTCTTACAGATTTTGAACTATAGTTTAAATCAGCACCCGTCGTTAATGATATATTCTTGGCGAAATTACTTGATTGTTTTGTGTTATGATTTAATCAGCGATGATTTAATAATGAGAATTTTTAATCAAATCACCGACTTCAATTATGAGTCCCCAACTCTGGAGCCAATGAACTTTGGCATCACACACGAATCGTAGAAATAAATCATTTTTAGCTACCATAGACAAATTTAAGCATTTACCCAGAGGTAAATCAGAATTTTGTCTACGAATTGATGAATTCAGAACTGAATTCAGATCAAGTGTGTGGAGTGCCGAATACAGTTAACAGCGATCCAGACGTCATGTTGGTGCCATTACGCGGTGAGTATAAACCCCTTTACCTCAGTCACTCGCCGGATTTCAAATGGGTGAATCTGCCATTGCCGGTGTAGAACTACATTTACGAATGGATGTGCGAAACTGTGAATATTTTATGACATTCGTGCTTTTTCGATTAGAAATCTATTATACTCTCGTTTGCAATATTTCACTTACCTCCCGGTGGTGAGTGTTCCCTAGGGAGTTATGGACTTTATACTAATTAATTAATTAATTTATGATTTACTAGCTTTTTCCCGCGGCTTCGCTCGCATTAAATTCGGGGTAACACGGTTGCCCTTTGCCCCCCGGAATGCTCCATACAAACTTCCACCCCCCATTTTAGGGAAGTGGGGGGTTAGAAAGAGACAAAAAGTAGCCTATGTCACTCTCCATCCCTTCAACTATCTCCACTTTAAAAAATCACGTCAATTCATCGCCCCGTTTTGCCGTGAAAGACGGACAAACAAACAAATACACACACTTTCCCATTTATAATATTAGTATGGATTTAGATATTTTTTGACACATTTTTTTTTCACAAGAGTGATGAATAATTCGTAAGAATATTGCAAAATTGAGTAACAAGGAACGTGAACAAAACAAAAATTAACCTGGTATTGTAGTGACTAGTTAGATATTATTATGTGTCGCCGGGAAGTTATATCATAAAAATACTACCCGTAAATGTTCAAAGTAATGTATTAAATAAACAGTACTGCTTCTTTAAATAAACAATTTATTTACCCTATATACGTAAATCAACCGTTAACAATGTTGGCGAGATTTTTTTCTTTAATTTACTAAAATAAAAGATCGCTTCTCGCAGATTGACGGCAGTCGCACCGAGTCCTAACTGTATGAATAAATCGTAAATATTGTAATGAAGCTTTTAATGCAATGAAACATATGAATTTGAATGTGTCAAATTCGTGATAGAAAATGTGAGATAGACATATGCAATGACAGTTCAATGACAAGTCTGCACTCTTTTCGTGAATTGTCAAATAGCTTTTTACAATTAAGACCTCTATGCCAGCCAAATAGGGTTTGGTTTTGTATATTGATGACATAATTTTGATTTTGTTATTATGCCAGATATTTATGCGGTCGACCTGTCATCCGATGTTAAAGCTTTCACAGAGGTTAGATATTTATGCCGGTGGCAGTAGTCACATAATTCTGATTTAGATGGGTAATCAGATATTTTTAAGCGGCCGGATCCGATATTTATGCTGATCGATGCAAAACGATGTTTATGCCGGCCACAATGCATCACATATTTTTACCATGGAAGTGTCGTCATATACTTTTGCCCTCAATGGAGAATCAGATATTTTTGCAGGGCTGCCCATAGTCATATATTTATGCTGGTGACTGTACACACAGAGTATATCACGATCGAGCATTAATTTACGCTAGGTATATAAACAAGAAACATTTTTCTCACAACGGTATGCACTGCTTTTTACATTTCAAATAAGCATTTGACACATCAGTGTCTTTTGCAATTTACTAGAACAAAGGTAATCCTTTACCTAAAGAAAAGGTTTTTATCTTTAACAGTCTACATATACTTAAACCTTTAAAAGCGGGCCTAGTCCGCCTAGTGGTTACGATTAGGTTTAATATTTATTTCAGTTAAAGAGTTTAATTGACAAATAGTTTAAACTAATAAGCGGTAAGCGTAATTTCCACTGAGTGTCATAATCCGTTAAAGATGTGCCACAACTGCCACAAGGGCATAGGCATATTAAACAAAACAAAAAATATATCATTGTAGTCGGGTATATAATGTTTCAAATTAAGCATGGCAATATTTTATTTTTCCTCCTTAGCTGATATGGAGTTCTGTTACATATCAAAATTTTTGCAAACAATGCCAAGTAGTTCAAGGGTAACAAAAAAAAAACCATAAGCAGATTTAACAGAGAGTAACCATATGGTTACCTAATGATCATAGAGGGATTAAGTAACAGTTGCTTTTATCAAGCAGTTGTTATGGCCTGTGCCAATAGGCAATTGTTTGTCTTTATAAGACAAAAAATTCGTTTTAAATGACTTTATATATTGTCAAATTTGATCCAATGTAAAATTATATTAAGTAGCTATGACCCACAAATACAGTGGTGTGGGCTCCATTACATATCAGCATGGTAAGGGAACCGAATAGTTATGCAATATACTTGCTAATATATGCAGCGCAGAATACTTTTATATTAGATCCATTTAATTTAAGTACTGTTGTAGACTTTCTTAACACTGGTAGTTGTGTCTATATCGAGTCCGACACACCAAACATTAATCAGGCTTTCTGCTGTTGTTGATAGGTACTGAAAATGATACAATTGTAATAACATAATATTAGAGTAGTAGATAATAAATGCATCATGTTCTGTTTATTTTAACACAATTGCTGGATGTTGCTTTGAGTACTATCCAAATACGTGAACCAAGTTCTAACGTAACTCTAACAGTGATGCATTTTTCTCTGTTAATTAGGCTAAATCATAATAATAGCCAGCAGTGCAACAATTGGTAAAATTTAACAACAGCTGGAATAAAACCGAATGAATGTAATAATTATACAGCCTGGATTTTAAGTATGCCTGGAAATTAAGTAGTCGCAAAAAACTCAAGTTTTTAGCATCATATAGAGCCAAAAATAGAGAACACATGGACGCATACATTCAAATTATTACATCAGTAGAGCCTAGGAAAGCAGAACCACGCATGTTCCACTGCAATGCCAACATTGTTAATTTTTTGCTTTGAGTAGAGCCTAGAATAGCAATACCACAGAAGCATACAGTCTGAGTTTGACTCATAATCGATGGCAGCAATGTTTTCACTGTTAAATTTTTGCTTCGAGTAAAGCCTAGGAAAGCAGAACCACGCATATTCTACTGCAATACCATCATTGTTAATTTTTTGCTTTGAGTAGAGCCTAGAATAGCAATACCACAGAAGCATACAGTCTGACTCATAATCCTGGGCAGTAATGTCTTCACTGTTAAATTTTTGCTTCGAGTAGAGCCTAGGATAGCAATACCACAGAAGCATACAGTCTGACTCATAATCCAGGGCAGCAACATCCTCACTATTAAATTTTTGCTTCGAGTAGAGCCTAGGATAGCAATACCACAGAAGCATACAGTCTGACTCATAATCCAGGGCAGCAACGTCCTCACTGTTAAATTTTTGCTTCGAGTATAGCCTATGATAGCAATACCACAGAAGCATACAGTCATAATCCAGGGCAGCACGGCATAGCATGTACTGCCTTTATTTAAATTTTTTGACTGGTTTATAAACACAGATATAGAAAATAATGCCATCATTGTAGATTTGTTTCAAGGGATAGGCTTAGCATAAATAAAAGTGCCATAAACTTTGTTGTTATGTTGTGCTTAATACAGCAGGATGCAAAAAATTTTGCTAAGTGATTTGGTTAATATTGTGAGTACCGCCTTGTTCAAATAAATATCCAGCGAGACCACAGCTGTCATAGGTTACATCAAGCATTGCTTTGATCAGTATACCGTGGATGTAAAACTGAATTATGAATAATCAGCCCAGTAGGGTCTTGATATGCATCATGACGGTTCATGCTATAATGATTCCATGCATATTTATCACAATGATAATTATATCTGTATTTCGTATCCCAAGTATGTAAATTTTGTCAATATAAATCTCAAGACGCTTTTTCTTAAATATGTACATATTTCTTGTATTTTCATCAAGTGAGACTTAATGATTTACATCATTTTATTAAATAAATTTCTAAATTGGTTGCTCAGTTACATCATAGTATGCCATTGTACACTATGTATATGTGTTAAGAAAATTAAATAATGTAATTGTGTTATACTTGTTCATGAATATAACATATTCTTACTGATTTATTGGACATGGATTTGGTTATTATTATCATTTAAAGTTCCAATTCTATCAGTTTAGTACAATATGGGACTTCTTATGCGTATTCTACATGCATGCCATTATTATTTTATTTTTGCATTACTTACAAGAGACTAATCTAGGATTATTTAAGGGTTTATTACTCATTGACCCTTTTAATGTTTTATTTGTACTTTTATATTATGTGACGGATATATGTACTACACGAAGATGTTGATGTTAACTCTTATAGAAAGTCACTTTCGTTTACGGTTCAACCAACATAACCTTAAAGTATAATCGACAAGAGAAGGTTACCTCTTTGACGTAATTTGTTTTACATAGTCCACCGTCTTGACATCATGAAACCTTTAATAGTACATTCACAGTCGAATTTGTAGCTACTTTTGCTTATTTCGGCGTTTTCTTTCGTCGACGTCGGCGTCCTTTGTCGGCATCTCCAATGTTTTCGTAATGCATTTTTCTTGCAATAAGTTAATTAGGAACCTGAAATACACTTTCCACCACTTCATATGCTATATTTAAGCAGCAATGCATTTTGATTTTCAACTTTCAATCGGAAATTCATTTAAAATATGAATAAAAGAAAGAACTATAGCGCGTGACGTTAGGGCGATAGCACGAAGATGGGAGTTTGGCGCGTAGGAGTTGACAGTGACGTGTGTCACTTGACGTATTGGAGTTGTATTTCTAAGTGTTATTTTTTTAGGAGTCTTTTCAGCTCTAAACATATCGTGACAAAAAGGGCGTAAGCGACGAGCTACTACAAGTTATTATAATATGAAGGAATCACAAAGCGAAGTATAATTATCTCTATCTCCATCGCTTCTCATTTTGAGTGAGAGAGACATATTTATTCGAAACTACAATTTTCTATGTTCGCGGTACACGCTCAGCTTTGCCGCCATTATATCTTTTTATTAAAAAGTTTGAAGTGTATTTTTCTTCTGAATTTACCGTAAGCTATTTGAAATAATTAAAAAGTCGCGGTACCAACATTATAAATAACAAATACCGATGTTGTGTTTTGGCCGTTTAGGATCTTTGCCTTTATTTTTGTATGGCTGTTGAACTTTTTAAAAAGTTTGTACCTCGACAAAAACGGAATTTCTATGCAACATTTATGTCGCGAAATCGAGCCTGCAATTTCCGTAAATTTTTAATTTTCATTTGACAATAAACTAGGCACTTCGCCGCCTAGTTTTTAACCGTAAAAGTCAACCTTGCCGGAAATTTTTGAATAAAATCATTTATTATTTTGTTTTGTGTCCCAAAAAGTAAAAAAAATACACATTTTTTTGCCAGAATAAAGTACCTAAATAATTTTCAGTGAGAGTTGAGATTATACAGGGTGTAATAAAAATGCTGGTGTTCCTTTTAAGGGTATACCTAAGTGGTATCGTATTCAAATTACGATAAACAGAAAAAATATTCATTCGGAAAAAAATGGGTTTCGTTTGGAGGGTTTAACGGCTGGGACGACGGGACCCATACAAAAAAAATATATCGGGTCCAAATATTTTTCTCCTTTTTAGGGTTCCGTAGTCAACTAGGAACTCTTATAGTTTCGCCATGTCTGCCCGTCCGTCCGTCCGTCCGCGGATAATCTCAGTGTAGACGGGGGCCAAAAAATTTTACCTTGCATTAAATCCTACACTTTTGGAAGCTTTTTCTAGTTATTAAGTACGGTAGTCAGATTCCCACTACACATTTTTCCCCAGTGACGTGATTGTGCATTTCAGGAAATCGAAAACATTCTAGACAACGTCTGGAACACTACATTGACTAAATCCTACACTGGAGATCTAGCACTATTGTATTTGTTTAAATAAGTGATGACTAACTGAAAGATTTCCCGAATTGTTTCTCTGAGCTTTCGTCTATAAGCTTCATTAAGTGACATTTTTTCTTTATATTTATAAAAAAGTGACTTAGAAATTCGAACACAATTCGAAAATTTGGTAGTATGGTACCAATACAGATCTAAGTGTTACAGTAATTTTTCACCACGGTGACATGTTTACATCTATTTATTATGAAATTTTATTAATTTTTTTGGCGAATATGATCACTTTATACGAACCTACACTTGTGAATATTTTTTCCTTAAATTGTCTATTTATTTAACATACATAATCAAAAAAATATCGTAAATATACTAAGTGCTTTACGAGCAATCGAAATAAACAACTTATAATTTAAGGTTCATATTTTAAAACTCCCGCCTCCGCGGCAAGGTTACTACGTAGCACATATTACTTACCTACTTGTATTAGATAGAGCAAATCAGGAGACTCGCAAATACTACAGGTTGGTAAAGAGATATTTTATTTAAACTTTTTTCTATATTTCTGATTTCCGATATTGTTTGTATTTCCGATTATGTTTGCCCCAATCAGTCATATCAGAACAGATCATATTGTGGTTTTAGGTTCGATGGTTAGATAGATGCAATCGAATCGTTATTTTCGTACCTGGCAAGCACACTCCTTGCATTGGACAAACGTCGGTCAATATAAAGGACGATACACCAAGAGAATTTATTTGCTATACTCAAATAAAATATCAACAAAAATCGAGTTTATGAGTTAAATCATTCACATGGATTGTTGTAAATTTTGTATAGGATAGAAGCTAGTGACGCCATTCTCAGCTCTGAATTTAGTGGTCACGTCATGAGAAACTTCATAATGCGTATTGAACACACTTATTTATTTATTTATCATTTAAAAAAGTTACACAGCATTACAGTAAATCCAAGGCACTGCGAACTTCAAATTAAACATATAAAATAACTTAATGCTAGGTCGATTTAGGCTTCATAATGCGTAGTCTTGTGACCAGTAATCTTTTTGCAGACTTCATGTGACTAGCTTGTAAGCTATGAATGAATAGGAGAGCTATACCTGCTATTTATAGCTTCTTTGCTAGGATACCCATCGGATAATACCGTTTGTTTTGATGTTTTCGGTTTATTGCGTTTGTTTTTTGGTGGTTACGGCGCTGAAAGACTAATAATAAAACCGGCCAAGTGCGTGTCGGACCACGCATAATAGAGGGTTCCGTAGCTTTAATGGAATAAGAACCAGACTAATGCCAAAAGGTCGTATCTGATGCCTATGGAAGAAGTTTTTTTGGAAATAACTCAAAAATGGCTAAACCGATAATGTTCATAACAATTTTCTTAGAAAGTATATGCTAACGCGCATCTTCTTAATTTTTTTCATATTTTTGAACTTACGGTTCAAAAGTTACAGGGGGGACGCTATTTTTTCGAGTTTCGAAGCGATTATTTCTGAAAGATTGATGTGCAACATGTTGATATTTGTTTTTTTTTTGTTACATGTATGGAGCGCCCCCCGAAAAAATTTAACTAAATTTTTTTTCTGCAATTTAACTGCACAACTATATAGCGGCATACAAAATACACCTTATGTATAAATTGTATTAAGATACATCCTATAGTTTCCGAGTAAAACGGCTGTGACATACGGACGGACGGACAGACGGACATGAACAAAACTATAAGGGTTCCGTTTTTGCCATTCTGGCTACGGAACCCTAAAAATGGATTGTACAGTTGACTACGAAGAGCTAGGCTGTATCTACTTTTTCACCTTAATCCGTTGTAATAAGGTTCAAAAGTGGATACATATCTTTGTAGTCGACTATATTATATCACAGCTATCACTTAATAAAAATGGATGTGAATAGTATACATATCAATTATATAATCTATACAGTCATCTAACTTCATAGAACCTATTTGTTTCTCGTCTTTGCCGAAGGTTCAGGGTTGTAAAAAATTTTGACAAGTTTTATTTATTTTTATTTGGTTTTGAAATTGACATACAATTAAAAGAATAATTTGGTCCAGGGTTTGAATTCGAAAAAGTACCGCCATCCTGAAATTATGTCATTATCATCAATACAAAAGGCCGTAATGTTATTTTGTTCTGTTTATTTTTGATCACTTTGAAAATCCATATTTGAGGATCCGCACGGCTAATACGAATCTAACATCAAAATTTTAAAACGGCGACCATTTTAAATTTTGTACAATTTAATCCGATCATGTCGAAAATCGATTTCTGAGAATCCAAGAGACCTTTTAATGCATGCTTTAAATAAGCAGCTTCTGTTGCATTAAATAAGCAGACAAACTACGAAGTGTCCAATCTGCAAATTACTACTTTCTAGCTTCAGTAGTTTCGGCCTCGCTTTAATAAAAAGTATTCAACGCCGTTTCAACTCCTCTAGGGTTGAAAAGTTTGTAGTACTATCCACTTAAAAGAAAAAAAAACTATAAAGGATGTTTTTTTAATAACTAGCCATATTGTGAGAGGTGATTAAGTAAGTCTTACTAAACAACTTTTGCTATAGGACCGACCCTGAAATCCAAAAAAAAAATTTGGCGTCCCCCATAGAAAACGTCAACGTCGGATCAGCCGAAATGTATGAAACAGCCAAAAAAAAATATAGATTTTGGAGTTGAACCAATAGTAAAAGTGGTTTAGTATGGCCTACCAAATCACCCCACACAATATGGCTAGTTCTTAAAAAATACCCTTAAAAGTTTTTTTTTTCTTTTAAGTCCACAAACAAGTCTTTCACAAAATATCTATACATACTTGCAACCCCTTTTTAACCCCGTTAGGAGTTGAATTAAAAGAAACGCTAAAATCACTTTTATTATTTTAAATTAGCGGTAAACTTACGCAGTCTCGAACTTAAAATTATAAACACCACACAAACAAGTTTTCAACGCGCTTCTTATTACTTGTACAGATTCTAAATGTAACCCGCTCTGCAAATTACAACTTCCTAGCTTCCGTTGTTCTAGCCTCTTTCTAATACAAACTTTTCAACCCCGTTTAAACTCGAGTGGTATTTTTAAATACGCTTAAATGACTTTTTTGGTTTTAAGTGAGTAGCTTATAAACGAACTTTCAAGTCTGTCTTTCAAAACTTGTTATCTCTATATAAACTTTCAACATCAATGCGATTGAAAGCTTCCACCCCTTTTCAACTCCATTAGGGGTACAATTTTAAAAGTCATTAGAATATTTTTTATTATTTTTTAATAATCAGCAAACGTATAGTCTTTCCTCCCGTTCTTGGCCTGTTACGGATTAGTGTTCTTATCAGTAAACTCCATTGTAGCAAAACCGCAAGCGCACGCGCCACGACAAAAAAAAGGATTTGGGCTCATGTTAGCGTTTATTGAATATCTACCATATGGACCACGCAATAAGATTCAATATGAACTAATACAAAAAAGCTGTATATTCTTAACGGTTGCGCCCAGCGTAGGCGACTTAAACGCTCTCTATCCAGCATATCTTGACACCGAGATCCGAAACAAATATGCGTAAACGGTGACCGCGCTTGCACTGGTATTCCGAACGCCCGACTAGGCAGCGCTTAGGAGGCAATTGGAATTATTCCTCACGGACAAGTAAATTCAGGGTCGGATTTTGATTGAAACATTTGGGTACGTGTACGATTTATGTATATTTAATTTAAAAAAATATAATTATAAACATTGGGTAAGTATATTACAATAATAATCGGTTAGTTATAATCAGTTATACAAATAATCAACGAATTGTAAAAACATTTTTTTTAATATTAATTTTAACATACAGCAAATTACTTACTAAGAATAACAAAATTTAATAATATTAAGATGCTACATTAAAACGTAATAAAACATCAATGTTTTAGATAGTTACAGGTACGTTTTAAACAAGTAGAGGTAAACCTCTACCGTAAACAATATTTTGATCGTTCATGCACTATAGTTTAAGGCAGAAAATTACAATACATAACAGCATTTAGTATAAAATAATAACTAGATTTGTAACAAAATAACATAATGTTTTTGAATATCACATTATTAAGTAGTTTTAACAACGGAAAAATCAACTTTGATAGACAGAAAATTATTAATTTAGTAGAAAATAAACATGCACTCTATTTATATGTTAGAGTCTTCCTCGTCAGTGGAATCATCGGTGACATTAATAATGACAGAAGAATATCCGAAATTTCGCATCATTTTTTTTTTCTAAATCTACAACATGCCTACAGCAGTTTTTCCAGTGACAACCTGTACTATTCACTATTTCGCTAATGCGATTTAGTACCGCCTCGCTAAATTTAGGATCTGTATTAATTTTCCTTACGCTTGTTTTGAGGTTACCCCACATTAACTCAATGGGGTTAAGTGTGCAGTAATATGGGGGCAACCTCAACACCTTGCAACCTTTTTCTTTTGCTTTCTCGTCCACGTAGTATACTTTGTCAAAGGTATGGTTTCGCAAAATAGTTAATAAGCCTTTCTTCGTTATTTTTGATGGGTAACTAATACCGTGTTTCGTTAGAAATGATTGAATTATGGCCTTTTTTGTATTTGTGCAGGGTACTAATTCTTTTTGTCTCGAATGATAAGACGCGTTGTCCATTATTATGATGCTGTCCGTTGGTATGTTTGGTAGAAGTTGCTCCTCAAACCACGTTTCGAACAGACTTGCTGTCATATCTTCGTGATAGTCGGTGCTGCAATTTGCTATATTTTTGGCGGATAGCAACAATGCTCCTTCCACCCAGCCACTTTCAGAGCCCGCGTGTAAAATTATTATTCGCTTGCCCCTCGACGCCGGAACGTTTAATGCGCATGTGGTATTTTCTTTAGTCCATCCTTTTTTGACGACATCGTGTGTCATACCATGTTCCATCTAAATAAACAATAGGTTTCCCTAGTTGTCGGTATTCAGTGATCTTTTTCAAGTAATCGTCTCGAAGGTTTTTCAATCGTGGTGAGTCCATTAACTTTTTCCTCGTGTCTAACGTCGTGTATTGGTAGCCCATGTTCTTCAGAATTTCATACAAATATTTCATTTTGTATGGAAAGGTACCACCCTCCTTTGTGAGCTCTTCATAAATCATCGGCACCGTAGGTGAAATTTTTTTTTCGTAAAAATTATGTATAATTCTTTCTATAAAGTCTTTTACAAACCCGTCTATTTTTTGAAACTTTGGTTTAGTCAATCGAGGTTTCGCTTGTTGACCGCGTTTAGCGATTACACGCTTTACAGTTCTTATGCTGGTGTTAGTTAGATACGAGGTTCGTTGCACTGAGCCACGTAGTCCAATTTCAACTCTCACTCTATCGTAGACTTCAATAATTGTTCGTCGATGACCGGCATCCAATGGCCGCGACACTTTTTTATTCTTGCTTGCATCTTCTATTGGCCGAAACGTAACGCTATTAGTAGCGCCTCCGCATGGTTGAAAAGCGATACTATTATTGACGCTTTCCGATGGTCGGCACAAAACTCTTGTATGACAATCTTCCCATGGTCGGAACATTACATTGGTAACAGCATCTTCCCATGGTCGAAACATTACACGCGTAACGGCATCTTCCCATGGTCGGAACATTTTTACATTCGAAATGTAAAAATCCGATCGAAAGTCCAGATTAACAATGCCAGAGGTCAAATAAAACTTAATACACCAAAGTCCAAACAGTAGCAAACAAAATCCAAAAAAACGTAGCCAGGTCGTCGTGAAAAGGATGATATAGAATAAAGAGCACATGTACTTAAAGCGAGGCTTGTAAGACACTGGAAAAAGATAACCCTTTAATCCAGCTTACCCATTTCCCCCTACCCTAAGCTGATAGTGCGTAGGTAGCGCATTCCTAAATAATGAGTCACCCCAACACTAACCAAATGTGCGTTGTGTACATTGTAAGTTTTATTATATTAATGAGCTTTATTAGAAAAGTTTTACTTGATTTACAATCGGATATTTATGTATTAAACGTAAAACACCAATACAGCATGTTTTAACCGAAGAAAGACACATTCAAGTTGTGCTTATTATTATGATTTGAATATATTAATGTTAAGGTAATAAATATGAGTTAACACGCAACAGTGGGTTAACTTTCTAGGTAAAAATATGTAAGTGTAACATAATTTTTTTTTTTTTATAATTCGTTGATTATTCGTATAACTAAATATAACTAACCGATTATTTCTGTAATCTGTTAACCTGATTATTATTCATATACTGATTTTAATTGAAATTAAATGAATTGTAATGAAATGATTATCAAAACGGAATTCCTACTATTATAGTTAAAATTAAAATATACAACTGTATAAGGACTAAGCTTGTAAGTTATATGACTTGTAAATGAACCTATTTTACGAATAAATAATCTGTATCAGTATTATTATTGTTATATACTTACCCAATGTTTTTTCTTTTTTTATATTAAATATTCATAAATCGTATTTGTGTCCAAATGTTTCCAATCAAAATCCGACCCTGTTTTACCTGCCCGTGAGGAATAATTCCAATTGCCTCCTAAGCGCTGCCTAGTCGGGCGCTCGAAATACCAGTGCAAGCGCGGTCTCCGTTTACGCATATTTGTTTCGGATCTCGGTGTCAAGATATGCTGGATAGAGAGCGTTTAAGTCGCCTACGCTGGGCGCAACCGTTAAGAATATACAGTTTTTTTTGTATTAGTTCATATTGAATCTTATTGCGTGGTCCATATGGTAGATATTCTATAAACGCTAACAGGAACCCAAATCCTTTTTTTTGTCGTGGCGCGTGCGCTTGCGGTTTTGCTACAATGGAGTTTACTGATAAGAACACTAATCCGTAACAGGCCAAGAACGGGAGGAAAGACTATACGAAGTTTTAAAACTCTAACTTAAAAAAAAATATTCTACCGATACAAATTTTAAACCCTCTGTTTACCCCTTTGAGGGTTGAATTTTTCAAAATCGCTTCATATTACTTGTACAGATTATAAAGAGTAGCCTACAAACGAAGTTTCAAGTCTGTCTTTCAAAACTTGTAATCTCTATACAAACTTTCAACTTCAATGGGGTTCAACCTGTTTTTAACCCCATTTAACCTCTTTTGAACTTCAAAAACTGCTAAATTATTTTTTATAATTTTTTAATGATCAGCAAACGTACGAATTTTTAAGATTCTAACTTAAAATTTTAAATTCTACCCATACTAATTTTGGACCCCCTTTTTGTATTTTTCAAAATTGCTTCCTATTACTTGTACGTATTATAAATGTACCCCACCCGCAAATTACAACTTTGTAGCTTCCGACTTTCAACCCCGTTTTAACTCCTCTGGGGTGGAATTTTGAAAAACACTAAAATTACCTTTTTTTTACTTTTAAGCGATTAGCTTACAAACGAACATTTAAGTCAGTCACAAAAAAAAGCTACAGATTTTCAACCCATTTTTAACTGTAGGGGTTGAATTTAAAAAAACTGATATTTCTTTTATTACTTTTAATCATCAGCGACCGTACGAATTTTTAAGTCTCTATACAAAAAAAAATCCTACCCATACAAATTTTTAACCCACTTTTTAACCCCTTAGCCATTGATTTATTCGAAATCACCTCTTAGTACATACAAATTATACATGTAAGCTGGTCTAACATTTTCAACTCTTTAGCTGTAGTGGTTTCGGTGTTTACGTTGATGTGTCAGTCAGGACAAAAGCATTTAAAGATAGACTAGCTTTCCGCCCGCGACTTCGTCCACTTATAATACGGCTACCTACTCATACACAGTTTCATCTTTATGAAATGTGTGGTTTGGTATTAGAATTTTTTTTTGTTTATAATATTTATCATACAACTTACTTTTAAGCCATATACATACATTCTTCATACAAATCGTCAACGCTTTTTAACCCCCTTAAGGGATGAATATTAAAACACGCTGAAATTGCTTTTCTTATTTTTTAATAAGTAGATAAAATAGGTACAAAGTAGCCAATCTGCAAATTACAACTTTCTAGCTTCAGCAGTTTCGGCATCGTTTTAGTACAAATTTTTTCAACCTTGTTTTAACTCATCTAGGGTGGAATTTTGAAAAACACTGAAATTAGTTTTTTTTTGTTTTGAAGTGCTTAAAAATGAACTTTCGAGTCTGTAACAAAAAAGTAGGTATCTATATCAACTTTCAAACCCTTTTTAACCCCGTTTGCGGGGTTGAATGAAAAATCACGCTAAAATTACTTTAATTATTTTTAATGTATTAAATGTACGAAGATGCATGCCCCGAACTTAAAATTTTAATCCCTACCCATACAAATTTTTAACTCTTCGTTTTTACTCCCTTTAGGGGTTTAATTTTTCAAATTTGTTTCGTATTACTTGTATACATTATAAATGAAAATTATAAGTTTCTAGCTTCAGTAGTTTCGGCCTGGCTACAATCCAACTTTTCAACCCCGTTTCAACTCCTTTGGGGTGGAGTTTTGAAAAACGCTGAAATTATTTTTTTGTTTGGAGCTGAGTAGCCAACAAACGAACTTTCAAGTCTGTCACAATTTTTTTTTAATATTTCGTTACAAATTTTGAACCCCTTTTTAAATACGCTGAAATGACTTTTATTATTTTTTAATTAGCAACAAACGTACGAAGTTTCAAGTTTCTAACTTAAAATTTTAAATTTTAACCGTACAAACGCTTAACCCCGTTTTTACCCCCTTAGGGCTTGAATTTTTCAAAATCGATCCTTATTTCTTGTACAAATTAAAAATGTAACCTTATCTGCAAATTTCAACTTTCCAGCTTCAGTAGTTTCGGCTCTGCGTGGATCATTCAGTCAGTCAGTCAGGACATAGGCATTTATATAAATATATATTAAAATAATATTAAGAATTATATTTTATCAGTGTGATTTAAAAAATAGTGTAATAATAATACATAAAATGAGCCCATTATTTATTCCACCCTGATTATTACTCCTAAATAAGCAACTACGCACCATACGCTATGCCCTTCTGCGCTTCTTAGATACCTACACGGTCAATGCCCTTAGGTGCACTAATCGTATCGGCCGCCTCACGTCTTATGTGTTGTAGTTTCCGCCCCGCGCCCCGCTCCAATTGTTTATTTTTTGATTACTAATTTTACAATTCCTGAAAATGCTCACTATATCTACTGGTGAAATTTTGATATTATGTAACATATTATTAAAGCTAAAAGGAGCATCAAAATCATGAGTGTAGAATTAATGCGCGTGTTCGAAAATCATTTAAAATCATTTAAGAAATAGTAATAATACAGTCACCGATGTAAAAATTTTTTTAAACGAAGCGTAATAATTGTCTCGACAATATAGTGAAAAATCACCATTTGTATCATTAGTGTTTGATTATTATTGAATTTTTTAAACAACTTTATTATTTCAAATGTATTCTCAACTTGACAGGTGGTGAATATTTCAAATACTGTTTTAAATATTTAGGTAGTCCCTTGGATTAAAAATCTCTAGTGTAGGATTTAATGTTTGTGGTAAATAAACATTAACATTTTCAAAATTTTTTTTTAAAGAAAGCACAATGTATTTTTTGGGAAAAACTTAATACATCTTTTCAATAAATGTTGTTTTACCAGATCCCAAGGACAAAATAGTGTAGGATTAAATGTGATATCCTCGAACAACTTAAAGTTTAGTGACGGGACTAGTGACCGTTAGCACTAGAAAGCTGAAATTTGGTACTAATATGTATATCAATCACGCCGACAAAGTGGTAAAATAAAAAGTGGAAAAAAATGTTTTATTAGAGTACCACACCTATACGTTAAGTGGGGAGTGATTTTTTTTTCATTTCAACCCTAACGTGTGATATATTGTTGGATAGGTATTTAAAAATGAATAGGGGTTCACTAAAATAATTTTTTGATAATGTAAATATTTTCGGAAATAATCGCTCCAGAAGTAAAAAAAAATGTGTCCCCCCCTCTAACTTTTGAACCATAAGTTTTAAAAATATGAAAAAATCTCAAAAGTAGAACTTTATAAAAACTTTGTAGGAAAATTATTTTGAACTTGATAGGTTGAATAGTTTTTGAAAAAAAATTACAAAATAATTTCTGAATTAAGTTTGTAATTTAACCGTATAAGCAGGTGTTTATTGTAGCTGTAATTTCTACAAAATCACAATGAAATGACGTGCTTTCAAATAAAGTTTTTAAAAAACCCATTTTTTTTACTCTTAAGTGGGGACACTTACTGTGATGGACGGAAAACTACGGAACCCTACACTGAGCGTGGCCCGATACGCTCTTGGCCGGTTTTTTGTCTTAGTAGCAATACGTTACCAATTTGCCCTTAAACGGATCCCCCGTATTTTGTTTACACCCTGTAGGATCACAATAATTCACAGCGTATTAAAAAACAGGCTTCGTTATCCTTGACTTTTTCGAACAACAGATATAACTTTTGTTCTGCGGCCCTAATTAATAACAGTTGTAGATAATATACAGCTAGAGGAAAATATACAATTAGGAACATGCATGATTTTTTTGGAAGACGTCATTCGATTCTATTTCCCTGTAGATTCAAATGTCTCTAATAAACCTACTATCTATGATAGCCCTGAAACGTCAAAAATGTGAAAATACGTTAGGCGTCTGCGCCGCGCGTCAAAACGCCCCATACAAAGAGTGTGAGGTTTGTGACGTCACCGACCGCAAAGTTGCAGAAACCTGTTTGGAAGGAACAAGTTTTTGGAAGATTTTTGTAATTTTAGGCACGAAAAAATGCGTTTAGCTATATAGTTGTTTTAGTTGTCTACATTTTTTTCTTGTTAGAACATAAGTAATCGAACTGAGGTTTCGAAAATACATTTGAGGTATTAAAAAAATGCCTAAAATTTTACGTTTTTAAACCGCAATATCTTTAAAAAACTGTTAAAAATTATTACGGGTTTCCACTTATTTATATTAAGTTGGGGTTGTTGAACGTGTTTATTCAAAAAGTTCTATTAAATATTTTTCACGCATGTTCTCCATTATAAAGTTTAGCGATATACGTTTATGTATTGAAAATGAATGCTAAAATAGACCGCGCACAGTATATTTCAGTCAGATAAGATGATCATCAACAACATCAATAACAAAGAAACTACCGTTTTATTCATTACACTTCACGGGGGCGCCACTGTCTACGCATAAGCGTTGTTTCAGTACGCATTGCCGTTAGTTCCAACTTGGTCCGCTGTCCGCTTGCTGAGACACCGCGTATAGTAGTAATTTATGGGCAATTTTCAATTTCTAGTGGAATTACGGATATTGTGGCGTCCTCCAGGTTAAGGGGGAATTTGTATTTACTTTTTTTGTTTCCATACTCTCAAGGCCGAAATTCTTAAAAGCTATTTTATATTTTAGCTTCTTTTAGCAACCATGCAAATTAGTGCGTTTTTTACCCCAATTAAAAATTTAATCATTTTCTATTTTTAAGTTAGCCCTATAAATGTGTAGCTTATGTCAGTGACAGAAAATGTTAAGAGCCCGGTAAAGTTTTTTTTTGATTTCGCTCAACTTTTTGATGCTATTTTGCTGTAACTAGCGCTCGAATTCAAAGAACTTAACCTCGAATATAATCATAATCGCACATAAAAGTTTGTCGCCATTATTTACACATGATATTAATAGTATAAATAATCATGATTTTAAATTACTATCGCTGTTATTTTTAAAACATAATGTCTTCGTTTTATTCAGAGTTTTAATGTCATATTCGAGCGCTCGAATCAAAATCGCCCCCCAGTACAGTTAACTGCTAGATGAGAGGGTGGTCCATGAATGTATGAAGGAAAAAAAAGCATAATAAATTATATCTCCAGAAAGCTCCTTTTATTCTATTATGAAAATGGAACCTATACCTTAAATTGTAGCTCATTTGATGACAATTTAATGGTTGCTATGATTTCAATATTTGTAATAATCTCATATAAGAATAAATATGTTTTATCTTTTTTATATTACAATAAATTCAGTTAATTAAATGCTCAAAATTATTGCCTGTTCCCTTCAAAATGCAACTATTTTAATAATTTTGTTTCCCTTTTAATTTTTTTTATCGTGAATGTTTAAAATAATATTTCTAAGTTCAGTTTGTAACTCCTGCATATTCTCATCCTGATTCCTACTGTGAAAATTCCTGGTCTTTTTTATTTAAGATGCTACGTTTCGAAAACAGAAATTCTTAGGCGGCTTTGCTTTCACACTGGCGCCGCGTCCCGCCCCGGTGAAGGAGACAGCGCTATACACACGCAGAACGCTATCTCGCTCACACACCGTCGCCGCTTGCGGAAACCGCATCAGTGTGATAACCGCCTTACCGTTGAGGGTTTTGATCAGTAGAGTAAAATTGCATGTTTTTTGTAACCACATTTAGCGGGTTCGATTCTCGGTTTAGACAGGCGATTGTTTAAAATTCTTTGAATGCAGTTCGTATTGTTTTAAAAATAAAAATTAAGTCTTCTTTCAGAAAAACTTCCTATCTATTTTTGGACCCGGGGTATGTCCTTAAACTACGTCCGGACTTGGGTATGTCCTTAAACTATGCCAAAAAGAGAGGTATGGGCACTGCGAATGGCATCTCGCTTAGTGTGGTAGGGCACGTTCAGTGAATGTCATCTCGCTCAAATCTGGAGCAGAGCCCGACTGGGGAAGTACCTCCACCTTACAGAAAACCACAGCCAAATAGCACTAGACCCTACTCATAGTGTTGTGTTCCTGCTGGTGAGTAAGGTTGCCAAAGAGCTCAAAGAGGACCCAGTGTGTTGACGATTAGGGACCCTCTTGTTCCTTTAGCCGTCAACACATGAATCCTCCTTTTTGTAAAGGGTCGGCAACGCGCATGTGACTCCTGTGGAGTTACAGGCGTCCATAGGTTACGGTAGCTGCTTACCATCAGGCAGGCCGTATGCTTGTTTGCCACCGTCGTAGTATAAAAAAAAAATCTACGTATTTAAAGTACTTCCCCTTCATGTGTAATGGAGATGTAAACAAGATTTACTGAAAATATGGCTTGTGAAAATTTGTAACCGGCCAGTCTTATACTGTAATAAGACTGTCAGAGAAAGTACCGCACGAGTCGTTCTTGAGGTACTATTGTAGGATCATTTTATTGAGCTGATTGTGTATCCCTAGTATTATTTGATCGGTGAATACCTACATGACATCCTTTCCGACTTAGTTTCGAAATTTACTATAATATACCTGAGCCTGACTCCCATCCCAAACATTGATCAAAAGTTTTACAACAGCTTAACCTTAAGCTATTTATAGTCTCCGTTGGCTACATTCCGTGTTTTATTGTCTAATGCATAGACATAAACAAGAAGGAAGATGAGTGACGTTCATAGTAAACAAAACTGAAATGTGGTCCAGCACCTACACACTTGTAAAATGCTACACACCGCTATAATGTATGTGCATCATGGGCAAAAGAGATAAACCTATATATAGTTAACACGGGTATGCAAGGGAAACCTCCATATTTTGCGCATTGCACAAAGTGTGACTGAGAGACTGCCACACGACTAATTCAATATAGGTCCCGGAACCTATATTTGATGGCACACAATCGAGCGCCTGGTACCATATCTCCCTTTTTGTATAAATCAATGGTCTAATGCCGTATCGGCGCGAGTGGGTGTTGTGATGACATTCTACTGCTTTATAAATTATAGTGCTTACATGCTCCACGGCTATTTAGGGCCTAAAGTACAATAATGGAATAAATAGGCACTACGTAACTGATTTGCTATAAAATAAATTGAATTGAAATGAATTGAAATGAATTGAAACAACTTAATTCCTAGGAAAATAAAAGGAAACCTACGGAACCCTCGGTATGCGAGTCGGATTCGCAGATCGTCGATTTTTTTAATTGTATGTTTAACTATCATTACACATGCCGCCTCCTATAAACGAGTACTGTCTTTCCAGCTCCAACCATGTCGGTGGAAGGCGTAATGGTGTCATACAACTACTCGGACGACGGCGAGCATTCCAACATCATCACGGTGTCTGCATCAGGGATGAAATTCTCCAAGCGCTGGGTTCTGACGCACGGCTCCATTCTGTCACCCCTCAAACAGGTTAACATTTTCATGGGCTATTTTACACTAGGAGTTGTAGGAGTGGAGACTAGTCAAAGTCAAAATTTTATCGAAATCGTACGATTCCTAAAACTATTTTTCCCTGGATGCAGGGACCAGGGTTGCAAAGACTTTGTGTCAGTCAGAACTTGATTGAAATTTTATGTTTTTCTCCTGGATGCAGGTAAGGTAATCAGTAAGGCGAGGCGTCTCGAACAACTTTTTTGGGCTAAATTCACTAGATTACTGGAGTGTATAAGTTCTTAAAGAGTAGGCAACGCGCATCTGAACCCTCTGGGGATTGTAGGCGTCCAGAGACTACGGTTACTGTTTACCATCAGGCGGGCCGTATGCTTGTTTGCCACCGTCGTGGTATAAAAAGAAACTTCTTGCTACTATTCAAAGATAGCTTTTTAGCAACAGGATGCTTTTCATTTTTAAAACATATTGGCTAGGCCAAATGGTCACGATTTCATAGTCAAAGTTTGTTAAGAGTCAAACTTACGAGTATGTTGTCTAAAAAACTGAGCACTAATAGGCATGGTGTAATTTTTTCATGTATGGTATCAATCGATTCGTTTTGTTGTGAGGTTCAAATGTCTATATGGGGCCAATTGCGTTAAAGCAACACAAAAGTCAGAAATGAGACTTAAAGTCCGAGATTTGCATTTGTTTCTCAAAACGCTTCTAACAAAATGAGGTGCAAAAGTGACGTCACGGTCACATAGTCGCCCAGTTTAAAGTATGGAAAAATTATGAAATTGCTATTTTTACAGTGAAATGTTGCGTTTATGTATATGGTTGCTATAAAATTTATTTTACATTAAAATGTTAAAAATCGAATGTGCGAATTTTTTTTTTAATTTCGCACTTTAAAAATCGTAAAATTTAGAAATTTTGCAGCTTGATATCTTTGAGCCATTTCAATAGAATTTATAAATTTTCACTTTAGTTGGACATATTGATCATTTTAATGCAATTGTCATGGTTTTTTTTCTCTTTTTCTTTATCAAAAGTAAGTTATTAAGGTTAATAAGTTATTTATTTAAACATGTTTATGTAGTAAATTAAAATAGATTACTTAAACACTTTACATATTTAGTTCTTCTTGCGTATCGAGCATTTGTGTTTATTGTACATCCTCATTGTTTTCTTATATTTGTTATGTTTAATCGTTACATAAGGTAATCCAATGGATGACTGTTATTGGCCTTATTTTATGTAAGCATTTTATGTCCTAGTTATATTTACGGCTGTTGTTATCCTGAATACCAATAAAATAAAAAATAAAAAAAAATAATTGCATCCTACCAACTAAATTTTTTGCATAATTCAACATGTGTCATCATGCCTATTATTTTGAACCCCCGACGCAAAAATACCCGAAAGAATAAGTTTGAACCTTACGTGTGTCTGTCTGTTCTACACCGTATCCCTAAAACGGTAGAACCGATTTAAATGTTTTTTTTTTATATATTTGAAAGTAGGTTTCCTAACGAATGATTTAAGATAATAATGTTTCATTAAAATAAGTATTCCTCTTATAGGCACAAGCTATCAACCACGCAAGAGGCAACCCTATATTGAAAGAGGAGTTCTACGACAACTTGCCAGAAATATACGTGACGTGCGAAAGAGAAACGAAGGAGGGAAACGTTTACGATGAAGTGGAAAAGTTTAGTAGGGAGAGGGATGAAGGGGAGGAACACAGTAGTTATCAGATTAGAGTGCTCACTGGAAGGTAAGTTATAAATAAATAGAAAATATCCGTAAGTGAGGAAGAAATATCCGTGATAAACACGCAAATAAATATAATGACTGAGGGTATTACCCTGGGACCTCATGCTTCTTAGGCAGGGTCAATATCGACAAGACTAGGAGGCAGTCAAAGTTATTAAGAGTTATGACGAATATACAAAGGATTACATACATCGTTATCGCGGGAGCAAAAACAAATGTGTTGAAGAATATATATAACAGACTGTCCGTTTAACATAAACAGAATATTCTGCCTACACGTAAGCCTGTAAGAAGTTCTTCATATCTAGCACAATTTTTTTGTTAGAAATAATCAATCAAACTTGTCTTGCTCCTTTTCTACGTTCGTTAAATTGCGTATTTTTGAGTTGAAATTTCGTTTCACAGAAGATTTTTTTAAATGATAATAACGAGTAACGTTGATTTTTGAAGAAAAAAAAACTGTTCGTGTGTCTAAAATAGTTCTTTATCTACAAGTTCACACAAATCGATCACGAATGAAAAATGTTTTAAATAACAGATGACTAGTAGGTTGTCGTTAGGATTGCAAGGCTATTTTTTAAGTATGTACTATATGTATCAAGTCGAGAACGAAGGTTAGATATCAGAAAAATCATCGATAAACTTTGAGTCCGCAGGTGCAAATGTCTTGATACTACTGTCACTTCTGTTATTTGTTATTTGTCATAATCTTTGAGTACTGTCAAATCGTTCTTGCTCCCGCGATAACGACGTATGAAGGAAAAGTACCTAGTTCTAGTTACCTACTATTAGGGTGGGTTGCACCACGCATAACTAACGAACTGATCAACGTTAAATATGGCGACGGAGCTGTTATCCCATAGAAAACTGTCAAAATTTCATACAAGATTTTTTTAACGATGACGTTGCACTTTGACAAATTGGACTAAGAACTGGCAACGTCAGATATGACACAATAATGAGAGCAACAAAACCCGTCTGGTTCTATTGCTATACTATCCTTATTGCTAGATCCGGGCATCTGGCAGATTTTAATGGGTGGAGGTCAGAGTAACAGTCTAGCAAATTTTTTGAATTTTAAAATAGTAACACCAAAATAGGTAAAATTTGCTAAAATTGTCTCAGATATAAAGGATAGGGCCTATATTTTAACATTAGAACAAAAAACATTGCGTATTATTTCGGAAACAGAAACAGTAGGCGATAAACTATGAATTACATTATACGTCGTTTTGGACTACTTTCCCCCATCAGAAAGTTTTGGCAATGATATTATTTAATGATTTATATAATTTCTCATAATACTGCATTAAAACCAGAACTCTAGGATTTGTTTCGTTTAAGTTATTTGCATTCTTTGTCCTCCACCACTTTACAGCTGCCAGATGTCCGGGTCAAGAAATAAGCATAGTATAGCAAACTAACGAGAGGGATTTCGTCGCTCTCATTATTGTGTCATATCTGACGTGGCTAGCTCTCAGTCTCAATGGTTTGGTGCAACCGGCCCTTAGTCTCGTCCTATATTCACTTGCATACTACAATGAACAAGCTACATAGCTCATATCGCGGTCCCGGTAAGTAAGGTAAGCTGAGGCATGGCTTAGGCTGTCATCCAACTTAGGTATGTTAATCAGCTCAATCGGACATCAAGAACTGATTCAAATCTGGCTTGCAACTTAAAAACCAACTAACTAACGGAGCAGAGCTCAATCTGATCAGGCAACCGATTCGGGAAATCAGGCTCTGTAGCCAAGATGACAATCGTTTGCAGATAACGAAACGAAACGCTATCTGTCTCTCTATCACTCTTCCATATTAGTGCGATAGAGAGACGGATTGCGTTTCGATCCGTTTTCTGCAAACGATTGTCATTTTGGCTAAGCCCCAGATTACTTCGGGAACGTTTGGCTGTCTCCCTTCAACCGTAGTGACCTACTTTCTCACAAAATGCACATGCGTCTTTCCAGAATAGTCCACGTCTGGCAATGTCCGATCCTGAGCCGCTGCGTAGACGACATCCTATACAGCTGGACTATTGGACACCGCGATGGTGATATAGAGAAGCAGACGCAACTTGGCAAGGCACTGTTGTCGGTGTTCGTGCTGGTGGACCTTGAAAGCGACGATCGAGGTCAGTTACACGGCAACCTTTAATGTTCTACTTGTTCCTCCTAGCTTTTTTGTTTTATTTTTTACTAGCTTTTGCCCGCGGCTTAGCTCGGGTTAAATTCGGGGTAACACGGTTCCACTTTCCTGATTTAAAACACAGAAATCGCAACAGAACATTATTAAAATTTCACCCCCTCTTTTAAGGGGTTGGGTGCAGATTTCCAAAAAAAAATGATGCACGATTTTTTTGTTAGTTACAAATAGTCCGCATACCAATTTTTAGCTTTCTATCTTGAAAATTGCGGAATGCTCCATACAAACTTCCACCCACCATTTTAGGGAAGTGGGGGGTTAGAAAGAGACAAAAAGTAGCCTATGTCACTCTCCATCCCTTCAACTATCTCCACTTAAAAAATCACGACAATTCGTCGCCCCTTTTTGCCGTGAAAGACGGACAAACAAACAAACAAACACACACATACACTTTCCCATTTATAATATTAGTATGGATACCACGACGGTGGCAAACAAGCATATGGCCCGCCTGATGGTAGGTAGCTACCGTAACCTATGGACGTCTGCAACTCCATAGGAGTCACATGCACGTTGCCGACCCATTACAAAAAGGAGGATTAACTGTGTTGATGGCTAAAGGAACAAGAAGGTCCCTCAACGTCAACACACTGGGTCCTCTTTGAGCTCTTTGTCCCGGCTTGGGTCCGCTTGACAACCTAATCCCATGAATTGGCGTAGGCACTAGTTTTTACGAAAGCGACTGCCATCTGACTTTCCAACCCAGAGGGGAAACTAGGCCTTAGATTAGGTCCGGTTTCCTTAAGATGTTTTCCTTCACCGAAAAGCGCCTGGTAAATATCAAATGATATTCCGTACATAAGTTCCGAAAATTCAGTGGTACCAGCCGGGGTTAGATTAGAATCCGAGACCTCCGGATTGAAAGTCAGACGTCTTACCGCATGGCTACCAGCGCTCTAACCTTTAATGTTCTACTGTTTATTATTATGTTTTATCACCCAAATACTATGTTTAAGTCTAAATTAGGCTGGCTAGGACCCAGTTATTCTCAGGCCCGCAAGAAGAAGCAAGTTTTGCCTTCCTAGAGAAAACTATAAAAGTCTAGTACCACTCGATTCATCCCAAATCTGGCCGAATATATTTCGAATCAGTAGGTATGCCAGAAAATTAGCGGGACGGATAGTGCAAAGGGATATTTCATTGGCTAAGAGGAATCAGTAATTTTGGATTTTATAGTACTGTGTCGATTACACTGAAATAGGTATAGTTTGGCCAAAAAGTTTCTCACTTAAAGCACGGATAAGAATAAGTCTTTTCCTCACACTAGTAGGTACTTATTATCCGTAATAAAAGGGATGAGGATAAGTTTAGTTCTTCTACTGCTCTGAAAACTTGGGTTTGCCTACTTTTCTGTGGATAGGCATATCTGACAAGTCTTCAAATGTAGATCTATAAGTGAAAAAGTAGCCGGAGTTTTGATGCATGTTAATGTCATAATCATAACTAATATGAGTAACTCACGGACCAAGAGACAAAACCGAACATTATTCTTACTCTATTTCCCTAACCATAGTTAAAGCTTATTACCGAGCAAAACAGTCGTGTATACAAAATAGTAAAAAACCGGCCAAGAGCGTGTCGGGCCACGCTCAGTGTAGAGTTCCGTAGTTTTCCGTCCGTCACAGTAAGTGTCCCCACTTATGAGTTAAAATAACACCGCCATGTAGGATATGATATGAGCGTTGCACGTACAGCGACATCTATCGGCAAATTAAGTAAACTATTGCGCGCGAGCTTAAAGTATGGAAGATGATTTTTATGGGATAATTCTTTATTGCGTGAACCGATTTTCACCGTTTTTACTTTATTTGAAAGCACGTCATTTCGTTGTGATTTTGTAGGAATTACAGGTACAATAAACACCTGCTTATACGGTTAAATTACAAACTTAGTTCAGAAATTATTTTGTAATTTTTTGTTATTCAATCAAATACAAACACTGAAAACATTGAAAAAATAATCAACCCAGCAGGATTTGAACCTCGCATCGATACGCCTAACCGGGGCTCGATCGCTTTACCAATTAAGCTATGGGTTCAGTTACTGAGTTGACGAAATTCTCAATGCCTTCAATCATCTTTTTGCATTTATTTTTACATCGACTTTATAGCAGCCGTAAGCGACATCTAGGTGCTAACTACTAGAGTTAGATACCCTTCCCGCCGACCCTTTTACAAGTGTCACAACGGAAATGATAGATGGCGCTGCTATCAACTCATAATTATTTTACATGTTTTTTAAAGTGGGGCATTCCACTCATACAATAGTATGTTATTCAATCAAATACAAACACTGAAAACATTGAAAAAATAATCAACCCAGCAGGATTTGAACCTCGCATCGATACGCCTAACCGGGGCTCGATCGCTTTACCAATTAAGCTATGGGTTCAGTTACTGAGTTGACGAAATTCTCAATGCCTTCAATCATCTTTTTGCATTTATTTTTACATCGACTTTATAGCAGCCGTAAGCGACATCTAGGTGCTAACTACTAGAGTTAGATACCCTTCCCGCCGACCCTTTTACAAGTGTCACAACGGAAATGATAGATGGCGCTGCTATCAACTCATAATTATTTTACATGTTTTTTAAAGTGGGGCATTCCACTCATACAATAGTATGTTATTGAATCAAATACAAACACTGAAAACATTGAAAAAATAATCAACCCAGCAGGATTTGAACCTCGCATCGAATCCTGCTGGGTTGATTATTTTTTCAATGTTTTCAGTGTTTGTATTTGATTGAATAACATACTATTGTATGAGTGGAATGCCCCACTTTAAAAAACATGTAAAATAATTATGAGTTGATAGCAGCGCCATCTATCATTTCCGTTGTGACACTTGTAAAAGGGTCGGCGGGAAGGGTATCTAACTCTAGTAGTTAGCACCTAGATGTCGCTTACGGCTGCTATAAAGTCGATGTAAAAATAAATGCAAAAAGATGATTGAAGGCATTGAGAATTTCATCAACTCAGTAACTGAACCCATAGCTTAATTGGTAAAGCGATCGAGCCCCGGTTAGGCGTATCGATGCGAGGTTCAAATCCTGCTGGGTTGATTATTTTTTCAATGTTTTCAGTGTTTGTATTTGATTGAATAACATACTATTGTATGAGTGGAATGCCCCACTTTAAAAAACATGTAAAATAATTATGTATTGTAATTTTTTTTCAAAAACTATTCAACCTATCAATTTCAAAATAATTTTCCTAGAAAGATTTTAAAAAGTTCTATTTTTGAGATTTTTTTTCATATTTTTAAAACTTATGGTTCAAAAGTTAGAGGGGGGGGACACATTTTTTTTACTTCTGGAGCGATTATTTCCGAAAATATTTACATCATCAAAAACAAATTTTGGTAAACTCCTATTCATTTTGAAATACCTATCCAACAATATATCACACGTTAGGGTTGAAATGAAAAAAATAAAATAAATCACTCCCCACTTTACGTATAGGGGAGGTACCCTAATAAAACATTTTTTCCACTTTTTATTTTACCACTTTGTCGGCGTGATTGATATACATGTTAGTACCAAATTTCAGCTTTCTAGTGCTAACGGTCACTGAGATTAACCGCGGGCGGACGGACGGACGGACGGACAGACATGGCGAAACTATAAAGGATCCTAGTTGACTACGAAACCCTAAAAAAACGGTTTGATAGAGAGCATAATGAGTTTTGTAACTCACTCGCACTCGTTGCAAAATTGTCACATTTGACACATATTGACATTTTGATTGTCTGATGACGTCATTACCTCCTTAGTCAAAACGAGAAACAGTCTCCTAGATAACCCTCTCTTTCGGCCTCCCCTTGTGACCGAATAATATACTCCAGATTATAATGATAACTGCATGGAGTAACTATAATTAATTATCCAAAGGTTTGACTTAACTTTAAGAGTGTAACAAAGAGAGCTAGTTAAAAATGAAATAGTTTTCATGTCATATCCAAATCGTATATTAAACATAATTGTTTAATGCAGCCAAACAAAGTTTATTTAGCCTATTTTTTGATAAGAAGAGTCCTATCATCATTTTTTCGGTTCACATTGCCCATGTGAATGCTTTTCAGCACAGATCTTCTCCATTTCTGTAACAATTAATGTTAGATTACACAAAAGAAGTCATTGTTTGTTCTCCACGTTCTTCTTGATCATACATATGCATAGTGCTACGCAATACGAATGCCCTTACCGTATAACGGATCCTCAGTTAGCGCGTGAAGTCATTCCGCCAATACTACACTGTACGGGATAGGATAGGTAGTGTGTAGCATGTTTCACGAGACGTTCTTCTTGATCATACATACGAGTATGCCTAGCGCTGTCTAATAAGCATGTCCTTACCTTTTAAAGGGTCCTCAGTGAGCGTAAAATCGTTCATATAGTGTTTGTGAGTGGTAGGGTTTAGTAGCAAACTGTAGCAGTTCTTAAGGGCGATCTTGATCAGACATATGCCTATGCAATAAGTCTTACCCTTTAATGCAGGGTTTCCTTACCATTTTAACCCCTAGGGGAGCGTAGTATTTTAGCGCAACGTTGGATGAGGCGCGTAGGGTAAAAGGGGTTTCCAACCCCTGTTTTAACGGGTCCTGTACCTCCCCCCCTTAAATAAACTTTAAACATATTATTTAAACTTTAATTAACAAATACTATTTAAGTAAACTAACGAAAATCTAACTAACCTAACATAAACTTAAACGTAGTGGCCAAACGCGTGATCAGTCTAGGGAAAAGACACCTATGTTGTACCGCAGTAACCCATTTTCTTTTAACGTGGGACTGATCCCACGATCCCATTATTCTTGGACTCCGGTGGAAATAGCAACCTAACCCCTTATAACCCCTAGGAGGATAATAGAACCGCATAGAATGTACCTGAATTACCTAATGAATAAGTAATAAAATGAGAACACAAGAAACAGAGTCTCTTGGTATAAAAATTTCAGAATGAAAATTTTTTAATGTAAAATGTAAGGTATAATGCATAAAAATATATATATTTTTTTTGGTAAAGGTCCCAACGGCCTATTAGTCCTTAGGATAACAAGGATGTAGCAAACTTCCTGGAATAAGTCCATTTTAAAACCTACATATATTACCATTTTGTCGCGCGATTATGTCAGTCAATCTGTAGACCGTATTAAAGCGGCCTCCATAGGACGGAATTAGGAAACGTTCGAAGTTTTAAATTGTTTTTGTGTTTATGTTTATAATTTTTTCCTGTTTTTTATTGTTTTTTTTTTCTTGTTTTGATTAGGATATTCTTACTTTGGGGATGTGATCGTGGCGTCAAATGTCGTCAAATGGTTGCAACGGAAGACCATTGCGTGGCAATTAATGTTTTGGGTTGTATATGTTATTGTTTATTATGTTTTTTGTAATTGTCATGAATAAATCTTTCATTCATTCATTCATTCATTCATATTATAGAATTTACTCCTATCAACATCTGAGTGCTAAGATAAGCGTGAATATCACACTAAGGTACTACATCCTTGCCCGATGAGGTACTAAGGCACCGTGAACTCATTAGTCCAATTCAATGAGGCTTCCTAGTCCTACCTGCCTAACCCTAGGAGTGTAAGACCCTTCGAGCGACTCTACTAACGGTTTGGAAGCTTAGGTGACGTTGTGATGAAGAAAACCGCCAAAATATTCATCGTCAACCTTTTAGACTCATTTAACAACATGAGAACAAATCTAAACGCCAAAAACCCTTGTCCATCCCATAAACTGTAAACTGAGTCATTATTTCTGAGTTTTCTAACATGCAGAACCAAGAAACAACCTTAGTTGTTGACCACAATTTTTTATGAAGTCAAACTAACCAATTTAAGCATTATGTAACTTTGAATTATACAATGGACTGCTCTACTTGCCACTGGACCAAATCAGACTACTGTTTCAGAATGATTTGTTATTCAGAGTTATATGAATACTATAAAACCAATTAAATGTATATTTATACCTTTATTATACCAGAAAACTCAAAAATTTACTAGGAAATATCTCAAAAGATTAGAATACTGCTTCTAAAACTTTAAAATCAGGATAATATCCGAAAAACCGCTATTCATAAAGAATAATGCTTTCAAAAACATGAAAGGCTTTAAGAAAATGCCTACTTCCCCATAGTGTGTGAATTTAAACTATCACTATCCCCATCTGCTTAGTATTTCTGGAATATATGTCGTACTTACCATAGCCCAAATATTCCAGACAATACTCAAGTGTATCCCTAACCCTAAGCTGTAAAAAGTTCGGCTAATGAATCCGAGATTGCAAAGCTATCAATATGATGTTGTGTAGGTCTCCCCTTCCACGGCTAAAACGCCAGAGTGGTGGAAGTAAGTCCGGTCCCTATCTGGTGTATATAAAGAATATTTACATATATTTAACAAGACCTGAGCACGATCTCTGTAAGGGTTCGACAAGTCTTGTCACAAGCTGGCCAGCAACTTAACATCGAATCGAGGCCCTTGTCTAACCTTACAGCTGGCCTCTCGTGTCCAGTGTGGCACCACATAGTGATGTAACGCTACTGTGTTGGTAAAAAGCAACGCCGAGCTTCCACATGCTCGTAACAAAACTAGAACTCCAGCCCTATCTACGGCCTCCTAGCCCAGTCGGTAGTGACCCTGCTTACGAAGCAGGAGCTGGGTTCGAATCCTGGTCAGGGCATTTATTTGTGTGGTTATCACAGATATTTTTTCCTGAGTTATGGATGTTTTCTATGTATTTAAGTATTTATCTCGTCGTCTAGTACCTATAACACAAGCCTTATTGAGCTTACTGTAGGCTTAGGTCGATTTGTGTAAGATTGTCCTATAATATTTATCTATTTATTATTTATTTATTTATCTCTGTTGACACCAGTTAGGTTAAAATAGGGCTGGATAACCATACTTTTTGGTTTAGACAGTAACTGGTTCTATTATTTAAATAAACACTCAAGAAAATTTACATGATAACTAAACTCCCATTCACATAAGTTAAAAACAATTAAAACCACAAGAAGTAGTAAATGAAACTTTCACAGCCGCAAAACATCTAGATCTACATTTCCGAGATACTTTCAAAGCTTCTCGGATCCGCAAAGCCTAGATTTAACTCTGAGCCGAATCAAAATCATATTGATTAAAACTTTCGCTCAAAGCTTCGCGGCACTGAAAACTTCACTCACACGTACCAATAATAATGATTTCCAAAATTATCCGTTCGACAATTGAGAATTGAATGCCCGAGCGCGTCCCTTGCACCCCTTTTTATACCTTCTAATGCGTACATAATGAAGACGGAATGCAGACAAAATGACGACAGCTTGCTCAAGTCAAAAAGGTCTTAAATCCTCTTGCCCTAAAGTTCATTTTAAATCTTATTCCTTCCGTTTAAGATTCGGACTCATTTAAATTCCATTCTTTTCCAAAATTTATATTAAATTAATGGTAACATTAATTTGACTCGAGTCAAATTGATCGTAACTCTCCTTGGCTTCTATTTTATATATGTCTTTTGCTATTGACTTAGGGTTCAATTTTATTTATTACCCCGTCAAAATTAATAATCTAAATCTATGTTCCCACGAAGCTAACTTTTGACGGAGAGCCAACCACGTCAATCACGACCTGCCAATGAAAACAATGAAGTCTCCCAATCAGTCCGCCACACTATGCCCACCTTTATATCCGAAATATCTGGCAACTGTAAAGTGATGGAGATTATTATGAAGCAATTAATGAATAAATTAAAGAATTATGAATTATTATGAGAAATTATATATAATAACTAGATTATCCGATACACCTCGGTGGTCCTTTACCTATTTTGGTATTAATATTTCCTCTCTCTCGGTCGCTTCCTCCACCATGCCACTTCCAACACGGTCAGCTCCCAGTCTATCAGAATCAAAACAAACAATTCCTGGTATTTTTTAAATGAATTCCCAAATTTATTAAATAACTATTTATTGATTTTCTAGGAAAGGATGGATCTTGACGCGTGAAAAGGGTCGTAACTCTTCTTACCTTTCTGTCCTTTATTTATCTTATGCCATTTTCATAAGGTTCAATTTTATTTGACCTCCATTCATGGGAAATAAATCAATAAAAATATCCTTGACTCAAATGAAAAGGATCGTAATTCTCTTTGGCCTTCTGTTTACTTTATGTCTTCTGCCATTGCCTTAAGGTGTAACTTTATTCGACAACGTCTCACTGACCTGCGTTTTAATAATATGAATTTTATTGTTTGTCAATTTTCTTCCCCGAAATTGCTATGGGAACCAAACAAGGTTATGTACATGGTAATAATAGTACATAATATATCTATTTTTGATATACGGAATGTTGCCGCTTGATGTTTCTTTGGATTATTTGGTTATTATATTGAAGTAATAATTTGTCACGCCCGGCCCATTACTAAGCAATTTTCGTGACTCTTACCTTTTCGTGACTCGTGACCTTTATCTTTGAATGAAAAAAAATGATAATCAAGATCCTTAATGTTCATATTTTAATAGGCAACCATGTCCATAATACATATTACAGTAGATAGTACATGAACGAGGTATGTATTTAGTTACAGTCCTCAGCTAGTATAAAATCATTCCCCAACTTCCATATGGAGTTTCTGTGAGTGTTAGGGTCTGGCAGCATTGTTATTATTATATTATAATTATGGGGGGCAATCTTACATAAATTGTGTAGCAATTGTCCGCGTTCTTGTTGATCATACATATGCCTAGTGTTATGCAATAAGTCTTTCTTACCCTTCCACGTTGGTCTTCAGAGAGCGTAAAATCATTCCTCCACTTCCAAATGGTGTTGACGAGTAGGATTTGGCAGCGATGTGTAGCAGCTCTCCAAGACGTTCTCTATATCATACGTATACCTAGCACTATGCAATAGGTCTTACCCTTCAACTTATCCTCAGCGAGTGTAAAATCATTCCTCCACTTCCAAATGGTGTTGACGAGTAGGATTTGGCAGCGACGTGTAGCAGCTCTCCAAGACGTTCTCTATGTCATTTATATACCTAGCTCTATGCAATAGGTCTTACCCTTCAACGGACCCTCAGCGAGTGTAAAATCATTCCTCCACTTACAAATGGTGTTGACGAGTAGGATTTGGCAGCGACGTGTAGCAGCTCTCCAAGACGTTCTCTATATCATATATATATATCTAGCATTATGCAATAGGTCTTACCCTTCAACGGATCCTCAGCTAGTGTAAAATCATTCCTCCACTTCCAAACGGTGTTCCTATGAGGGGTAGGGTTTGGCAGTAGCGAGTAGCAATTCTCGATTGAGTTTTTCTTGATAATACCGGCTATGCCCAGGGCAATGCCGCCGAGCAGGACCGCGTGCTTCGAGCCGAGATAGTGCGCGAGGATCGGGCCGCAGGCAAATCCTCCTGCAAATAATGATAGATAATAATTTTAAAGAAAAAAGAAGCGACTTCAGGTAGGCTACTCAAATTTTCCAAGAGCAAATGCTTGAGCTACTGTAAAACCTATAACATTGGAATATTTCCCTCGAGATCTCCAGGAACCCTTCATCAGATTTTGACCTGATGACAATAGAACCAACTGTCAAGTATACGCTTTCAAAAAAATCCTAATTGGTCGTCTTTGAATAATCGGTGGTTAAAAAAAAGCAACAAAGATCTCGATGAATTGAGAAGCTTCAAAACGAAATGAAAGTCTCTATAGTTCTGTGCATACCTAGGAAGTAGTTATAGACATCATCTTTTTTCCTCATTATCATCGCACCGTTAGCGACACCGGCGAAGGTGGCTCCCATCAGGCCCAACGGTATAGTGTGTACCGCGTACCTTTAACAAATACAATTCTACAGTTAATTTAATGTTCTTAAACGTAGTATTACTGGATGCTAGACACTCGATAGTTATAATCCATACTAATATTATAAATGGGAAAGTGTATGTGTGTGTTTGTTTGTTTGTCCGTCTTTCACGGCAAAACGGGGCGACGAATTGACGTGATTTTTTAAGTGGAGATAGTTGCAGGGATGGAGAGTGACATAGGCTACTTTTTGTCTCTTTCTAACCCCCCACTTCCCTAAAATGGGGGGTGGAAGTTTGTATGGAGCATTCCGGGGGGCAATCAGGAAAGGGGAACCGTGTTACCCCGAATTTAACGCGAGCGAAGCCGCGGGCAAAAGCTAGTAATAGATATTACGGGACAACCCTACACAAATCGACCTAGTATAGTACTCGGCGACGATATATATATATATATATATATATATATATATAGACAGAATCCGGTTATTGTACGATTGTGTTTTTCTTTTATGCAATAAAGATGAATACAAATAAATTAATGATAATAATGATTTCATATTTTGGTCTATTATTATTTCAATGTAACTTTTTTGGTCAACCCAAGTAAGTATAAAAGGGTCGTTCCATCGTGACGACGTGAGATTTTATGATCTTTTTTCATGTACGTGTATACTAATACGTACGTAAGTATGCTATAAACACGATTAGAGGAAACGCAATCCAGAACCCTTCTTTTATCCTATGCTTTCATGTAGATGAAGATTTTTCCCACCATACCAAGGGAATTCACAATGATGTGCCGCAGTATGTGTAGGGTATAACAATCTTTATTCAAAAATGTCCGGCAAGGTTGACTTTTACGGTTAAAAACCTATGATATATAATAATGATAGATGGGTTATGCACGCTTCAAAAGTGAAGCACTTAATATGAGTGAATTCAAACAACTGTCGCTAGTCGCGCACTAGCCAGCGTGAGATGCGGACGTGCGAATGAGCTCCCGTCACCCGCGTGAGAAAGAGACAAACTGTAATTTTCTAACTATGAGAGTGACAAAGATGTAATGATTGTCAAAATAGATAAACATAACAGAATCGTTGCTAGGTTATGAAATAACTCTGGAAGTATTTTTTCTGCTCATTTTGTTAGAGTATAACCCATCCATAGTACATATCATTGTTAAAAACTAGCCGGCGAAGTGCAAATACAAATTAAAAAAGTTACGGAAATTGCAGGCTCGATTTCGCGACATAAATGTTGCATACTAATTTGTAGAGGTACAAACTTTTTAAAAAGTTCAACAGCCATACAAAAAGAAAGGCAAAGGTCCTAAACGGCCAAAACACGACCTCGGTATTTGTTATTTATAATGTTGGTACTGCGATTTTTTAGTTATCTCAAATAGCTTACGGTAAATTCAGAAGAAAAATACACTTCAAACTTTTTAATAAAAATATATAAAGGCGGCAAAGCTGAGCGTGTACCGCGAACATAAAAAATTGTTGTTTTGAATAAATCTGTCTCTCTCACTCAAAATGAGAAGCGATAGAGATGGAGATAATTATAGGATTCGAATCGAAATTCGATGCTCGCGGTAATGGTCATTCTTTTAACCTAGAAGTTATCATGAATATATTGTTTGTTGTTCATCAACGTTGGCTGTTTTGCATTATTTTTGAATAAAGCTCTATATTGGACTCGGCGTGAAGGGCCATTGCTGGCTTCGTATTAAATTAAACGGACTCCTAAAGTCGTCCGTTTAAACGTAATACTCATCCATCAATGTGCTACTTCACCTCCTCGACAATAATGTACTATTAATTACGTCACCTTGAAAATTTAAAAATAAAACTACATATTTCGGACCCCTCTCACGATGCTCCTCAGATAGCGTGGAGAAAATTATTATGACGGGAAAAGTTGAAGGCACGAGACTAAGAGGCCCTCCCCCTGCAAGATGGTGTACCCAAATTACTGCACCCAATAAAAACTGCACGAAACCATTGCGCTTAGTGAGGGATTTACCTATGGAGGAACCTCTTTTTTTTTCAACAACAGGACATGATATCACAATCCTCAGCTCTGAGGGAACGACTAATAATGAAAACTAAAACTAACCTTTTCAAAATGGGCCCCAGTCCCGAAGCGTGCGAGTACATTAGAACATCGTACGTAGACAGTATTAGACCTGCTATCACACCGTAGCGTGCGGTCACCATCATCTGGCAGCAGAAAATATTTACGGCATTGGCTTTTCCAATCTTGTTTAAGACAATAGACTTAATTGAAAGGACCAATCTACTTAGTTCAAAGTAAATATAAACTAGATGTGTTTACTGATAGACGACGTGCAACTGAGTAACGTTAAACTTAGGAATTTGATATTAAAAGTATAATAGTCTTTAAAAAACCGGCCAAGTGCGTGTCGGACCATGCATAATGGAGGGTTCCGTACCGTAAGTTTTTCATATTTTTGGACTTATGATTCAAAAGTTACAGGGGGGAAGGCACAATTTTTCTTACCTTTTTAGAAAGCGATTATTTTTTAAAATATTTACTTAATCACAAAATGTTCAAAAAAGCCTCTATGTTTTTTTAAAGACCTATCGATTGATGTGCAACATGTTGATATTTGGTAAACATTTTTATTTATTTAGTTACATGTACTAATTCACATGACTTCAGATAGAATGGCATATAGGCATAAGATCGCCAACCTCTGGGGCGAAAAAGGCACTTAAAGAAGAAGTCAAAAATTGTACAAAAACCAGGGAGGGGGGGGGGGGGGGGTTTGTACAATAAAGAGTTTTTACTTACTTACTTAAAGCGTATTTTTTAAATTTAGTTAGGAAACGTATTTCATGGATTGTAATCCAAATTTTTGCTCACCTTTTTATCAATATCACATCCTTCTGGAGTATCATAGTAACAGTAGTAGTTGCGAATAGGCTCTTCGTAGCACTGGCACGACGGCATTTAACTCAAATATAATGTAACAGAATAAAATAATAGTTATTGAAAATATTGTAACACGCGGATAGGCCTGTGAGATGACAACGTCAACGTCAGTTTTGTCAGATTGTTTGTCTAAAAAGTATTTTAAAAAGGTTTCGTGGCAATTTAATTATCGAACGAGCGGAGCGTAAGCGAACAAAGTTCTTACAAACAACTTCTGGCTACTGGGACGTTTCGGCATTTCGATGGCTTTTTGATTTTGAAAGTTTTTCCGCTATAACTTTAGTAACGCTTTTCTGATCTTCATGAAATTTGTTGGGGTTGTAGCAGAGATACGTATAATTTTTAATACGTATAATAGAGTTCGTATATGAGCAGTATCGACCAAGGGGTCATGGAGCTAGAAGGCGCGAAAAAATCATTATAAGAGTCTTGTTATATTGGTCATCTCGTATGCAAGGAAATCGCGAGTTCTGAGTTCGAGGCGGACTACTAGTTTTTTTCGTGTTCGTATGCATGGTGTAAAAATAATGCTAGTATCCCGACGTTATTATGCGTGTCCACACCTGACGCACCGCCTCGCGAGGAAATTGCCGCCCAAGGGAGCTCGGCTAGTGCATGTTGCAGTAAAACACTTCTATAATTGCATTAACACGTTTATGTATTTTGAAGATAAAGTAAATTATTTAAAATTAGCAACAATAATCAGATTATTTAAAATTAGCACTTTACGTAAAAATGACGATAACGGTATCTATATAAAGATATTTCACATTCAATAGTTACCTTAGTATCGTAAACGTCTACTTTCCGCACAAAAGGAAAATAAAAAAGAGGGAGTACTAGCAAAACTAGTAAGTACAAATAAAGACTCGGCTGGTAATTTGGCTGCGGGAAAGTAATGGATTAATGAGGCGGGTGATATGGATGGTGACAGATGATTCGCTGGCTGAACGTAGCCTAAATTCAAGAGCCAGGTCTTTGTACGCCCGTCAAATGAGGCAATTAGAATTTTGGGAAGATTTTGGCAAAACAACAAAAAAAAGCTATTATGGCACAAAAACACTGGATACAAAAAAAGGAATCGGATTTATAACGTTTAAAAAAAATGTTAATAAAATGATATTCTCGAAAGTCGGGAAATGGTCAAAACTGTAACTGAATTTAAATAGAGTTCGTGGGCAGGCGCCCGCTTTGGTGTAGGCGGACCCTGGAATACCTCAAAAATTCATATTCAAAATTAGCGCGAATATTATCTCAATTTATAACTGCCAGTCGTTTATCACAAAATGCGGACTGATATGAGCGCCATCTACCCGTAATGCCGTGAATCACAATGTACGCTTTTTTATACATCAACCGCGACCTAGCCTTCATAAAGCTCTATAAATGGAGTACGCTTCGCCTCATCTTTCCAAACAAAAAAGTCTGTCAAAATCTGAGGGGGGCGAGGTAGCACGCATGTTGTTAATACAGTTTATTTCTAAATGAATTTTTATGGCAGCAACGCTTTATTGACAACCGATAAAGATGTACCTTTGACTTGAAAACACCAAACATATTTGACATATTCTTTTTATACTTCATAACACTAAATGGAGCAATAGATAGTCGACTGTACCAATGTTAACATATGGTTCATTATTGGATGCAGTCTTTGCAAATGTCAAACAAAAAAGCCAAGGATCATTTTTGATTGTCTTTTCAAACAAAATATAGAAGACAGCAATCCTTAAGCGCGTTAAATATGGAGAAGTGTCAAACGTCAAAAAGTTACTGCCCGTCAGAAAGAAAACGATTGTCTTTGAATCGATTCTGTAAACGAAGCCTGATTTTCGATTTAGGTTAAATCTTTTATTACGAAAGTAATGATAAATAAAGTAAAACTTTACTTACATCTGAAATGGTATTTCATCTTTTTGTAAACTAGACGAAATATAAAAAAAATTACATCCAAAAACAGCGCATAAGGGCATTTTCACGGAGCTTGTTATCCGTTGACAGCGATGACGAAAGTGCGTGACATCGATTATTGAAATAGTTTTTATAGATGTACTAGATTTTCCTGCTAATACTTTTGACAGAGGGGAAATGATACCTAAGGCCTCTCCTGGTTTAGAACTCTCTGCTAGCCTTAGACCTTCCTTAGACACGGAAGTTCTAAAGAAAGTCGACAGATGTCGTACGATAAACGTAGCGTCATGCTACAATGTGTACGTGCGAGGCAAATGCACGCGGGGCCGTAATGCCTCGGGCGAGGCACGTTCACACTAGCCGAGCTGCCTCGCGCGGCAATTTCCTCACGAGGCGAGGTGGTGCGTCAGGTGTGGACACCCCTATTGTAATCCAGTCCAAACAATGGACTGATAAAATACCGAGAATCACGATCAGCATGATAAAAGTGGCACAGCAAAAGCCTCGCAGTAACGAAAACAAGACAAAGAAAACGAACAGTTAAGATGTTTAAAATAACTTTTTGACGATAGCTACCTGGTGGTTTTCAGGTTTCAGGGCGCTAAGGCCGCTTTCAGAGCTACTGGACTTGGTGAAACCACCGCCCGACCGTGGCTCGGCCGTAGAAGTTCACTCCACACCCTTCGGATGCGAGGTAACTGCATAACCTATGCTGAAAATCTAGATATATCTTCATTAAAGGCGTTTTGGCAGACCCTGCTTCAAGACACATCTTAGTACCAAAAACAGGGTCTAACAAAAATACTGGTGATCAGTTTAAGGGCATAATGGGTATCGTATGGCGAGTAAGAAACAATAGGTGAAAAAAAATTGGATGCGAAAATAGTAGTTTTCGATACAAGTGCGAGAAGTATGTCATTTCGCACGAGTTCCGAGGTCGCCTGTCGGCTCGGGTCAAGACTCGGGACGAGTGAAAATGACACTTCCGCACGTGTGTCGAACAACGTTTTTTAATACAATTGCGAAAAAACTAGAATGAAATAAAATTACATTTATATTCTGTCAGTGTACGAAAGACAGCTTCATTCAATCGCGCGTTGTTCAAGTAATACTATTGGGTCTCGCATAATACTCCTTTATGCCCAATCGCGCGTAGTTCAGGTTCAGGTGGGTCATTTATAAGCGGGTCTTGCATAATACTCATTTATTTAAAATTCTGATCGCAAGTCGTGCGTAAAATCTGCAAATCGTGCGTAAAATCAAACTTTACGCACGATTTGCAGATCAGATTACTTTTTAGCACTAGTGCATAAAATCAAACTTTACGCACGATTTGTAGCTACATAAACTAAACTTTTTGAGCAATTGTATTAAAAAAATATTTTTTTTGGATGGGATAGGTGGTCCCAGCCGGCCAACCCTCCATACAATTTTTTTCGAGCAAAAAAAGTGTTTTGTTAGCTTTTCATAATTAGAATGCCATACCAATTTGTATATCATACCACCACCAACACACCTTACAACCACCGTGTGTATCATAAAGACATAAAGGAAAGGGAAAAATTGCGATTCTCGCGTACCTTTTTTTGCAAAACCCGTATGTGACAATCTTCGATACTTAAAAAGTTGGGAAATGTCTCCTAATCCTAAGCACAGAATAATTATTTCATACAGAAGGTCGTCTTTCCAAAAAAACAACGTTTGACAGAACTTGGACAGGTGAACGGTGACACATGACGTCTCTATACAATTTTACCTTTCGACGTTGTAGGGTTGACAAGTACGCAATTCGTATTATTGCTGGACCTGCCCTAATCTGCATCAATCTACCTAATCTATCAGTAATTTTAATACAAAACTAGATAAAATGTCCGATTTATTACTTTATTTGTCCAATCTAATTATTATTTTAGGACGAAAATACTACTATAAACTTAAATATTTTATCTTATCTGTGGTCATGCCACAAATAAACGAAAGGGTTATTGACAACCCCGAAAACTTATCCGATACGTTCCAAGGCCGTAACTGTCACTTCGTGGAGATGGACACCCTTGTCCTAAGGTCATTTTCGTGTAGCATCTGAAAGCTGCCCACCCTGACCCATTTAGAAAATCCATCCTCTACGACGCTTTAGGATACATGATACATACCTAAGTACTTCTTTTGGGCCCTGGTCCTCAAGTATGTATTTACATACTAAACATAGGCACAATGGCCTTAAAGAACGAGTAGTGATGATGACCGTTTACAGGTGTTCCTGAATGCGGTGACCCGTGGATCGGTGTGTGGTGTTGTGGGGAGGCGGCCATCACTGCTGCTGACTGACGCGGCCACAGCACTAGGGTCTGAAGGCGGCCCGGTGTTTACAGAGGGACCTAAGTAAGTGTTCTGATCTGTGGCCCGTGGTCTGACGTGAGGTGTGATAGCTATCCCAATAGCTACCGCTGTGTGTTTGGAAGGCTATTGCTGTGCTGACGTGGCCATGGTGCTAGTTTGAAGGTGGCTTGGTCTTCACAGAAGGACCAACCTCCACGACCCCTTGTTTAATGACTTATCAAATTATATGTACCTCTGCTACAACCCCAACAAATTTCATGAAGATCAGAAAAGCATTACTAAAGTTATCGCGGAACAAACTCTCAAAATCAAAAAGCAATCGAAATGCCGAGACGTACCACTAGCCAGAAGTTGTTTCGCTTACGCTCCACTCGTTCGATTACAAGCGTTTATTAAGCGTTTCACCTGTCCCGCTGTATGTAATCAAATCTTGCAAAAGTTAAATTTGACCCACTTCCCCGGTTTTCAATTTAAGCTGAAATGTTGCACGCATAGGTGCGAGTATATACATCGCGTGACAATGCAATATTATGATGACATGGAGCAGGAAGGTATAGCCATAGGAACTCTGTAATGATACGACGCAACCCCATCGAGTTTTGGCACGTTTGATTCGTCTTGACGAGTACTTTGTCTTATTTAGATGATATTCAGGATGGATTTGGAAGAAAATAACATTTAAAAGCTTGTATAAAAAAAATGAAAATTTTGTCAAAAACTTACAAGTTATGTTATGAAATTATGATACGATCGTTTTTTCGCAGCAAAGAGCTAATAGGCGCAGTAGTATGCAGCGTGTCATGGTGGCGCGGGGAATGGGTAGGGCTGACTCTGACAGCCCCACTGGTATCGGTGTTATCCGCCAAGCTACGGGTGTCTCCGCCGGCGGTGCCGCGCCAACCGCCAAGTCAGCAGTACCAGGAGATATTTAGTAGGTTAAATTATGATATTATTTGCCATTTATCTGATTTGAATGTCTTCTGCCCTATCTATTTATACCACGACGGTGGCAAACAAGCATACGGCCCGCCTGATGGTAAGCAGTTACTGTCGGACGCCTGCAACCTCAGAGGATTCACTTGCGCGTTGCCTAAATATCTAGCGGAGAAATGACGATTTATCGGGGCAACCCCCCTAAGAGCCCGTTCACACGGCATCAAGTTTTTTCAGATCTACTAACTATCGGATCCTGTAAAACCGGATAGTGTATTCACATGGCCGCCCGGTTTTATAAGATCATCCGGTGCGCCCCGTCCGTGCCCGGCTCCCTCCGTCTTGCCGGATCTGGGTTTTTGCAGAATTCTTGCACCGAGCTCGTGTGAATGCAACATAAAGCTCTATGCAAGTATTGGAATACTGTTGCTACTAAACCGGACCCGGCATTTTAAAAGACCGGACCGATAAGTAGTCGCAAAAACGGACGACACATTTTGCAGGATCCGTTTTATTGCCGGATTCTGCAACCGTGCGCTTGTGTGAACGCATGCATTGAAATACTATTGCGAGTAAATCAGATCCTACAAAAACAGTTCCCGCAAAAAATCGGATGTCTCCGTGTGAACGCGCTCTAATTAGCAGCGTTAGCAGACATTTAGTAAGTTAGATGTTATGTTATACTTTGATAATGGATGCCCTATCAAGTAGAAAACTGTTTTTTTATAGCAAAGAGCTCATAGGATCCGTCTAGGTACGCTAAGTTCCACCGAGTTGATCGTGAGTACGGAGGTATTTATCATATTGTGCCGTAACCGTAAATCCAAAATGATCACCTACTAAGTACCAGGCACACATAACTAATGGAGGTGTTGCAGACAGGATCGACCGGACAACGGTGCTGGTGCGGTGCGGGGGTGCGTGGGGCGCGGGGGTGCACCTCGGCGGCGGTTATATCGCCACTTGCGCGCACGTCGTTAAACATGTAAGGTTTTGTTCTCATCTACTACATATTATCACCAGTGATCGGCACCGACTGTCAAACACCGCGGGGTTCCCATAGTAAATAATTTTAATTTGTAATATGGACATAATTATAATCATACGATTTTGTTCGAAATAAAGTTCGAAAAAGAGTGTAATATAATTAGTGTTCAATAAAATATTATTGGCATGCCCATATTTGTTTTACAACAAACCCCGCGTTGTTGCACGGTTGGTGCCGATCACTGATTATCAATTTATCACCAACTATTATGTGCGGTATTTAATTACTTTAAAAAGAACTTAATGTAGCATTGTAGGCTGCAACGAAAAACACAGTCCATAAATATTTTCATTTCTGATGCTATCAATTGAGTCATTGTTTATGTATAAAGCGGGTGGAACGTGATTCATTTCCGTCCTAAGGAGTTTCAATTTTCAAAGAACCATGTATATTTTTAAGATTTTTCAAGATGGCGTGATGGTTTACTGGTTACTGTTGTTTAAGGAAATAAATAAATATGCAAATATTCTATTTTCCTCGTAACTGGTAAGATATTTTAAAGATATCACGCTAAAGATATCACATTAAAGATATTTTAAAGATTTTACTTTCGTTTTATAGTACGCTAGTCACAAAGTCTCCGTATACTGCCAAGGCGTGACTGCGACGGCGATAGTCCGCTACAAGACCCGCGACGATCGCGCGTACGACCTAGCACTTTTATACACGAATCCTGAAAACTGGACGCATCTCCTGCCTGCTGTGTTTGCTGATAACCCAGCGGAAAAAGGTTTGTTTAATTATATTCGCGTGGCTTTTAAGTTTAGAGAATAATGTACAGTCAAATCAAATAAAAAATATGAAAACAAATCTAATCACATAGTTCATTTGTTCAACACGGGTATATAAATAGTACAAACAAAGGTACAGATCTTACAGCAATAGTGTAGCATCACGATGTCTGGCCACGGGGCATACAAATTTAAGTTTTTTTTTAAATCTGTAAATACATGTTACCATTAATTGCAGTCGGACAAAAATCCCTTAACAGTATTATATGTGTTATCCTTAGGTCTTTGGAACTTTGTTTTAGATTTCTGGAGCCATGCCAAGTAAACCTTTCTATGAAAATGCTTTCAACCGATTTCATTCCTAGGTCACCGTGCGTGTTGTAGTCTGCCATTTTGTGGTCTTAATCGAAAACTTAAATGAATGCACGCCAATATAGAGAGTGATGCCCCTAAACATTTGAATCACGTACCCTTGTCTTAGGTCCTGCCATCTAGTGAACTAATTTGGCAGCTTTAATGTGTCATTTGCACTTTGCACCAGTAAATAGAGGCGTCCTGTGCTGCCCTCTTCAGTTTATACACATTACTTATACATATCCACGGGCAACTGTTATTACGACAAGGTTCTACAGTGACCTATTAATCGAATGCGGGTTTTCGCGATCGAGCTTTTCACTAGATGGCAGCACCGTGCCGAGACGTCTTTTTGACAGCAGCTGTCAAAATATACCAATCATAAAAAATATGATTAAACATTATGGATGGTACAAGAAGGATATAAATCTATGTTACAAAAGTGTCCGTCAAAAGGCGATAAACTGATGGCGCCACATGGATATTAAATTTTATTAAATTAATTTTGAAATAAAAAATAAATAAATCCAAAATAATTATTTGCGGAGATGAAAAACACTCTGAATATTAATTTTAATTAGAAAGTCATATAAGTATTAAATATCGGTAATTAATTTCAAGTGCGGAACTATACTTAGCGCCACCCGGAGATATTTGGAACTATTGTTTAGTGCTTACCGCTGGACACGTTTTCCTATAAGAGAGTTCCATCCTTCCTATACCATCCATATTAAACATGATCGGTAGATTATGACAGCTAGACCTCCCGCTACGGTGCTGCCATCTAGTGAAAATCTCGATCGCGGAAACCCTTATTGGTTGACCGAAGCACAGAAGAGATAATAGTATTTCATACAGAATGGCCACGCTCCGCCCCGCCCCGATTCGAATTACCTCACTCCGCGGCGGCCGTTTGGTAGGCCGTAGGTAGGCCGTCAGCTGGTCGGCAGCGCGTCGAAGAAACAACGCAAAATGTCGCCGTACAAGGTGTATTGTCATGTTAATGGGTGTTTAGAAAGTAATTACATACAATAAGGAAAGAAGTATTTTTTCGGTCGAAATAACTATTATGCTTTATCGTAAGTATGTAGCACATGAATCCATGACGATATAATCTAAATATATAAAAGAAGAAACTGACTGACTGATTGACTGACTGACTGACTGACATATCAACGCACAGCCCAAACCGCTGGTTCTAGAGATTCCAAATTTGGCACATAGATTCCTTATAAGGTCTAGGGATGCATTAAGAAAGGATTTTTCAAAATTCACCCCCTAAGGGGGTAAAATGGGGGTCCAAAGTTTGTATGGCGAATCAAGTTTGTTAGACTATTTTATTCGAAACTCCACAGGAGTATTCCTAATGATAAATGAGTAAACACGTGTTTCCGGTTTTTTGAAAATTCAACCCCTAAAAGGGGCAAATGTGGTCACAAAGTCTGAAAATCAACATGGGTATCGTATCCTTTTTGAGTACTTATAGTACGCGGGCGAAGCCGCGGGAAAAGGCTAGTACATGATATGACGCATATTTTTGTTGTCCAAAGTAGAAAAGACGTGTCATTGATGAAATTGATGAAGGATTTTGGCAGTTATTTTTATCTATATTACTTATTTACCAAAAATATTATATTATGAAACAAAATGTGCGGCGTTGCCAGTGCTGCCAGCTCGCACGCGCGTCTCGGCCGCGAGCCGCGACCTTGTCAGGTTATAGAACGTAGACAAGAGGGTTTAACCGCGAAATTTGAAAATCAAAATTTCGTTATCTGCATATCGACAGAGAGGGAAGTAACTAAATTTCCATGTTCGCGGTGCCCGCAGTGGGGTTCGTTAGCTCTCGTCAAAACGTCCAATTATTTGAGTAGCCAGGCCTATAACCGCTAACCTCTTCTTTCGTTCGATCGTCTATTTGCATCACTCTCTTTCGAATAGGCAAGAACGATAGAGACGGAGATGTAATGTGAAATAGATGCTTATTTATTTTTAATATAACTTTACTTAAATTACAAAATAATTTATTCAAATATAAATTGTCAACAGCAACAGACAGAAAAAACAATAAATAAAACTCTTACATTATGACTAATCTACTCAAAAAGTCCCCCACGAGTTGTCCCCGGTGCAAAAGTTCCCATCACGCTAGCCGCGTTACCACGTTGAATGGCTATGGACAACCTGGACTATGGACTACTTAAATTTATCATATTTGATTCTTTTTTACGAATTACGAACAATGGCAAGTGGCTCAACAATCCAGGTTCGTGACTGTACATAACCGTTGTCATTTTACGCTTTTAGTCCACCTACGCATTCGCATGCGAAACAGTACCGACAAGGACACAACTATCTCAACTCGCTGTAGAGTGAGTGAGACGTTACGACATCGACAGCGGAAACTAGAAAAATAATTGAATGACAGCCCTGAGAATAAACGCACACATTGAAGCGTGTACAGACGTGCCGTGCACACATAGGCGCTCAAAACAGCTTTGTAGTATGGCGTGTCCGCCCTGTGACCGAAGCCTACACCAATCTTCATTTCGATCAAAAGATGTCCAATGTCAGAAAAAAGCATTCAACTCCTTCTGATGTCTCAAACCAGGTAGTTCGTCTAGTTTGTGGTGTTCAATAAAAAACTAACGTCGTTTTTCTGGTACTTGATCACTCGAGAACACTTTCTACCCTGTAATACGTGTTTAGTTTATCTTTAAATTTTATGTTTGTCTAAGATTAAAGAAAGAAAGGAAATACATTTATTGTAACGCCGCAAAATTAAACATTCATATAGCTAGAAACAAAACAGGCACAATGAGACGTTAAAATAGGATCCCTACTCAGCGTAATGCCACGGCAAGCCATGGCGCTGGTTTTCAGCGGGGACCTACTTATCCTAACTTAAAACTAAGTAATAGTGGTGATTAAACCGAAGAATAAATCATTCATTCCAAGCCATATACAAGGTATCTCTATACTCCGCTTATTTATTTTTTACTTACTTATTTATTACTTATTATTTCTTTGAAACCTAAGCTGCCAAACAGAAGGGGTTGCGGGAGGGGAACTCGCAATGCTAGACAGGGAACGCGCTATTGTTCGGTTGGGCGTAAGAGAGAGTCAGGCATTAATGGTGCCATGGAGACGTAGTAAGTTTACTGTCACTTACAATAAATTAGTGTCTCACTATAGGGTGAAATTACTCCGAGCGTGGCAGCGGGGGTCGCCCTGCTATGCGGGGTCTTGGGTTATTAGTCTGTGTTCCAAGCTAACAATGGTTATCGTTTGATTATACCTAAATACTTATGTTATGGCGCAGTCGGTAGGTAGGTAGGTAGGTTAGGTTAGGCTAATTCATTAGGTACACGAGCAACGTAGGGTGCATTGGTAGAGTACCTAATGATTAATGAATAAGGGTTCCCCTATTGTGATTTTCACTAGATGGCAGCACCGTGGCGAGAGGTCTTGCTGTCATAATCCACCAATCATGTTTATAATTTTTTTTTATTGGAGGATTTTGACAGTGGCTGTCAAAAAGACCTCTCGTCACGGTGCTGCCATCTAGTAAACATCTCGATCGCGGAATCCCTCATTAGTACAGAAACTCTCAGAGGTATGATGATAACATAGACATGCATTCCTAATGGGGTTGGCAACTGTCAACTGTTTTGCTAGATGGCGCCAGCATAGCTAGTACCCTGTCACTAGTTTCGTTCTATGGGATTTGGCTTAAAAGACTAGCATCCAGTACAAAATTTAAAAAAAACCAAGAATTTGACACTGTTGGTAGGTTTGACAGGTACTAGCTATGCTGGCGCCATCTGTAAACACTTTCGCCCGGCCAACCCCATTGCATCACGCGGGAAATTTTCTTACTCATTCTTCATTTGTCCAGACCACACCAATCCAGAAGATCTTTATTAGATAATTTAATTATAGGCGAGTCAAATTTTGCGGTACTCCAACCTAATTTGAACCTTAAATCGACAGATTTAGGTTGAGATTCAAATGACACGGATGTGGTCGATAAATTGTACACCTGGAAAAGGGTTAATCTTGACTCCTCTGAGATTGATTCAACCGACCACTCTGAGAATGGCTTACAAGTTAGGAAAGCTAATTAGCATTGTGTTTTTCAGGTGAATCCGTACTAGCAGCCGGCTATCCGTACTTCAATGAGAACATGCTTGAAAATCTAAAGCCAAATGTGACAGCGGGCCATGTGAACAGCGTCTCGCCTTCCATGATACAGAGCAGTTGTTGCGTGCAGTCAGGGTTCAGGTAATGATTGCGTTTGGAAAAAAAAAAAGATAAATGTAAGCACCTTTATAGGGTTGCGTAGCCAAAATGGAAAAAAACGGAACCCTTATAGTTTTGTCATGCCCGTCTGTCCGTCCGTCCGTCGGTACGTCACAGTCATTTTACTCGGAAACTATAAGACGCATCTTAATATTTAGTCATGAGATGTATTTTGTATACCGCTATTTAGTTATGTAGTTAAATTGCAGAAAACAAATATTTTTAGAAGGTCATATATACATGTAACTAAATTTAAAAAACAAAAATTTTAATAATCAACATGTCGCATATCATTCGATAGGTCTGTAAATGAAACATCGATGTTTTTTTGACCATTTTGTGATTAAGTTAATATTTTCAGAAATAATTGTTTGGAAAGTTGGAAAAATTGTGTAACTTTTGAACCGTAAGTGCATATGTTTTTTTTTTCAGAAGATGCGCCTTATCACATACTTTCTACGAAAATTGTTTTAACATTATCGGTTCAGCCATTTTTAGGTTATCTCCAAAAAACTTCTTCCATAGGCATCAGATAGGTACGACCTTTTGGTATTAGTTTGGTTCTTATTCCATTGAAGGTACGGAACCCTCCATTATGCGTAGTCCGACACACGCTTGGCCAGTTTTTTTTTTCTTCGAAAAGTCCATGGAGCCGTGCCGGTAGAAGGTTTTTTATATTATATAAATTATATATAATTCATCTTGTACAAAACTAATAAAATATTTCCAGCGGCGGTCCTATCTTCCGGATAGCCGAGTCCCAGGTAGAAGTGCTGGGAATCATAGTCAGCAATGCGAAGACCAACACAGGAGCCTGCTACCCTTACATTAATATGGCCGTACCGGCTCGAGCATTCGTCGACTCTATGCTACAGTTCATCACCGATAAAGGTAAATTAGACTCTAACATCATAGCAATAAGAGTCAAGAGACCAACACAGGAGCCTGCTAACCTTACGTTAATGTGGCCGTACTCCGCTAGCATTCGTCGATTCCATGCTACAGTACATCATTCTCCTAGTATTTGTTCCGGCTATTGCCACGACTCTATTGAGCCAGGGGTCCGCTCAATCCCAGGAATTGACGTAGGCACTAGTTTTTACGAAAACGACTGCCATCTGACCTCCCAACCCAGAGGGGAAACTATTAGACCTTGTCGGGATTAAGTGCGGTTTCCTCACGATGTTTTCCTTCACTAAAAAGCGACTGGTAAATATCAAATTATATTTCGTACATAAGTTCCGAAAAACTCAGTGGTACGAGCCGGAGTTTGAACCCTCTGGATTGAAAGTCAGACGTCTTACTTCCAGGACACCAGCGCTTCATGCTACAGCACATCACGGATTAAGGTAAATTAGACTAACGTTACAGCAACAAGAGTCAAGATACCAACACAGAATGCTACGTGCTACCCTTACATTAATAAGGCCGGGCCGGCCGTGCTAGTACAAGTATATCACGGATAAAGGTAAATTAGAGTCTAACGTCATAGCAATAAGGATTAGCGCGGAGACCAACACCCGATTAACATTAACCGTGATGCCGGGCCTACTCATACACCTGGTGTAATTGGCCAAATATTCATGTGGCGTCTCTTCTGATTCCATAGTAAACAATAAAAGAAGGAGAGACTATACTATTGTATTTTTTTCTTTCAGATGGCGACCACTTGAAGCCCATTGAAAACCACCAAGAAATGATCCAGTCACAGTGGAGACTGCTTCCTTATAGGTCTAAGATATGATATTATACATAATATGATATGATAAATAAACAATATTTAAATTATTACTCATTCATGCGCAGGTGGACAGGTATTCGTACGTGTTACTATAAGATCGAAAATTAGAGTTTCGATACTCAAACAGGAATGTCGAAAATATTTAGGCAAATCTACTCTTTCCTACATAGCTCCAGGACAGTCTGAAGGTAAAGCCTGACCAGAAATATATGATCATGCGCCATGTTGCGGAATTTCATTGGAACTAATTTCTTACACTGCCAATAATTTTAATAATAGGTTGTCACAGTTGTCAGTTTCATCGCGACGGTTTACTTGAACAATAGTAAGGTGTTGAATATTAAGGTGACGGGTATCGCGGTTGACGACTGCATTTTGCGTTTTTATAATCGCAGCTTCCGCTTCTGCCATCTAGTATACTTGAGATGAACTATGACAATTCAATGTTGACATGTTTAAATAGTCAAGCAATCGCGGTCTTTTACAGTAAGATGGCGCTTTGATAATAATTTCATTTTATGTGTACTTACTTAATTAAAGTTACTATTGTATGTAGGTAATCAATGACGAAATAATTTAAGTTACCTATAATATAAAACGATTTGGCCAACGCACGCCATTACCTACAGTATCATAATCGCACAATTATAATGTTTTATTCTAAATATCCAAAATAAGCATTCATCATGGCGGTTATATTTCTATGTGTCAAGTACGTGTCAAGTCTTTCAAAATAAAAGTTCAAATAAAATGTACTTAACTGAAGATAATACTATTTGTAACTAATTTGTTTTATGTCCTCTTCTGCTCTGAAAAATCCAGGTTTTTAGTATCTATAACGAAATTAGAGATGGTTTAAAACGCTTTCAATGAGGACGGTAAAGTGCGTTGGGATAAGACCGCATCGGGAGAACATCGGATAATTCAATTACCTATCTGGAAAATTAGCCTTTAGTTGCAAATACAAACCACACATCCTCCAACACTATTGTGTACCTCTACCTAGTTGCATTTTGATATAATGGCGATGGCGCTTTTTTCAGGTACCTACACATTTTACTTAAATGTTTCTTCCGGTATGCTTAATAACAACGACTGTTGGTTAACTGAAAGGTTAAAAAAACCGGCCAAGTGCGTGTCGGACCACGCATAGGAGGGTTCCGTACCTTCAATGGAATAAGAACCAAACTAATACCAAAAGGTCGTATCTGATGCCTATGGAAGAAGTTTTTTGGAAATAACTCAAAAATGGCCAAACAATTTTCGTAGAAAGTATATGCTAAGGCGCATCTCCTCAAATTTTTTCATATTTTTTGGACTTACGGTTCAAAAGTTACAGGGGGGGGCTACACAATTTTTCTGACTTTCGAAGCGATTATTTCAAAAAATATTCACTTAATCACAAAAAGATCAAACAAACCTCAATATTATTTTTAAAGACCTATCGATTGATGTGTCACATGTTGATATTTGGTAAAAAGATTTTTTGAAATTTAGTTACATGAATCGAGCGCCCCCCCTTAAAATATATTTTTTTTCAAATTTCAAGTAGCAGCATACAGAGTACACCTTATGTGTAAATTTTATTCAGATACGTCGTATAGTTTCCGAGTAAAATGGCTGTGACATACGGACGGACAGACAGACAGACAGACATGACGAATCCATAAGGGTTCCGTTTTTTGCCATTTGGCTACGAAACCCTAAAAATCACTTATTCTTTATTTGACGATCTCCTAGCCCAGTCGGTGGTGACCCTGCCTACGAAGCAGGAGGTCCCGAGTTCGAATCCTGGTCAGGGCATTTATTTGTGTGTTGATCGCAGATATTTGTTCCTCAGTTATGGATATTTTCTATGTATTTAAGTATTTATCCATATTTATCTATTATATATATCGTCGTCTAGTACCCATAACACAAGCCTTATTGAGCTTATATGTGGGCCTAGGTCGATTTGTGTAAGATTGTCGTATAATATTTATTTATTTATTTCTTATTGATAGTAAATGTATGGAAAATATTTAATTTGTAGCTTTTTAGTACATTACCGTAAGTTGACCCCTAATAGGAAACTATTAGAAACGATAGGAATGGAATCGATTGGCATAAAAAAGCAGCATGTGAAAAATAAAAATAAATAATTTTCATAAAGTATGGGAAAAGTTTTTCTCAATTTGTGGCTTTCTAGCCGCAAATTATTTTTGATCCCATACAAGAATGGGATCGATTGGCATCAAAAAGAAGTTTACCAAATGTGACCTCTTTCTCGCATCCTGTATGTTTTTTCCAAAATCCGTAACGTTATTAATTTGAAATTGAGGGAAGGTCTTCTAAGACCATTTTCGCGTTGCAGCGAGGGATCTGGTAGCTGCCCCCACTGACCCAAAAATAAATTGAACTTGTGTATTATTTCAAATTATCGAAGTTACAAGTAAAAGTAGTTAAGATAAAAGTAATTGCAATTACAAATTATATGTAATCGGGAATACTACTAACATGTAATCTCAATTACAAGCAATTTCAATTACTTAATATAATTGATTTTCTTGTAATTTAATTAGCAATTTAATACATTACAAAAGTAGGTACCATCTAATAAATTACGCCCAACACTGAATAAACATCAGGTTCAAGACGGTTGTATGGAGGATGTATGTTATCTGCTGCCGAAGTCACGTATACATGTAATCTTTATAGACAAAAAAGTTTCGTTCTATAAATTCAATTGTTTGTCACAAAAAATGGTTTGATTTGTTTTTGCGTGGCATTTAAGACTGGATCTTATTAATTGTTGCTGTGAACATTTTTTAAATGTGTACCTAGTTGGTTACTAGGAACAGGTTTAGACACGGGTATGTTACGTCCAAAAGGGAGGTATGGGCACTCCGAATGTTATCTCGCTAACTGTGGTAAGGCACAGTTCAGCGAATGTTATCACGCTCAAATCTGGACCTGGCTCAGAGCTCGACTGGGGAAGTACCTCACAGAAAACCATAGCCAAAAAGCAAATAACTTAATTCAACCTAAAGTTTAAGATTAATTTTTTAACATGTTTTAATCATTTTCATTTATACATATACCATAAGTGTTCTTTACTAAAAAAAAATTACAAATATAAAAGCGTTTGTCGTCTCACATAAGAATTATAAATTGAAATTACACAAAATAATTAAAAACATGAAAAGTCAGCACGAGTAAGTTAATAACATATAATACCTGCTTTTGCCCGCGGCTTCGCTCGCGTTAAATTCGGGGTAACAATCCATACAAACTTCCACCCTCCATTTTAGGGAAGTGGGGGGTTAGAAAGAGACAAAAAGTAGCCTATGTCACTCTCCATCCCTTCAACTATCTCCATTTAAAAAATCACTTCAATTCGTCGCCCCGTTTTGCCGTGAAAGACGGACAAACAAACAAACACACACGTACACTTTCCCATTTATAATATTATTATGGATTAGTTGTATCGTGTCGTGTATAGGGTCGTCACGGTTTTTTGGGTACATTTTTGGGTTAGTTTTGGTTAATTGCCATTTATTTCAAAAGTTTTACCATATCAAAATCCATTACAATATTAAAATACTAGCTTTTACCCGCGCCTTCTTCTGCGCGAAATTAACATGAGCGATATGGAATTACATAATAAAACGCAAAATAAAAGTTACTAGTTAGTAAAATCTAAGAGCACATATAAAACTAGTACGTATGCTATTTCAAGTCAACAGGGAGCAACAATTCCATATAAACTTCCATTACGTTTTCACCCCCTTATACATACCAAATTTCATCTAAATTAGTTGAGCGGTTTAAGCGTGAAGAGTTAACAGACAGACACACTATAATATTAGTATGGATACGTCCATATAATATATCTCTTCAAGTAGGCTGGGGAAAAAAAAAGAATTATAGCCAAAAGAGTTTTTTAAATTTTTTTAAATTTTGAAACATCTTGCTTCAAAGGTTTGAAACATCTTGTCTTTCCACTCTCAATATTTTTAACTCACTCGTTTTTGAAAAGTTTGAGAAAATGCTGAAAGGTTGACATGAACATAATACAGGCGGTTTATAATTATATCTATTATTTGAAACCGTGCATAGGGTGGTTATGCTAGTTTCCCGTCCGGGTTGCCGTCCACCTGATTAAACTGCTACAAATTTATTGGACTAAGAGCTGGCCACGTCAGATATGACACAATAATGAGAGCAATGAAACCTGACTATTGTGTCATATCTGACGTGGCCAGCTCTCCGTCTACATGGAAAAAACTTTTTGAGGTCAAATTGGCCATTGATAATAATTATTTATTCTTTAATTGATATATTAATTATAAGCTTTAATTTGAAAAACTTGAATATCAATATATCAATAAGTATGGACGGAAAACTGACACATACTCCACTTTTACAAAAAATGTTTTAGTATAAAAAACCTTTCGAGTATGATTTATTTTCGTATAATATTAATCTAAACAAGATCATATAAGCTCTAGAACGGGCACTTCAAAATTTATTATTGCATTACAAAGCTGGCAAAATCGATAAGTGGAAGAAAACTAGCACCTAAAAACTTACTAAGAGTACATTTTATTGAATAGTCCAATCTTAAGTAGAAGGAGTAGATTTTGAAATTTTATACACGACAAACAGCTTAGGTACACTTCATACTGATTTGAAACAAGGATTAATATTTCGAGAAATTTTTACAAAGGTAAAGCATAAAAGTCAGCCCTGAAAGCTGACCAACTAGTTCAAAAATGGTCCGATCTTACCCCATCGTACCTTACGAGTACTTATTAGTTTTTTCATTTTAGGGATTGTGAGAAATTATATTGGTATATATACTTATACGATTAAATTAATTCCATATCTACTTACCTACCTAATAATAACATTAATAATTCACTATATCTTTAAAATCGTACGAAAACGAACATACAATAAGCCGTATAAACCTAATGGCGCGACCAGACATCGCAGAGTACCGGGACAGCCGAGCCGATTGTTTCTTTCTTATTCCATAGTAAAGAGAGAGATATATAACCTATCACGATGATGTGGACAAATCATTGACAAATACACGAATGTGTTTCAACTTCAAGCGCATTTGATTCTATTCAATGAATCCGTCATTCATATCATAATATAGATCTAGCTTGCAACAGCGCAAAGCAAGAAGCGAAATGAGCAAATGAAAGTAAGCTGGCAACGTCGCCTCGGATGGAAACTGCTCGAACAAACGCGCTCTTGTAATACAAATTATGGTAAAAACATGGACGAAGCCGTCTATGGTAAAAAGTACCCATACCCACTGTAAAAATTGAATAATGAATTAGTCTCTTTTATAAGTTGGTAGTTTAAATATATTGGGTAAAAAAGTCAAAATAAAAAGATTAAACTAACTAGTAACTTGACTATAGTATGATTTGACTTTTTTTTGTCCAAAAATACCTATAAATCGCTTAGGATCAGGATTGAAAATATAAATGAGAAATGAGATAAAAAAATAAACAAAAAAGTTAACATCAGCCTAGATTTGAACTCGGACATATCTACTTAGTAAGCAAGCGTACTATAACCTAAGCTATGTGGAACGAATTTCCGCGCTCAAAATTACTAATCATATTACTCAAATTTGACACATGAAACATGTCTCTGGCTGCAATAGAATAAACGCCTATAAGTTTTATTAGCAATTGCATAGTTCTGATTATTACAGGCTCTTACAAGGTTTTGCGTCTTAAACCTTTATTAAGCGCTTAATACGACTATAGTATCTGCCGAACATTAGTAATGTGCTAAGACGTAGTTATGTTTAATTTCGCAACATAGAATTATTTCGGACCGACATAAAACTTGCGACAAGTTTTCTCCAAAACAGTTTCTTAACGATGATATATATACCTAATTATGTTATACAAGACCAAGCACGTATCGGTACAGCGAACACAACTATATGCCCCTACAGAAAATGTAACATTCATGCTCCAACGTGGTTTGTTTTCTTCAAAAACCTTGCACAAAAACACCTCGATTTGACGTGTTTGCATATATCGTCGCCTTAAATAATAAATGACAACAAATGGCGAAAACTATTCATAGTCACGAGTGTAACATTGTGAATAATGTATAATAAACTGCAGGAAATGAAACTATTTCGCTACAAAACTTTTCTAATGAACGTCCGAGCTGACGGGTAAACAAATCAAAATGTCACCATACCATAGAGAATAATATACTTGTTGACCATTTTGAACTGTTGCCATTTAAATGAGAATAAAAGCGCCCTCTTGACAACAATCATATATTTCTGATCAGGCTTTGCTTGTGATAAATTTAATAAAAGGTGATAAAAGTAAGACAGGCGAGTCGGATCGCAGGGCATACAATGCATGTGCTGTTAATAGTTCTACTTGTAAATAACTATATTTATTTTAAATTATACTCGTAATTATATTTGTTGCAATAATTAGTATCGAATTCCAATTAAGATGATCAAATAAAGGCTAGTTGTTATTTTATGCTTTGTTTCATTTCTGAATAAATGATGAAAAATATGTAAGTGACCTGTCGTACCCTCCCAGCTTATAAATACTAAATAGAGGGTGGTACTTAAATAGGGGGGTGGGGGGGGGAAGGGGGCTGTTTGGAAAGTAGGTCGGTCCCTCTTGCGTGGCGACACAGACTGTGTTAAGTCTGTTCGTCCCTGCACCCACGAGATTTGAGTTCCGGCCTCGTGACCGCTGTCTCCTAGCGGAGCCCGACTGTCGTACTGTGACACGCAGGCAGTCTCCGTTGGTTCCTGCTTTACACAGCTTGAATGCACTTCTAGCATCAGCTCCTGTACGTGACGTGTTTGCGAGTACGAGTAGATGCGAGTGGTAGTGCGCAACGAATGTCTGAGGTTCAGCGGGATGATGGATGTTCGGCCCTCCACTGTGCCTGTTTGACATATTGCGTTTTGTGTATGTGTTTTTTAGGTCTTAAGATTTGTAATAACTGTTGTATCTTTAGGTTTTTCTCATTCAGATGGCACTTCAGAGTTGGAGCTTATAAAACAGTTCTTAGATTGTCCCGCGCTATTAACACTTTCCGTACCACCTAGTGCTAGGCTCGTAGCTCGTAGCCACGTATTTTTCGTATGTAGTGCGTAGTAGCTACGAAGAGAGAACCCGACAATCGGGTTCCTGGTCGTGAAAGTGTTAAATATATACTCTCTGATATTATAATATAACATGAATATTAGGAGCGCTTTAAAATACTAACTCGGTACATCGAATGCTTCAAATCATTGTCACATCGAGTGTTGGTTATTATGATGAAATATTATGTAGACTTGTCTCCATAAAACGCCGAATGCTTGTCACAGTGTGGCTATAAGAAAATTAAACATTCCAAGATGTGATAAGTAGTTTTTTTTTTAATACTACGACGGTGGCAAACAAGCATACGGCCCGCCTGATGGTAAGCAGCTACCGTAGCCTATGGACGCCTGCAACTCCAAAGGTGTCACATGCGCGTTGCCGACCCTTTACAAAAAAGGAGGATTCACTGTGTTGACGGCTAAGCTAAAGGAACAAGAGGCTCCCTCATCGTCAACACACTGGGCCCTCTTTGAGCTCTTTGGCACCTTACTCACCAGTTAATTAAATACCTACCCGCTTATTCATAAACGTCTTAAAAACCTCATTTAACAGAATGATTTATCTTTATCTGTCACTGGTCTTAGAAACAGAAAAAATATAGTTTAACTAAATGAAGCTTGTAACGCGTTTATGAATACGCGGGTTAGTTTCTAGAAGGAGAGTGGACGTGCCTAGACGTCAGATATGACACAATAATCTGACGTGGCCAGCTCTTAGTTCATTATAAAAAGGCGCAAGATGTATAAAAGGATATCAATACACGAATGAATTAATGTTTACTAAAAATATAATATAATACTTATGATAATTTATTTTCTATAGGTAGGTACAGATACAGATGCCGTAATAATAACATACCATGCTGGATCCAGGATTTCGTTCAGGGGGGGCACATTCCTTCACAAAAAATCTCGCGGCCCGCACCTATGGCCCCCGTCGTATACGAGAATTGCGTTTCAGGGGAGGGGGGGCAATTGCCACTGTTGCCCCCCCCCCCCGGAGACCGCGCCTGCCTTGCTTAAAGGTAAGTAGGTATACAATTTTGAATGTTTGAAATCTCGAAATCCTATCTTCTTGGGCCTTGATGTCGGAAGTTTTGGGTAGTGCGCGTGTAAGATCCCGTCTTCGCCTCCTTAGCCAGTGCGAGGAACACCTCCTCGAGCGTGGTCTCCGTCACCGTGTAGTCCTCCAACAGCTCCGGGAACTGCCCTTTAAGCTCTTCTAAACGGGTGAATATTAAGCTGTACCGCAGCGGACCACGGACGTGATAGCGTAGCATACTCTGCAACCACAGATAAGGTAACCCCATATGAAAGATATCCCTATACTCCGCTTAGCGCGTAATCTATTTGACACCTAAGCTGCGAAAAATAAATGGCGCGGGAGGGGAACACGCAACGCTAGATAGGGAACGCGCGATTCTTCCGTGGGGCGTAAGAGAGAGTCAAACATTATTGGTTGCCATGGAGACGTACTATGTTTACTGTCACTTCCAATATTAGTATCTTACTATACAGTAAGTATAGAGTGAAATTACTTCAAGCGTGGCAGCGGGAGTCGCCCGGATACGCGGGGTCTTGGGTTAATTAGTGTATGGGTAACCCACAGATAAGACAAAATCTACAAATTTTATTTTTTTCGACGCAAAGAACTCCTAAGACTGGGTACACACGGCATTATCCTATACGTTTTGTTGCGTAAGCGTCGTTTTCTTGCCGGTCATAATACTACTCGGGTCAGAGGTGTGGGGTTAGAACCGGTGGTAGTTAAGTGCATTGTTGCGGATTCGGTTTGCAGTGGCGATAATTATAGATCCGTTTCCTTGTGATTATTCATTTCATATTTAACAAGTATTGTTTATTTATTGTATATTTAACAAGTCTTAGCGTCCGATAAGTTTCCACATTACCTAGTGTATGGCTTCAGTGACGTTCGGCAACGTGACCAGGTGCCGGATTCTAATTTTAAAATACATTAACAATACAATAAGAACACAACCTATTTCAAACATAACCCCAACACACAAGAAACAATCAACTAATATTGAAGTTGTATTGGAGTTGCGTTGGAATATTTCTCAAGCAAATTCTGATATTTCTGATTTAGATGTTTATGCCGTAGCTGTATTGCGTTGTTAATGCATTGGAGTTGTATTGAAGTTAGATCGTGTCTATACGTGTTTTAAAGTTAGAATACGGCCCCCGCGCTGAGTTGAGCTATAAATGGATTTGAGCAGTTCTCTGAAGCCACTCCTATAGGTACGTTTTTATTTGTTTGCCAAGAACGCGGCACCAGCCAGACGGGTGGACGCGGTGGTCGCAGATCAAGTCAATTTACATTCATAGTAGTATCGTGTATACAGATGTAATGTAGTGCATAATACTTTCCGATCGTGAAGACTTAAATAAGTTCGTGTTTGTTATCCTTTTTCAGTTACCTTTAGTTTAGAAAGAATAGAGAGAGAGAGAGAGAGAGAGAGAGAGGGAGAGAGAGAGAGAGAGAGAGAGAGAGAGTGAGAGATTAATTAATTTCGATATTCACCGTAAATTCGACTTCTGTTAACAGTTTCTCTATGTAGTTTGAACGCGGTACTATTATCTCTTCTGTGACGCGGTGGTCGAAAAATCTCTAGGTATGTTGGTTATATTAAATAAAAACTTTATTCTGACATTACGATATAATATAAGTTATTAAATTTAAACTTTGTGTGACATACAACACAATAAAATATAACGGTTACAATCACGTCCTTTAGTCACTTCGCGTGACATGTTTCGGAGAGCCTAACCTATCTTCAATGACTAACGAGACGTGAGTTTAACCGTTATATTTTATAGTAGGTACATGTAAAGTTTCATATTTAATCAATATAAAAGTATCAACAAGTAATACGACAATTTATGGACAGGTCAATGCTGTTCGGAAGTATTCGTGAATTCCGAGTTCCCACGATCGGAAAGGATTATGCACTACAACTGTATACAAAACTAACCCGAAAATGATCCTTCAGCTCACAGGGAAAACGCTCTTCCAGCATCATCTTAAACTGGGTGACATCATCCGTATCTGTCAACCAAATTATGAGATTAGTCCCTGTTTTAGCCGACTTAAAAAAAAGGAGGTTCTCAGTTTGACCCGTATGTTTGTTGGCAATTGTCTCGCGTTTGGCTGAACTGATTTTGACCCGGTTTTCACGCCGAGGCATGCACTTTTCTCAAAAAAAAAAACTCTTGGATATTAGACCTAAAATCCAATACTTGAAGCCTAAAAGTTTATCACACTCGGCATATCTCGGTATAATGTAGGTACGATGTCCACTCGGTCCACTGGCCCACAGGTCTATGAGCTGCAAAGTAAACCCTTTTCACATCAAGTTTCACTAAGGCACCAGAAATGTGATGTTTCCGAGCCTGTTTTCACTCGCGTAACGACAACATTTCCGCGCATGTTTGTGATGTGTGTAATTTTCAGAAAAGTATTTTCTACATTCTCGAGAAGGTTTAAGTATACAACACGGTGTCGTTCATTTGTTACGTAAGAAATTTTTTTGCTCCTTTTTGACCCCCTTCCACCCCGCCCCGCTTCCGTAGGAAAAAAAACAAGAATGACGTGGACGTTTACGTAACATTTAAACTATAAGTAGAAGGACTAGGAAGACTCCAATGTCAAGACTTGGATCATCAACTTCTTTGGACATGTATCTCGGCGAGACGGAACGTCCATAGAGCGTCTTGTCGTGCCAGGAAGAGTAGAGGCAAGTAGAGGCAGGTCCCCAATGAGCCACCACCGACCAGATCAAAGCCAGGACGTCGGTCACTTTAAACGAATGCTCCCGAAAAGTGGCTCTAGAATGCTCCCGAAGAGTGGAGGCGAGTCGTAAAACGGGTCACTCAGAATCCAACATGATGGCCACGACCACTCTGTAAAGAGTGTAACGACAAAGAAGAAGGACTATGAGTTTTCGGCGCTCATAGAGGGTGAACAGTCGACATGAAAGCTTTTAAGTTACGATGGCTCTGTCGGTGTGGCTAGTAAGGTCCGACCGAGAACACTTTGTAACTAAATACATACCTCGTTCAGGTACTATCTACTGTAATATGTATTATGGACAAAATATGAACATTAAGGATCTTTATTATCATTTTTTCATTCAAAGATAAAGGTTAAGAATCACGAAAATTGCTTAGTAATGGGCCGGGCGTGACAAATTATTACTTCAATACAATAACCAATGAATCCAAAGAAACATCAAGCGGCGACATTCCGTATATCAAAATTAAATATATTATGTACTATTATTACCATGTACATAACCTTGTTTGGTTCCCATAGCAACTAAAGCTTGAACACAGTAAAATGTGGGCACAAGTAAATGCTTATATATTTTTATTTATACAATATGGAAACTTCTTAGTATTATAAATAAAAACTATTTGATATCCTGAATAAAAACTATTATGAACGCATTCCACTTTGATCATTTGTTTTCACGATGGCGAGCTCTGAACACAAGAAACGTGAAATTATTTTGCGCAAACATACTGAAAATCCTCATTTAAGTTATAGGGCATTAGCAAAACTTTTAAAATTACCGCAATCTTCCGTATGTTTAGTTTTAAAAAGGTTCCGAGAACGATTGACAGTAGATCGCAAGCCGGGAAGTGCAGGTAAGCAAGGCGCAAAGGATAAAAAAAAGAAGCCCATGTCTTGCGACTTTTTACAGCGAATCCGAAGTTATCGTCCCGTGATGTCGCAAAAAAGGTCAAAATGTCGCAGTCATATGTACAGAAAACTAAGTCAAGAGCTGGATTAAAGTCGTTCAAAGCACAAGCTGCACCCAATCGCGACGCTAAGCAAAATCTGTCTGCAAAACAGAGATCACGAAAGTTGTACGACAATTACTTGACAAAATTTGGATGCGTTGTATTGGATGATGAAACGTACATCAAAGCAGACTTCAAGCAGATACCGGGGCAAGAATTTTATACTTCTAAGAATCGTAAGGATGCCCCAGAAGATTGCAAGATAAAAAAGAGATCGAAGTTTCCAAAAAAAATTCTCTTATGGCAAGCTATTTGTAGTTGTGGTAAAAGAAGTCGTTCATTCGTAACAACAGGCACAGTAAACGGTGAAATCTACAAAAAAGAATGTTTGCAAAAGCGTCTACTGCCCTTTTTACGCAGTCATAGCTCACAGCCATTATTTTGGCCAGACCTTGCGAGCTGTCACTACTCTAAAGCAGTAGTTGAGTGGTATAAACATAACGATGTCGCAGTGGTACCTAAAGAGTGCAATCCTCCAAATTGTCCTGAACTGAGGCCGATTGAAGAATATTGGTCAATTATGAAAGGGATTCTAAAAAAGGAGGCGGAGAAGTTAAATCGGCAGCTGAATTGCAAAACAAATGGAAATGGGCTTGCAAAAGATATCCTGATAGTGCTGTGCAAGACTTAATGAGCCGGATTCGACGCAAAGCACGCAGTATGGCATATAGAAAGCAAATTTAATAATTGTATATATTTGTAAAAATGGTTATTAGTCTAGTAAATAAATGCAATAAAAATTTCCTTGAAATATGTTCAATAACATTTTTATTTTTGTTACTTTATGTGCCCATGTTTTACTGTGTTCAAGCTTTACGGAGAAGAAAATTGACAAACAATAAAATTCATATTATTAAAATGCAGGTCAGTGAGACGATGTCAAATAAATTTACACCTTAAGACCATGGCAGAAAACATAAAGTAAACAGAAGGCCAAAGATAATTACGATCCTTTTCATTTGAGTCAAGGATATTTTTATTGATTTGTTTCCCATGAATGGAGGTTAAATAAAATTGAACCTTATGAAAATGGCGTAAGATAAATAAAGGACAGAAAGGCAAAAAGAGTTACGACCCTTTTCACGCGTCAAGATCCATCCTTTCCTAGAAAATCAATAAATAGTTATTTAATAAATTTGGGAATTAATTTAAAATACCAGGAATTGTTTTGTTTTGATTCTGATAGTCTAGGAGCTGACCGGGATTGGAAGTGGCATGGTGGAGGAAGCGTTCAGGGCCCGTCTGGTTTAATTGCTATATTATTCTTGATACTGGATCTGGGCGTCTGGCAGCTTTTGATGGGTGGAGGTCGAAGTGACAGACTATCGAAATTATTGATTTGGAAAATATTAATACCAAAATAGGTAAAGGACCACCGAGGTATATCGGATAATCTAGTTATTATATATAAATTCTCATAATAATTCGTAATTCTTTCATTTATTAATTAATTGCGTCATAATAATGTGGTACATGAGGCAGTTATAACATTAGGCTGGGTTTTACATGGTACTTAGGTAACTAATTTATCTACACGGTGCCCGTGAGCATTGCGAGAGATTTTAACCACGTATTTCTGAGGTCGAAAGAATGAAAAAACATTATATGACTTTTGTTGTAAAACGCCAAAAAAAAAATTTTTTTTTTACTTTTTTTTTCACTTTTTTTGAATGCTGTTCTACATAAAAAGTTAATGTCATTAGAAAAAAGTAACGGAAAAAGTAAATTGCTACATTTTTTCTCGTAATAACTAGTCCATGCAAAGTGTTTCTTAGGTCTCTGATATCAGTCAATAAGAGATGTCTAGACTATGCCCCATACCGGTGAGATCGCCATCAAAAAATCATTTTACACTGAGAAACAATTCAAAATGCAATTTTTTGTAAGTAGTATTTACTCTGAAACTATGGCGAATTTCGAAAAAGTTTAAAGGACATTTTGTTCTCGAAATATGATAATGAATACACTGTTAAAGTCTCTCGCAATGCTCACGGGCACCGTGTATAATGATGCACCAAACCCGGAATTCCAGGGTTTGTTTTACTAAAGTGGATTGCATTCTTTGGCCTCCACCACTTTACAGTTGCCAGATATTCCGGATATAGGGGTGGGCATAGTATGGAGGACTAATTGGGAGACTTCATTGATTTCATTGTCAGGTCGTGATTTCTGTGGTTGGCTCTCCGTCAAAAGTTTTGCATGGAAACAGATTTAAGTTATTAATTTTGACGGGGTAACAAATAAAATTGAACCCTAAGTCAATAGCAGAAGACATAAAATAAACAGAAGGCCAAAGAGAGTTACGATCAATTTGACTTAAGTCAAATAAATGGTAACATTAATTTAATAGCATTATTTTGGAAAAGAATGGAAGTTAATTGAGTCCGAACCTTAAACGGAAGGAATAAGATTTAAAATGAACTAAAGGGCAAGAGGATTTAAGACCTTTTTGACTTGAGCAGGCTGTCGTCAATCTGTCCGCATTACGTCTGCATTACGTCTTCATTATGTAGGCATAAAAAGTTATAAATAGGGGTGCAAGGGACGCGCTGGGGCATTCAAATCTTAATTGTCGAACGGATAAGTGACTGGTTTTGGAAATCATTATTATTGGTACGTGTGAGTGAAATTTTCAGTGTCGCGAAGCTTTGAGCTAGAGTTTTAATCTATATGATTTTAATTCGGCTCAGAGTTAAATCTAGGCTTTGCGGATCCGGGAAACTTTGAAAGTATCTGGGAAATGTAAATCTAGATGTTTTGCGGCTGTGAGAGTTTCGTTTACTATTTCTTGTGGTTTTAATTGTTTTTAACTTATGTTAATGGGAGTTTAGTTATCATGTAAATTTTCTTGAGTGTTTATTTAAAGAATAGAACCAGTTACTGTCTAAACCAAAAAGTGCGGTTATTCAGCTCTATTTCAACCTAACTGGTGCCAACAGAGATAGAGCTGGAGTTCTAGTTTTGTTACGAGCATGTGGAAGCTCGGCGTTGCTTTTTACCAACACAGTAACGTTACATAACTATGTGGTGCCACACTGAACACGAGAGGCCAGCTGTAAGGTTAGATAAGGGCCTCAATTCGATGTTAAGTTGCTGGCCAGCTTGTGACAAGACTTGTCGAAGCCTTACAGAGATCTTGCTCGGGTCTTGTTAAATATATGTAAATATTCTTTATATACACCAGATAGGGACCGATCTTACTTTCACCACCCTGGCATTTTAGCCGTGGAAGGGGAGATCTACACAACACCATATTGATAGCTTTGCAATCTCGGATTCATTGGCCTAACTTTTACAGCTTAGGATTAGGGATACACTTGAGTATTGTCTGGAATATTTGGGCTATGGTAAGTACGACAGATATTCCAGAAATACTAGCAGATGGGGTTAGTGATAGATTAAATTCATACACAATGGGGAAGTAGGCATTTTCTTAAAGCCCTTCATGTTTTTGAAAGCATCATTCTTTATAAATAACGGTTTTTCGGATAATATCCTGATTTTAACGTTTTAAAAGCAGTATTCTAATCTTTTTCGATATTTTCAAGTCTATTTTTGAATTTTCTGGTATAATAAAGGTATAAAAATACATTTCAATGGTTTTATAGTATTCATATAACTCTGAATAACAAATCATTCTGAAACAGTAGTCTGATTTGGTCCAGTGGCAAGTAGAGCAGTCCATTGTATAATTCAAAGTTACATAATGCTTAAATTGGTTAGTTTGACTTCATAAAAAATTGTGGTCAACAACTAAGGTTGTTTCTTGGTTCTACATGTTAGAAAACTCAGAAATAATGACTCAGGTTACAGTTTATGGGATGGACAAGGGTTATTGGCGTTTAGATTTGCTCTCATGTTGTTAAATGAGATTAAAAGGTTGACGATGAATATTTTGGCGGTTTTCTTCATCACAACGTCACCTAAGCTTCCAAACCGTTAGTAGAGTCGCTCGAAGGGTCTTACACTCCTAGGGTTAGGCAGGTAGGACTAGGAAGCCTCATTTAATTGTGCTGATGAGTTCACGGTGCCTTAATACCTCATCGGGCAAGGATGTAGTACCTTAGTGTGATATTCACGCTTATCTTAGCACTCAGATGTTGATAGGAGTAAATTCTATGAAATTTATAGGTTTTAAAATGGACTTATTCCAGGAAGTTTGCTACATCCTTGTTATCCTAAGGACTAAATAGGCCGTTGGGGACCATAACCAAAAAAAAAATTTATTTTTAAGCATTTTTACCTTACACTTTACAATAAAAAATTATCATTCTGAAATTTTTATACCAAGTGTCTCTGTTTCTTGTGTTCTCATTCTATTACTTATTAGTTAGGTAATTCAGGTACATTTATGCGTTTTTATTATCCTCCTAGGGGTTACAAGGGGTTAGGTTGCTATTTCCACCGGAGTCCGAAGAATAACTGATCTCACGTTAAAAGAAAATGGGTTACTGCGGTACAACATAGGTGTCCTTTCCCTAGACTGATCACGCGTTTGGTCATTAGTTTAAGTTTACGTTTACTTTCACGTTAATTAGTTATATAGTTATTTTAGTTACATATTAGTTAGTTAATTAAATGTTAAAAAACCGGCCAAGAGCGTGTCGGGCCACGCTCAGTGTAGGGTTCCTTAGTTTTCCGTCCGTCACAGTAAGTGGGGACACTTAAGAGTTAAAATAACACCGCCATGTAGGATATGATATGAGCGTTCCACGTACAGCGACATCTATCGGCAAATTAAGTAAACTATTGCGCGCGAGCTTTAAGTATGGATGATGATTTTTATGGGATAATTCTTACGCAATAAATTGCGTGAACCGATTTTCACCGTTTTTACTTTATTTAAAGCACGTCATTTCATTGTGATTTTGTAGAAATTACAGGTACAATAAACACCTGCTTATACGGTTAAATTACAGACTTAGTTCAGAAATAATTTTGAATTTTTTTTTCAAAAACTATTCAACCTATCAAGTTCAAAATAATTTTCCTAGAAAGTTTTTATAAAGTTCTACTTTTGAGATTTTATTCATATTTTTAAAACTTATGGTTAAAGTTAGAGGGGGGGTGACACATTTTTTTCACTTCTGGAGCGATTATTTCCGAAACTATTTACATTATCAAAAAATGATTTTAGTAAATCCCTATTGATTTTTAATTTCCTATCCAACAATATATCACACGTTAGGGTTGAAATGAAAAAAAAAATCACTCCCCACTTTACGTATAGGGGAGGTACCCTAATAAAACATTTTTTTCCACTTTTTATTTTACCACTTTATCGGCGTGATTGATATGTCGCAGGGAAATGATTAAAACAGAGATTTGAACAAATCTCTAAGGGATATGATCAAATTACGCAGGATGTTAAAATGGAGACTCCATATCATCATTTCCCTAGAAAAATTCAGTTATTTCACCAAATCACTGACTCTGTTTAGTGAGAAGACAAAATCGGCCAAAAAACGCGACACGCTTTTTCATTTCACTAGATTTGTTTAGGAATTTGACAAAATCCCTAACCGCTGCAGTAAGTTGATGAAACGAACTCAAAAAGTCGACTAGTTTTATCATTTCGCTAAACAAGTTTAGTGAAATGATAAAGTCTCAACTGGAAGATGGATGGTGATTTGATTAAATCTCTGAACTGGTTTAGTGAAATGACGAAAGAAGTACCGAATACAATATTTTACTTTACAGTTAAGCCATTTTATCAAATCTCTGACTAGATAAAGTGAAACAGATATTAAATCAGACATTTTAACAAATCTCTAAGGGATATGATCAAATCACGCAGGATGTTAAGATAGAGAATCCATATCATCATCTCCCTAGAAAATTTTTGTCATTTCACCAAATCCCTGACTCTGTTTAGTGGAAAAACATAATTGGAAGGTGCGTTATTTGTGAAAATCCAGTGCATGCTCACGGTCACTATAAGATGTTGTTAGATTAGCTACGTAAGGTCCCTTACGTAGCTAATCTTAAGTAGGGACTGAATAAATCAACCGACTTGGTATTAGATGGATCTCACAACTTTTTACGGTAGAAGAACTGAGTTGCGAGACTTGTTTTTTTACAAGTTTTGTTTTTGATGGCATAAACAACTTTGATACCTACTTTTGACATTTTATGTAACAATTTCACGTAATCTAGTAATCTTCAAGTCATATCTTCAATCTTTCTTCAGTATATGTTCAAAAATTTTACTGCATTTTCCCTCTCAGCTCTAATATTGCTTTCTGTTTGACAAAATTGGCATTTAACAACTAAGCTTTAACCTTCCTCTCCAACAGTAGGTACTTCCACATGTTGCATGCACTGGATGTTCACAAATACTGCACCGGCCGATTTTGTCTTTCCACTGAACAGAGTTAGGGATTTGGTGAAATGACTGAATTTTTCTAGGGAAATGATGATATGGATTTTCCATTTTAACATCCTGCGTGATTTGATCATATCCCTTAGAGATTTATTAAAATCTCTGATTTAATATCTGTTTCACTTTATCTAGTCAGAGATTTGATATAAAATCGCTTAACTGTAAAGTAAAATATTGTATTCGGTACTTCCTTTCGTCATATCACTAAACCAGTTCAGAGATTTAATCAAATCACCATATACCATCTTCCAGTTGAGACTTTATCATTTCACTAAACTTGTTTAGCGAAATGATAAAACTTGTCGACTTTTTGAGTTCGTTTCATCAACTTACTGTAGCGGTTAGGGATTTTGTCAAATTCCTAAACAAATCTAGTGAAATGAAAAAGCGTGTCGCGTTTTTTGGCCGATTTTGTCTTCCCACTAAACAGAGTCAGTGATTTGGTGAAATTACTGAATTTTTCTAGGGAAATGATGATATGGAGTCTCCATTTTAACGTCCTGCGTAATTTGATCATATCCCTTAGAGATTTGTTCAAATCTCTGTTTTAATCATTTCCCTGCGACAGATATACATATTAGTACCAAATATCAGCTTTCTATTGTAACGGTCACTGAGATTATCCGCGGATGGACGGACGGATGGACGGACGGGCAGACATGGCGAAACTATAAGGGTTTCTAGGTGACTACGGAACCCTAAAAAGGCGTTTCTAAAGTCTAATTGGGGGGGGGGGAGCTACAACTTTTTATTGTCTCGGCCGAGATCGAGACCGAGACTAAATGGTATTCTCGGCCGAGATCGAGAATTTATAAAATGGAAAACAATTGACGTAATTTGCAAAAAAAAAACAATTTTAGACCCATACAAAAATCAACTTTTTTTATCGTGGCATTCATTTGAACTATGATATTTTGTACGTATGTATTTGACCAAAAATTTAACTGACCTGTATAATTAGGCTATGTACTTGACTACAGAATAAACTCGTACACACAATGTAATATATCCAAGTATCCACTTTCGTCTTTTACTTCCATTAAGTTTAAATAAATCTCCACAAACAATTACCACAGTTATATTATAACCCTTTTTCCATAATAACAACACAAGGAAAACAATTAAATCTACTTGTTGATTTATTACTTGTCAAAATCGTTAATCCTGCAAAAGCGGCGTTACGTCTAATCGGCTTAGAATGTGGGTGTGGGTGTTTTTTTATTGGTTGTTTAGTTTCAATTTTATTTTCAAGAATAGTCTCATGGAGACTAGATTTCTTACCGTTCTGCAAAATCGAAAGAGAAAACGAGAGGCGATTACAAATGCTTATTGTGTAAGTAACTAACATCTTGCGGTAGCCAGTTTGAAAACGACGGCGAACGTGTTGCGTAAAGCCTCTTCAGATGTCTTGGTGTTCGCTTAGACTAGAGCTAGTTCAAGTCAATTTACCTTACGCGATGTAGCCCTGAACGTGTTGCGTCTTCAGTCTTCAACTCACCTCAACTAGAGCTATTTCAAGTTGCTTATCATATGCGGTGTAGCCCTGAACATGTTGAGAGACGAGTAGAGGAGTCATATAGCAGGGAGTTAGTCGAGTGCCTTACCCTCCGTCGTGGATAATTTGAGCACGAAGGTGTAGCCCTGACCGTGCTCCGCCTTGAGCGCGGCGGCGGTGCCCAGAGCACGCAGCTCGCCGTTCGACATGATGGCGATGCGGTTGCACAGCGCTTCTATCTCGTCCATGCTGCCGGCAGAAATTTTTGCGGGGTCTAGAGTTATTCCTAGCTGGAGCAGCACTTAACGAGAGTTTTCTGAATGCATGTGTTAAGGTCATTTCTTAACGCGTTGTGCGTACCAGTAGGAAGGTAACAAACTTTCATAATGAATAGAAACATTAGAAACCGTGATTTGAGCGTGTTTTAAAAGAACATAATATACCGTGAACATTCAAAGGCTTGCCATTATGTGGCCTATATCGAAAGCTTAATCTTAAAATAGACAATTCCATGATATACTTGTGGGATTCAACGATAATTGACCGGTTATTCCTCGCCCGCACGAGTGCGCGGTGTACCGTCGGTTTCTGTAGGACACGCGCTTATCTTCGGCCTGACTTAATTAGAGCTTTCGAGCATTATAACGTAACAATATCTCTTAATAAGCATAGCCGGAGTGCCGATGGCTCGACGGCGGAGCATCGAGGCCCATGAAGACCGACCTGCCTGCCCTGCCCTGCCTGCCTGGCCTGTAGCGTCACGAGAGCCGCGCCTCCGTGGAAGTTGGAGCTTGAACAAGACCCAATAGTAGGTAACAGTGTCCAGTGAACCGGAGGGCCAAAATTCTGAGCAAATTCATAAACATGAATAATACCTATGGGATGCAACAATAATCGACCGGTTATTCTTCGCCCGCATGAGGGCGCTGTGCATCTGTCGGCGCGCGATCGGGTCCACGCCGGCTGTGGGCTCGTCTAGCACGGTAGTGCGCGCGCCCTGGCAGAGCGCTGTCGCCGCCACCAGGCGACGCTCCATGCCCCCGCTGTAGGAAGACACTCGCTTGTCCGCTGCTCGGGTTAAGTCTGAATAAAGATTTTTTTCATCTGCGTCAGCATTACGATCTGACAATCAAATGACTAAGCAATTTTAGATATATACGGTGTTTTTCAATACTTAGCCATATCGAACGAGGTGATTAGGTAGGCTATACTCAACTACTATTTCTATGGCACCATCACCGAAATCTCAAAGAATTCGACCTCTCTATTCCGCTGACCTTGCACAATGCTTAAGGTTGAAACCAATCCATATTGTGGCAACTATTGAATTCGTGGAAATTAAGTTCCAAACAGTCTAAGTAAAGTCGGTTCTTTCATGTTTAAAATTATTTTATTTACAGGCTTATTAGTGTTTTCGAATTGCATAAGGCTCAATTTGCTGCTATTTATAGGCACCCTAAAATTAGGCTGAATCCCTAAAGTGCCAGGTTTACGTTAGGCTATCGAGGTCTATCGATTGTGCTACGTTCCCACATGCTGCTCGATGAGGTAGATTTCGTAAAAAAATAGGATCATGAAACTGAAAATAGATGTCATATACTTCAGAAAAAGTGACCAAACCCTCCGGTGTCCGAGGCCAGATTTGAACTGGCGTCTTCAGGCTTTCGCGGCTGATGTCCTCATAGGAACATGTTTTGCTAACCGTACAAAACGTTCCAGGTTTGGGTCAGGCTACTTGGGAAAAAAATACATAACTTTTTACTGTGCATTGTCCTAGATAGGCCAAATTTTGCTGGCAGATGACGTAGGGTTGCCAACGGCCTAATTAATCTGCAATGGTATGGCAACGGTACATAACTATGTAAAATCTCGAACGTTGAAGATACAGAACGACGCACAGTCAAACCCTTATAGCAACCATTCCACAGGATACTATATACCAGGGACCGTAACTGGTATTATTTAAAATCAAAATAGCGTATAAATTATGAGATGATTAGAAAAATATTCAAAAATATTCATTAATAACCGAGATACCGAAAATGAATACCAGTTTGTATGAAAATAATACCGGTATTCGATCCCTGCTATATACACTTCCTTGACCTCAGGGATTGTTATTATTTAGCTTTATTTGATTTCAAGAAGCAGCCAGAGCTTCAATATAGATGGTTTGCACTGTGCATGCAGCGTTAATAGCACTGTCAGATGGGAAGTTGGAAAAAGTTTCCAAAAAGTTGGAAAAGTTCTCGGAATAAAGAAATTTCCAATCTTACGTGGGAACTGAAACTTTTCTTTTACCGAAAACTTTTCCAACTTCTCGAAAATTATCTGACTTAAGGTGCGACCACACCGCTGCTTAAAATACGGCAACGTTACAGAATCGCAGTGACGCATCGTATCCGTACCGTTTTAATCGCATGCCCTCCACACCGCTGCTCAAAATACGCAGACAATTGAGCTGCGTCAAAATATTTCGTATGGGGCACGTCACTGCGTACACGTTGCGTCTGCGTATTTCGAGCAGGGGTGTGGAGAGCATGCGTTAAAGTCGTGACGTTTACGATCATTGCGATTCCGTACCGTCGGCGTATTTTAAGCAGCGGTTTGGAGGGCATGCGATAAAAACGGTGCGTCACTGCGATTCCGTAGCGTCACCGTTTTTTAAGCAGCGGTGTTGTCGCACCTTTATACGTACTGGCGACCCGTCAAGAAGCAATCCACTCCGCCGAATTGATGTCAGTACCTCAAGGAATTTACTGTCTACCAAATACATGTATTCTGCATCGAGTGTGGCCCTACAGGGAGGCACGCACAGACTTTCTTCAGCCAAGAAGCACCTACGTCCGTCACATCACCCGGATATGTCCTTAAACTACGTCCAAAAGAGAGATGGGTACTGCGAATGGCATCTCTCTATGTGCGGTAGGGCACAGCACAGCGAATGTCATCTCGCTCAAATCTGGAGCAGAGTCCGACTGGGGAAGTACCTCCACCTTACAGAAAACCACAGCCAAATAGCACTAGACTCTACTCATAGTGTTGTGTTCCTGCTGGTGAGTAAAGTAGCCAAAGAGCTCAAAGAGGACCCAGCCTGTTGACGTTGACGAATCCTCCTTTTTGTAAAGGGTCGGCAACGCGCATGACACCTCTGGAGTTGCAGGCGTCCATAGGCTACGGTAGCTGCTTACCATCAGACGGGCCGTATGCTTGTTTGCCTCCGTGTGGTATAAAAAAAAACATCAGCAGTTTGCAGACCGCGCAACATCAGCGTCTAGGTTTTGATGGCCCGTCATAAGTCTTCCATTCCGCCGAATTCAGTAGCTTAATATTTGCATGTACGAGTACTGTTTAGTTTGTTTACCAAATAAATAATGTTAACTCTCCAATAGATACGCACCGACTTCCTTAAGCCAAGAATCACCTATGGCCTTCACATCGGCGTTTTGTAAACCGCGCAGCTTCAGTAGCAGTGTCAGGTTCTGACGGCCCGTCATGAAATCGTCTACTCCACCAAATTGAGGACAGTAGCTCATAGTTCGCATGTACTGTTAACAAGTGTGTGCTATACGTTAAAAACTTAGTTATTTAAAGCCCTACAAAACGCATAAGATAAACGCAATTAAATTCATGAAAATTAAACGTTGACGAGACGTCCGACTTTCAATTCAGAAGATTTCAGTTTAAACTCCAGGGACCCATTTCTCAAAAGCTTGTAACTTGTAATACAAGCGGAAGTCCCTTTCTAGTAAAAGATGTCGAAAAGTTACATCCGCTTGTATTATAAGTTACGTAGAGTTAGAAACGGGCCCCAGGTCGTATAGTCGAATTATTTACACGAATTTATTGCCAAGGCGTAAAGTCTTGGATACATGTTTTTGCCACGTTATAAATATATATCCATATTCCATATTTTCAGACGTAACCGAACCAATTCTTGGTACGGTGAAGAAAAACGTGGCGAGAAAACCGGGCCTAACCCCAGCAAGGTCTAATTTCCCTTTGAGGGTTGAAAGTTGCTTGAATGTCGAAAGAATGTTAGTCGTTTTCATAAATACTTGTGCCTACGCCAAGTGGACCCCACTAGGCTCTACTGAGTCGTAGCAAAAATAAGGACAAACAATAGGAGGATGATGACGAACGAAAACTAAAATATAAGTTGACAGGATTACTCAGGATTACTTTCGGATATACGTACCTTTTTGTACGCATCTTTAGCGCGCAAACGGTTGGCAAAAATCTGTCCACACGTAGGAGCAGTCTCGCATGTCAGCATTTTAAATGTGGTGCTCTTGCCCGCTCCGTTCCCTCCTAACAGTCCGAAGCATTCTCCTGAATAAAGTAACGAGAGATTTATAGATGGAGTGGCTTTGGAGCCCCACCACTCCCACCAGTTTAGTTAGTAAGTCCTCGCTTTGGCGGTGCGCGGATGCGGGGGCACAACGATTAAGGGAACTTAGGCACTGGTCCCACCGGGCGGCGAGTAAGCGAGTAAAGTTAAGCGAGTAGCATTACATCGCGGGCCTTGAAAGGTCGATAGATCACTCTATACCTCGACAAACCGCAATGTAATGTTACTCGCTTAACGTTACTCGCTTACTCGCTCTTGGTGGGACCAGTGCCTTAGGCAAGTGCGAGCGAGCAGCACAGAGCGTCACAGAACTTGGTCTAAATTGTCATGACCCTTCCTTCTCCAGTCGCCACACCCCGTGCTCCGCGCAGGCGAGTATTCAGTAAAGAAGTCGAAGAAGAAGGAAGCGGTTGTGGAAGTAGTATGTGGACTGTGTACAAACTAAGTGGACTCGAGCGGAGAGAACAGCAGTGCCCAGTTTCACATCAATCAAATGCAAACATATAAGATGATATATGGTCACAATATATACTTGGACACTTGACGCACACTGCTCCTCCTGCCAAACACGCCGCTGGACAATCGCCACTAAGCCCTTATATTACTTACATTCAACTTAAGTCAGTTATGATCACGTTCAAAATGTAAGTATTCATTTTCAACCGACTTCAAGATTTCGAAGGATTTCTCAATTCGTCGGGATCTTTGTTAGGGTTCCGTAGCCAAATGGCAAAAAACGGAACCCTTATGGATTCGTCATGTCTGTCTGTCCGTCCGTATGTCACAGCCATTTTACTCGGAAACTATACGACGTATCTGAATAAAATTTACACACAAGGTGTATTTTGTATGCCGCTACTTAGTTATGTAGTGAAATTAGAAAAAAAAAATATTTTTAAGGGGGCGCTCCATAGATGTAACTAAATTAAAAAAAAAATTTTTTTTTTACCAAATATCAACATGCGACACATCAATCGATAGGTCTTTAAAAATAACATTGAGGTTTTATTGATCATTTTGTGATTAAGTGAATATTTTCTGAAATAATCGCTTCGAAAGTCAGAAAAATTGTGTCCCCCCCCCTTTAACTTTTGAATTGTAAGTCCAAAAAATATGAAAAAATTTGAGGCGATGTGCCTTATCATATACTTTCTACAAAAATTATTTTGAACGTTATCGGTTCAGCCATTTTTGAGTTATCTCCAAAAAACTTCTTCCAAAGGCATCAGATACGACCTTTTGGTATTAGTTTGGTTCTTATCACATTGAAGGTACGGAACCCTCCTATGCGTGGTCCGTCACGCACTTGGCCGGTTTTTGCTATTTCATTTATGTATCACAGATTATTCGAAGACGGCTGGATCAATTTGGGAAATTCTTTTTTGTTTGAAAGAGTATACTTCACAATTGGTCCCATTGTTATCAAGTCAGGATCTGATGATAGGATCCTGGAGACATCGAGGGAACTCTTCAAATATTATTGAGTATTTTTGACAGTAGCTCGGGAATTTGCTGTTGGATAGGCTAATTCAAGTCGGTTCTTTTTTATTTAAAATTATTAATAGTTAGGAGTAAAAACTTTAGCATACAATTTGAGTAGATAGAGGAGTGGCGTGGTTTTTATATGGGAGCTGATTCTTCGTCACTTTTCAAGAATTTTTTTTTACAACACACATTAAGGAATGTGGATAAAGACGTGCACTCACCTTGCTTAACAGAAAAGCTGATGCCCGTGACAGCCAACAATTTCGTGTTACAGCAACGCCGGTATGCCTTCTGCAGTTTGTAGCACAAGACAGCGTCTGGTATTTGATTGATACCTGCAAATATTTTCGTGATAAGAGTACTATTCTATTACACTCGTCGACTTTGTCTAATCTATTCGATCAATATGATGTTTGGCGGATGGAACAATCGACGAAACAACCGTCATAATATATATTTTTTATGCTTGCCTTTCTTTTTCCTGAAGTTTCCTTCATTTACTTTTTTCAACTTATTGAATTTTTGGGCAACTGGCACATATACAATTATCCATACCCGCAACCGTCGATACGTATTATAATGTTGATGCCATGCTTACTATTAATAAACCGAAAAAGGATAAAGAAAGTGTATTTTATTTACTGGCATATATAAATCTGTAAATAACTTCTGAACATTTAACACGAATAACGCTGGTTGAAAACCGCATACAGTACTGCATTTCGACCGAGTGACATCCCTAATGTGTGTGTGTAGTTCATCGTCAAAGAACTACCGGGTAGTTCGTTAAACTCACGCAACTAGAACATTATGACGTCAACTTTAACCAGTTTTTCCGGGAATACTTCGGCAATATATACATAAACGTCGGAGGTGATTTTAAAATCATTATCAACCCACTTCTAGTCATAGGCCTCTCCTATGGCACGCCAATGAGCTCGATCTTCAGCTCTCCTCCAAGCTGTTCCCGCTGCATTAACAAGTGGATGTGCTATCACGCGGGCTCCACAAAAGGACAATTCATCCTTTGTATACGTGGTTAAGTCCCGTGTTGTTTGTAATAGTTATAAAAATGTTATGTTTAACAAACGTATTCGTTTCGTTTTTTAAATAAACCGTACTAACCCAGCCTACTCGTTTTCTCGGTATAGGCGAACTCCTGCCGTACGGCGCGGTCCATAAATCGCTGATCCGCCACAACGAATTCATCAGTCTTCCACCGCAATCGACCGCATATGCCATCGTCAATTATGTATGTCACCAACTACGCACGTTAGGATATTTTCAGATACATTTGGAAGACCGGATTCATTTTAAAATAAGAAATACTTAAGTGTTAATTATGTGTGGATTTGGTAACGCTTTTACAAGTCGTTTCTAAATTTTGTAAGATTGGTCTATTAGGACAAGATTGACTCTAAAATAAAATGGATTTAAATCGATGGTCCCCGCGAGTTTAGGCAAAACACAAACCAAATTACTTCAATCACACGTCCATGCGCCACATACAGTTAGGTGCAAAACTGTCCCAATAGTAGCATCTTAGTAGAATGTGGAGAAGTGGATGTCGATCGAGGAGAGGGGCACATGATTAATACATACCAGTACTATTTAAAATTTCCTACAAATCAGCCTTACATATGATATGCTTAGAATTTACGGTTATTTTGTAATTTAGAATCGAAAAGTAGAAAAAAACACATTTTTATTTTTTCGAATATTTCTAGTTCCTCTTATGGAAACTCCAAATAGGGAACCATACATAATTAAGAAATTAATAAAATATAAGGGCCCTTTAGGTACGGAACGCTATATAAATAAATAAATATTATAGTAAGTACAATCTTACACAAAATCGACCTAGGGCCACGGTAAGCTCAATAAGGCTTGTATTTGGATACTAGGCGACGATATATATAATAGATAAATATGGATAAATACTTAAATACATAGAAAACATCCATAACTCAGGAACAAAATATCTGTGATCAACACACAAATAAATGCCCTGACCAGGATTCGAACCCGGGACCTCCTGCTTCGTAGGCAGGATCACTACCTACTGGGCTAGGAGGCCGTTCAACATTATATTTAACGTGACGCAGTAAAGGGTTAAGTAAGGGCAGTTGGAAGTGCTGGGGACGATACTTACGAAATAAGCGACTGCCTGGCAGCTGAGGATGACCAACGCCCAGCCGGCTGCGTCATTTACAACGAAGTAGCTTAATGCCTCTGAACCCATAGGTGATTCTGTACATAGCAAACGACAAATATCGTGTACACTTAGGTGTAGATACGAGAAACTGTACTATGGGCTGTATTCTAACCTTAAAACACATTTGAATACGATCCAACTTCAATACAACTCCCATGCGTTAGCTACGCAATACACTTCGAGAAACAATGTAAAGGAAGGACAGGAGTACGTCAAAGATATATTTACAATTGATAATTATTACATATAGAATTAAAGTGGTTTGCATTCTTTGACCTCCACCACTTTACCGCTGCCAGATGTCCGGATCTAAAAATAAACATATTATAGCAAACTAACGCGAGGGGTTTAGTCGCTCTCATTATTCGCTCTTTTTAAAGATGAGTGGCATCCCTTTATAGTGTCAATTTAATTTAGTTTAAGTTATTCTTGTATGCACTATGGGTACTATAGATGAATTATCGAGATCATGGAATTGCATTTGTAGTGGTTGTACCGTTTGCAACAAAAGAAGAATAATTTTCTCTTAATTTAATAAAATTACATACCCTTAAGAAATGGAATAAGTAGTAGTCCTCTGTTTTTTGCTTTTAGTCGCTATCATGTTCTTCATCTAAGCTGTCACAAGTATTGATAATAAGATTGTTTGAAATTCGATTCATTTCCCCTTCCTGACATCGATATTTATTTTCTTCACTTTCGACATGGCGACAAATATTTTCCCAGTCCTCAGCAGTAATAGTATTCATTCGTTCAGTTGCTAAACTCATAATGCCTTGCATGTTTAGTTCTGTTTAATGAAACGTTTCTTTTCGCTACATATCCTTTTACCATGGACCAAATATTTTCGATCGGATTGAATGTCGGGTGATACGGTGGCAATCGTAAAACGGCCATGTTCTTTTAAAATTGCATCTATGTGGTACTCACGAAACCGCTCTTTATTTTGTTTAATTAAATCATACAAACTGGTTTTGTACATCAACGGGCTATACGAAATGTTGTGTTCTGTCAACCAATCTCAAACCTCTCATGCTGATAGTACGAGAAAATAGAAAATTCTACATATGCAATTCCATGCTCTCGTTAATTTATCTTTATTTTTATTTATTTATTATTGTGTCATATCTGACGTGGCTAGCTAAAAGAAGAGTATAGCAAGGAGGTAACTTAAATAAAAACTAGGCTAAATATAAAAATGTATATACAGGCTAAGTAAGGAAGTAAAGGTAGTGACGTAGCCGAACGCGTAAAACTTTTAATGCATCATGAAACGTAAGTTTTGAAATATTGTTCTTGGCGTGTATATTATTTAGCACAGAATGCAAACATAATTTTTACACATATTGTATAAGCAACTATATGTCAGATTGTACGACAAGTATTACGAATTAATAGATGTAAACATACTTATATATTAGGCACTTTGGTTGATAACATGATATTATCATATTTCACGTGAACAAGTATTTGGCACATTATATGGCAACTTATTTAAATCGTCGACTGTAACTTAAGACTCAAACAAGATTTACCTATTGAACATTTGTAACTGTAAAATTCCTCAAATGTTAAAGGCATAAGTGATTTTAGTATTTATATCAACAAATCAAGCATTTACACTTAAAGAAGTGATATTTGATAAAGTGGAACTGCTGATGATGATCAGAACGGAACTCTTCAACGACGCATAGTTCACGTTTGGCGACTTGTCCTCTTCGCTGTGTTTGTTAAGCAAGTCATTTCATTGTATAGAATTTAAGAGTGCACCATCTACAATAATCTTTCACCGGCCTCCCACATAGACGCCGGTTTTATTTTCTTAAAAATTAGGAATGAATTGTTTATGTATTTTAAAATTAGAATACGGCACTATGTATGTAGAATACGAAATAGCTTTTTCGGGAACATACAGGGGAATGGAGGGCCTTTTGATATACTTCAATGTTTTCCATCAATCACCGACTTCCGAATCACAGGCAACCGCCTAGTTCGGGAGACAAAGGCTCAGTTCCGGCGAAACTGTATCAAACCTAATACATAAGTTTCTCTTAAGGTATTATAGTACTGTTTAAATATTACTTACACTTATATTAGGTTTTAAGTCAATAATAGTAGATTGTTTGACAAGGGTCTAAAGTAGGTCATATTACCACGAGGTGGTTATTTTCCCGAACGAAGTGAGGGAAAATTGTTCTAGTGGTAATATGGCTTTTAGACCAGAGTAATGCATACTATTTTTCACTTCGATTGCGAGAAAATAAGATAAAATACTTATTATTTACGCACAATAACTAAACGAAGACGAAATTATGGTTTAACTTGACGGTCTTTTTATTTTTTTTAGAGATGTGTAGCTCGCGAGCGAGTGATTCAAAAGATATATATCTTTTCATTCAACTCACTCACTCTCTCGCTCACTTGTGAATCAAACAACTCACTATATCAGTAACTCTTCCCGATCTCGAGTACACTACGAACGAACCGACAGCCGAGCGCGAGCGAGATGCGAGCGAGTCGGCTCGGCTGATGTGCAGGTTGTACTGTTCGCACTTATTATCGAATGTATATATTTGTCTCTCTTTGTCGCGTGCAGTGTAGTGATAGGGGCCACTTCAGTGTGTGAGTCGCTCTTTTGTATTAGTGTGGGTGATATATTGTAACGCTTCGTTTCACCACTCTTGCTGTGTTTAGTTTTACCGCTGTTTACATTAGAAGTAAACTATTCTAAATAAATACTGTCATAATAAATGAAAAATACATTCTGTTTAATTATTATGTCTCAACTTAACTGACGACTTATGCAGTACGAAAAATCATGTGTTTAATTCAATTTTTTTTTAAATATCCATGTGTGATGCTTTTCTTGTAATTAAATCATAATCTGAATTAAACTCGAAATTTGTAATTTTTTTAAGATAATTCAACTTTCGTAACATCTATATATGAATAGTCCGATAGTAAGATTGGCCAATTCTCTAAAATTTTATCTGTTTTTTCCTAGATTGACAGATCATTTCGCGAACGAGGGATCGAAAGAACCGTTTGGATCAACTGAGCGAAGTGAGCGAAATGAGCGAAATGAGTGATACATATCTTCGCGAGCGAAAGATATGAATCAATCTTTTCACTTCAGTGAAGCGTTTTGCGCATCTCTAATTTTTTTAACTCCTTTGACATAGATACAAAATATAAACACCGCGAATAAATGCCACAGACGACGGTAAAATCAGATCTTTAAACAGTTTAACCACGCTTTAAAGAAAAACTAAAATCTTTTTTAATAATTGTGAAGTAGGAACTAAAAAACACCTCATGTTTTGAGAAATAAATTCCGTTTCCTGATTGGTCGATTTTAAAATTGCTATATTCTGATTGGTTGATATTAAATACAATGTTTTTTTTAAGGACTTAAATTATTTACACAGTAAGTATACGCAACAAAAAAGTATCTAGATACTTACTTCTACTAGTATCTAGCGTTCCGATTAACTTCGATATGTGTTCTGATTGGTGGATTTAATATGGTGAAGTGTTCCGATTGGTCAATTTGAAATGTTTTGTAAATCATAAATATGTATAAATATTAGTCCTAGAGGCTAAATGTACTACTTTAGTCCGCCTTGATAAGCATAATATGACAAACTTTTTGAGCATGAGAAGTGAAAAGATTATTATTATTCTTATTAGTTATTAATGTAATGTTATATGGTCGCTTTTAGACTTTACCGTGGACGCCGTTGATAACCTCAAATTTTACCGTCACGATATTGGAGGGGAAGGGATTCAAACGTATCAGGTTCCATTTACTCCATGATATGCCATTACCGTCGAAGGTAAACTAAAAGTGTCATACAAATCCATACGTGTGGTCCCCTTGTAATATCGTCATAATAACTATAACGTAAGGATCTGTATCTCCTCGATAAAACATTATGAAAAGCAGCAAACAGATCGAAGAGGACCCAGTGTGTTGACGATGAGGGACCTTCTTGTTCCTTTAGCCATTGCAGAGTTGCAGGCGTCCATAGGTTACGGTAGCTGCTTACCATCAGGCGGGCCGTATGCTTGTTTGCCACCGTCGTGGTACAAAAAAAAATTAAAGCAACATATGCACAATGCCGGAAGCCATTAGATGTAAAAAAAACATATTTAAGAAACGTTTAAAAAGACATTACGTAGATATAGCTATACAGATATATTTAAAATAATACTCGTACCATAAAAATAGACGTTTTTTTAGGGTTCCGTAGTCAACTAGGAACCCTTATAGTTTCGCCATGTCTGCCCGTCCGTCCGTCCGTCCGTCCGCGGATAATCTCAGTGACCGTTAGCACTAGAAAGCTGAAATTTGGTACTAATATGTATATCAATCACGCCGACAAAGTGGTAAAATAAAAAGTGGAAAAATTTTTTTTATTAGGGTACCTCCCCTATACGTAAAGTGGGAAGTGATTTTTTTTTTCATTTCAACCCTTACGTGTGATATATTGTTGGATAGGTATTTAAAAATGAATAGGGGTTTACTAAAATCATTATTCGATAATGTAAATATTTTCGGAAATAATCGCTCCAGAAGTAAAAAAATATGCGTCCCCCCCCTCTAACTTTTGAACCATAAGTTTTAAAAATATGAAAAAAATCTGAAAAGTAGAACTTTGTAAAAACTTTCTAGGAAAATTATTTTGAACTTGATAGGATGAATAGTTTTTGAAAAAAAATTACAAAATAATTTGTGAACTAAGTTTGTAATTTAACCTTATAAGCAGATGTTTATTGTACCTGTAATTTCTACAAAATTACAATGAAATGACGTGCTTTCAAATAAAGTAAAAATGTTGAAAATCGGTTCACGCAATAAAGAATTATTCCATAAAAATCATCTTCCATACTTTAGGCTCGCGCGCAATAGTTTACTTAATTTGCCGATAGATGTCGCTGTACATCTATCAGCAAATTAAGTAAACTATTGCGTGGAACTCTCATATCATATCCTACATGGCGGTGTTATTAACTCTTAAGTGGGGACACTTACTGTGACGGACGGAAAACTACGGAACCCTACACTGAGCGTGGCCCGACACGCTCTTGGCCGGTTTTTTTAAAATGAGACTGCGGATCGCACAGTCAAACTTTTATTACAGTTTTGTGGGACAATATTCTACTTTTTAAATTCAACATTGTGATTAATAAATACATGTAATAATAATAAAATAAACCAAAGGGGATCAATCTTACCGCAGCATTTATCCTCATCAAGCAAATCAGGACCAAACAGCAACGGGCACATTCCCCTGTTCATATTACAGTAGGCGTTCATTTGTGCCACCGCTGCAGCCTTCTTCAGGCCAACTGCGAGGGCGTACGGTGGCAGCAGCCCGTATAGGATGCTTAATATTAATGCATAACCCATTGGCTTTGGTTCCCAGTTGCTTAAGGTAACTGGAAGGAGAAAGAGGTAAATATTTGGGACAGCCTTAGGACCAGTTGCACCAACCACACTTGACAAACTGATCAACGTTAAATATGACGGCGCAGCGTATAAGAAAGTTTTAACGATGCCGATGATATAGCTTGATGTAACTGCTCCTGAATGCCGGGGTGGAAACGGCTCGAACAGCCGGCCTGCAGCATATTTAATACAATATTTTATCGCTGACGCCTTTTGTTCGACGATCATCTACTATTACATCGAACATATTCTAATTCAAAAGATCTGCATTGCTTTGAAACAAAAAATAAATAATAGACATTTGCAAAGTTTTATGAATTAGGGGGGTTAGTAAATATCTGGATAGCATTTAATCAACGTTATACTGACGGCAGATGTAGCTGACGATCAAGTATATGACGGCGGTGACTGTTTGCTTCAACCCAGTGCTAAATAAGTATATCGCGCACGCGTTCGCAGTCAAGCCCAGCAGCAGAATCACGAACACGGCAACTTAAAAAAAAAACACGACAAATAAAGAAAAATACAGTTACATGTTTTCCTTCCGCACTCTTGTATTTATATTGTATTGTATTACTTTATTTTTGTATTTCTACTGTTTCTGTTGCGCATATTTACGAGTGTTACATATAGCCCGGAGACGCCAGCGGCCGGCGGCGCGAACAACGAAGTATCGGGAATATCGGGAAGTACAATACAAATATTCCTTACCTACTACATGAAAAAAACTAACCCGCGAATCCTGTCTGGCTGAACGTCTCATCCGTATCCACAATAGCGGCACCAGCGGCTATAAACAAGAGGAGCAGTGCCGAGCGCGCCAAGTGCGCGACCAGCGTAGCGAACCAGTGCAGCGCGCGCGGCGCGCCCGCCATCACGTGCGCGTGCCGTGCGGCCGACAGGCGCTCCTTAATCGGCAGCCCAGCGAGTGCGCTCACGTAACAGCACAAAACTAAAAAACAAAAACAGGTCTCGAAATAAGGAAATCGCAGAGATATCGGTCCCAGCTTTTTTCTTGAACGATACGTCATGATGTGCGCGAATGTTGCATTTTAAAATAAACTGGACTTTTTTAATATTTGACTAAAATAACGTAAAATGCGTGCCTAAGATTACCGACATTGACAACGCTGCATGGAAAGATAAGTATAAAAACGGGGCCAAGTAAAAAAAATACATTATTTTTAAAAGTCTAAATACATAAAACAAGATAGGTAACATACATAAACACTATACCTTCACAATAACGTCACTACTACCAGACAACGAGTGTGACCTGGAGTGCGATTTTTGAATCTCACCAAGTGACTAATTCTCACCGATGTGAGCGATTTACTATCGGAAATCACTCACATCGGTGAGAATTAGTCACTTGGTGAGATTCAAAAATCGCACTCCTGGAGCAAAATTACCTCAACGGCACTAAAAGTATACACGGTGTTCTTTAACCCTTAGCCTTGAACGGCCTCCTAGCCTAGTTGGTAGTGAGCCTGCCTATGAAGCAGGATGACCCGGGTCCGAATCCTGATCAGGAGTGCGATTTTTGAATCTCGCCAAGTGACTAATTCTCACCGATGTGAGTGATTTCCGAAAGTTCGTATTTTTGAAACTCATCGGTGACTTACATTTTAGTGTGGGAAATCTACGGGGTCGTTGCATGGAGACCTCGCATTAATTCCTCAGTCGATGATTAGCAGGTCATAACAAACACAAAACACTATTTTTCCAAAAAAAAAAGTATGTCAGTTTTGTTATTTTTACAAAAATGTACAAAAAGCTTAATACTTTGTACTGGAATTTTACTCAGGGTATATTTTTTTCACTAAACAAATTATTTTGATTACTGACAGATACTGTCAAAAGTTAAAAAAAAATTCAAATAAAACTGTCACTTTTATTCAAAAATAATTGGTAACACTCGTCATTTTGTTTGGAAATTTTCTCAGTCAGGTTTGTAACAGTGGGTGTTATTTTAATCTTATTTTAGCATAATATTTACGAATATCCAAAAATAAATTCTAAAAATAAAATTGTTATTACAGTATATTTCATAAACTTTATGGAAAATTCCTCAGCCTGGTTTCGTTTTTTATTCACGTAAGGTAGTAAATTCAACAGTCAAAACCGAAATTTCCAAAAAATATTCCCCATACAATACGTCAAATCTCGAAATGAAAAATTTGTCTAGCCTTTTAAAGCGAGTGCGCACGCAGTAATATGTCGTCGTGCTTCAGCTATTGAGTCCAGTTTAGCATGCGCGGCTACGACTCAGCTATGCTTGCGTCATAGTGAAAAAAGTAAGTTACTTCAATTATATAATTGTCTAATTTTATATTTGTACTTAACTCGTATCATTATAATTTTAATAAATATTTTGATGGCGTATTATTAATTTAACAAGTTAGTATTTAATTGAAGCATCAGAGTATCATTGCCTCACTAAATAGAACACCATCACCACTACTCGCCAACAGATGACGCTTGTAGTGTCATAATGCACACAATGCAGCCGCATGCACCGATACAACTACGCTTCGACACTAGTCACGCCGCCTACCAACAGATGGCGCATTGATCGAGTTATATAGATGCCACTAACGTTTGTTCAACGCAGAAACATGACCCTCGGCGCATTGCCGAGGACTTTTTGAGAAACGCCCTACCGGTCTCAAGGTACGCATGCTATATGCCTCAACCAAGTTTGAGCATTTTAGTGTTGTGACACTAAGCCACTAGGCCAGTAACACATACACACATCTACCTAGCTGGGTAGTACTCGGAAGTAATCACTAGAGAGAAGAGAGTACATGTAATGAAAATCTCTAAAGCAATAAATTGTATCCCATCAAAAACATTACATGTACAATAATGCCAGCCTCGCAACGAAGTACTCCTACTCCAAAAAGTAATGAGATCTAATGTAAAACCAAGCCGGTGTGCCGGAGTTTACTAACAACATGTCATTGTGATCCTTTGAATATTAGATGTTTATATTTTTATAATAAAAAGAAACAGAAAAAATAACTTTGTTTCTGCATATATTTATATGGGATTACAATGTTCACTGTGCGGTTTATAAAACTAGAGAACCCGGGATATTGCGGTATGTTTTAATTTTCAGTGGCTTTATAGTCTAAGAGTTAACCCTAGAAGTTGAATGTTTTCAAAATTTGGAGCTTGTGGGACTGCTAGAAGTATTTTAGATATACGATGATCGTAATCAGTGAGTCAGTGACAAAATTAAGGAATTTGGACTTGCAATAGTTCTTAAAGTATATAGTGAAATTCAATGATATTGGGAATATATCTTCCTTGTGTTATGGCCTCTTGGTCACAGAAATTTCAGCCTTCTAGCTTTATTGATAACAGAATTAGAGGGGGGTCGAAAATGGCCTGAATGGCTTCGGAAAAAGGATGGTTCGGCCGTGCCTTTGTTTTGCTCGACTTGGCAGGCGGAACTGCCGTGCCCACAGATCTGGTACGCGCGACTTTTTGTCGTCGCCCCCGCCTCCCCGCTAGAGCGACAACTATAGATTTCTTCATAACGGGTATATCAAGACATATGCGAAACAGCGCATTTGCCAGATGACTTAAACTTTTTATTTTACCCAAATTTAAACATAAGTTGTACTAATAAATGACGCTTAAATAAGATTTATGTCTGTTTTGTAATTCACCTGTAACAACTGTATTTTTTTCTCTGTGTGTAATATTTAATTGTTTCTTTTGTTATAAGTCCAAATACGAGTAGATGTCATAAGCTTTAGAAAAAGTGACCAAGTCCTCCGGTAACCGAGGCGAGGCCAGCAGGCAGCATCTTTTTTTTTGGTATCTACCTATGGTTGATATAACTATAAACATTATTAGACATTTAATGACATAACATGCAATAGAATCAACATTATTGTACGCCAAACACTGGCCATTGTCATGTGTTGTTTCGTAGGTACAATAAATTATTTGTATCTGTATGGATCGAAGCGAATACTTACTCCGAAGACCGGATAACCACTTATCCACATAGTCTCCGCTGGCAATCTACTGGCAGTAGGATGGCGGGTCGCCCCCCCAAACCCGCAATACAAAGAGGCGATAAGTTGAGACAGATGTAGCCTAAGCCGGTCTCGGCTAGAAGTTGCCGTTTAAGATCGTGGCAAGTGCAAAACTTTTACGCGAGCCCTATGTCCCTAATGAGGGACAACAGGAACAAATTTTCGTCACCCCAGTTACATTAGTGACCGATTGAATAAATCTTTTTGTAAATATATTTTTTTTACTAACTATGCCAATTCGTTGACTTAATCGAACCTAAGCCATAAATAAAAAATCAGCCAAGTGCGAGTCGGACTCGCGCATGGAGGGTTCCGTATCATTATCTATAAAAACGGCAAATAAATCATGTCTGTTGTGTGCGAGCCCCCTTAAATATTTATTTTATTCTTTTTTCTAGTATTTGTTGTTATAGTTTCAACAGAAATACATCATCTATGAAAATGTCAACTGTCTATCACGATACATGAGATACAGCCTGGTGACATACGGACAGACGGACAGCGGAGTCTTAGTAATAGGGAATTAGCTTTTACCCTTTGGGTACGGAACCCTAAAAGCACGGTGTATAATATTTCTGCAAATGTTTAAAAAAAAATGTGTAGTTACTCGTCTCATTTAATAAAAACATCAATGCAGCTCAATAAAAATAGGCTACCAGCGTGACACTAAGAAAAAGTGACCAAGATCTCTAGTGATTAGGACTACTACAACTATGGTCCACAAGTTCATTGCGTATTTCAGTATTTATACAAATGTTATTTTAAGTGTAAGTTGAGTTTTTTCTACCATTTGCGTTGCGTAATAGTTAGGCTGGATTCACACTTATAAGTTTTGTTTACATAAGAAGGGACGAAGATGAAGGGATTCTGATCTATAGCTGCGTTCCTACTTACGTAAATAAATAAATATTATAGGACAATCTTACACAAACCGACATAGTCCCACGGTAAGCTCAATAAGGCTTGTGTTGTGGGTACTAGATGACGATATATATACATAGTAGATAGTGTAGCATGACGCTACGTTTATCGTACGACATCTGTCGACTTTCTTTAGAACTTCCGTGTCTAAGGAAGGTCTAAGGCTAGGTCGCGGTTGATATATAAAAAAGCGTACATTGTGATTCACGGCATTACGGGTAGATGGCGCTTATATCAGTCCGCATTTTGTGATACACGACTGGCAGTTATAAATTGAGATAATATGTGCACTAATTTTGAATATGAATTTTTGAGGCATTCCAGATTGTCAAACAGGAGAAAGTTGATTTTGATTGGTAGTGTCAGATGGACAGAGAGATTTTTAAAGAAAAACACAGGAATTATTTGCAAATTGTCCTTTGCAAATCCTTTATTTGTTCCCGGAAAGTGTTTACCACAGTTGCTTAATTCTCTAGAAGAGGGTGGCCGTCGGTGTAGGTTTTCCAATACCCAGTGCTCCCCTTCGGCCGTGTCTGAGGGTGTGGGTAGCGCCTGCCGAGGCCGCCAGTGGGACCGCCTGAGCCGGAAGGACTCCGGAAGGCGCTTGTGGGTGCCAGACCTGCGAGACGATCTGCAACCGCCGCGTGTTCCGCGTGGTTCTTCACCGTCGTCGGAGAATTAGAGCCCGCATCCAGCGGGCTCTCCAAGTGAGAAAGAGGGTTCAGCGAGCTGTTGGGTCCGCCTAAACCGAAGGGGGCGCCTGCCCACGAACTCTATTTAAATACAGTTTTGACCATTTTCTGACTTTCGAGAATATCTTTTTATTTACATTTTTTTTAAACGTTATAAATCCGATTCCTTTTTTTGTATCCAGTGTTTTTGTGCCATAATAGCTTTTTTTTGTTGTTTTGCCAAAATATTCCCAAAATTCTAATTGCCTCATTTGACGGGCGTACAAAGACCTGGCTCTTGAATTTAGGCTACTTTCATAATCATCTGTCACCATCCATATCACCCGCCTCATTAACCCATTATTTTCCCGGAGCCAAATTACCAGCCGAGTCTTTATTTGTACTTACTAGTTTTGCTAGTACTCCTTTTTTTTATTTTCCTTTTGTGCGGAAAGTAGACGTTTACGATTCTAAGGTAACTATTGAATGTGAAATATCTTTACATAGATACCGTTATCTTCATTTTTATGTGAAGTGCTAATTTTGAATATTCTGATTATTGTAATTTAATTACATTCTAACCACTAAGGAAGTTATTGAATGTGAAATATCTTTATATAGATACCGTTATCTTCATTTTTATGTGAAGTGCTAATTTTAAATATTCTGATTATTGTAATTTACTTACATTCTAACAACTAAGGAAGTTATTGAATGTGAAATATCTTTATATAGATACCGTTATCGTAATTTTTACGTGAAGTACAAATTTTAAATAATCTGATTATTGTTGCTAATTTTAAATAATTTACTTTATCTTCAAAATTAAACGTGTTAATGCAATATAGGAGTGTTTTACTGCAATAGATATATATAAATAACTAAATACATAGAAAACATCCATAACTCAGGTATAAATATCTGTGATAAACACACAAATAAATGCCCTGACCAGGATTCGAACCCGGGACCTCCTGCTTCGTAGGCAGGGTCACTACCGACTGGGGTAGGAGGCCGTAAGCAAAAATACACTTGCTTTGAACATTAGTTAGGACCTTTTCCGGTACCTATTAAATTAGCTGTTTCAACTTAAAGAAAATCACAATTTCCAAAAATTTACAAAATAGTTTTATTTGTTCAATATGACTATTAGACCCCGTTTTCAGTGGTGAAATTTTAATGAAAATGCTAGGGTTGGCATCATCATCATCATCATCATCATATCAGCCGAAAGACGTCCACTGCTGGACATAGGCCTCCCCCAAAGAGTGCCACAATGACCGGTCCTGCGCCAGCCGCATCCAGCGGACTCCCGCGACCTTCACCAGGTCATCAGTCCACCTTGCGGGGGGTCTACCCACGCTGCGCCTTCGGGTTCGTGGTCGCCACTCGAGAACCTTGCCGCCCCAACGGCCATCGGTTCTACGAGCAATGTGCCCCGCCCACTGCCACTTTAGTTTAGCGATTCGGAGGGCTATATCGGTTACTTTGGTTCTGCTGCGGATGGCCTCATTTCTGATGCGATCACGCAGAGAGACTCCAACCATAGCCCTCTCTATTGCCCTTTGGGTGACTTTGAGCTTTCTTATGAGGCCCATTGTAAGCGACCACGTTTCAGTATCATATGTCATCACTGGCAACACACACTGGTCAAAGACTTTCGTCTTGAGACACTGCGGAATATTGGACAAAAAGATGTGCCGTAGCTTCCCGAACGCTGCCCAACCGAGTCGGATTCGTCGATTGACCTCTTTCTCGAAGTTGGATCTACCTAACTGGACAGTATGTCCTAAGTATATATAATCGTCCACAACTTCGAGTGTAAAGTCTCCGATTGTAACGGGAGTTGGTGCTACATGGGTATTTGACATGATCTTCGTCTTATCCATGTTCATCTTTAGACCAACTCGCTGGAAGGCTTTACTGAGGTCATCGAGCATCGTACTCAAATCCTCCATGGTCTCAGCCAAGACTACTATGTCGTCAGCAAACCGAAGGTGAGTGATGTACTCGCCGTTTATGTTGATGCCTAGCCTTCTCCAGTCCAGAGTCTTGAAAACATCCTCCAGTGCAGCGGTAAACAGTTTAGGAGAAATAACATCTCCTTGCCTGACTCCCCGCTGTAACGGAATAGGCTTCGAGTTCTGGTCCTGGAGTCGGACTGACATAGTGGCGTTCTCGTACAAACACTTCAGCACTTCGATATAGCGATAGTCCACTTGGCACCTCTGGAGAGATTGTAGTACAGCCCAGGTTTCGATCGAGTCGAAGGCTTTCTCGTAGTCCACGAACGCTAAGCAGAGGGGCAGGTTATACTCCTCAGTCTTCTGTATAACCTGACGGAGCGTATGGATGTGGTCTACGGTACTAAAGCCTCTTCGGAAACCGGCTTCTTCGGGAGGCTGGAAGTCATCTAGCCTGCGTGCGAGACGGTTCGTAATGACTCTTGAAAACAGCTTATAAACATGGCTCAGGGTTGGCATAGCACATTTTAATATTCTTAACATGACGTATATATATTTTGATGTAAGCTATATACTTATTTTATTTATATATTAAGGCAAAGGACTTTAACGAGGTTTAACCTGGTATATAAACTCCATAATAGTTACTTAATTGTATTTTTTTCGGCAATTAAGATTGATGTCATATTAATCACTTAATATAATAAATTTAGATGTAAGCTATATACTTATTTTATTTATATATTAAGGCAAAGGACTTTAACGAGGTTTAATTTGGTATATAAACTCCATAATAGTTACTTAATGGTTTTTTTTTTCGGCAATTATGATTGATGTCATATTAATCACTTAATTGTTTATTTAATAAAAGTATGGATTTCCTGAATAATCTTGCTAAATTTTCTCAGTTTCTCAGTCTCAGCGACGCGGAAATGGTTACTAGATTTAGTATAACTGTGCAATAGGTACCAATTCTTTCGAATAGGTAAGCCTGGTAAGCGTACCTATTAGATTATAGTTTTCTAATAAATAAATAAATTTGTTTTTTTTTTCAGTAACATGATACAATTGTGCAAATGCATATACATTTTAAAGTAAGATGACTAAGATTCATGTTAAAACGTGTGAAATCGTATGTATATGACGGTTCCTAGGACGAAATGGTCACAGTATTCAAAACAATTATGACAAGTGGAAACGGATGGCCAAAAAATTAATTGTATTGCACAAGCGATAACCAGACATCAGAGTTACGGAAAATGTTACCTAATGAAAATACCATCTTAACGAATGGAACCTTTTTGTCATGGAGTGGTGATATAATTGAAAATTATGTTTTTTTTTTTAATATGTCACATGTTGTACTTTAAATAAAATATTGTGTGACAACTCTATGATTCTATATCATTAAATTTTCACCACTGATAACGGAGTCTGCATATAACACATCTACACAACACGCATGCATTTTAAAAATGTGTCAAATATATTACAACTGGCGTACTTTTTTATTTACACTGTGACTAGGCGTTTAGCACCACTACAAAATATAACAATTAAGATAAAATTACTAACAGTATGGGTGTATTAATGTAGTTTTAATGTATATTTTAGTAACGTGCAAAACCATAAATGTAAACTTTTTCTTTGAGTTTATTAAAGAAGATAATTAGAAAAGTATACACCGTGGGCCCATATAACTAGACAGATTTTAACAGTGTATTCCTGATCATATTTAGATACTAAAATGTCCTATAAACTTTTCTGGAATACGCCTAGTTTCAGAGTTAATACCAATATAAATATAATACACTTTTTATTATAACTCAGCACAAAACGCCTTTCTAATAGCGTTGTTGCCACTATTGGACATAGTTTACACGTCCTTATTGACAGATATCAAAGTGACAAGGAAAACATTGCCGAAACTAAATTTAAAAAAAAAGTACAAATTTGTTTTAGGCGATAATTTTATTAATAACATTTGCTTTTAATGTGCAATAAACATTCAAAAAATGAAAAACAAAACGAAAAGAAATTTTTTTTTTTGCGAAATTGACCTAAAGTCACATAATATTTTTTCCTTCTTTTGGTCTTAGAAATTCATGGTTAAGATCTGTCGGGAGTGGTTAGAGAAACATTATTCAGTCAACGTGCTTGCACACGCTGCGCATGGCCCCTCGCATCCCCGCTCCCGCGTCCTGCACGTGCGCATTCCACTAACGAGTGAAATATTAGGTATCTTTATTTTTGACATGATTTAACTTTTAAATACGCAGGATATTTTTTTGGATTTTTGTCCAGTCGCAAGAAAACTCTTAAAGGAAATATAATTAAAAAAAATATTGACGGTGCAATATTCTACTGCGAATAATAAGCAAAATTTTATACTGAAAAAGTTTGATGACGAAATTTTTGGATTTTTTTTGTCATACGTAGAATACATACATTTAATGTCACTTCAGTAAAAAAAAAAGACGGAGCAAATTTTCGATGTGAGTTACACAAAAAAAATATTTTTATAAAAAAACATGTTCTGTTATAGATTTTTTTTGATATTTTTAACATTGGTTACATACATCAAGTGAATATTTCTAGTAAAATAAAATTAGACTGAGCATTTTTTCAAACGTAAATATAGACGATACGGGTTGCTACTTATATATCCGGAAACAAAAAAACAAACAAACGTACACGGCTGAAAATGGTTTTATTGTTTTTCAAAGTATTCCCCTTGATGATCTATGCACTTTTGCATTCGCGTGAACCAATTTTTAAAGCACTTCTGCCACTCCGCCTGAGGTACCTCCATAACGTGTTGTTTGAATGCGTCGACAGCATCTTCAGCGGTCGAAAATCGTTGACCGCGTAATTTATTCTTTATATTTCGAAATAAATAAAAATCGTTGGGTGCCAAGTCAGGGCTGTACGGCGGATGACCCGTTAATTCCACATTTTGACCCTCCAAAAATAGAGTTGTTTCGCGTGACGTATGACAGCTGGCATTGTCATGATGAAGAATGATTCTTCGTCGCTGGTTAGTTTTACGAATTTGTTCAAATACTTCCGGTAAGCAAATGGTCGTGTACCACTCTGAATTAACCGTTCTACGGTTTTCTAGTGGCACTGTAGCTACATGGCCATTAATACCGAAGAAGCAGGCCACCATTTGTTTCAATGTACTTTTTGCACGAGTAACTTTCGTAGGGTTCGGCTCATTTTGAAACACCCATACCGTTGATTGTTGCTTCGTTTCGGGATCGTATGCATAGATCCAGGATTCGTCACCTGTATAGATGTTATAAACGGCTTTTGAGTCACCACGGTTATATTTTTTTAACATTTTATTGCACCATTCGACGCGAGCATCTTTTTGCTCTTTTGTTAAGTTGTGGGGTATCCAACGCGAACAAATTTTTTTTACAGCCAAATAATTATGTAATATGCTATTAATGCTGGTCATAGAAATACCCAGAGTCGCCTCTATCTCGCAGTACGTAACATGTCGGTCGTCCATTATAAGTTTTCGCACAGCCTCGATATTTTGTTGTACAACGACCGATTTCGGGCGACCTGCCTTAACTTCGTCCATAAGCATACTACGTCCACGATTGAACTCACTAAACCAGTGATACACAGTAGTTTTAGATGGGGCTTCATCACCAAAAGTTGAAGTTAGTTGATCTATGCACTGTTGTTGCGTTAAACCACGCCGAAAATCATAATAAATCATAGCACGAATATTTTCACGAGTGAGTTCCATTCTTGCTGCGAGATGACATTTAAAACCCGTCAAAAACAAAACACGAGCGTTAATAAGAAAGAAAAAATATACCGGCCAGTACTTAAAAAAGTTCAAATTTTACCATGGAGGTCAAATATGCTATTTAAGAAGATTGTAATCCCGGTTTCCAGATATATAAATAGCAGCCTATGTATAAGAGTTTAGATAAAAAAACCTAAGAAGGACAATAGTTTTTTTTTGGAAAAAAATATATATACCATCTACTCCTGACACTTTATCATGCTGTAAAGTTTTTTTGGACTGAGGAGCTAATGCGAGGTCAACCCCTCTATTGCCTGGCCTATTTGTCATACCTATGATATCGATTTACGAGTGCCCCTACCCACTCGTAATTGAAATCACCATGCGATTGTTTTCGACAGTTGACGTATGTGACATCTGCCAAAAACGCCAAAGTATGTTTTTCGGAATAATTAGCAGCGGGGCTCGATTGTGACATTTGGGATTGCGACGATTTATTGAAAATATAAAAAACGGCCAAGTGCGTGTCGGACCACGCATAATGGAGGGTTCCTTAGCTTCAATGGAATAACAACCAAACTAATGCGAAAAGGTCGTATCTGATGCATATCGAAGAAGTTTTTTTGGAAATAACTCAAAAAACCGATAATGTTCAAAACAATTTTCGTAGAAATTTTGTGATAATGCGCATCTTCTCAATTTTTTTCATATTTTTTGGACGTACAGTGCAAAAGTTACAGGGGGAGGGGACGCTATTTATTTTACTTTCGAAGCGATTATTTCTGAAAATATTCACTTAATCTTAAATTCACTTAATTTTAAAGACCTATCGATTGATGTGCAACATGTTGATATTTGGTAAAAAAAATTTTGAAATTTTGTTACATGTATAGAGGCGCCCCCCCCCCCCCCCCCCCCCCCCCCCCTAAAATATTTTTTTCAGCAATTTTACTACATAACTAAATAGCGGCATACAAAATACACATTATGTCAAAATTTTATTAAGATACGTCTTATAGTTTCCGAGTAAAATGGCTGTGACATACGGACGACGGACGGACAGACGGACATGACGAAACTATAAGGGTTCCATTTTTGCCATTCTGGCTACGGAACCCTAAAAATGGCAAGCCTAGAGGAGTACATTATGATGACGATGACGGACACGGACAGCGACGAAGACGACGACGTTCCTCACCGTCAACATAATCCAGCTGCGGTAGGCGTCGCAGACAGAATTCATCACGAGCAAGCATTTGCGATGATAAAGCGAAATTTAAAAAATATTATCGGCTTACGAAACCATGGTAAAATTTGTAAATTGTAAATTTGACATTGTAAAATTTCTGCATGTTGGTAAACAGCGTGTGACTTTCAAAATACGGCTTTTGGAAAATGGTGACATAAAAGTCATCGGTGATAATTTTAGTCACCGGTGACTTTGATATCACCAGTGAGATTCAAAAATCGCACTCGGGCATTTATTTGTGTGTTTATCACGGATATTTATTTTTCCTGAGTTATGGATGTATTCTATGAATTTAAGTATTCATCTATATCTATCTAATTATATATACTCGTATCGTCGCCTAGTACCCACAACACAAAATTCATTACTGACCCCTTCGCCTCAAAACTAAGTTCTTGAAAATCCCAGAGAACACGTTCAAGAGTCATCTTATTTTAAAGGTAAACCCATACTGATGGCCCAGGAATAGAGGGAGGGAAATCGGATATAAACGATGACGATTTAGTATAGAAAAACAAGATGACTGAAAATATGACATGTCAATTCCGTCTATATTTCACATTTTGACCTTCACGCTTATTCCGTCGTCTTGTTAACTCTGGTCTATTTTAAATTAAACAAACCGATTTGTCGGCCCTTTGTGACTAGCAATTTCCTTAGGAAGATCGGCTGTCTACGGCAAAAGTCGGCCTGCGTGACGCCATTTACCGTGTACCATGTTTGTGTGCGGATTGTGTTTTTCGGTATGATACTTTGTTATTACATGTTTTTTACTAGGAGTAGATGGCAGCTCTCCCGGTAGCTCCTTGACGACACTTATGGGTGAACCAATCTACTATACAATGCGTCGATAGATGGTCTTACAAAAACTCGTGACAATGGTCCACATTTCTACATTCGAGTTCGACTTAGGTTGCTGTGTAAGCTTCTGGTTGTACGGCACGTATGCGCCGACCAACGGGTAGCTGTGGGTGGTGATTGTGCGTGGGCGCGCATCCGGGTCCATGCGCAATCGCGCGCTGCCAAGCAGCCGCGCAGCAAGCGCGTTGGTAAGCATGTTCACCGCTACGGGGCCCGTGGCTGGACGCGATGGCGAGTAGAATGCCTAGGGGTTAATTTTAGCCATTTTATGTTAAAGTTGTACATTCCACTTTTATTTTTATTTGGAACATATTTGGTGATTTCGACTCAGAATAACGAGCTCTTTCGATCTTGTTAGGACAAAAAATGTGTCCCAAGGTTTTTTTTCCATTTCGTTACCATTTTTCCATACACTTCTTATGGTGGTTTCTTAAAACTTTGGGACATTTGTGCCCTACTAGGATCGAAAGAGCTCGAAGTCAACAAAATTTTCCAAATAAAAAAAAGAATGTAATGTACAACTTTAAATAAAATGGCCCATTTACTTTTAAACTTCTACAACCTTAAAACGCAACTATTTAACTCATATGTACATATATATATATAATACAGAGATTTACATATAACACTCGGTCGGCTCTATTCCGAAATTGGGGGTCCCTTACACTGTGCCATTTTTTCGAGCTGACTGTTATTGTTATTATACTGACTGAGGTTACATTGGCTCCATGCTCAAAACGCTACGTAATACGCCTCATCTTGAATATGCTATTTAGACTCTTAGGAGTGTATGAAAAGTTGTCAAGCCTGCTATATTGCACTCGTACGTAAAACAGCAGTTGAAGTCAATTTTTAATGTAAAATTTATTTCAATTGTCGTCAACAGGCATTGTATGACATAGTTGCGTGGATCCAATAAGGATATATTCGCGGACAACAAAATAAGTTTAATCGCACTATGCTACATGAGAGTTGACGAAGGGGTCACCTACGACCACACTATCAAATGTGTATTTAACTCGGAATTGGCATCGCACATGTCTAAATACATGAAAGTTGACTGGACTAGCCAGTGACTCTCTCGTACGATCTATTACGCCTTCAGACTAGGTACTAGCAAATAGTACCCTGGTACCGAACAACACCAGCTAGACGCGGGTGCAACGCCTCGACCGGATTCTCCTTATGGAGAGTTATATATGCCCCCTAGACCCGGCCCTTTTAATCTAACATTATAATAACCGTCCGTATTACGCGCCTTGCCTATATGCTTCCGGTACACACTCCGGGACGCCCAGGGCTTTCCTGCCCAATGTCCTTGTTTGTTTACGTTCAGTGAGATTGAAAATTGCATGGACATTATGGATGTACATACATACATACCTACATACACCGCAAGATTGTACTCAGTCTTAATGAAACTACGTTAACAGACGACGATCGCAGGCTAACCCCTTGTTCTACCTTCATGTATTTTAATGTCCATTGTAAAATTATAAATAATTTGCAATGTGCATAAACATCAGGAAAGTATCTCGTGATGCCGTGGAGGCTTGCTGCCGGGGCCAGCTCTCAGTATCCATAATGTTCACGCAAATCAGCGCCATCTAGTTCAAATGTACGAGTATTCAAGTCTAATAGAGTGAATGCGCACGATCTTTTGTTCATTCGCTCCGTCTGATATTGCTCACTCTGTTCGGCTAGCCGTCGTGGTAGGCAGACGCGCTGTCATTGTCGCGGTGCGCGAGCCTTTGTTAAAATAAACATGGCGTAATTTAAGTGTAAAGTGTAATCTAGGTTAAGGCAAGAGAAATATACGTGTAAAGAGTGCCCGTTGTTTCTCTTCGAAACCCATCCGTCGTTACCGCAGCAGGCGCGGCGGCGTACTCATCTACGTAACAGATGATGGTGGCCCGCTGGAAACTCTCTACAGCACCGTGCCGGAGCGACTCGACTGCTACCAGAGAAGTATGAGATGTACCTAACCGGCCTACCGCGGCGACTGGGCTAGTTTTGCGTACACATAATGTAACCTGATCACCTGCATGTTTGTTACACCTTGTATTTGGCGCAGTCAGTAGGATTCTGCATGCTGGATAATCGAAAACTAGAAACCATTGTTATTCATCACACTCATTCATAAAGCATACCATTACACGCAGGTGTAGCGGAAGTTATATCAAAACATTATTTATAATATGTTAACGACTTTTTATTTATTACTTTTTCAACATGTGTTGATTCTGAGGGCAAGAATAATGCAGAGCGAGCATTATAGCATTTATAGCAGACCTTACAGCACACCTGCCTTCCATTCCTACACGTACCCTCCCCCCGTCTGTACTGGCTCCAGTCCTTTTCCCGCCATTAAAACTGTCAACCTAGCTGTCAGTGTTGCTACACTGAGGAAAAAAATGTTGTTGGGCGTAACAATAAAACTTAAACGCTATGCAACCGTCTATGGGGCTTGGTCCAGGCGCGGATACAGGGGGGGGGGGGGGCAACATTGACTTCATCCTTAGTTATGGTCTGGACTGCTATGGTCTTACATTTAAAAATGAACCAAAAAAATCTAGATTTAAGAACCGCCTGAAAAGGTATCTTTTGGATGTCCTAAAGAAGGGCCGAGTAGCCTCTCTATGGGACACCCGATACCTGAGATCTCATCTGCTTAACAAATAGATAAGCAGACATGTAAAATTTAGTATTTAGATATTAAGTTATATATAATGAATGAGACTGTATTGACTCCACAGTCAAACTATAAAATATAGTTTTGTGGAGCGATGATTTATGTTATGTTTGTACCATAAAACAGAGGCAATTGCCCCCCCCCCCCTGAACCTCGTATACTACGATTTTTTGTGAAGGAAAGTGCCCCCCCTGAACGAAATCCTGGATCCGCGCCTGGCTTGATCTATAGTACAACTTTTATGTTGTCAAATTCTTATTGTTAATCTTACAACGTTATATAAATAACATTTTCACTTTCTTATTATTACCATGCTTTCTATGTTGTCGTTACAACAATATAAACTTTGTGCTATTGACAACTTTTAACTTACCACGTTCTGGTTCAAGTTGCTACCTAGACAAAATTGCTTTGTGCCAATGACAAAGCAACTTTGTAATTGCATTTGTTTAAATTTTGTACTTTCAACAAATTTATATTGTATATTGTTACACTCACGTCACTTTAGTCACTTCGCGCGACATGTTTTGGAGAGCGTCGCGCGAAGTGACTAAAGTGACGTGAGTGTAACATTTATATTTTATAGTGATAGTATGTCCCATGAAAGTATAAATTTAACAAATTAACGTTGTTATAATATAAATGTGACAGAATAGTGTTGTGGTCGACGCCACTTACCGGTATGCATCGCGCTTGGCGCGACAGCGTTCGCAAATAACGGGAGGTATACCTTAGCACTGGTGTCACTGATCTCTATACCCACGAGGTAATTCTTATTCTCTTCAATGCTGCCCCTCTTGACGACCCGGAGCGCCTCTGAAAATGCATTTTACATCGGATCATTACCCTCATACTTTTAAATCTTCTAGATCTTCTAGAAAATTTCTAGCTTTTTCAGCTCAGAGTCGTCAGCATTTTCTATTCAACCAATAAAAAAAAGGCCCAAACATTTCAGTTCCATTACTCACGTATTAGTATTATTTTTTTCACCCCAAACGTGATGCAACCCCGGTGGGCACAAAATGGTAATACACCGTTTAAATCAGTGCTTTACTTATTAATTACTGTTACAATTTGTTGCTATGTTTCAAATACGGATTTTAGTTTGCTTGCTTTGAGGTAGAATATTAAATTTATTAAAACCATTTTTTTTATACAACTACAGCGGCATATGATAAGCTGTAACCGTAGCCTATGCACGTCTGAAACTCCAGAAGTGTCACATACGCGTTGCCAACCCTTTAATATAAAGGATAATTCACTGTGTTGACGGCTAAAGGGATAAGATGGTCCCCCGTCGTCAAAACACTGCATCCTCTTTGAGCTCTCTGGCGACCTCACTACAACAGTAGTATCACAAATTCAAATTATTTATTTCGAATCAGGGTACAATAGATTGTTAGTACATACAAACAGCTAGAGAAGACTTATAAAATTAGGGGGTATTAAAACGCAACACTATGAATCGGGTTTAGTGCTATTTTAGCCATGGTTTAAGAGGCTGACAACACCCGATGACCTTCAAATTGACTTTACGCAAACAGTTGTTTAGCTATAACTACTTTTTTGAGAAACTAAAAAAAAATATGTTATTATTCGTTATATTTGGAAGAACTTCGTTAATTCCGATACACGATTGGACGAAATCGGCTTGATAGAAAAGAATTCCAAAGTTCAATCTTAAAATTTGCTTAAAACAGTCGTATTTCTTTAGTTTCTTGACTTATACGTCTGTAACTAAGGACAAAATTCCACCGCACTAATATTAAAAACTTCGTTGTTTTATATTTCTTAATTAATGCGTAGTTTTTTATTTATTTATCATTTTGCAAAATTTGCAATGAGCTCCCATACTCATCGTAACACAGTGTTTCTCTTAAAAGATAGGGAGGGAATTTAGCTGTTGTCAGCCCCTTAAGGCAAAGAAATACCTCGTGAAAGGTCGGACGTTTCGTCGAAGTCCACATCTCTGAAGTCCGTGCGCAGCGCTGCCAACGTATAATTGTCCGCACGAACAAGCGCGCGCCGCTCCGCTTTCGTACCGTAAAGCCCAAGATTCATCGCCACCTTGCCGTTAGGCCCTGCCGCCCTGCCTACTGTCTTGCCGGGTCTCTTATCGTTATTGCACATGAAGTTTATCGATAAGAATAACAAACCCAAGACGATTATCTGAAAATTCGAGCTACTATAAGTATAGGCTATGGCTAGGCATTGGCATTGTCTATTATTTGCCTCATAAAAATGTTGTCTGCAACATTCGTCTATATCACAAAACGTGAAAGAAAGGGATATGCCCGGATAAAGAACATAGATTTAATAAGGCTAAAAATATAGAATCGGGTAACTCACGTCTTGAGTCGAATAAAGCTCAAAATGTTTCGCTCCGAGTACGGGTTCACCTTTTTAACCTATAAAACCGGCCAAGAGCGTGTCGGGCCACGCTCACTGTAGGGTTCCGTAGTTTTCCGTCCGTCACAGTAAGTGTCCCCACTTAAGAGTTAAAATAACACCGCCATGTAGGATATGATATGAGCGTTCCACGTACAGCGACATCTATCGGCAAATTAAGTAAACTAGCGCGCGAGCATAAAGTATGGAAGATGATTTTTATGGGATAATTCTTTATTGCGTGAACCGATTTTCACCGTTTTTACTTTATTTGAAAGCACGTCATTTTATTGTAATTTTGTAGAAATTACAGGTACAATAAACACCTGCTTATACGGTTAAATTACAAACTTAGTTCAGAAATTATTTTGTATTTTTTTTTCAAAAACTATTCATCCTATCAAGTTCAAAATAATTTTCCTAGAAAGTTTTTATAAAGTTCTACTTTTGAGATTTTTTTCATATTTTTAAAACTTATGGTTCAAAAGTTAAAGGGGGGGGGGGACGCATATTTTTTTACTTCTGGAGCGATTATTTCCGAAAATATTTACATTATCGAAAAATGATTTTAGGAAACCCCTATTCATTTTTAAATACCTATCCAATAATATATCACACGTTAGGGTTGAAATGAAAAAAAAAATCACTCCCCACTTTACGTATAGGGGAGGTACCCTAATAAAAAAATAATTTCCACTTTTTATTTTACCACTTTGTCGGCGTGATTGATATACATATTAGTACCAAATTTCAGCTTTCTAGTGCTAACGGTCACTGAGATTATCCGCGGACGGACGGACGGACGGACGGGCAGACATGGCGAAACTATAAGGGTTCCTAGTTGACTACGGAACCCTAAAAATGACATAAATCACAAGTCCGATTTTATTGTGTCGTGTTAGAATACGTTAAGTTCTAATAATAAAAAATATTTTCTAACAATTGTTAGCATTGCGCTAGGTATAATACATGTATTTGTTTGCTACACATAGAAAAGATTATGTAAGTTTTATTTTTCTCCACCAGGCTATCGTGTTAGCAACACTAGATATTATAATAATATAAAAATGTGTGTAAGGCATGAGGTTTGATAAAAATAACAGGCGGGTATTCTGTAACAGATCGAGACCTATAACGGTGTAGCGAGTGGATTATTGTCAAAAATACTTATGTACTGTGTTTTGGACATACTAAATATACCTAACAGTTTGCAATCACCTGAAGTACATATATTATTTCTGGAAGCCCTCGATCTCCAATATATCCGAAGTGGTAAGAACGTATACATAAACCTCAGGTATGTGTTCATTCAAATTACTTAGTTTTACAATTACACGCCTACAGTGTGGAATGTATGCATGTAATAGGAAAAAAAGGAGTTATTCGGTACATACAATAAATACCATTAGATTCTTTAAAATAGAATCATTACACATGTATTAGACAATAAAGAGTAGTGGTTATAATGATAACCACTACTCAGTGCAATGGCACTGCATATAGCTAATCTTAATAAGTTAAAGTGAGTTAGCTTAGGAAAATATGCAGTAAATATATGACTATATAACTCATTTTGTTCAGTACAATTACAATGAAGTACGAAATTGTACTAGTGCACACTCTTGTCATTATTTAGTAACATAATTTGTACAAATATATAAGGTCTATTTATTAGAATCGATTGCAAAATATGAAAATAATATGATTAAGTACATGATGGTAATTAACTAAACGCTTGTATTCGCCTGCGCGATCTATCCAATATAATTTGAACTTATTCTCATTCGTGGCGACTAAGCGTAATCGTAGCTCAACGTTTATTGGTTCTATCGGTATGCAGCGGCCGGTGAATCTAGTAAATATGGAGGCGTTACGTGTCATAACGTTCACTATAACGTGCAATATGTTGTATACACAATAAGGGAGATATTTCAACGAAATATTTTATTAAATGTTGTTAATTGAATAATAAAGGTAGGTGTTGGTATTCTTTTACAACTCGAGATTTTAACTTACGTATGTGTTCGATATAAAAAGTAATTTAGGTACCTATCCGTCGTGCTATGAAGTGTAAATACGCGCCACGGCTTAAGGTTTTACCAAGATAGAAAATATATGATTAGAAATATTTTTATGAAATTTATTTTTAGTTACGTTTATTTCAATTTAAAACTTTAAACGTACTGAGTGTGGAATTTAGCATCACCACTTGATTCTGTTGAATCTACCAGCTATTTATTATGATTATGACCTAGATCTTGGACAATATCTTTCAATTTTTATTACATGAAGCGCCGCTTTGTTAGGTGTGTCTATTTGCGTTGATAATGTTAGGTATGTAACCGATTATTAAATATTAGAGTACCTACCCATTTAAGATAGGTGAATTAAATATAGAAAAAAGGGACATAAAACACTCACGGTTTTTACAAGATTGGTTATTGACTTAACAAAATAAACTGAAATTTAGATACGGTTTATGTTGCTGTAATTTCAATGAACTAATGCTGTGTTTATTTCTTAACCCTTATTTTACTTCTTACTTACTTACCTCACTAACTGTCCGTTTTCTATACTAAATGTAAATGTAAGTGAAGGTAGTATGAGCTCCTCGAGTCCATCGCCGATCAGGTCGGCATGTACTGTACCCCACCGCTTCCTCGTCATGCGAGGAAAGAGAAACGTGCTACTAGATTGTCCAAAAGACACATACGCTCGGGAAGCAGGCGTCGTATGCGGTCTAAATCGCATGTTCAAGTACGGAATCAGCGTAAACGAGAAACATATCGGCCGACCCGGACGACGCGTAAGTTCCAAAGACGCCTGCACCAGCAGCCCTTCGACGTCTGCGACTAGTTCTTCTGCGAGTAGCGAAGCCTCGCGGTGCGGCCGCCCTCGAAATAGATTTACGGCACGTAGAGTAGTTCAGCGCGATACCAGTTCTTCGACAAGCAGTGAAGATAGTCAGTATAGAAAGGGAAAGCAAGATGCGCGATATAGGCACAGACACCGACGTGCTAATAAACGCAAGCACAGTGACTCGCCTAGTGCAACTTCAGTTGACACAAGTTCGGACCGCAGGAGCCACGCACGAGGCGCGCGACATAAGCGGCTTAGGGTCAATAAGGAACGCACCTCATCTGACATATTTTCGAAAGTTATAGGAAATAGGGGAACGCGATTCGAGGGACCTCAGAATGTAATTCCTGATTTTGACCCAGATTCAAATGCTCAAACAGCAGAAGAAATGCGCGAACATAAAAGTAAAAGAGACGAATCTCTGGAAAACTTTCATGATAAAGCGCGGTTGGTTCGAATGTGTAATATTAGAAGAAATGCGGTTCATGCGGTAGACTGTATGTCATGAACGGTATTTTTGACCATAAGGTAAGATTGAACGCGCAAAGTTCTAATTTTAGAAAGCCATACCAGTTACTTAGATATTTACAGCGTATCATGAAAAAAAAATCTCAAATGCAAAGGAGAACAGTACCACCTATTAAATACAATAATCAAATAAAACAAAATGATACTAGGTATATCGAGTACGGCGACCAAAACGCTATTATTTCAAAATCGCAATAAATATAAGTGAATTAGATGACTGTTACCGCAACATAACTTTGTCTCATTTATGTGACCTTATTTCAAAGGGATGTTATGATAACAGCACTATACTATTGGTAATTTTAATAGGAAATAGTCTTATGTTGATAACCCAAGTATAGATAAACTGATGACAACTTTAAATGTTATTGAAAGATCTGGCGTGGGATTTTATGTGCATTGCCCTATTCAGAGAATATGCCTTATGACGACAATAGTAAAATATCACGCTACAACTCTTTAATGTGCAATTCCATATCTCTCAGTAATAAGTATCATTTCGTTGACTTAAATAAATTCATTGAGCGCTATTGGCTAACCCCGGGGAAGATTTAGTCTTATTGATTTATTGGCCTCTAATATTGAGGCAAATAGAAATAATAGTGTTATAAGAGGATCTCAGCAAACCAACAGCACCACTTTGTCACATTTAAACTAGATTGTCAGACAGCGGAAAACCATCTGAATATGAATGTTGTTCACCAGAATATTCAGGGTTTATCCAGCAAGGAGTTAGAGATAGGTTTATTCTTAGATAATAATGTTGATGTTCTGTAACATTGGCTTAAAGAAGAACATTTAATATTTGACTCTTTAAACTTTAAATTAGTCAGTTACTATGCTAGACAATCTGTCGTAGAAAATCATGGCGGTTCCCTTATAATTGTTAAAAAAAGACCTGAGATCTAAAGAACGGAGGGATATATGTCGTAAAATGTTCCATAGAGAGGATTGGAGAAAATGCTTGTGTAGAATTAGAAAGTTATTGTTATATAGAGCACCAACAGCGGCAGCAGTTGATTTAAAAAAAAAATTAAAATACTATGGGAAATGTGCTGAAATTCGTGACTAGCCGAAACTGCCGAAAGCCTGTTATAGTCTGTGGAGATTTTAATATTAATTTGCTTGAATCATCTAATAATTTTGCTAAATTGCTGTTTGTTAAAATCGTTTAATATGTTAAATTCGTTGTTTGAACCTACCTTGGTGGGCGTCACTAGTGAAATATGCCTAAATAATATTTTTTGTAACTGAATGTCTGGATAAGCAAATATTTAACTGTTTTAATTCTGATCACAGCGGTCAAAGGGCATCTTTTATAAAGCCGCTTCAGGAAACTCCACAAACTATAACATATAGACCTATTACTGCTTATCTATTGGAATTATTCAAAAAAGAAATTCAAAAACATCTGTCAAATAATTAGAATGAAGATTTGTTTGGTATGATTATTTGTCAATTGAACAAACATTTCAAATTGAGAACTATTAGTAAATCAAAGACTCAAGCTAAAGCAAAGTTTAGCGAATGGGCTACCGCAAGCATTCATAAAAGTAGAAAGAGACTTTATAAACATTATTGAGAGAGAATACTGAACAAGAATGCAGATTTTCTGGACTATGCTAGGCTATGCTATTCAAAATAAATTTCAAGAGAGTGTGTTTAACTGCTAAGGGGAACTATACTAGTGCAAAAATCAAAATGTCGGACAACTAGGTGAAAACAGTATGGAATATTATAAATAAGGAAGCTGGTAAATTTAAATCACGCGATAATGAAATCAACATTGTCACAGAGGGGCAGCAGATCATGTCAAATAACGAATTTGCTGCGGCATTCAAAGATTATTTTTCTAACATAGCATTAAATACCACAAAATGCCTACAATCATCTTTATCTCAAACTCATTCCTTACTTTGCGCTAATATTAAAAAATGTCATATGATATTTGAATTTAACCTTGTAGACTCGGAAAAAAATCTAAAGATATTCAAATCAGTGAATTTAAAGAAAACAGAAGACTTATGGGGTACATCAGTTATAATCATCAGTCATATCATAGACGTCATGCCTTACTTTAGCCTTAATTTATAACAATTCAGTTTCACAAGGCGCTTTCCCAGATTTCGTAAAGTCATACCTCTTTTTAAATCGGGTGATTCTAGTGATCTGAATAACTTCCAACCGATATAATACTTCCTGTACCTACAAAGTAAAGCCTTAGAAAAGCTAATGTTAAATTATCTACTGGGTCACTTCAACAGACACGGATTGCTTACAAGCAATCAGTTTGGTTTTGTCAAGGGACATTCCACAACCGATGCTGCTGCGGTACTCATTAAATATATCTTCAACGCCTGGAAAAAATATTACAGTGCTACTTTATAAAGCGTTTTATCGTGTAGACCATAGAACGCTCATTCTTAAATTAGAACATTATGGTTTGTCAGTAAATGCCTTGGATCTCATGTCTTCATATCTTAGCAACATAACACAAACAGTTGTTGTAAATAAAACCCAGTCTAAAGGGACTTTAATAAATTAGGAGTATTACCACAGGGTTCTATTTTGGGCCCATTTCTGTTTATGGTTTATATAAATGATTTACCTTGTGGAGTACAAAACCTTTGTGATATAGTTCTGTTTGCCAATAATACACTTAAATTTTCAAAATTGACGGGCAATCTACTTATTTTACTGTAATCAATAACACACTAGCTGCTCTACTGAACTAGTATCCTATTAAGAATTTGCTACTTAATGCTAAGAAAACCAAATGTATTAGATTTGTTTGCCAAACGTTTCACCAGTGGACATTATAGGCCAGGCAATAGAGGGTTTGACCTCGCATTAACTCCTCAGTCCAAAAAAGCTTTACAGCATGATAAAGTGTCAGGAGAAGATAGTATATAATTATTTTTCCAAAAAAAAACAATTGTCCTAGTTGGGTTTTTTTACCTAAACTCTTATATCGTCTGTATTTACGTTTGGAAAAATGCTTAGTCTAATTTTATTTCACCAGAAATATTGACTTGAAGTATGTAATCAATATTCAAAATTTCAAAAAAAAATCCATAACAGACTATATTTTTTTTATAAAATATATTATTTTTGTGTAACTCACATCGGAAATTTGCTCCGTCACTTTTCTTTACTGAAGTGACATTAAATGTACGTTTTCTACTTAAGACAAACAATTTCCAAAAATTTTATTATCAAACTTTTTCAGTATAAAAATTAGCTTATTACTCGCAGTAGAATATTGCTCCGTCAATATTTTTTAAAAATTATATTTCCTTTAAGACTTTTCTTTCGACTGTAAAAAAATCAAACAAATATCCTGCGTATTAAAAAGTTAAATCATGTGACAAATAAAGATTTCTATTATTTCACTCGTTAGTGGAATGCGCACGTGCGGGACGCGGACAGCGGGGATGCCTCGCGAGGGGCGGCCATGCGCAGCGTGTGTAAGCACTTTGACTAAACAATGTTGCTCTAACTACTTTCGCTCAAAGCGTGTACACACTTTCTTCCTTCTACACTTTTTTAATGATCCTCTTTAATAAACTCAAACAAACAGTTTACATTTATGGTTTTGCACGTTACTAAAATATATATTAACACTACATGAATACACCTATACTGTTAGCAATTTTATCTTGATTTGATATAATTCGCAGTGGTGCTAAACGCCTAGTCACAGAGTAAATAAAAAAGTACGCCAGTTGTAATACATTTCACTTTTGACTACGGCGAAGATAAAAGGAAGGGTTATGATTTTAGCAGTCTATGCTCAATTGAGCCGTGGTAAAAGCCGAGACAAACGCTAGCGGAATTGATGATGATATGTTGTAATTATAAAAAAAACCGACCAAGTGCGAGTCGGACTCGCACCCTGATAGTTCCGTACATCACACAATTTTAACAATCCCTGAACATTGCTGTAACGAATAGAAAAATTGGATTAAGGACAAACTTTGACTTTTCCTTGAAATCTGTTGCCTCCAAACAGCGACATAAATCGCGATTAGTTTACCAACTGCGTATAGGGTTGTACTTTTATTTAGTTTGCGACGACTACATTTTTTTAAAGAATTGTTTTGCTGCGAAACACCACACCTCAATCAAATAGTTCCAACGGGATTTCACTAATGGTATTGAATTAAATATCAGTAGTCTAGCTTTGTGAGCTATGCTGCCAGAGCAATTTTTTTAACATGCATGCGTGTTGTGTAGATGTGTCATATGGAACAAATAAAATTATCTTGTAAATTTTTTAATTGTGTTTTTCTTTAAGTTAAAAAAAAACTAATTTAATAGGTACCGTATAAGCTCCTAACTATGGTGCAAAACTAGTGTAAGGTCAGATTTACATTTTGTAAGTTTTGCTTACGTAAGTAGGAATGCAGCTATAGATCAGAATGAGAGACGAATATCACTATTTCATTATAGACAATAGTTTCGTTCCTTTTTATATAAGCAAAACTTATCAGTGTGAATTCAGCCTAATTACATTATTAGTTTAAGTACGCAACAATAAGGCATACACTTTTTTATAAATGGTAGAAAAAACCCAAATTAAACTGAAATACGCAATGAACTTATAGACCATAGTTGTAGTAGTCCTAATCACTAGAGATCTTGGTGACTTTTTCTTAGTGTCACGCTGGTAGCCTATTTTTATTTAGCTGCATTGATGTTTTTATCAAAGGAAACGAGTCACTAAACATTTTATTCTTAAATATTTGCAGAAATATTATACACCGTATTTTTTTAGGGTTCCGTACCCAAAGGAGCTATTTTTTTCCTATTACTAAGACTCCGCTGTCCATCTGTCCGCCTGACACCAGGCTGTATCACATGAACTGTGATAGTTAGACAGTTGAAATTTTCACAGATGATGTATTTCTGTTGCCGCTATAACAACAAATACTACAAAAACAGAATAAAATAAATATTTAAGGGGGCTCCCACAACATGCTTTTTTTGCCGTTTTTATAGATAATGGTACGCAACCATTTGTGTGCGAGTCCGACTCGCATTTGGCCAGTTTTTTTATTTACGTTAATTTTATCATATGGCACGATGAAAGAAATGAACTGGCAAAGTAAATTTAAAAAAAAACTTTTTTTTAACTAGCAAAGATGTTAAATTGGTCACTAATGTAACTGTGGTGACGAAAATTTGTTCCTGTTCTCCCATAAAATGATGTCGCATAAAAGTTAACATGTCAACGATCTTAAATGGAAACTTCTAGGTCTTTCCAGCCGAGACCGGCTTAGCCTACATCTGTCTCAACTTATCGCCTCTTTGTATTGCGAGTTGGGGGGAGGGGGACGTTCTGACATCCTACTGCCAGTAGATTGCCAGCGGGGACTGCTTACATAAGTGGTTATCCTGTCTTCGGAGTAAGTGTTCGATTCAATCCATACAAATACAAATAATTTATTGTACAGTCACCGGCAATAGTATCTTCCTACACGAAGGCCGCAAAAATATGTGACACGCTCTTATGGCCCTACAAATAAGAGCGTGTCACATATTTTTGGACCCGGGGTATGTCCTTAAACTACGTCCGGACTTGGGTATGTCCTTAAACTATGCCAAAAAGAGAGGTATGGGCACTGCGAATGGCATCTCGCTTAGTGTGGTAGGGCACGTTCAGTGAATGTCATCTCGCTCAAATCTGGAGCAGAGCCCGACTGGGGAAGTACCTCCACCGTACAGAAAACCACAGCCAAATAGCACTAGACCCTACTCATAGTGTTGTGTTCCTGCTGGTGAGTAAGGTTGCCAAAGAGCTCAAAGAGGACCCAGTGTGTTGACGATGAGGGACCCTCTTGTTCCTTTAGCCGTCAACACAGTGAATCCTCCTTTTTGTAAAGGGTCGGCAACGCGCATGTGACTCCTGTGGAGTTACAGGCGTCCATAGGTTACGGTAGCTGCTGACCATCAGGCAGGCCGTATGCTTGTTTGCCACCGTCGTAGTATAAAAAAAAAAAAAAAAAAAAAAAGGAAGATACTATTGCCGGTGGCTGTACCTACGAAAGTGAGTATTATCAATGATGTGACATGTTACACAAAGTACATGACAATAGCCAGTGTTTGGCGTATATATAATAATGTTGATTCTATTGCATGTAATATCATTTATCTACACCAATATCATAAATCCTCTATTCCGCGTTCGGAAACCGTACCACCATTATTTCAACCAGTAACGTAACATCTCTGACAGTGTGGTAAAAACGTATTAAAATTCATTACCCACGGTAACGTTACCAAGATCCGCCCTCTCCCCGAGCACCGGCACGCGCCCGCGCGACCGCCGACACAATAGAGTTGGTCATGGCGGTGCAATGGCGGTCATTCTACTGGTTTCCGAACACATCATTTAGGATTTATAATATGTGTGTAGATAAAGCAGTGTATGCAACCGTACGTAATTAGGCCTTAAAACACTCGTATGATCTTATTATGAAACAGTCACATAAACTACTATTAATGTCTGTTATGTTTAAGTTATATCAACATAGGTGGATGCAAAGAAAATGAATTTAAAAAATCATACAGGTTGTAATAAAAATACTGGTGGTCCGTTTAAGGGCACTATTGATATCGTATTGCGACTAAGAAAAAGTAGGAGAATAGTAGTTTTCGATACAAGTGCGAGAAGTATGCCATTTTGCACGAGTACCGAGGTTACTTGGCCCGAGCCGAGAGGCGAGGGTCAAGACTCGGGACGAGTGAAAATGACACTTCTGCACGTGTGTCGAACAACGTTTTTTAATACAATTGCGAAAAAACTACAATGAAATAATAGTAGATTGTTTGACAAGGGTCTAAAGTAGGCCATATTACCACCAGGTGGTTATTTTCCCGACCCGACCGAAGTGAGTGAAAATTGTTCGAGTGGTAATATAGCTTTTAGACCAGAGTAATGCATACAATGTTTCACTTCGACTGCGAGAAAATATCATAAAAATACTTATTATTTACGCACAATAACTAAACTAAGGTGAAATTATGGTATAACTTGATGGTCTTTTAATTTTTTTAACTTCTTTGACATAGATACAGAACATCAATGACGCGAATAAATGCCACAGACGACGGTATAATTAGCTCTTTAAAACAGCTATTAGATATGGCAATTTGTAGGGCCCAACCTGTTGTGTACCCTGCCTCTCCCACACCCTCCTTCAGCTCCCTACGGGCCCAACCTCCTATTATACACAACCCAACACAACAGGTTGGGCCCTACAAATTGCCATATATAATAGCTCTTTTAACAGTTTAAACACACTTTAAAGCGTTTCCCAAAAAACGCTAGATACTTTATTGGTGCGTATACTGTGTAAATAATTTAAGTCCTTAAAAAAAACATTGTATTTAATATCAACCAATCAGAATACAGCAATGTTAAAATCGACCAATCAGGAAACGTAATTTATTTCTCAAAACATGAGGTGTTTTTTAGTTCCTACTTCACAATCATTAAAAAAGATTAAATTTTTTGGGAAACGCTTTAAAGTGTGTTTAAACTGTTAAAACAGCTATTATACATGGCAATTTGTAGGGCCCAACCTGTTGTGTTGGGTTGTGTATAATAGGAGGTTGGGCCCGTAGGGAGCTGAAGGAGGGTGTGGGAGAGGCAGGGTACACAACAGGTTGGGCCCTACAAATTGCCATATCTAATAGCTGTTTTAAAGAGCTAATTATACCGTCGTCTGTGGCATTTATTCGCGTCATTGATATTCTGTATCTATGTCAAAGAAGTTAAAAAAATTAAAAGACCATCAAGTTATACCATAATTTCACCTTAGTTTAGTTATTGTGCGTAAATAATAAGTATTTTTATGATATTTTCTCGCAGTCGAAGTGAAACATTGTATGCATTACTCTGGTCTAAAAGCTATATTACCACTCGAACAATTTTCTCTCATTTCGGTCGGGTCGGGACAATAACCACCTGGTGGTAATATGGCCTACTTTAGACCCTTGTCAAACAATCTACTATTATTTCATTGTAGTTTTTTCGCAATTGTATTAAAAAACGTTGTTTGACACACGTGCAGAAGTGTCATTTTCACTCGTCCCGAGTCTTGACCCTCGCCTCTCGGCTCGGGCCAAGTATCCTCGGTACTCGTGCAAAATGACATACTTCTCGCACTTGTATCGAAAACTACTATTCTCCTACTTTTTCTTAGTCGCAATACGATATCAATAGTGCCCTTAAACGGACCACCAGTATTTTTATTACAACCTGTATGATTTTTTTAATTCATTTTCTTTGCATCCACCTATGTTGATATAACTTAAACATAACAGACATTAATAGTAGTTTATGTGACTGTTTCATAATAAGATCATACGAGTGTTTTAAGGCCTAATTACGTACGGTTGCATACACTGCTTTATCTACACACATATTATAAATCCTAAATGATGTGTTCGGAAACCAGTAGAATGACCGCCATTGCACCGCCATGACCAACTCTATTGTGTCGGCGGTCGCGCGGGCGCGTGCCGGTGCTCGGGGAGAGGGCGGATCTTGGTAACGTTACCGTGGGTAATGAATTTTAATACGTTTTTACCACACTGTCAGAGATGTTACGTTACTGGTTGAAATAATGGTGGTACGGTTTCCGAACGCGGAATAGAGGATTTATGATATTGGTGTAGATAAATGATATTACATGCAATAGAATCAACATTATTATATATACGCCAAACACTGGCTATTGTCATGTACTTTGTGTAACATGTCACATCATTGATAATACTCACTTTCGTAGGTACAGCCACCGGCAATAGTATCTTCCTACACGAAGGCCGCAAAAATATGTGACACGCTCTTATTTGTAGGGCCATAAGAGCGTGTCACATATTTTTGCGGCCTTCGTGTAGGAAGATACTATTGCCGGTGACTGTACAATAAATTATTTGTATTTGTATGGATTGAATCGAACACTTACTCCGAAGACAGGATAACCACTTATGTAAGCAGTCCCCGCTGGCAATCTACTGGCAGTAGGATGTCAGAACGTCCCCCTCCCCCAACTCGCAATACAAAGAGGCGATAAGTTGAGACAGATGTAGGCTAAGCCGGTCTCGGCTGGAAAGACCTAGAAGTTTCCATTTAAGATCGTTGACATGTTAACTTTTATGCGACATCATTTTATGGGAGAACAGAAACAAATTTTCGTCACCACAGTTACATTAGTGACCGATTTAACATCTTTGTTAGTTAAAAAAAAGTTTTTTTTTTAATATACTTTGCCAGTTCATTTCCTTCATCGTGCCATATGATAAAATTAACGTAAATAAAAAAACTGGCCAAATGCGAGTCGGACTCGCACACGAATGGTTGCGTACCATTATCTATAAAAACGGCAAAAAAAGCATGTTGTGGGAGCCCCCTTAAATATTTATTTTATTCTGTTTTTTTAGTATTTGTTGTTATAGCGGCAACAGAAATACATCATCTGTGAAAATTTCAACTGTCTAACTATCACAGTTCATGTGATACAGCCTGGTGACAGGCGGACAGATGGACAGCGGAGTCTTAGTAATAGGAAAAAAATAGCTCCTTTGGGTACGGAACCCTAAAAAAATACGGTGTATAATATTTCTGCAAATATTTAAGAATAAAATGTTTAGTGACTCGTTTCCTTTGATAAAAACATCAATGCAGCTCAATAAAAATAGGCTACCAGCGTGACACTAAGAAAAAGTCACCAAGATCTCTAGTGATTAGGACTACTACAACTATGGTCTACAAGTTCATTGCGTATTTCAGTTTAATTTGAGTTTTTTCAACCATTTATAAAAAAGTGTATGCCTTATTGTTGCGTACTTAAACTAATAATGTAGTTAGGGTGGATTCACACTGATAAGTTTTGCTTATATAAGAAGGAACGAAACTATTGTCTATAATGAAATAGTGATATTCGTCTCTCATTCTGATCTATAGCTGCATTCCTACTTACGTAAGCAAAACTTACAAAATGTAAATCTGACCTTACACTAGTTTTGCACCATAGTTAGGAGCTTATACGGTACCTATTAAATTAGTTTTTTTTTAACTTAAAGAAAAACACAATTAAAAAATTTACAAGATAATTTTATTTGTTCCATATGACACATCTACACAACACGCATGCATGTTAAAAAAATTGCTCTGGCAGCATAGCTCACAAAGCTAGACTATTGATATTTAATTCACTACCATTAGTGAAATCCCGTTGGAACTATTTGATTGAGGTGTGGTGTTTTGCAGCAAAACAATTCTTTAAATAAATGCCACAGACGACGGTATAATTAGCTCTTTAAAACAGCTATTAGATATGGCAATTTGTAGGGCCCAACCTGTTGTGTACCCTGCCTCTCCCACACCCTCCTTCAGCTCCCTACGGGCCCAACCTCCTATTATATACAACCCAACACAACAGGTTGGGCCCTACAAATTGCCATGTATAATAGCTGTTTTAACAGTTTAAACACACTTTAAAGCGTTTCCCAAAAAATTTAATCTTTTTTAATGATTGTGAAGTAGGAACTAAAAAACACCTCATGTTTTGAGAAATAAATTACGTTTCCAGATTGGTCGATTTTAACATTGCTGTATTCTGATTGGTTGATATTAAATACAATGTTTTCTTTAAAGACTTAAATTATTTACACAGTATGCGCACCAAAAAAGTATCTAGCGTGTGTGTTGTGATTGGTGGATTTAATATAGTGAAGTATTCTGATTGGTCAATTTAAAATGCAATATATCTGCAAATCGTGCGTAAAATCAAACTTTACGCACGATTTGCAGATCAGATTACTTTTTAGCACTAGTGCATAAAATAAAACTTTACGCACGATTTGCAGCTACATAAAGTAAACTTTTTGAGCAATTGTATTAAAAAAAATTTTTTAGTGCGAAAATATTTTTTTTTGATGGGGCATGTCGTTTCGACCGGCCAACCCTCTATACGAAACCATTTTTTTCCAGTTTTTCATATTTAAGAAAAACTAAGGAAATATTTTTTTTCACGGGGAAAAAAATGGTGGTGGATTATACAATATTAATGTATGTCTTTTGTCTATTTCATCTGTGATAACTGTAATTTTTTTTCTCTGTGTGTAATATTTAATTGTTTCTTTGTTATACGTAGACTGAAATATATGTCATATGATAGGAATCATTTAAAACAACAAAAGAAACAAGAGAGATAGTGCTGCCTGCTGGCCTCGGACACCGGACGACTTGGTCATTTTTTCTGAAGCATATGACATCTATTTCAGTTTACTTATAATAAAAAAAAACAATTAAATATTACACACAGAGAAAAACATACAGTTGTCACAGGTGAAATAGACAATAGAACAGACAATACCTTATTATTATATAATTACATTTACTAAATGTTCATGACATTAAAGTACATCTTATTTAAGAGTCATTTATAAATACAACTTATGTTAAATAAATATGTTTAAATTCGGGGAAATCAAGAGTCTACTCGTACATAAGTCATCTGGCAAATGCGCTGTTTCGCATATACCTTGATATATCCATTATGAAGAAATCTATAGTTGTAGAGCGGGGTGGTGGGAGGCGAAGACAAAGAGTCGCGTGTAGCTAATAAAATTTATTGTTTTACAGATTTACATGTACTCTGTCGTCTCTCTAGTGCTTACTTGTCGAGTATTACCCAGCTAGGTAGATGAGTACTAGGCCAGTAATTTATCGTAAGGATATATTACTGGCCTAGTGGGTTAGTGTCACAACACTTAAATGCTGAAACTTGGTTGAGGCATATAGCATGCGTGCCTTTAGACCCTATCGCGATTCTCAAATATTCCTCGGCAAGGCGCCGAGGGTCATGTTTCTGCGTTGAACAAACGTTAGTGGCATCCAACTTAATCACTGCGCCATCTGTTGGTAGGCGGCTTGACTAGTGTCGAAGCGTAGTTGTATCGGTGCGTGCGGCTGCGCGGTGATGCGGATTGTGTGCATTATGATTATGACACTACAAGCGTGATCTGTCGGCGAGCAGTGGTGATGGTGTTCTGTTTAGTAAGGTAATGATACTCTGGTGCTTCAATTTAATACTAAAATGGTTACTTAATAATACGCCATCACAATATTTATTAAAATTACAATGATACGAGTTAAATACAAATATCAAAATAGAAAATTCTATAATTGAAGTAACTTACTCCACTTTTTTCACTATGACACAAGCATAGCTGAGTCGTAGTTGCGCATGCTAAACTGGACTCAATAGCATGTTCACTCGCTTTAAAAGGCTAGACAAATTTAAAATTTCAAGATTTGACGTATTGTATGTGGATTATTTTTTGGAAATGTTAGTTTTGGCTGTTTAATTGACTACTTAACATGAATAAAAAATAAAACTGGGCTGAGCAATTTTCCATGAAGTATATTAAATATACTGTAATAACTATTTTTCTTTAAGGTTTTTTTTTTGGAAATTCGTGAATATTATGCTAAAATAAGATTATCATAACACCCACTGTTACAAACTTGACTGAGAAATTTTCCAAACAAAATGACGAGTGTAACCAATTATTTTTGAATAAAAGTGACAGTTTCATTTGGATTATTTTTTTGAACTTTTGACAGTATCTGTCAGGAATCAAAATAATTTGTTTAGTGAAAAAAACATACCCTGAGGAAAATTTCAGTACAAACTATTAAGGTTTTTGTACATTTTGGTAAAAATACCAAAACTGACATAAGTTTTTTTTGGAAAAATAGTTTTTTTGTGTTTGTTATGACCTATACTACATCCCAGCAAAAGAATTATCGACTGAGGAATTAATGCGAGGTCTCCATACAACGACCCGGTAGATTTCCCACACTATTAAGATTCTCCTGAATGCTTAATGTTTAGAGATAGTAGATAAAGCACTGTTCCTTGGTTCGACGTTGGACAAAAATCTACAGTAGATTCCTCATATAAGAAAACTCGCTCTTCGATTAAGTTCGGCCGCTCATGCTGTTAGGAGACTTATACAATTATCGAATATTGACATAGCTCGCTTAGTTTATTACAGTTATTTTTATAGTGTAATGTCATATGGTATTCTGGTTTGGGGCAAAGTAGCTGACATACAGACTCAGTTTTGTTTTACAAAAAAGAGGCATTCGCTTTCTGTATAAGGTTAGGTATTATGAAAGGGATTTGGATATAAATGCACCTAAACTATGGAGCCTATGCAATGGAGCCTTAACAATATCTTAAATAAAGGGACTGGTAAATCACCCTCAGAGATTGTTTATGCCCAGAGGACAAGCGGTCCCGCTGAAGGCATCTTAAAACGAGCTCTTCAATAACCTGTCGATGTTACAATTGATGAAAGGGATGAAATTCGAGAAAAAGCACAAGATAACATGGTTCGTACACAACAGAAGATGAAAGAAAGATTTGACCAAACTAGAGCACCTAAAATAATAATATTTAAAGAAGGTGAATTTAGTCATGATCCCAAACCATAACCCTGATAAAGCGAAGAGTAAAAAGTTTGCCCCTAAACACCGAGGCCCTTTAACTGCAGTCCTTGGTAATGATAGGTACCGCTAATATTGAAGGTCACTCCTAACGCAAGTACAGTCAGCATCATATATACCGTGGCTGTTAAGATACCCAAATATATTGTCACATCCAGAGTAGTAATTAATAATAACTCAAACAAAGTAATCTAATTCTTCAGACCATTTACCGTTTACAAATATACAGGAGCACTCACAAATCCTAATACTTGACAACAGTCAAGCCGGCAATAATACCGGTACAACCACACCTAGCGCAATAATTGGAGCATTTGCCTTACAAAAGGTGGAGTAGAAAATGTTTTAATGGTTATTGGTAGGCTATAGGGTGGTTATTAAAATACTAGATTTGAGACCTTGAGGGGGGGGGGGGGGTGCGTTGGCCGCCATCTTGGTTTAAACGTGCCATAAGTCCGTTTTTGAACCTTGGCGCTTAAACGGTTATCAGTATGCCTAAAATGTATATGCAACGTATGAAGAACATAAAATTGTCTACAATATTTCCATACACAATACATCTGTAAGTCTTACAGATGTAAAGATACAGGGGGTGAAAAGGTGTATATTTTCTTATATCATAAGAATTTTATTTATTAGCTTCAAAGTTTTGTGCTTTGAAATAAGGAAATGAAGTCCCTACCACAGTTTTGTCATCTTCTAATGATTCTTTTAAAAGATATTCAAAAGTTGAATTCACCCCTAGAGCGCTTATAGAGGGGGTGAAAGTAGTAAGTCTCACACACAAAATCAGTGTTCTATTACTCATATTAAAAAACTACTAGGCGTTGTCAGGTATAGCTATGGATCAATTAGGGTATAATTAATTTAGATTTGACAAAAAACATATATGCTTTCATACAAAAAAAATTTTTTTTTAAGAAAATGCTTGATAATATTTTTATTTTTTTAAACTTCATATAACTGTCAAGTTATTATTAAAATATCGTATAGGCTTTAGCATTATTTACATAATGCTTGAACAGTTGACTTTATGACAAAAATGTCTACGAGAAGTATAAAGACAATGAGTATGAGTAATTTTTTCCTTTCTCTAACTTTGTATCTTCTAAGACGTACAGAATAAATACAAATACAAAAAAAATAGAGTCTTTATAATTTTCGTAGACATTTTTGTCATAAAGAGAGCTGTTCAGGCATAATGCAAAAAAAGCTAAAGCCTATACAATATTTTAATAATAAGTTGACAGTTATATAAAGTTTAAAAAAAAAATTCAAGCACTTTCTTAAAAAAATTTTTTTTTCTATGAAAGCGTATATGTTTTTTGTCAAACCTAAATTCATTATACCCGAATTGATCGATTGCTATATCTGACAACGCCTAGTAGTATTTTATGATGAGTAATAGAACATTGATTTTGTGTGTGAGACTTACTACTGCAGTTACAATTTAAGAAATTACCACTAATTATTTTACATGTTTTAAAGTGGGTTTTCCACTCATACATTAGTATGTTATTCAATTAAATACAAACATTGTAAACATTGAAAAAATAATCAACCCAGTTGGACTTGAACCAACATCGATACGCCTTACCGGGGCTCGATATCGCTTTACCAATTAAGCTATGGGTTCAGTTACCGAGCTGACGAAATTCTCAATGCCTTCAATCATCTTTTTGCATTTATTTTTACATCGACTTTATAGCAGCCGTAAGCGACATCTAGGTGCCAACCACTAGAGTTAGATACCCTTCCCGCCGACCCTTTTACAAGTGTCACAACGGAAATAACAGATGGCGCCTGCTATCAACTCATAATTATTTAACATGTTTTAAAGTGGGTTTTCCACTCATACATTAGTATGTTATTCAATTAAATACAAACATTGTAAACATTGAAAAAATAATCAACCCAGTTGGACTTGAACCAACATCGATACGCCTTACCGGGGCTCGATATCGCTTTACCAATTAAGCTATGGGTTCAGTTACCGAGCCGACAAAATTCTCAATGCCTTCAATCATCTTTTTGCATTTATTTTTACATCGACTTTATAGCAGCCGTAAGTACTGACGTACGTCAGTGTAGTTAGTGGTAATTTCTTCGTACGAAAGCACCGTGCCAATCAGCCAATGCTGCCAACTTGAAAAAAAATGTTGGTTCGATATACATTGCTGCTTTTATATGGAGCAATGCTGCTGTACGATTCACCCTAGAGTGTTGCTACATTTTTGTTTGATGTACATTGCTACTGCGTTCGTTGGCTGGCCAGACTATATTATAATAATATAAAAATGTGGGTAAGGCATGAGGTTTGATAAAAATAACAGGCGGGTATTCTGTAACAGATCGAGACCTATAACGGTGTAGCGAGTGGATTATTGTCAAAAATACTTATGTACTGTGTTTTTGGAAATACTAAATATACCTAACAGTTTGCAATCACATAAAGTACATATATTATTTCTGGAAGCCCTCGATCTCCAATAATCGCTTTATACTATTGCAACATAACTTCACATTTTATAACGGTTTTGTCAAGAGCATAATGTCGTCTAGCCATTTGTAATTCGTTTAGAATTCAAGGTAACTTATATTTTGACAAATTGTTTTCGATTATGCTCACATAATCTATTGACCAAACTGTTATAAAATGACAGATGATGTTGAAATAGTTGAATGCAATAGTATGGTAAAGGAAAATATATCTTGTATAATCTTGTTGTTATTAACAAATATCTATATAATACCTAGCGCGACGTCAAAATCTGTTAGAAAATATTTTTTACCATAAGTAATCATAACATATTCTCTAACTAAAAAAGAAAATCGCACTTGTGAGTTATCGAAGCTCAAAACTGTTCGCGTACTGTACTATACGAGAAACTTCGTCAGTCAGCCAACGCGAATGGCACTAAGCATGTCGAGCAATAGGTATTCAACATAAAGGCGTGAGTTACTTACCCGTTTCTAAATATTTAATATATCCGAGTCTCATTAATTTACATCGTTATCGCGGGAGCAAAAACAAATGTATTGAAGAATATATATAACGGAGTGTCTGTTTAATATAAACAGAATATTATGCCTAAACGTCTTAGCTTCTAAGAAGTTCTTCATATCTAGCACAATGTTTTTGCCAGAAATGATTAATCAAACTAGTTTTGCTCCTTTTCTACGTTCGTTAAAGTGCGTCTTTTAGAGTAGACATTTCGTTTAACAAGAGGTTTATTTTTTATGAAAATTACGAGTACCAAGCGTTGATTATTTGAGAAAAAAACTTTTCGTATGTCTAAAGTAATCCTTATCTGCAAGTCCAGATAAATCGATCATGAATGAAAAATGTTTTGAAAAACAGGTGAATTAAGAGGTTGTCGTCAGGATTGCGTGGCCAATCTTTTTAGTGTGTACTCATCAAGTCGAGTACGAATGTTAGATATTAGAAAAAACATCGATTAAATTTTGAACGTGTAGGTACAAACGTCTTGATACGACTGTCACTTCTGTTTTATCTTGTTTGTCATAATCTTTGACTACTGTCAAATCGTTATTGCTCCCGCGATAACGACGTATGCTCATTAAAACTTTTGTGTTTTATCTTAGCCTCAGCAATAACTAGATTAACATTCGAAATACTATTTATCGAGCGTTACAATGTTGATGTGTTGAGTTGCCGTGTACTATGTGTGTTTTAAATGGGTTTGTTAGGTCATCTGGAAAATTGGTGAAAGAAAAAGAATGTCAGCGATAAAAGCATGTTCTTTGTGTATTATTTAACCGATCGCCAAATAAATATGAAGTCGATGACCTACTTAATATTGACATGTTACTTGGTATAATGTGATATTGACTACTGGCAGTAAATAAGTACTGGCTGTAAGTTAGAACCTTGTCAAATTTATATTTGTATGGCAAGGGTTCCATGACTTGTTTGTTTACTTATGTAAGTATGTATGTAAGTCAGTCGATCAATGGCTGTTCTCGAGTAAACTTGAATAATTTAAATTCCTTGTGTTCCTACTCCTCGTTTATCTGTGCTAGAACTCTGCTAAATTACTTATAGGTAGGTAATGTACCCCTATAATATTGGCCACTAGAATAACAGATCTGCTACCAAAATTGGACGACGGCGAATAATATATCTGATACCAAAATCAAAGTGTTTCAAAGTTAGAGACCGTATCGATTAAAATGGTCAGAGATATTAGACAGATATTTGTTGGAGGCAGATATTATATTGCATACAAATTAGGTCGCTAAATTAAAATTTTGGTGGCAGAAAATATAGTTGCCTTTTTTTGGGCGAAAACCCCAAAAAAAGGCATTACGAAGGGAAAAAAGTAGCGGATTATTCCAAAAATGGATTCTTATAATAAAAATAGATTATGTATAATGTTCGATTGATTTTAGGAATTACTTGCCGGAATACACTTGCTTACCTACATTGTGTCTAGTTTTATTTTATTTACTGGCTACTTACCGTGAGTGCATAAATAATAATATTCAAGTAGTGCCACTGCCTCAGTAAGAGGGCTCCGAACTGACGCCAACACAAGAGAAAGCCCGTGAACTTTTCCAGCCTCGGCTCTATTGAATATGAAAAAAAAACGTGATTAATCCCAAACAAGATATGCTATCTAGTGAAGTCAAAACCGAGGACTAAAAACCGCTTCGTTGGTTAAGCCTTAAGGTAGGGTAACTCTATTAAAGGGTTATCTAGATTACATGGTTACCTGTCATTATGGAAACCATTTTGAGAATGTGATGGTGTGGTGTGGTGAAACGAGAAGTCAAATACTTACTATTTAACATTTTGATAGAGTTACCCTTTTCCTAAATAAAGATTAAAATAGCTTTGCGCTGTAAAAACTGCTCCTATGGCTGTTCAAGCCAGCGACAAATTTCTATAACCAATTCCCAAGAGTCCCAGGCGTAGGTGTGATGTCTAATTATTAATTAGACATCACACAGCCATCAGCTGACGGTTTAATTAGTAATTAAACCGTCAGCTGATGTTATGTACCATTATTTTGTGATCAAAATGTTGAAAAAACGTAAAATAATAGCTATTGAAACGTTTTTACTTTAGTTTATACTAATTTCAAATAATAATTACGATTTGAAGTAATGTGAAACGGAACGTGTTTTAATCAACCAATCAACGTCTGGTGATGTCACTCTTGTTATGACAACTAATGGGGTTGGCAACTGTCTATAGGATTTAGCTTAAAGGGCTAGCATCCAGGTAAAAAAAAAACAACAATTTGACACTGGACGAACAAATATGCGAATGACACACATGAGTGACGTTACAGGAACTGTAGATCCGTTTAGGCGCGAAAATTTAAATTGTCAGTTTGTAACAGCAATTTTTGACTATAAATTATAGTATTTTAATTTTTAATTACACTCGTGGTCTATTCTACGTGCAATTCTTTCAAATGAAAGTATAAATGAAAATATTGCATCTTGCCTATTTATATAGGTACTGCACATTTTCGCACGGCGTGATGTTACAAGGCACCACCCCCGACCTTTAACATACCTTATCTTCATATATTTTTTCCTTGATTGCGGAAAAAAATCGTGTGTAATATTTGTTTTGATATTTCAACTGACGGAATAGTTATATTACTAGTTCCTGGATTTCGGGTGTGATTTTGACAAGTACAAGACAAGTAATGCGACAACAACGCTGTTTGTCAATGTCATCGCCAAATTGATAGTTTTTTTAAAGTCCTAGCCATTTTAAAATAAATTTGATGTTATAAAAGTTTTCACACTAATCTGTCAATATCATATGGTTTCTCTAAAGCCCTGCCTTTTTTTATCCGGCAAATTTGTTTTTAATTATCCTACCTCAAAATAGTAAGTAGGTACAAATACCTACTATATTCCTGACTTAACTATAAATTATAATATTATGAAGCACTCCTTTTTTCTCTAGAGAGATTAAGGCAGCGAAGATTCTGACAACAACTTATCAAGGAGAATAAATTGAATTGAATCGAATCTTTCTCCTTCTTCTTTTCATAATTTTACCCAGTGCTGGGCTCGAATTAAGTTCTTCTACTGACTTCGGTTCTGTGCAGTTTTGGTCACCTCCCGTCCCATTGACAATCTTATCTTAAAAAACGTACCAATTGTCGCTATTGACTCGTCATCATACGTTACTTTCTCGTCACTGCAGAGCCTGAAATCAACTATTTATTAACGGGACTATATAAGGTATGAAGAATGTCACTTTAATATAGAATAGCTATAGTCGTATAGTTACGTGCCTCCGCAAGGCAACTTTAGACGCTGGCCACGTCAGATATGATGACAAAATAATGAGAGCGACGAAACCCCTCTCGTTAGTTTGTTATACTATGCTTATTTCAAGATCCAAACATCTGGCAGCTGTAAAGTCGTGGAGGTTAAATAATGCAAACCACTTTAAGAATACAAATCCTAGAGTTCTGGTTTTGATGCTGTATAATGAGAAATTATATAAATAATTAGATTATATTTATATATTTTTTTATACCACGACGGTAGCAAACAAGCATACGGCCCGCCTGATGGTAAGCAGTTGCCGTAGCCTATGGACGCCTGCAACCCCAGATGATTCACATGTGCGTTGCCTACCCTTTAAGAACCTTTACACTATTTTTTTAAAGAACTTCATACTGTAGCCCCCTGGGAAAACCTCAGCAGGGAGTTCATTCCACAATCGAAGCGTTCGTCGGAGTAAATTCCTCTTGCGAAAACTTTTTGATAGGGGAAAGGAGTCCAAAACGACGTATAATGTAATTCATATAGTTTGTCACCTAACTGTTTCTGTTTCCGAAATAAAACGCAATGATTTTTGTGCGTATGTAAAAATATAGGCTCGTCCTCTGTAAATAAGACAACTTGGATGACTTTAACCTATTTTCGTATTACTTTTTTCGAACTAAATTAATTTTGCTAGTCTTTCACTCTGACCTCCACCCATTAAAAGCTGTCAAATGCCCGGATCTAGCAATAATTTAGTATGGGTTATCGCTGTTATTCCAATATGACTTGGAACTTCGATGCTGTTAACGTGTATATACACTTACGGTAGATGTCACAACACGTAGATAGTCTACATACAAAACTCACTTAAGGAACACCTCATCAAGCGTGCTCTTGCCAACGCCGATGGTTTCGATTTGCAGTTCTCCGCGCTTGTCTTCTATCGCAGTGAAGAGCTCTGGGAACTCTGACGTGTCCTTGGCTGGCAAGTTGTAGGACACGCCGTTCGGACGCTGGTCACGTATGGTCGCATCCGGGACCACGGAGGTGATGGTAGACGTGATGTCCGCCTCTTTCGGCGTGCCGAACGTCGTGAGCGTGACACGATAACCGGTGCCTATCAAGCAGGTATAAAAAAATGAGATTTTATTACTCAAAAAGGCAAATTTCCAAAAAAAATATTGCTTTAACTCTCTGCCCTTTTGATTTCCAAATCTGAATTACTTGAACAACAAGTAATTCTGATGAACAGGCGGTGAAGGTTTTTGAGGTCTAATCGGTTTTTTGCATGGGCTTGTGGTGTTGGCCTTCAACTTGATCTGAGGTTTAGCTATTTATGCTAATACTTGGACTTGCGCCACTTTGTTGACTTTATTTGTCAGGTATTTACTTCCAAATAGTTGGTAGCTCTTGCCCATTTTGTCGAGTGGTCCCTCAAAAAGTTACAAAATTACAGATCAAGTGGCTGCCTTCAATATTAACCTCGAGATGCAGGCCCACCGCCACTGTTTTGGGCCACATCGCGCGATCTCTAAGCCGATAATATGCGGGAGATTGCGAAAGGTCGAAACAGCTGAGGTGAGCTCAGACGTATCGGAGGCCAGCCTTATGTCCGACTTATGGACTAAATGTTCCGTTGACTCAATGCGGTTCGCGAGCGCATCCGCCTGCTCCGTATAGTGTGTAGTCATGGGCTATATTATACTACTAATTGAGGTTAACTGTTCAGTTCACTCACTGAGGACTCGTTGAAGAACATGGCGGTGACGTGCCTGCCTTTATGCTCGCGACGCAGAATTACAAAGCGTTTACTGTATGCCAAAGGAATTTGCAGCTTATGCACAGAAGGTATGGTTCACATTACACACCGATGGCTCGCTTAAGGAACATGGCGCTGGCGTGACAGCGCACTCGGCCGTGGTGGAGACAAACAATGCGGTCACCGAGCGCGTCCGCCTCCTCCATGAAATGTGTAGTCATCAGCAACGTGTGCTCGCCGCGGAAACTCTGCAATTTTAGTATATTTCTAAACAGCCGTCTGTTTTGGCAAAGGAAGTATAGGTACAATGTTATTATACCTATAACATATGTAGCGTCTTCAGCATACAATCAGGTCAGATGGCGCATTAAAAGAATTGTGAGCTCAAGGTTCTTTAAGAAGCGGAAAAATGCCAAGATAAACGCTAGGAAAAACTGGTGAGCTCGCATTATACCAACCAAAAGCAAATCCCACAGCTCGCGGCGCGTCTCTGGGTCCAGCCCACTGGTGGGCTCATCAAGTACCAGGATCTTGGATCCACCAGCCACGGCGCACGCTAGCTGCGCACGTCGCTTCATGCCACCGGACAGATTCGGAGGCACCTCATTCGCTTTGTTTGAAAACCGCAACTTGGCGAGTAGTCTTGAGGCTGCCAGTTTTGATGCTGAGTACGTCTGCCCTTTTAGCTATAACAGAGATTTTACTTTTGACCTTTTTTGTTTATAAGAGCTCTGGGTCAATAAATAAAATTTTATAATTTTGTAGTGCTTATTTCTGAAAATATTGACTTATTCAAAAGTGAAAACCTATTTAAACTCAAGATATGATTAAACTACAACTCTTTTTTGTGTGTTATACTCGTAGGCTTCTCGAATAGTATCGAGTGTTTTATTGGTTTAATTTTTTTTCTTTTATATCTATTTTTTTCACAATTTAACTCTTTGAATAGGTAGCAACACAAGAAACGTTATTAATGAATATACCCTTTTAAGTTCCTTGATAAAATGGTTACGACATTCGGACAGACCGACATGAGGAAACTACATGGTTTCTCTATGCCGATTTGGCTACGGAGCTCTAAAATGCCGGGAATACTTAGATGATCAATGATCTTCAGATATGAAGGAACGACTACCTACAGAGATACAGAAAGCTTACCATAGCAAAAAACATAACGTGCTCTATAACAGATAGCTTATCGAAAAAGTTGTTGTGTTGTGGGCATAGTCCAAAGACTTTTCTGGCTTCCCTCGACTGCATCAAGATGTCCTTGCCCTCCACCAAAACTCGGCCCGATGACGGTGGTATGAGACCTGCATCGCATCCATATACATCATCAATGATTAATTGGTTATTCATCATTGATGATCACTAACCTAACCTAACGTTCGTCTGTGAGCTAAGAACTCTCGTACTTATACAGAGCACATTGCACTCTCTTAAGAGATGAATTCCAAAAAGAAACCTTTCTTCCTCCTTTTCTAGGACATGAACAGTTAACCCGTCTTAGAGAAATACGGTAACAGTCGTAAATTAAAAAAACTGGGTAATCAACGGCAGAGCGTAACGCCGTATGCTTTTCTCTTAACGGTGTATATTTAATCGTAAAAATATCTAGGGATCAACGTTATTCTTATGTATAAATATATCAATTACAATTCCGTGAGAAAGAAAATTACAGTCAATAAAAATAGTAGCTTGTGTTACATTTTCATTGTATTGCCCACCTCTTATAGAAGTCGATTAAAAAGCTTAGACGCAGCTGAAGAAGAAAAGGTATGTACTTAGAATACTACGATTGAGTTACTTAACAAGGCGATAACTAGAATAATGTCATTTTCCCCAAACCCGTGATGACGTTGATGAGCGTGGTCTTGCCGGCGCCGTTGTGGCCAAGCAGCACGGTGATCTCCCCGCGGTACACGGCCAGGTTCACTCCGAGCAACACCCGCTCCAATTTAAAGGCCTGATAGAGAAATATTCAAGATATTTTAAGCCGAATTAAGCTCCTTGGAATGGGAGCTCTTTTAATGCTGGGATTTTCGCGGAAGACTAATTACTTGTCCGCCTTTAACCACGAACCACTTCGTTCGTTCGTTGGTCTCTTTGCATTACTCTCTTTCGAATCTGCAAGCGATATATATAGTCCTCATAGACTTCGATGACGGCGACCCTAATGCAAACCTTATGAAGGTTGCCTATTACGAGTCCTAATACTAATATATAACTGCTATAACTAATAATATAGCTGCGTATAATTGATGGAAAACCTAACGACTACCCGGCACAACAATTGTTCAAAACACAATAATTATACTGCGCGCAGACCTCCGCGGCTAATCGCACCATGGCGCCGACTCGCTAAATCACGACTGTCACTCAGCATCATAGGACCTAATATTTACAACTCGGTTCCATCCCATATAAAAGACCCAAACAGTGATACTATATTTAAAAGTAAACTTAAACTGCTGCTCACCGAAAACGCATACTACACCATCGACGAATTTATAAATACGGGAAAATTGTTGACCCAGACACTGTATTAATAATGTAACAAATGCTAAGTAATTTTAACAATATAATATTATTTATTATAATGTAATAGAATATTGTTGTTGTAAATATTGAAACATTTAAAATGTGTTTTTACCAATAAAGATCTGTATCTGTATCTGTAATATGGCTAGCTAGGCCGAACTTGGTCCAAAAAAACATTTTGCACATGTGGCAGTAGAGCTGGCCAGTTGCGCTGTAGGTGTACCTACTCGTAAGAGGGCTTAGGACTCTCTTTACGTAATTGCGATGCCTCTTTATGATACTAATATTATTGGGGTGTACCTACTAATATTATAAATGCGAAAGTGTGTCTGTCTGTTTGTCTGTTACCTCTTCACGCTTAAACCGTTAAACCGATTTAGATGAAATGTTATGAAGATAGTTTGAGTCCCAGAAATCATCCCTTAAGGGGGTGAAAAGGGGGGTGTAAGTTTTTATGGCATTGTTGCTCACTTAAAATAGCATGTGCGCTAAATTTATATTCGCTATTAGATTTTACTGAGGCATCTTAGTAATTCCTCGTGACGGATGTCACTCCTACGTAGACTAAGTCGCGGGAAAAAGCTAATATAAGATAAAAAGTAAAAATATTGTATTGTACTTTTTATATAAAATGTATAGATTATTAGTGACTCCTACACTAGGATAGGCCTGTGTCGTGGAAGTCAAAAACATACGAATGTTACCAAAAACGAGGCGGCTTTTGTAGTATAATGTACAGTCAAGTGCAAAAATACGTATCGAAAAAATCGTCTCATAAATATGGTACTACGCACTTATTACAACGGAATAAGATACTATGGGACATATTTTTGAGTAAGATGAGTACACCCATATTTTTACACTTGACTGTACGAGACAATCTTGCTCATAGGTACCTTGTAAACATTGATGGCTTGTAGGCTGACCCGGACGAAGGCGGGGACTTTTTCGAAGTACTTCTGATCATACTCGTTCACAAACTGGGCCTCCATCGGAACGGTTATCACTTGTGGGTCTTTACTCCAATATAATTTCTGGAATATTCCAATCAATGTGGAGCAATGGGAGTAGGTTATCGAATGGACCTCAGACACAAATTTAATATTTAAATATCTTTTTGGTTGAGGAAAACGTCGGACAGTAACAGATATAATTATAACAAGGCCAAGTTGCCTGCCCAGTTAACTGCCCTCTGGGTTGGAAGGGCGGATGGCAGTATAAGATTATCGAGGACACCAAGGTGAACCGTTACAGATAACTGAAACACACCCTAAGAAGATAACGAAGACCGAAAGTAAACTTCATTGACCTCATGTAATACTGAGAATCGCAAACAGAACACAAAAAGTGGCACAGGATAAAATTATACAACCCATTTTACCGATGAAAGCAAGTCGTTCTAAGGACATTGTTAGTCACTAATTGCCATCTAAGTGCTTCATTAAAATTATAGATACAGGCGTAAGAAAGACTACCGAATAAGGGTGAGTGCTACGAATATGGAGGTAAAATTATACTTGTCACGTACTTTTCGTCCATTGTCCATATGTTTTGTTTGAGTCTGTTCGTCCATTATCTTATCTATGGTAAACTTACTTTAAATGGGAACATCCATGGCAAAGGTTGACCATGATTCCCCGGCCGCACCTTGGAGAGGTACCAGGCGAGCACAGAAAACAAAATTATTTGTACCACCATGAACAAATAGGCCTCAAGCACCGTTGTAAGCATTCGAACGGGCTTGTTCATGTTTGATGTCGTTATCCCTTCACCTGAAATATACTTAGCTAGCCAGATAGATAAATTTATAATTCGAAAAGTATACCTTGAGTTATACATTGGTTATAGTATAATTATATTATGAAGGGCATATATGAATAAAGAAAATAAGACAGAACCGGTTACTATTAATACCCAATAATCCCAGTAAAATAAAATAAATAAATAAACTTGTTCAAAACGGTTTCCATATTGATGAGGTATCCATATCATGGATAATTATTTCATTTATATAGGATTACCCCATCAAAAAATAATATCAATTGAAAGGGTTTTCCAGTCCCTAAGTAAGTAAGTTCTTTACTACTTGTATCTGATTGATTAGAATGTTGTCAATGGCAACGTCTTCTTCTTGGATACAATAGACAACATGCTTTTCGTCAGTGTCATTCCACGTGGTCAAGATGGCACGACAGTCGCGGAGGGGTAAGATTAATCCATTTATATCAATGTAATATTAGATTCTAAGTGATAAAGCTTGTAAATCTTGAGTTTAATAGTTTGATATACCAAAGACCTTATATTTTAGTAATTTGCTCTTAGTCATATTTTTTTATATATGCATAATGTTATATTGTCCTTTTAAAATCCATCGATATTGAGTAATTGCTTATAAATTGGTGACTTCGTCGCTTTATATGATGACTGTGAGGATCCAGAGCATAAAACAACACTGGAATTTTAATCAGTAAGCAACAGCGATTCTTTCGAATCTGAAGAGGAAACTATCAATTCGACTGAAAGAGGGAAAGCGATCGAAAGACTAGTTGATAAGTTTGTCGCGACGATCGATCCGATTCCGGCTTGATACGGTTAATCGTCTAGCGAAGGTTTTAATAATATTATGTTGACAACAATGTTTGGGAACGCTCCTTTAAGCTCAATTGTCTATGGTAAGACAAACTCTTAACTTTACTTGTTGCAACTTGAACAAATGGCATCCGCATGGTTGTACGTATTTCTTTACTATGAAAAGTGCAAAATATAACCAAATAGCGAAGTCAACACGCCGCCTGCAGCCTCTCCTTCAGCCAAAAGCTAAGTCGTAATAAGAGTAGTTAGCGTTGAAAATAATAATAACATAACGCTTTTGGTAACATAAAACAAATAAACGAATGCCCAATTTAATCTGAATATATAACGCATTTAATACTGTCGATTTCCAAATTTTGCTTGGGATATTACGCTCTATTAACATATCTCCTGCGGTGATTGCTTGGTTTCAAAGTTATTTAGAAGGTCGTCGTCAGCGCATAGAGGTGGATTCATCCCGGTCTACATGGTGCAACACATTGGCCGGCGTTCCACAGGGTGGTGTGTTGTCCCCTCTTCTTTTTTCCATATTTATAAATTCCATCACACTAAATATTTCTTCTTCTTATCACCTTTATGCCGACGATCTCCAAATTTATTCCCAGGGTACTCTTAGCGATTTATCTCAGGTTATTCGCTCAATGAACTGTGACCTGGAGTGCATCTCTAATTGGAGCAAACGTTACGGACTTAAAGTTAACCCTGCTAAAACCCAGGTCATTGTCATAGGTAGCCCTAAACTATTCGCAACTACCAGCTATAACGTTTGATGGTACTCTAATTCCATACTCCAATCGGGTAAAAAATCTTGGGGTCATAATGGATGAACATTTAAAGTGGATACCACAGATAGGTGAGGTTAGCAGGAAGGTGTTTGCTTCGGTGCGTTCTCTTAGTAGACTTCGCAACTTTTTGCCTATCGCCACAAAAATTGCGCTAGCTCAATCACTCCTTCTTCCCTTATTAGATTACGCTGACATAAGCTATCTTGATGTCTCTGAGGACCAGCTAAATAAACTCGAGCGACTTCAAAACCTGTGCATAAGGTTCATATTTGGTTTGCGCAAATATGACCATATCTCTCACTTTCGTTCCCAGCTCAAATGGCTTCCTATTCGTCTGCGCCGTGATTCTCACGTTCTTATCCTCCTCTATAGATTGCTCTTCAATCCTGCAACACCTCAATATCTCAAAGAGCGTTTTAACCGACTCTTTTCTATCAGAGCGTCGCAAAAGCACATTCTTGCTACTCCATCATCTTCTACCAAATTTTACAGAAGCTCTTTTACCTTTCGGGCCGTTCGATTGTGGAATGCTTTGCCAGTAGATGTAAGATGTGCTAAGTCTCTTACCTTTTTTAAGAATCTGTTGAAACAACATTACCTATCGCTCCCTTAGGTTGCCTTTTATATATATATAGTTATTTATTTACATGTGTATTATATGTATGTGGGTATATGTATGTATTTTTATTTAGTATCTATATATGTATTTAAGCTTGAAATTAAGATGTTTGTGTTATTTTTCTCCCTTTTGTTATTTGTGCACTACCATGTTCCTAACTCTTATTTCTAAATATCCTACTACCCAAAGGTTGTCTGGTAGAGATCGCTTTTTAGCGATAAGACCGCCTGTTGCTACCTAAATAAAGTGTAAACTTTTTATTGTTGTAATTTTTTATTTGGTGCAATACAGAATATATTATTATTATTATTATTCTTTATTTATTTTCCTTCTTAGGATTAGGTTTTTACAATATTTTTATAAAAGTAAAATATAAAAATACATCTAAAACATAGAAAAACAATAAAAACAAACCTATCCTAGGGTGCCGCCGGCAACGGAGCAAGGCCCAGGCTGCCGGTGGTCAGGGCCGCAGAGAGAGGAACCTTCGGACTATGCGCGCCGTGTCCAGGATAACCGCCTTCTGAATCTGACCCTTGATCCAACCACAACCCCGTAGCGAAAGTCTCTCTAGGTGTTGGTCGAGACTCTTCGCTATGAGACTGTTCGCAGAAACAACTATCGGCACAATGATCGCCGAATCAACCTCCCACATGGTGGTTACCTCGTGAGCCAAGTCTAGGTACTTGCTGGACTTGTCCTTCTCGGCCTTCACGAGGTTCTCGTCACATGGGACGGTGATGTCGACGAGCATGGCCCGGCGTTGCGGTCGATCTATTACCACGATATCAGGCTTATTGGCTACAATAGTCCTGTCCGTGATAATAGATCGATCCCAATAGAGCGTGGCACGACCATTTTCGAGAACTGGCGCAGGTGTGTACTTGTAGTACGGCACTTCGTGGTCCACAAGACCGTATAGAAGAGCAAGCTGCTGGTGTATAATCCTACGAGCTACGAGGTTATGTCTGTGCAAGTACTCGCCGTTAGCAAGATGAGAACAACCGGAGATGATATGCCTGAGTGACTCTCCGGGACGGCGGCATGCCCGACAAATGTCGACCGTACCGTCCTTCAGGATATACCTCCGGTAGTTATTCGTCATGATAACTTCGTCCGTAATTGCACAGGCAAAACCTTCGGTTTCTCCGAAAAGGTCCCCGAATCGTAACCAGTTCACCGACGCGAGCAGGTCTACGTCGGGTCCCGTGAGGGCCCTGTAGAACCGCCCGTGTAGCTCCTTGCTCTTCCATACCGCCTTGCGATCCTCGGTGTTTAGCACCACATGTTTGCGCCAGTTCTCGTTTGCCAAGGAGAGCGGCGTGAGGCCTTTATCTACTGCCACCACATCACGATGCATCCCACACTCGTTGTTAAGAAAATAATTCCTGAGATTGTACACCTCACGGTTGTGGAGATTTTTGGCGTTTAAAAAGCCGCGACCTCCACACTTCCGTGGGATGTACAATCTCATAACAGACGAGCGTGGGTGAAGCATACGGTGTGTGGTGAGCAATAGATGGACCCTCCTCTTATTATTATTATTATTATATCTTTTGAAGATAATGATTTCTTAATGTTGACGATAATTGAATTGTGTCATGTACACTCGCGTTCAACAGTGCATACCCAATTCAGCAACAGAATCGTTTGAAGCTAAATTAGACGCCATCTATGCGTTCTTTGTGTAATAATGTAATAAGGCTAATTACGCCTATCTGTAAATCTTACTAGTACAGTAAGCTGTTACTAGATGGCGTTGAATGCAGTTAAAAATTAAAAATAAATTGTCTAGTTTATATTTACAAACTTAGTTTGCCCATTTTGATTAATTCAATATTTAAACGATACATTAATCGGTTTTGGAAGTTGAGAACAATTCTTGTTTTTTTTTTCTCTCACTGTTATTTCATTTCAATCGTCCATCCAGCTATTCAGAATCCACATCGGAATTATCTGTATTTACCGTATTGGATGGCGTCACAGAATGTCCTTTCATTCCAAGACATTAAAAACACAAAATCTCATAATTATGGGCGGGGATTTGAACCCGGACACTCTTGCGTTCAACTCGCATGCTGCATGCCACTGGACCAAAGCACTATTAATAATGCCGGTGAAATTCATTACTATATAGTTGAGACCATGCATATCAAGCTTATCATTATTGAGCTAAATCCGTAAAACATGCCAATGGAATTAGAGTTTTATTAGAATGAAACAAGCGTCAAATTTGCATATCAAAATTTGGGTACTGTTAATTTGCGACACGCTTTATTTTTGTTAGTAATATGTCAAGTAAATGAAAGAGGGTAGATCTAAGTTTTCTAAATACCATACTGAATATTTTTCTATTACCTGACCGATTGCTTCTTCTTTTGTTCGTTGCGTTATACGTCTGAATTCATTACTTAGTTTATAATTATCAATTATTAAAACAAAATGAGTTCTCGAAGCAATATTGACTTGTTATTAAGATCGTGAATAATTGAATTGCATAATGAAGGCTATAATATATCAGAGATAGCTAGAGAAACCGGTGTAAACGTAAGTAGTTTTGTTTACTTCTTTTCCTTATTAAAAAATGTCTACATATATTATACGTCAATTATTACAATATTTTTTTTATTGTTTCAGAGGAAAACTGTTACTTTATGGGTAGGACGAATCCAAGGAGGAGGATCTTTGTTACACTAGCATAAAACTGGTAGACCACGCCTCATTGACACACAGCAACGTCAGTTGTTGGTACGGGAATATGAGGAATATGGCTTTAGGCCGACAAGGCACTATGCGGGTTTGTTTGGCACAAGCGCGCTCACGGGTCGTCGTGCCCTTCATAACGAGGGACTCCATCATCGCAGACACGCCGTTAACCTTTGTTGACAGATGCACATAAAACAGCAAAGTTACAGTTTGCTCACACACATCGAGACGACGACTGGACTAATGTCATCTTTACTAACGAAAAGACTTAAACCCAGTCAACAAGGACGCCTGTCTTTGTGGCGTCGAAATAATACGCGATATGACAACGAATATGACATGGAATCGGTTCGTATCACAGTGAAAATGTGGGGTTGGATGACTGCAGCCGGTCCGGGAGAACTTGTCAGAATACCAAGCCTTATGCCTACAGTTCGAAATGTGTACCCAGAGACTGAATTTCCGTTGGTATTGTTTTTGCAAGATGATTGCGCAATACACCGCTCGCGTAGTGTGAAAGAGTGGTTTAAAAAACACAAAAATGACATCAAGGTCATTCCCTGGCCTGCCAGATCACCGGATTTAAACCCTATAGGGATTTTATAGTGCAACGCTGGGATAATCAAAATGAAAGGACCCCGGAAGCGCTGAAAGCACATTGCATGAAAATATGGGATAGTGTTCGTGGTTCAGATTTCTGTCAAAATCTTATTTCATCGATGCCTTCCCGCTTACAAGCAGTTATTGATAACGGAGGAGGCTCTACTAAATATTAGGGCAATCATAAAACAATACATTTGGTGAACCCGGTTTAGTGCTTAATTTCAACGTATTTTATTGATTTGATAAATCTATGTTACTTTGAGGTGGCCTTTTATCGAAACGCTAGTTAAAGTATTAGGTAAGTAAGGTCGGTGTCAATAGAAAAGTAAAATAATGTAAACAAACACATTTACCTTCATTGCTTCGCACTTACGCACTTTAAACGTAATCTTTACATTATTTTTTAGTAAAAATGTCCGTTAATTACCTATATTTCAGTGAAAACGGGGTTCTTCAATAATATTCTATCATGTGTCAAATACTCTTTTTGCTTAGAAATTTAGCCATTGGTTTACTTTATTTTACTCTTCTATTGACACTGAACTTAGGTAGTATTAATAAATAAGATAAATAAATAATGCTTAATAATGTGAGACAACAGTAAAAATTCAAACTTATATACCTAACATGTTGACTACCTATATAATTATTAATTACCTACTGAAAATTTCTCCTTGCAAATTGCAGTAAAGCTGTAGTTTATGTTATCTATAGATGCATAAATTAAGTAGGTATTATAACATATTCGCGGCCTCAGCTGGATTATAAAATAAGATATAGGTAGAGTATCGGATTCTCGGATTGGTGTGTGGCTTTTTATTCATATATACTTATTGGTATATATTGATGCCGATCCTGATTATCCGTAAATAAGTATCTAATTATAATACGATAATTATTGAATATGTTTCGATTCAAAGTCATATTTTCAATGAATTGTTCTCGAAAGCAAAGTCGTAATAATTGTGTAAGCTATGTTCACTGAATTTCCGTTTGTTTGTTTCAGTTGCTAATAAGTACGAATGGTTACTTTTGATAACAGTCCGATCCTCTATTATGGTAGCTAATAGGTAACCCCTGAGGTAACCTACTGTTTTTATTGTGGTGAAGCTTCAATCCTTTTCCGTTTTCGGAAATGTTACTTAAGCTTAAACCTCAATAAAATGTAAGGTAATTGCCTTGTTTTAGGACTAACAGTTTTGTTTTAATTTAGTTAACGGCCTAATTTATATAGCTAATTCTGTCAAAAGGTTGTTTTACATACCGTATTTTTATGTACCTATAGTTTACCGTGTCAATTAGCTAAGCTAATTCTTTCAACCTAATGTGCAACAACAATTAAAGTTCAACTCGCTGGAACATTTCATCGAGTGAAACACTTTTAAAATAATAATTTATTTCATTAAGATTAAGATTGGCCGTAAGTAAGTAATATATAAATAAAGGAAAAAGAAAAACAAGTTTTTTTATTTTTTAAATGTTTCTATTCCTTTAACGTTCATCCCTTAATAAACACAATCTAATTAAATGTGGAAGTAAATCTAGAAGGGACCCATTATGCAGGTTGTCGACAAGGCAATCGTCATTATTGCCAACCGGCACAACAGGCCTTTACCAATTTCAGCTTCGCATATGCTTTTTCAAGAAAATTACACAAGCATATAGGCATTCAACAGAATCGCCATATTGTGCCAGATTAAATCTCCGGTTAAAAAGGGTAGGTAGGTAGCATTACACTAAGCTAACTGCCGCTGCTGCCGCCTGACCGAGCCATCGATTTTTATTGACCTATGAATGCTAAGCTAAGAAGTCAAAACTACCTTAAACTAGGTAATTATAAAAGTTGTGCGACTGGTCGACACTACATATAATTACAATAAGTTACTACAGATTTCCTCTTAATGATTTATTAAGTAATATTATTTGGTCAGTAATATTTACCAATTTTTTTATTTATTTAATGCATTTCGCTAGCAGCGCCATCTAGTTCGGTATTTGAACAACCCATACAATCAGAGCGCAAGCGGCCGCATACAAAAGTCGACCTAGTGGTGTCCATGCAATTATGAACGCCATTGTACCAACAAAGTCTAATAAAGGCCATGAGCCGGCGCCCTTTAAGGTGCCATGATAACATATACTGTGATCGGAAGGTGGGGCCGCCAAAGCCTCTATGTATAGCCTAGGCCCATCATGGTCAGGTTGAATCTATTTAAAACTGAATCCGGTCTTCGGAGTGGTATATCCAGAAGAGATCCAATCTATACTGTAAGGATTAGCGCTTTTCCTTATGGCCGACGGGTTATGTACAGTCTGTTACCGTAAGGGGTATATTCCCAGTTTATACCGCATCTATGTCGATGGCGCTGCCGATGTTGCGGGACGAGAGTAGTCTTGTCACTATTGTTAACTTATCTACCATAAGCGGTGCATTCCCAGGCAGATGACATGAGAGGGGATTTCATTGTATGTGTGCGTTGTAATAGCATCTATAAGCGGTATATTCCCGTGGTACAAGACCTCTTAACAGAGGCCTAAATCAGATCTCATTTCATGATAATATGTTGGTACATGCTAAGATAAAAATGATATGATATGTGTATTGAGATATCCTTAGTGACTATGAAAGTCATAAAAATCTTTTACACACAGGTTGGTGACGTGGTAATGTGTATGCTCATTTGGATGCGTCTGGATGAGATACGCACCGGCGCAGCTACTTGAACTTGGATCAGGTATGGATTGGATCCTTAACTATAGAACGGGCGCATATGAGTGTAAAATAGAGTCAATAGATTCCTTATTGTGATACTTAAACTTACTACAGCAAATCTAATGAACCTCAGGACGCCGTCCAGTCGGTCGACCCAAATATGCTCTTTTTACAGAGCACTCTACTCCCATCCTCTCGAGGTGGCCGAGCCAGCGGAGACGATGCGCTTTTGTCTCACCAATTATATTTGGTTCGGCTACCAATTCTTGGATTTCCGAATTTTTGTGAATCCTCCAGTTACCATCGTCTCCTTCATTTTAGTTTTAGTTAGTTTTACTTGTTATATATTTTTAAGTCAGCATTAAATAAATTACGTTGTTTGATGAGTTGAAAATGTTGAATATATAACTCAAGTGCCCTTATGGGCAAACCTAATTGAATTAGAATTTAAGAAATAGGTTGTGACTTAAGTTACCTATAAAATTATTATGATAGATTTCTGTTAATTAAGGATTAAAAATGTCATGATGAGTAACTTAAGAATTTTTATTTAAATGTTCTTTAAAAAGGACAAATAAAATTAAGAGGAACTTGCTCATTCTGCCCGATGTCCTTTTAAAAGAACAAAATACACTGACTTCATACTCATAAAAATCAGTAATTTAATGTATCCCAAAAAATATATAAGCGAAATGTTTTATATACAAGTTGAAAATTTAAGCAGTAGTTATTCTGAAGTTGAACATTTAAGTAGGAACGCCTTGAAATATAATGTCCTTTATGAATGACAACAGTCATATTTAGCAAGTCCAAATTTAAAACCTGGGCAGGACATTCAAATGGTTATAAGAAGTTTCATTAAAAGCAGGGTTTCTTGCTGGCTGCTTAAGCTATATTTAGTCAGTAGTCAGTAACTATGAAGTTGACATATTTTATTTTCTATTTACTTACTGATTTACGCCTGTAATGTTTTGTTGTTAATTATAAATAATGTCTTTATTACAGTGTTATTTCTCGATATTAATTAACCCAAATGAAAAGATCCCCTGCCCCACTCTGCCCATAACCCGTTCAATGGTATTATAGGTATATAAGCTTACGTTTATACTCTGCAATGCCCAACGTCATCCAAAAGCTGCGGAACGGGATGTGCAACAAAAACAAGCACAAAACAGCCAACGTCCGATTCTTCACTTTAGCACATGCGAGGTTGATAGCCCAGAAAATCAGAATTACAATAAAAACACAAGTCTGTGCGTATTGTGCTGAAACAAAATATCATCATCATCATCATCATATCAGCCGAAAGACGTCCACTGCTGGACATAGGCCTCCCCCAAAGAGTGCCACAATGACCGGTCCTGCGCCACCCGCATCCAGCGGACTCCCGCGACCTTCACCAGGTCATCAGTCCACCTTGCGGGGGGTCTACCCACGCTGCGCCTTCCGGTTCGTGGTCGCCATTCGAGAACCTTTCCGCCCCAACGGCCATCGGTCCTACGAGCAATGTGCCCCGCCCACTGCCACTTTAGTTTAGCGATTCGGAGGGCTATATCGGTTACTTTGGTTCTGCTGCGGATGGCCTCATTTCTGATGCGATCACGCAGAGAGACTCCAACCATAGCCCTCTCCATTGCCCTTTGGGTGACTTTGAGCTTTCTTATTAGGCCCATTGTTAGCGACCACGTTTCAGTACCATATGTCATCACTGGCAACACACACTGGTCAAAGACTTTCTTCTTGAGACACTGCGGAATATTGGACAAAAAGATGTGCCGTAGCTTCCCGAACGCTGCCCAACCGAGTCGGATTCGTCGATTGACCTCTTTCTCGAAGTTGGATCTACCTAACTGGACAGTATGTCCTAAGTATATATAATCGTCCACAACTTCGAGTGTAAAGTCTCCGATTTTAACGGGAGTTGGTGCTACATGGGTATTTGACATGATCTTCGTCTTATCCATGTTCATCTTTAGACCAACTCGCTCGGAGGCTTTACTGAGGTCATCGAGCATCGTACTCAAATCCTCCATGGTCTCAGCCAAGACTACTATGTCGTCAGCAAACTGAAGGTGAGTGATGTACTCGCCGTTTATGTTGATGCCTAGCCTTCTCCAGTCCAGAGTCTTGAAAACATCCTCCAGTGCAGCGGTAAATAGTTTAGGAGAAATAACATCTCCTTGCCTGACTCCCCGCTGCAACGGAATAGGCTTCGAGTTCTGGTCCTGGAATCGGACTGACATAGTGGCGTTCTCGTACAAACACTTCAGCACTTCGATATAGCGATAGTCCACTTGGCACCTCTGGAGAGATTGTAGTACAGCCCAGGTTTCGATCGAGTCGAAGGCTTTCTCGTAGTCCACGAACGCTAAGCAGAGGGGCAGGTTATACTCCTCAGTCTTCTGTATAACCCGACGGAGCGTATGGATGTGGTCTACGGTACTAAAGCCTCTTCGGAAACCGGCTTGTTCGGGAGGCTGGAAGTCATCTAGCCTGCGTGCGAGACGATTCGTAATGACTCTTGAAAACAGCTTATAGACATGGCTCAGAAGTGAAATGGGTCGGTAGTTCTTCAGTAACGCGTTATCACCCTTTTTGAAGAACAATACCACCACACCTCTGTTCCATGCCTTAGACGTTCTCTCTTGTAGTAAAACGGAGTCGAACAACTTCTGAAGGGCCATAAGGACCGGTTTACCACCCGCCTTCAGAAGTTCGGCTGTAATTCCGTCTTCACCAGGTGCCTTATTGTTTTTGAGCTGTTTAAGAGCCATTCTAATCTCGTACAGGCTGATGTCCGGGATGTCTTCGGTATAATGTCGGGTCAGTCTAGCTCTAGGGTCTTCCGCCAGATCAACCTCAGGTCTGCTAGTTGATGTGTATAGCTGTCCATAAAAGTCCTCTATGTCCCCCAGAAGCTCGGGTCTGGATGAAACGATTCTACCATCCTCAGTTTTTAATTTGGCGAGCTGGCTGTGCCCAATAGTTAGACAAATCTCTTGCGAAAACTTTAGAGCCCTTATTCTGCTCAATGGCCTCTTCAATACGATTTGTATTGAATTGGCGCAAATCGCGGGTAAGGGACTTAGAGATCCGTTTATTGAGCTGCCGGTATAATGACGCATCTGCTGAGGATTGCAGAACCATTTCTCTCCTTTCCTCGATGAGTTTCTGAGTGGATACAGAGAGCCTTTTCGTTCTGTTGCTCCGCTGGGCCTTAAAAAACTTAGACCCAGTACTATGGACAGCTTCCACAAACCCGTCGTTGAATTCGTCCACATCGCCGCCTAGACAATCGAAACAAAATATATTGCTCCTTAATATATATACTTGGTGTCCCTAAAAACAACATCAATATTAAGAAGACGGGCTGATAGAACAGCTGATGGACTTGGACTATCAGATTAAGCATATTTGGCCCTAATGAAAATTTAATGGCATTGTTTTAGACATATTAGATATATAATGGAGGGTTTCACTATGTTTTCTCCATTGTACCCGTTTTTTCCGATACGCGTACCGCATATGAGGGCTAATGAGGGCAGGGTTGGCACATCGCTTGTCACCTTATGGGTGCGTTCGAGAATGTGTGATGTTTTCATGATATAGGTACATCGTCGGTTGTTAATAGAGTTTATTTCTAAATGAGGAAAATAAAGTGTATTATGTACATTTTATTGAAAACGTCACATATTATCATTTCAGCCAGTGTTTATGACATGCCTCATACCTGCACGGCAGAGAGTCCTAAACCAGGAGAGGCCTTAGGTATCATTTCCCCTCTGTCAAAAGTATTGGCAGGAAAATCTAGTACATCTATAAAAACTATTTCAATAATCGGTGACACGCATTTTCGTCATCGCTGTCAATGGATATCAAGCTCCGTGAAAATGCCCTTATGCGCTGTTTTTGGATGTAAAAAATGTTATATTTCGTCTAGTTTACAAAAAGATGAAATAGCATTTCAGATGTAAGTACAGTTTTACTTTATTTATCATTACTTTCGTAATAAAAGATTTAACCTAAATCGAAAATCAAGCTTCGTTTACAGAATCGATTCAAAGACAATCGTTTTCTTTCTGACGGGCAGTAACTATTTGACGTTTGACACTTCTCCATATTTAACGCGCTTAAGGATTGCTGTCTTCTATATGTTGTTTGAAAATACAATCAAAAATTATCCTTGGCTATTTTGTTTGACATTTGCAAATACTGCATCCAATAATGAACCATATGTTAACATTAGTACAGTCGACTATCTATTGCTCCATTTAGTGTTATGAAGTATAAAAAGAATATGTCAAATATGTTTGGTGTTTTCAAGTCAAAGGTACATCTTTGTCGGTTGTCAATAACGCGTTGCTGCCATAACAAATCATTTGGAAATAAACTGTATTACCTACCGACAACGATGTACCTTTGACTTGAAAATATCACATGCGTGCTAGAGTCTGACTAGCCAAATATTATTGACAGATATTTCCTTGTAGTATCACCAATTGTCTATAATTTAAAAAAAAGCTAAAAGTCTGTTGTCAATTTATGTCATTATTTCAAATTATTCACGGTTTATAAGGGGTTTATTTTAAATAATATAAAAAATAACTGTACCGAGTGGTCCGCAAACTATTATTTAGGTTCGTAAATAATTACGCCGATGTGCGAAGTTGACGTGAAGTGTGTTGTATAACGAAAAACTGCAATGTTTACAAGTCGTCAACAATTTTGTAGGTTGGAGCTCTATTAATATTTTGATACTTTAAGTACTAGTTCTAACATTTGCCTATGACTTTGATTGAGTACGTGAATTTATTAATACCTGAATCTCATAAACAGGACAAGTGTGTAAAGAAACGGATAAACTAGAAGTTCTGGAAAATATCAATAGAATCAAAACATTGGTACGTAAGAAGTTACTTAGTGAAAACCAATATTTAGGAGAAATCTGTGGACTGACTGGTCAGTAGTAATTTTATGTAAAAATATATATAAAAATATTTTCGCGAAACAATGCTATACAATATGTAAACCAACTAAAACCATTCCTTAAAAAAAGTTAATAGGGAACTCAAGTACATAGTTATTAGATTGTTTTTACTTGCTTCTGAGCATGTTTTAGGGAATTTAATTTCTGAATGTATTTCTCTTGTTGCAGTCGGTTAAAGATCTTTCTAACACCCTGTGAAGCTTGTTTACTTCGTTGACTTCTGGTTTACCTAAACCTAGTCCGTGACCTAAACCACGGACTAAACCTACCTCCCTACCTACCTTACGTGTGCACAGAAGTCAAAAGTATTTTCTAGTATCAAAACTATTATTCCTGTTACACAAGGTGTGACCAGCCCATGATTTTTTGAATTTTCCGCCAAAAATTTGGGTAATATTTCAATAGTCAGACTCTACCTCGCCCCCCTCGGATTTTGGCAGACTTTTTTGTTTGGAAAGATGAGACGAAGCGTACTCCATTTATAGAGCTTTATGCTACACGGATATATGAAGCACGTTGAAAACCCTTTTTTTTAAGAGCGCATGACAGCCATTGATTTATACAAAAAGGGAGATATGGTACCAGGCACCCGTTTGTGTGTCATCAAATATAGGGTCCGGGACCTATATTAAATTAGGCGTGTGGCAGAGTCTCTCAGTCACACTTTGTGCAATGCGCAAAATATGGAGGTCTCCCTTGCATGTGTTAACTATATAGGTATATCTCTTTTGCCCATGATGCACATACATTATAGCGGTGAGTAGCATTTTACAAGTGTGTAGGTACTGGACCACATTTCAGTTTTGTTTACTATGAACGTCACTCATCTTCTTGTTTATGTCTATGATGACAGCTAACGTTTTTTACTCTGTAGCTAAATGTCAAATTCAGGAAGGAGAATCTTCTATACTTGTCCTATTAATTACTTATTCTGTGATATTGGCCTCTTATACTTTTATAATAAAGTTTAATGTTTTCATTCGTTCAGAGGCGCAAAACACACTTCAGCGGATGGAGGTTATAGGTGCAAAAATATGCGCGGATAGCGTCGCAAATGCAATTAAACAAACATCTAATACTCAAAGCAAGTATCTCAAGAGTTGAAACATGGGTTCGCCCACAGACATAATCATAAAGTTCTATACTTGGAGAATGATTTGTTTGATTTATCTTTCCAAACAAAAAAGTCTGCCAAAATCTGAGGGGTGAGGTAGCACATATAGAAACTGTGCATACAAATGTATGACTCTCTCTCTCTCTTTACTCCGCACCCACACTAAAACGAAGTACCACGCAAACTTCGTAATACTATAATCCGATAAATTAACTATATGGTATAAATATATACCATATAGTTAATTTATCGGATGCAGTCCTTGCAAATGTCAAACAGAAGCTGCTAAGTACCATATTTGCTTGTAATTTCAAGCAAAATATAGAAGACAGCAGCCCTTAAGTGTGTTTAATATGGAAATGTAAAACGTCAAAATCATGACTCGACCCGTCAGAATATAAATCGATTGTCTTTTCTGATTCTGTAAACTATGGATGGTACAAGGAGGATCAATCTCTCTTATAGGAAAACGGTCGAAAAAGTGTCCAGCGGTAAGCACTAAACAATAGTTCCAAATATATCCGGGTGGCGCTAGGTATAGTTCAGCATTTGAAATGAATTACTGATATTTAATACTTACATGACATTCTAAATAAAATTAATATTCTTCTCCGCAAATAATTATTTTGTAAATATGTATGGACTTGATTTTTGTAATATCAAAATTAATTTAATCAAATTTAATATCACTGTGGCGCCATCAGTTTATCGCCTTTTGACGGACATTTGTGTAACATAGAGATTTATATCCTTCTTGTACCACCCATACTGTAAACAAAGATGTGATCGGAAGAAAAATGGTTAGTATTTACCTGACTTGACATTAATGACGTAAAGAAGTACAAGTGTGAAAGCCACCATTGTGTAGAAGTATAGCATACAGGCGATCGCGACGTGGCCACAGCTCGTTTTGGGTATGAGGCCTTTTAGCTCGAAGAACAGCACAGTAGCCAGAACGAATACTACCATGACGGGCGTATAGTCCAGAACGTGGGATATTTGTATTATTTCCGCTTGTACACCCGTTGATTTTTGGAGCTCCTATAATGTTTACACACTTTCGTTAAGATTAAGGCACAAAACACACGTGGAATTCAGCCATCAACAAAAATCAGCCGGAAGATGGAGAAATCAAAGTTTCGGCTTAATTTTGTGTATGGGCTCCACAAAAAAATCTACTACTACAGACAAATTTCCGATTTATGGCAGATTTTTTTCTATAATATTTGAATTCCACTCAAACGCGTGTTGCGCATAACTCCGTATAGATGACAATATGTGACATTTTCATGGTAAAGGTAATATATTGTCGGTATTGAGTTATTGGTACCTTATAGTTCAAAACATTCTCCTTCATATGCAAAAAGAACGAGATCGCTATGTTGAGTATTTTTATTTTTAATAATTTTTTGAAGTTTCAACATATCTTTGTACTATGAATCTTGAAGCAAATCAAATTATTTGTTTAATATTTTTTGATTTGCAATTTTTTGCGGAAGCTGAAGACGCCAGTTCAAATCTGGCCTCGGACACCGGAGGGTTTGGTCACTTTTTCTGAAGTATATGACATCTATTTTCAGTCATATCTTTGTACTGTTTTGAAATATTCGAGTTTAAAGTTTTAAAGCCTAAAAAGCCTAGTTATAGGTTGAAGTTATGGAGATAGCGGTTTTAAAATGTTCCACATACATTATATTACTCGACAAATCATATGTTGTCTCTAACATTTTACATTTTATAGAAATAATACAATAATAAAATAATGCACGTAGGGTGTAGAGTCAAGAATCAAAAATAAAATATTTTATATAACTCAAAATAGACAGATATTCAGTTGGCTTATGTTGATTTCTGAATATGATGTAGGTAAGGTTTATATTAAAAATAATGAAATAACCATATAATTTTTTTTTTTTATAATAAAACAAAAAAAAAAACATTATAATTTTTAATTCCCATAGTTTACGTTAATTTAGGAACAAAACTAACGATTAAGTGTAATTAAACACAAAAGTAATGTAGTTTTCTATCAAAAAAGTTACTTCAAAGTTTAGACTTTTAACATGATTTTTTTGTATGTAAAGTGATCTAGGGTACCACATTGTCGCTATTCATGAGTTTAGAGAAATAAGAATTCTACTTCCATTATTTAACATAGTGTCCGCACTATAAGTGCATATATCTAATACAAATATTATTATGAATGAATAACATAACTTATTTTATAAAAAATAACAGTCTTTTCGTCAGCTTTACTAATTTAGATCAAGTTTGTTAGTTTAACATTCCTTAGGGTCCCACATTGTCGCCTTATGAGATCAAACTTATTATTAAGACTCATTATAATAATAGTATGTTATTTAATCAACTACAAACATTGAAAACATTGAAAAAATAATCAACCCAGCAAGACTTGAACTTGCATCGATACGCCTTACCGGGGCTCGATTGCTTTACCAATTAAGCTATGGGTCAAGTTACTAAGTTGACGAAATTCTCAATGCCTTCAATCGTCTTTTTTTGCATTTATAATAATATTATTACTTACAAAAGTAATAATTTGCATGTAACATCAATAACATCATTATGAAAATGATTTACACTAGGGTCAGGGAGGGAACAGTCGCTAGGATTTTTTCAACAGGCTGTTGCATGAAAAATATAAATCCCTGAACTAATTGTTGCAAGTACAGAGCACCGTACATTATTTAACTTTCATATGTAGCAAATATATTTGCTGTTACTTTCACCAAAAAAGATATATTCCTTTTTAGAAATTGGGAATCGAGCCGCTGTGTACCGGTTGCTGTACACAGTGACTAGGACCCGCTAGTACACAGTGGTTCTAACAGTACACAGTGGCTCGAGTCGGTAATTAGGATAGGTAAGCACAACCCCCGGAATAATCGTTCCTGATTTCATTCTTGATTTAAAATAGGTACGTACCTAAATGTCGCATGATTTATTCACTTTCATTTTGTTTAAAAAAAGAGTGCAAAAATTATTTTTAAAAAACACAGAATTTCTATTCTTATTCATATCCAAGTAAATTTTAGTCCAACTCTGTAAGGTGCACAGTGGTTCGCGAGCCACCGTGTACTTTTCCAAAACGAACGACTGTTGACCTTGGCGTCATTTTGTATTTTAGTTCAAATTAAAAACACATACAAACACCTAGGGCCTTGAATTATCAGCCAATACTAAGTAGATTAGACACACTCTTCGATAATAACATAAGTAATTGAAAATTTCGTACGAGTTAAGAAAAAAGAGTAGTGAAACTTATCTGGAAATGTAATTTTGATAGCATTAAACACAAAAACGCACCATAACACATTCGCATGGCGCCGGAACGCCTCACTAACTAGTTCGTACATGGTCGGGTACGGAACGGTTCCGATTGATGTAGAGGACAGACATAAAGCCCTTTCCGTTTCTCGCACAGCACATTCGAGTCAGTTCCCACCGAGCGACTGTTCCCTCCCTGACCAATCTCGCACCTGGAGTGCGATTTTTGAATCTCACCAAGTGACTAATTCTCACCGATGTGAGTGATTTCCGATAGTAAATCACTCACATTGGTGAGAATTAGTCACTTGGTGAGATTCAAAAATCGCACTCCTGGTACGTAAGTGCTGACGCCAAATCATTTAAATTCTTACGTCTGATTGAGAGATTGGAGACTTTGTACAAGTATTAACTGATTATCTATACGGTTGTCCCTCAGAAGCTTGTTAAATATAAGTCAACTATATTTTCTGTCAAAAAGTTTTGATTTGTCACTAACTTATATCCCTCCCCTTATTTATATTTAAGTTTTTGTTATGTAATTAATCAGTATTCAAAGCATCTGCCAGGCACCCGGATTATTAAAATTGATAGTATGGCACTATAACTAGAGAAATTTTCATTTCTCTATATAATAGCAAACCTATTTCCGTTGCTAGCTCTCCGGCTAGAGCAACGCGTGCGCAGCATACGAGCAGCATATTCGTGGCGTATTAAGACGGTCTTGATGCAACGCACTTTAAAATTGTAATTAATTTTATTATCCTATGTGATGTATTTATTTATTTTTAACAATCCAATAGAATAAACTAACATAATATGAATTTTGATAATATATTTTGTACCTAGTTGATTGATTTAGGCCAGATTAAAATAGAGAGTTTTGCTTTGTCTTAATAATTATTGCTTATTGACCACTATTGTTAAAAGGGTAACATAACATAAAGCTAAGTGAACGTAACGGGCAGCTGAGTTACGAACTGTCAAGCAAATGGATGGGAGTAAACTGAGATTAAGACAGCACGTGTTACTACATTTTCCAATGACCCCGATATTACTTCAAGCTTATGAGGGACAATGTGGTACCCTAGTCGGTAAATTTTGACTGTGTTTTTTTCCTACTTTAAGTTGAAACGTTTAACTTTTTATCAATACACCGTATTATTTTAAGTGTGTAGAAGCTATTTTTAATCAAAACCAATTTTCACTATTTTCGAGTTGATTAACAAAATCAGTGATATCTCGGAATCCATAAGCGACAAAGTGGTACCCTAACCATGATAACGTCACATATATTATGCTACTCTAGGGTTTCGCTACTATCGTTACTGTGCCATATCTGACGGGGCCAGCTCGTAGCCCATTAGGTAGTTTAGCAATAATGGTACAGTCAGCAGCAGAAGTAGCTTAGAGCGCGAGGTGTCCAAAATGATCTTGACACACTCTTGTTCTAATAACAATAAAGCCATGTCAAGCTCATTTTGAACACCTCACCCGTTTATATACTTCTGTTGCCGACTGTACACTTACGAACAGCCCGCTATTCTTTTCTTCGAACTGCCGAGAACTCCAGAAGGCCACGGATATAGCAATCATGAAAGGCATAAACGTGGCGGCGGCTGCGAATGGTAAAATGCGTGCCATAGCAGAGCCTTCCTTGGCTTCAAACGGCAACTCTTCCAGAGCCCCGGTCTGGAAATTAATCTTCAAATATATACAAGTGAATGATATGATATGAAAGGCTCGGCCTTGGCTAGTATCCGATATCCGTTAGGCACCACGGTCCCAATTAAGATAAAATACTCTAGAAGTTAACGATAACTGAAGTAACGGTAAGATTGTACTAAAATTACTGTTGGATTCTTTGATAAATATAAAGGGAATAGATATGGTACCAGGCGTCCGATCGTGTGCCATCAAATATAGGTTCCGGCGCCTATATTGAATCAGTCGTGTCATGGCCGCCGAAGAGTGTGCTTTCAAGAATAACGACTAAAATATCCGTAAATCATGCCCAATTGTGCCTTTTTTGAATGCTTTAATAGCTCAAAACATAAAAACAAAGCTCACGGAATAACTTTTCATTCGTAAGTACTGTTTTAAATACGCAAACATAATTTTTTATCAAAATTCATCAAAAACATTTTTGTTATTGAGTAAGCGAGATAGCTAAATAGGCAGTACCCACGCGTGAAACACGTATGTCCGAGTGTCATGCCCCTTTGGGTAGCGTTGGCAAATAATATGCTGATAAAAATGTATTTTTATTTCATTCTGTTCTCCTAGTGCTTGAAACCGTTACCAAGCTAAACGTATGTACAAATTATTTATGTATAGAATTTTATTGCTATGGTTATGTCATTTTTTTAATTTATACTTCTAAACTAGAGCCTGATGCATGACAATTTGTGAATTTGCTGAATGTAGGATTCCGTAGTTGCCATCACAATACACCCAATCAAAATGTATTTTTTTTATAGGATATTTTACGTCCTTTTACTATGAATATACAAATTTTTGAAATAACTCAAAAATCGCTCAAATAACTCAATAGTTTTTCAATATAGTTTTCATTGAAAGTATTATTAGGCCTCACGCTCGTGAATTTTCCCATATTCAAAAGTTAGAAGGATTTTGGGAGCCATTATATCGCGTAAGTTTCAATCGGGACGCGATGACCATTTTTTTAATTGATTAAATCGCTGCCGTTCCTCAACCCACCAACGGAGAGGCAGCTGACCTTCACGAGGCTTCATTAAACATCACCCTTAACCACTTGACAAGTTATCGCCTGGGACGCAATGACCAACAAAATTTGTTCCTGGCTTACGGTCTATAGAGACTTATTACTTAAGCCTAATAGGTATTATACATTATTTTTTTACTAACAAATACATTATTTTTAAATCCGCAACACAGGTTTCGTCCATACAACATAAAAATAATAAAGCATCCACAACAGGTTTCGTCATAATTATCTAAAAAAACACACAATGTCCAAAAATATAATAAAATTAAAAGTAAACGAAAACAAAAACTAGGAAAACACAAACATGAAACACTATCTCCACGCCTGGTAAGTACCCGGCGCAAACGTTCCAAAAACACTGGCCGCATTTCCGCGTTGAATGGCCAGTGATATACGCTGCACGAGGTACGAACCGGACCTGAAACATCTTTTTTACTTGAAACATCTGTAAATGAGAAAACATGCATACCTATAGTTTTCTAGTCTAGACATAAATTTCGATTTTACATGTTAAAACCTTTTAAGCAATTATCTTTAATACCAGATATAGATGAATTATCGAGATCATGGAATTGCATTTGTAGTGGTTGTACCGTTTGCAACAAAAGGAGAATAATTTTCTCTTAATTTAATAAAATTACATACCCTTAAGAAATGGAATAAGTAGTAGTCCTCTGTTTTTTGCTTTTAGTCGCTATCATGTTCTTCATCTGAGCTGTCATAAGTATTGATAATAAGATTGTTTGAAATTCGATCCATTTCCCCTTCCTGACATCGATATTTATTTTCTTCACTTTCGACATGGCGACAAATATTTTCCCAGTCCTCAGCAGTAATAGTATTCATTCGTTCAGTTGCTAAACTCATAATGCCTTGCATGTTTAATGAAACGTTTCTTTTCGCTACATATCCTTTTACCATGGACCAAATATTTTCGATCGGATTGAATGTCGGGTGATACGGTGGCAATCGTAAAACGGAGTGGCCATGTTCTTTTAAAATTGCATCTACGAGTATGTGGTACTCACGAAACCGCTCTTTATTTTGTTTAATTAAATCATACAAACTGGTTTTGTACATCAACGGGCTATACGAAATGTTGTGTTCTGTCAACCAATCCATCATTTCTTGTTTATGAGAATTTGACGTTGGAGCACGATTCAAAAGTTTGTTGTGATAGGACGCATTATCTACGATAAGTACGCTATTCGGTTTAAGGTTCGGTATTAATTTTTCTTTTAACCATTTTTCGTAGTTGACAAAGTTCATCTGGTCATGGTAATCTCCCGTTTTTTGGTTTGCCTTAAACATTAACAAAGCGTTGGGAATAAAATCATCTTTTCCTCCTGAATTAACCGCTGGCCTGTACTGATTTGTTTTTTTACACCAAATTCTGTTCCATCGGTCCAAGCCTCTCCGGACACATGTGAAGTGTGGATGTAGGTTTCATCAGTATAAACTAGTGGTCTATCTTCAGACCGATATTCCGCAATTTTGGTAAGGTAATTTATTCTTAGCAGTCGTATGTTGTGTCTTTCCATTAATATTTTTCGGTTGTCCTCGGTCTTTTTCCATTTAAATCCTAATTTTTGTATTTGTTTTCGTAAGGTGGAAATGCCAAATTTGTAATCTATATCGGATTTTAACACAGAGTGGAGTGCCTTTAAGGTTGGAAATTGCTTATGGGACAGATGAAAATTGTATATAGTTCTCCGGATGACTTCCTGATCAAAATCGTCTACTGCTGATGACGGACAAGTACGTAACTTTTTTTTCTCGGGGAGGTGAATTTCTTTGTTGTTGCAAATTTCTCACTATTGCTCTCAGACACAATGTTATAAACAGTAGAGAGACAAACACCTGTAGCTTTTTCAACTAACTGGGCAGCGGTGTAAGGGGAATTTAAATTTTTCTTTAGTGGAAGTTCAAAATATTTATAACAGTTAAAAATAATTTGCTTACTTTGACTCTCAATCGGACCAAAATTACTCACTGCCATATTTTTTGAAAATTATGTAACTGTAAGTTACATTACTTAGTCGTACGGGCTGACACAAAATTATTCTGGTAATTGTGAGAATACAATAAAATCAGACGTAAAAATATATGCACAACGTAAATAATATTCTCAATTTGACACTGACATTATTTTGATATTTACTTCTTCAATATATAACAAACTTCTTTTTATGCTGATAGTACAAGAAAATAGAAAATTCAAATATGGAATGCCTGTAAACATACAATACTATTACATATGCAATTCCATGCTCTCGTTAATTTATCTATACCAGAGAATAAATACGTTTCTAAAAAATATAATTCGTCAGGTGACAACCAAAACTCAGTAATTGCAATAAAATTATTAAACTTTTTTTTATACCACGACGGTGGCAAACAAGCATACGGCCCGCATGATGGTAAGCAGTTACCGTAGCCTATGGACGCCTGCAACACCAGAGGATTCGCATGCGCGTTGCTTACCCTTTAAGACGATTGTCGCCGGAGTGTCCTTGAGCGTTTGGGCGCTCTCTACCCGCGCCACCCGCGTACCCTTCTCATTGCGATCGTGCGTAAATCCGCCGCGATGCACCGCAATAATGTTCAAAGAATATGACTTTACTCAGAGGCGCGCGGGCAGATTTATAATAATCATACCTAATCCTTTTGTGGATGTTTTGTGATTTGAATACTGTGATTAAGTACCACGGTGACATTTTTTAGGAATGCTACTAAATAAGATAAGTAATAAAGATCTCGATTAGTAGATTTTTATGTAAAAAAATGAAAACCTAGATTTTGAATTTGAAGTACAGTGAGCGGCAAAATATTTATGAATTTACGAAATATGGTTAAAAATATTCCGCATATCAGAAAAAAATTAAAAAATACTGACTAGTACAGCAAAAATAACTGAATGCACATCAAGGCGGTGTTTTCATGTGAATTTGGATGTTTTTTGCTGTGCAAGTGAGCTTAATAGATGGTTATTTTTTTGTTGCGATTTTAAATATTAACCGTAAAAATTCACTTAATTACGATAAATTAACAAAACTAAGCCTGTTGCGAGTTGCGAATAGTAAAAATGCACATGTAAGGAGCGGTATTTGTGCACGAAATCGTCATACAAATGAGAGCTGTAAGCCCATTAAATTTAGATCTATAAAATATAACACAGCGCAAACACTTCTTAGGGTTCCATAGCCAAAATGGTAAAAACGGAACCCTTAAAAGTTTTTTGAAACATGTCCGTCTGTCCGTCCGTATGTCACAGCCATTTTTATTATAAAACATATATTACTGAAATTTTATATAGAGGTGTGTTTCATGTGCCGCTACTTAGTTTTCTGGCTAAATTGCTAAAAAAAATCTTTTAGGTGAGGCACTCCATACATACATATGCCAAACTAAATGTCAAAAATATTTTTTTTGTAAATATGAACATGTACGATACGGCCTTAAAAATATCTTATATATATATATATAAGGAGTATTTTTAAGTCAATATTTTCAGAAATAATTGCTTCGAAAGTCTAAATATAATAGCCCCCATCTAACTTTTAATCCGTAAGTCTAAAAAAATATGAATAAATACCAAGAAGGCTTAGTACTTAATTTTCTACGAAAACTATTTCACATATTATCGGTTCATCCGTTTTTGAGTTATCTCCAAGAAACTACTTTCTACGGAACCCTACATTATACATGGTCCGATACAAACTTGGCCGGTTTTTTAAAGATATTTGATAGGTAGTATTAACCCTTGGTAGTAATTTATTTATTCACTTGTGTTGATAATTAATATAAAATTTGTATTTATTTGCATTTCACCGACATAGTAAAGTTTTTTTTAGGGTAGTCAACGCGCATGTGAATCTTCTGGGGTTGCAGGCGTCCATAGGCTTTATAACTGCTTTCAATCAGGCGGGTCGTATGCTTGTTTGCCAGCGTCGTGGTATAAAAAAAAGCTTTTTTTCCTTTATTCTTACATACATTGAACTCTTAAATATCAGCAATTTTTTATCAGATTCTCAATCAGGCTTTGCTCAGTGATATTTAGTAGACTGAAATTTGTTATGAGTAATTATGTGTTTTAATTACGCCTACAAAGTGGTAAAACAATAAGTATCTGAAACCCATTGTTGGATAGGTCTTTCAAGTAGAATATGCCTTAAACAACTTTTGGATAAAACGAATACTTTCGTAAATAATAGCTTCGAAAGTTAAAATGCTCTTTGATTTTTGAACCGTGGGTCCAAAAAAATTGGGAAAATTCCTGGAAGTGAGGCCATTGAAATACTTATCACGTATTTTCAATAAAAACTATATGGAATAAAATCGGTTGAGCCGTTTTTGAGTTATGCCTATAGTAAAATAACGTAAGTGACACAAAATATTTCTTTATAGACTACCTTTTGAATGGATGTATTGTAACAGGCCGGCAACTACGGCTCCCTACACTGAGCATAGCCCGATATTCTCTTGGCCGGTTTATCTGCAATCCTTTGCAGTTTACTTCGCAATATCTAGATTTGATAAATTAGTATAAAGTATAACATTAAAGATTGTGTTTAATCTTAAAATAAAACGCATATTACATTCGTTTAGAAGACGGTATTCTTAAATAAAAATGTTTAAATAAATTCGGTTCTTTGGAGTTTTTTATTAAATTAATTATTAGTCTATTGTATTGCAGTACTAGCAGATTTCCGCAACTCGACGACTAATGCCTATTTTGCGTGATGCATGCGTCTACTAAAACATAATAATTTTAGTTTACTTACATGACCAAATTTGTTTTCAGAGCAATGTGAGATTCATGATTTTTGTTTTTTCTCCATTTTTATTTCAGTTGTTTTTTACTTGTATTATGCTCTAAATAAAATACACTTTTTATACGAACGTACATAACATGCATACGAGTACATTATCTTAAAAGATAAAACGTCTATACATTATTGATTCCGGGAAGACACGTTATATCCGCACCGCATGAACCCTCTGCAGTTATTTAGTCTTTAGGCACAGTAAGTCCGATATTATTGCTCACGGGCCAAGCACAAGTATATGTAATACAAGGGAAGCACGGAGCGACGAGCGACACAGCCTCCTCGTCTCAAAGCTAGCTCACGACTGCCAGCAACGCCGTTTTCGAGCTAATAACGCACGAAATGTGGAATTATGATCAAGTTGTTTAAGAAAATTTAAACTATTTAAATATCCTACGTTGAGTTTGTAGTGTTCTGTAGTACATATTTTTTAGTTCAACAATATTTTAAATCGAATGAGCCGTTCAGTAGATATAAGCAAAATTTACCGTAAAACGACATTTCGTTACATTTACATAACGGAGAAACTATACGTTACACGAGTTATTCAAACGTTGACAATGTTGGACATGAAATGGTAAATAACATATATTTTTTTCAAAAATTTTGGTTGACCCGTTATTGAGATATATCCCTTAGAAAGTAACAGTTTTCGGCCACAATCAGCGCCTAGCGCCTTAATAACTAAAATCAACCTTGTTTTGTTACTAATATGGTTCATTACGGCTATAAACTTGTGGTAGTAATTAGTGAGTTTTGGGTGTTACCCGATTAATGTAAGCAATTATCTTTAATACCCGAATTACCCGATAAAAGTTTCTAGAAAGTATATTACTTAAATTTCTAACAATTTTATTTGCTCTTGCTCCTTTAGCCGTGAACACAGTGAATCCTCCTTTTTGTAAAGGGTCGGCAACGCGCATGTGACACCTCTGGAGTTGCAGGCGTCCATAGGCTACGGGTAGCTGCTTACCATCAGGCTGCTTGTTTGCCGTATGCTTGTTTGCCACCGTCGTGGTATTAAAAAGTTTTATTTGCTAACGCTACCTACGAAATTAAGCACCTAGCGCTGATTCCCGAGACTTACAACTCGTTCAGGATAAGTGGATCTTTGTTACCTTAGGTCACACCTTTACATTGGTTTTTTTGAGTCGTGCGCGAGGTAGGCGATGGAAATTAAAGTACTAGGACCACACGGATCATTCGCCGTTTCTGCGTAGTGCAATATAACCGTCGCTTACCATACGCGTCTCTTTTGACAAACCATTATTGCATTAAAAAGAGAAACCCCTAGATCCGTAACAACTACGCGTAATCCTAGATGCCTTTATACTGGTTTTTGAGACGATTGTTCGTTACATATTTCGTTGAACACTGGAATATTCGACTAGAGCACCAGAAGTTTAGAACTAGAGATTGATTCATATTTTAAAAATATAGTATGCTATTGACTCGACATTTGATTTTCTATCTCGGTCCATCTTGCCCGCTTTCATATTGATGCGATAAGGACTTACTACGATTAATATCAATTCAAGATTTTAATTTTTTCAAACCCAAATGACTCGCTTTTTACTTCTATACGTCATTGTTAGAAATATGACGATCTTGCCTACATAGCGCAATAATTGGAGCATTTGCCTTACAAAAGGTGGAGTAGAAAATGTTTTAATGGTTATTGGTAGGCTATAGGGTGGTTATTAAAATACTAGATTTGAGACCTTGAGGGGGGGGGGGGTGCGTTGGCCGCCATCTTGGTTTAAACGTGCCATAAGTCCGTCTTTGAACCTTGGCGCTTAAACGGTTATCAGTATGCCTAAAATGTCTATGTAACGTATGAAGAACATAGAATTGTCTACAATATTTCCATACACAATACATCTGTAAGTCTTACAGATGTAAAGATACAGGGGGTAAAAAGGTGTATATTTTCTTATATCATAACAATTTTATTTATTAGCTTCAAAGTTTTGTGCTTCGAGATAAGGAAATGAAGTCTCTACCACAGTTTTGTCATCTTCTAATGATTCTTTTAAAAGATATTCAAAAGTTGAATTCACCCCTAGAGCGCTTATAGAGGGGGTGAAAGTAGTAAGTCTCACACACAAAATTAGTGTTCTATTATTACTCATCATAAAAAAACTACTAGGCGTTGTCAGGTATAGCTATGGATCAATTAGGGTATAATTAATTTAGATTTGACAAAAAACATATATGCTTTCATACAAAAAAATTTTTTTTAAAGAAAGTGCTTGAAAATATTTTTATTTTTTTAAACTTCATATAACTGTCAAGTTATTATTAAAATATCGTATAGGCTTTAGCATTTTTTACATAATGCTTGAACAGTTGACTTTATGACAAAAATGTCTACGAGAAGTATAAAGACAATGAGTATGAGTATTTTTTTCCTCTCTGTAACTTTGTATCTTCTAAGACGTACAGAATAAATACAAATACAAAAAAAATAGAGTCTTTATAATTTTCGTAGACATTTTTGTCATAAAGAGAGCTGTTCAGGCATAATGTAAAAAATGCTAAAGCCTATACGATATTTTAATAATAAGTTGACAGTTATATGAAGTTTAAAAAAATAAAAAAAAATTCAAGCACTTTCTTAAAAAAAAAAATTTTTCTATGAAAGCGTATATGTTTTTTGTCAAATCTAAATTCATTATACCCGAATTGATCGATTGATATACCTGACAACGCCTAGTAGTATTTTATGATGAGTAATAGAACATTGATTTTGTGTGTGAGACTTACTACTTTCACCCCCTCTATAAGCGCTCCAGGGGTGAATTCAACTTTTGAATATCTTTTAAAAAATCATTAGAATATGACAAAACTGTGGTAGTAGAGACTTTATTTCCTTATCTCGAAGCACAAAACTTTGAATATAATAAATAAAATTCTTATGATATAAGAAAATATACACTTTTTCACCCCCCGTATCTTTATATCTGTAAGACTTACAGATGTATTGTGTATGGAAATATTGTAGACAATTTTATCTTCTTCATACGTTTCATAGAAATTTTAGGCATACTGATAACCGTTTAAGCGCCAAAGTTCAAAAATGGACTTTTGGCACCTTTAAACCAAGATGGCGGCCGCGCCCTCCCCGCCTCAAGGTCTCAAATCTAGTATTTTAATTACCACCCTATTGCCTACCAATAACCATTAAAATATTTTCTACTCCACCTTTTGTAAGGCAATGTATGGAGATGATTCCCCAATTATTGGATTAACACTACTGTAAATTATATTAGTTGGTCTCTGTCACACTTTGTGCAATGCGCAAAATATGAAAATCTCGCTTACACGCCCTTGTTAAGTATATTGGTGTATCTCTTTTCCTGGTGCACATGTACATTATAGCATTTATTTTATAGCAGTGTGTAAGCATTTACAAGTGGGTGCCGGAACACATTTTAGTTTTGTCAGCTATGAACGTCAGGTATCTTCCTCTTTTTACTTTAATCAGAGGTTGGATTAGGCAGATTCAGGCATGTAGAAGTCACCACTGTATCACGTTATATCACGTACCGAGATATTATTGATCCTACGTGGAGACAGGCAGAAGGCAGTTTGGGACAGGTCCAGCAATTTAACAAATCGTATTCTTGAAAACCCCAGAAAGTCGAAAGGCAATTTTATATAAAGGTGTCATGTGTCAACTGTCAAAGTGCTGTCGAATATCTTGTTTTGTAGGAATGATAACCTTTTGTAGGTAGTACTGTTAATTACTCTGTGGTTATAACGGGTATTAGACATAGCAATTTGTAGGGCCCAATCTGTTATGTACCCTGCCTCTCCCTACCCTCCTTCAGCTCCCTACAGGCCCTTACTCCTATTACACCTCCCAACCTGACAGATTGGACCCTACAAATTGCAATGTCTAATATCGGTTTATGCTACCTCTGTGACGTTGGCTCCAGTCCTTAGATGGATGTAGCTGCTGTCTATTGCCCATTGCACACTCATGAATGCCACGTAATGTATATCTGCAAATTTTAAAAGCAACATCGAGGTGGTTGTTTTGATGGATACAACACAACCTATGAAACATCAGCTAGGCTGCGTTTCTATCAGGGATGAGCGAGGATGCGTTCTGCGTAGCGTAAGACGACTGTTTTTTAAAGAAAGAATATTATCATTTCATTTGAGTGCGGATAGGTACATTAAGTAATTGTACTGCCGAAACCGGATAACCTCTTCATTTGATTAATCTTTTCGATAGGGTAACCCTATTGAATGGTTACCCAATGATATTGTTACCCTTCTAATCAGGGTTATTGATTCCTCCTTCTATCGTTATGGAAACCGTTTTGACCATGTCAACTATTTCAATATAGTTTCCTTGTCGACTGTCTTAGTAATAGATATTAAAATAGCTTGATCACCTTCCAAAAACACTAGGGAAACCTCATTAGGTCAAAGATGTCCTTACCGAATTAATGGGGTTTGTAAAAACAATACCCGAACAAATAGAGACTTACCCTTTTATGATTTGTATTGGTTCTGAAAATTTATAGTTTAAAAAACACTAGAAAAACACGCTTTTATAAATGCACGTAAACACAAAAAATAAATTATGGATCGTTCAAGTTGTCTCTATTTCTGGGCTGAAGTGTAAACTATGTGCTTTTAATTATAATATTTGATTGTAAAAGCTTGGGGCGCTGGAACAGCAAAGTTAGTGTTAGTATTTGTTAACAAGAAAGTTTAGTCTAGTAGTCATAGTTTACACTTCAGACAAGACAACTTGAACGATCCATAATTTATTTTTTGTTTTTACGTGCATTTTTTTTTATACCACGACGGTGGCAAAAAAGCATACGGCCCGCCTGATGGTAAGCAGCTACCGTAACCTATGGACGCCTGCATTTATAAAAGCGTGTTTTTCTAGTGTTTTTTAAACTATTAATTTATTTTATACTATTTGGTCTTCGATAACGAAATATTTTTAACATTTATACATTTATTTTAAGTAGGCGAATGAGCCCGCATCCTCTCCATCTCCGCCAGTGCGTCTGTATTGCATGGTGTTTTATCTGTCAGCTTAGAACAATCTAGCTCTTCAATCTGGACCCTAAGTACTCAATATTTACAGGTGACGCTAGCGACATGATATTATTAACCACCCTCATGCCATTCAGCCCTCGGCACGTTTCTCACCTTGGCTTGGGTGGGATCTTTAACAACTTACTACCCTATTTACACGTCAATATACATCGTATATAGATATATCAATATTATTCTATTACACTCTCCATATACATTTTATACAGGCAGCTATGTCAATATTTACACTATTCAATATATAATAGGTTTGTTATAACCTTGAAAGCTGATCGTGTTCAAAGTCCATTACGTGGCCTTTCTCACAAGTGTAAACACGACTATGATACGATATTCCATCATGGAATGCCAGTGCCTATCTTCCGGCTTCATCATCAGACCTTGAAACCTAATCGTGGTCAAAGTTCATTACAAGACTTTTCTAATAAATCCAAAACAGCTATGATACGATTTTCCATCATGAAGTTCCAGTTCATATCAGTTCGACAGTACCATATTATTATATTGTCATCAGAACTACATACAGCTGCCAATTTTCATTACGCTACGACCCTTGGAAGATGGTTAAATTAGTTACCTTAGATTCCATTACATAGTTACATACAGGGGGGCGATTTTTGAGATTCGACCGCTCCAATCTGATATTTTAAACTCTGAATAATACGAAGAAATGACGTTTTCAAAATAGCAGCGCTTACTAGATTACTATCTAAAATCACGTAGATTTATACTATTAATTTCATGCGTAAATAATGGCGACAAACTTTTGTGTGCCATTATATTCGAGGTAAAATTTTTCAAATTCGAGAGCTCAAATGTCAAAAATCGGCCCCCAGGTCGACCTAATAAAATAGTGCTAAAAACACTTCGCTAGCTACGCATCCTCGCACATCTCTAGTGGAAACGCAGCCTTATCTAAGTGCAGAAAATAATTGAAAACAAAAAAAAACTGACTTCACTTAGCGTCCTCCTTTACTTACACTTAGATCCTGACCTGATGACAATGGGACCAACTGTGAAGTATCAAACAAAAAAGAATTTTCCAAATCGGTTTAGCCGTCTTCGAATAATCGGTGAATACACATAAAAAAACCGGCCAAGTGCGTGTCGTACCACGCATAGGATGGTTCCGTACCTTCAATGGAATAAGAACCAAACTAATACCAAAAGGTCGTATCTGATGCCTATGGAAGAAGTTTTTTGGAAATAACTCAAAAATGGCTAAACCGATAATGTTCAAAACAATTTTCGTAGAAAGTATATGATAAGGCGCATCTCCTGAAATTTTTTCTGACTTTCGAAGCGATTATTTCAAAAAATATTCACTTAATCACAAAATGATCAAAGTAACCTCAATATTATTTTTAAAGACCTATCGATTGATGTATCACATGTTGATATTTGGTAAAAACATTTTTTTTGAAATTTAGTTACATGTATGGAGCGCCCCCCCTTAAAATATTTTTTTTCAAATTTTAATACATAACTACGGTTGAATTTCTAATTATAAAAAGTGACTTGACACATGACTGACAGTTAAAATGTTGCCTGGAATAGCAAAAATAAAATAGTCATGGGTATATGTCGATAAAAAGTATCGAAAAGTGTAATGTTGTACCAAGCACTACCAATACGATTCCATTTAAAGGATCCATAAACGTTAGGAAATTAAATTATCATGTAACAGCTTGAAATGCTACAATATTCAAATCAGACAAAAGTTTTGAGATATGTTGCGGCTGATAAATCGTATAGTTATGTTATACAACATATCATGTGTTTTTCTATCTCGTCGAACGAGCGGAGGGAGCCTAAGCGAAGTGAAGTTATAAACAGCTTCGGATGAAACGGAAACGGAACTGTCAGCTGGACATCGCTGCATTTTGATGGCTTTTTGATTTTGACTAGTTATTCTGCGGTAACTGTAGTAACGTTTTTTCAAATTTTTATGAAATTTGTTGGGGTTATAGCAGAAATCAATATAATTTGAGAGTTCGTATATGAGCAGGATCGATCAATGAGTTATGGAGCTAGAAGGCGCAAAACAATCATCCTAAGACTCTTGTTATATTGGTCAATGCATTTACAAGGAAATCACGAGTTCTCAGTTCGAGGCGGACTACTATTATACAGTTTCTATAAATCAGCTCTTTATTATGGAGGCGACGTTTTGGAAGAACATTGTTCTGGTTCTAATTCTTGCACGTCCACAGGAATCCGTAATCGGAGGCAACATCACTTAATAATTCAATTCAACGCTTCTACGAGTAATAACAACAAAACGTAACGATATTTACGAAAAATCAGAAGACGATATTTCTCAAAAATACCTACACAACTACTTCTAAAATAGACAAAAAGATACTTGGATAATTATTCGTCCGCATAGAATTCGGCTATCGTGTGGCCGAAAAAGTTTTTTTTTTCGGGATAAAAAGTAGTTAAGTATCCTATGTCCTATTCCTCACTCTAAGCTACCTCTGGCGCCATTTTAGAGACGTGCTTTCAGCAAGATATTCACTCACAAACTGAACGGCTGGCATGTGTGTAGAGAAATTCCAATATTGGCCCGACCGCCGTGCGCTTGAAGAATTTAACTAACCGGAGCGGCCATTGACAGGCTTTCCCCTCTGCCGAAATACAATGGTACGGACTGACGTTTATCTGACGTGGCTATTTGTACGTTACGTACGAATAGCCATACATTTGACGTTCGCCTCCCCCGCAAAAATCGGCAGACTTTTATTGTATAGAAAATGACAGACATGGCCACTCCGGTTGGCTGAATTCTCTAAGCCATGCGCCCGGTATGAACCCTACGGCAGGTGTATGAGTAACCGCCTTTAAAAATTATTATTGTCTCGAATAGGATCTACAGAAGTTATAAATTGACTTCAATTTGTCGCGTACCGCATAGTTTTATCAACAAGTAATAGTCATTCCGTAAAAGTAACGTATTTTCCACATCATGTTGCAGCATTCTTCAGCCTTTAAGCCTTAATCAAGTTGCAGCGACAATATCGCAACCAGTCGCGGCGTTTGTAGAACTCTTAATAAATAAATAAAAATATCGATAAGAACAGCACTGGCCGAATTGCGGCAACATTTGTGTTTGTTGACTTGTCAAGTCACTCCGTACAATTATAAATTCGGGTTTAAGTAGAGGCATACAGAATACACCTTATGTGTAAATTTTATTCAGATACGACGTATAGTTTCCGAGTAAAATGGCTGTGACATACGGACGGACAGACAGACAGACAGACAGACAGACAGACAGACATGACGAATCCATAAGGCGGAACCCTTATTTTTTGCCATTTGGCTACGGAACCCTAAAAACGGCCAAGTGCGAGTCGCACTCGCGCACCGAGGTTTGATATGAATTTATTGATGAGCTTGATACCTCCACACGTTCCACGGACGGACAACAAATTGATCCTAAAAATAGCAAAAACTGAGATCCCGACGAATTGATAACCTCCTCCTTCGAAATCTTGAAGTCGGTTGAAAAGGCAAAAATGTTAGTTTGCCTCTAAAAGTCAGCAGCTCGTTTTTGTTATAAGCTTATGCAGTAGCTTAAACCGGTATATACCGGTATATACTGTGCAATTTCTCGGACCTAATTGTCGTGTACCTTGCCTCTCCCTAACCCTCCCTCAACTCCCTAAGTGCCTTAACTTGTTTTACACCTCTCTATCCGACAGATCGGGCCCGGGACATCGGTAAATATTATACCATTTTTCTTCATGCTAAACCTAGCTTCTTAGCTCACCAGAATCCTCCGGTAAGTCCATCAAGTCGAAAATACCAATCCGTTCCTGTTCTTCAGTGACGATATGTGGCTGGGAAAATGTGAAATCGGTCTTCATGCGGATTGTATAGTTCAGTTTATCAGGTAAAGTGTCCGAGTCCATATTCTGTAAAGCAGTTATTAATGCAATGTGGATTTTAATGGCGTAAAATCCGCAGATTCAAGGGAAATAATATGTATTATACCTCACTTGTCCTTTCGAGATATTAATTAAGCTTGTAGTAGTGAACTCGTACGGCCGTTGACACAATATTTAGAGAATCCATATAAATAAACGAATTTTATGTAACGCCTACGTAAAATTGACGGGCAAAGTTTTTTCCGCGTCCCCCCCGCACACCAATACGCCGCCTCGTCATTCTTTGTTCTTATGCGTCGTTGATCACACGCGTCATAGACAAAGCATCGATTCGTCGGAAGATCGAAAGCCTTAAGCAAAAGTTAAAGCGAACGAGATCACCTCCTCCATCGGATTCATCTCCAGCGCGATCTCCTTCTCCAAAATAGCGTTGCCAAAGAAGAATGATATCTACCGATATTTCTCGGAACCAGAGCCAGATGACGAAAATGCTAACGGTAAGTTTAAAATTTTACCTAATATCTGCACGTCTTGTTGCAAGTATTGCCTGTATGGCATACGCAACATTTAATCCGTTAGCTGCACCTATTGTTTGAATGGCATACGCAACAAAAAAATTGATAGTACTTAACTTGCAGTATTAACCTGAATGGTATACGCAACTATACACATTAGGTATAAACGTGCAAAGAGTATTCTTGAAAATGTATATAACGCAATTTATTTTGCATAGCATAATGACCTATTTACGTTGCAAGTGCCGACTGCATGTCTCACACAACGATAAAAGAATCTACCCTCATATTATATTTTTTTATCTTGCTCGCTCAAATTCATTGGATTTAATAATACTGAGAGAAAGTATTTTTGTTTAAATTCCAGTTGCCAATGGTCAACCAGAAGACGTCGATAACGACGACGGTTTTACACTTTTGGGCGAAGATCCAACGCAAAATAAAGAATACAGTGATGATATTCATGCACATATAGCGGTTAGATGGACTCACATCCTGAAGTGAAACAAAAGGCTTGAAAAAAGAACTCCGCTCGGAGTTACTAAAAAAGTATTTACCTACAGCCAATTGTACTTTTTTGGAGCCTCCGAAGCTGAATGAAGAAATAAAAGCAGCTGTTATAGATTCTTCAGTAAGACGGGATGAAAAATTAGCTGTAAAACAGTCGCAACTTGGTTCAGTATGTTAGATGTCGCATTTAAAATACCCGATAAACAATGACGTGACTTGATTGTAAAACATTTAGGCGGAGTGTCTGTATGTGATGAAGAACAGGCATGGTAATTTACAAGCGGTTGCCTGGCAATTTTTTAAAAAATTTTTCTTCGGTCTCGTACAGGGAACCAGTCCAACCAGGAGGAATGGCATTAACATTTTGTTATATAACCAGCGTACAATCTTTTAGGCAACCGCTGTTTCAATCGGTTGCCTCGCGATAAAAAAAAATTGCACCCCCCTCTATTTCCGCTCCAGTCCAAGTTAATTGGGTCAGTTCGAGTTGCACAGGGCGGTTCCTCATCTGTAGGAGCTTAAATACCGCGAGCCATCCGGTTGCCTCGCAGTCACTGAAACTACGCGTCATTGCTTTAACTATTACACTTCCAAATTCCCATGGATTACGTCTCGGGCATGAAACCCATACGCAACGCTCATACTTACAACGTATGGCAGCGTCTACCGTCCACCATAAATTACTCGAAAGTGTGCGCTCCAGGCGTGAGTTCCCAGCTTCCGAGGCCTTAGGGTACGGGAAAACGCTTTAAACAATCACATACAATTTTACCTCAAATATAACTATGACGTCTTCTGGTCTCATTGTACGTTTCGAATATTTCAACATTGATATTGAGGTCTCATTTGAAATCGGGTAGTAGCCCATATCATCTTGCCCTGGTAAAATAAAAACAGTGTAAATAAGATGTAGAATGTAGAGCCAAAAAGATTAAAGCACGGTTTTCACCGCGAATGGAGCGTACTCATTAAGGACTTTTACTTTAACTCGCGATGAGTATGCTGCGCACTTGTATTTCCACCAACAAATAGTCGAGCGGAAAGGACTAAGCGATCAAAACGAGTAATTGTACTCGCTCAGCGGAGTGGTGTCTTTACGGAGTCTGCTCAACTAGGTTACCACCTCCAGTGCATGAACTCCCCCCAGTGAATGAAAAAATAACCATTTTTGCCTAAAATAAGAAATATTGCCATTTCAACCACTTGCCATATTTTTTTTCATATAACAGCTCTATTTTCTCTGCAATAACAACATGTGTCTATGAATAAATATCTTTTATCGACACCAATATCATAAATCCTCTATTCCGCGTTCGGAAACCGTGTGTAATTACCACCATTATTGCAACCAATTACGTAACATCAGTGTATTATCTGTGACAGTGGGGTAAAAACGTATGCAAAATTCATTACCTACGGTAACGTAATGAAAATCTGCTCTCCTCTCAGACCGCAGGCACGCGCACGCCCGACCGCCGGTACAATCGAATTGGTCATGGCGGTGCAATGGCGGTAATTCTAATGGTTTCCGACCACTTCATTTAGGATTAATTCAATTCAATTCAATTTTATTTAATTCAGATGAAACATCCATAATATCCTTTTTCTACTCCTGCACTTTTATCTGTCATTTATACATTCGTCAACACCTTTATAAGACCATAGATAATAAATACTCGAAGAAAAGTCTACCTAGTCTATTGCCCAAAATAACACTTGTTCTATAAAAGCGCCAAAATAGTATCGTGTAATCGCGTGCAAGCACTTTAATATAGGACAAAATAAATTACTGCCAACCTAAATAAACGCATCGTTTTTAGAAAAAAAAACTTTAAAAAAGAAAAAATTAAAAGAACCACAGACACTTTGTAGTTTTTATTTTACGTTTCCCGTTCGTTTGTTGGGGCAAACTGTAAACTTTGAAAGTAATTTAGGTATTTTTACTAATCTCTGTAGCTCTTTAATCATTGATCAAATAACGACGTGTGTATTTGTGTTAGTAATGTTAGTATTCTTGAAAAATTGTGTTTTAAAAGGTAAAACTTAAATGATTGTTGATTATATTGACAAAAGAACTGCGATATCCATGAAGTTTTCAATTTCGCATTTTATGTAAAAGTAAGTGGTCGTAGAAAAAGTATTGTATGCAACGTCGTATAAGTAGGTCAAAAAATGTTCGTGGCGTTTTTCTTAACAATTTTCGCCTACGGCTCAAATTGTTACCCACGCCACTCACCTTTTTTGACCCCTCTTATACAACTGTTGCATAAACTACTATACATATAATATGATACATATAATATGTGTGTAGATAAAGCAGTGTATGCAACTGTACGTAATTAGGCCTTGAAACGCAACAGTTACATAATAGTAGTTTATGTAACTGTCACGTAATAAGGGTCCTTAAAATACGAGTGTGGTTTTATGAAACGAGCCGCAGGCGAGTTTCATAATAAGATCACACGAGTGTTTTAAGGCCTAATTACGTACAGTTGCATACACTGCTTTATCTACACTCATATTATATATTCTAAATGAAGTGTTCGGAAACCATAGAATGACCGCCATTGCACCGCCATGGCCAACTCGATTGTGCCGGCGGTGTCGCGCGGGCGCGTGCCGTTGGTCAGGAAGGAGGCCAGGATTTACATTATGTTATCAAATTCGATGTTCGGAATTTTAAATTCATAACGTATCAATATACTCGTATGAGCATGTAAAGTTAAAATTACGTTACTGCCACGGATAAAAAGCTTATCATAGTAAAATCGGTTGTGGTAATGCTAGCCATTGCCTACCGTTTTTGAACACGTTTTAGAGGACTTACAATGTGAGTGTAGATAAACTACTATTATCTACGAAAAAAGAACAGTAATTTAAAAATTCCGCTGTCATTACATGACATGTTGTTGTGTGCGTGACCTCAAATATCGTGGCGATACCTATACCTTCGCTCTGAAGTGATTCTGATCATATACCTAAACAAGCATTATTGGGCCGGAATCCTCAGGGTAAAAGAAGGAAACGCCGTCCCAAACAATCCTGGCGGCACACGGTTATCTCTCTCTTCTCTGTCGTTTCGCTCTTGACAGAGCGGTCGTGGTCACGTCGGGGCTTCCCCGTCGATGGTGGTGGCGGACACAGCTCTGCGCACGATCTCCCGCCATCTCTCTCTGGTCATCACACGGTGATAGACGAGGCGAAAAGGCAAGGAGTATCTGCTCGAAAATTAGACAGCGCACTTACCTTCAGGCAGATGGTACAACCGATTGAGGCTGAGCCTGGCGCCGACCTCATCCATAATTCGGTGGGTCAAGTTTGTCTCCGGCATGTACAAAACGCTTCCTTCATATTGGTCCATGAGCTCGGCGTAGGATAACGCCTCCTAAAAAATTAGAGAGCTGATTAGCAGACGAAAACATTCCCAAATCCGCAATTTATTTTTACTTAAATAGAAAGCGAAACGGCGAAATAGTTGGCCAGACTACAATACAAGTGGCTAAAAGGACAAGGTGACAGAATGACTTTAACTCGCTCTTGTTTTGTTAACGATAAAGTCGTAGGTATTAGGGCTCCAAGCAAACTTCCGGTAGCCGGTCCGGCTGCCTGATTCAGTTCCCCGACCGTATGCATGCCACACGTACACGTCCAGTTCAGGCGCGGATACAGGGCAATTGCCCCTACAAGTGACGACCGACAGCTCTCGAGCAGTACCCATACGCTGAATTGGTGATATTGGGAGATTTTAATGCCCACCACATTGATTGGCTTGATTCTCGATCCACAAAGACACAATAGTCTAAGAGCCCACGACACTAAACCTAGTTCGATAAGACTTCCAGATGATATATACATATATATAATTCTTTACGTCTTTAATGGGGGAACATGAAATGGCGATGCTGTAATGCAAAAAAACCTGGCGGCGTACTAAGCGAGAGTGTACATGGTTGCACTCGGAAGATCGCCTCTAGCTTGCGACACTCGCCCGAGTGCTCTCGCCCGAGAATGTACAGGCGCTTTAAAGATAAGTATGATACATGCGCCTTCAGGTGACCTGATTCGGTACTCCTTAATTATCATCCTAAATATGGGACGCAGCAATACGATGGACACGTATGGCAATATCCCCAAACGTGTCTAACGTATTGCAGCGTCCTGTACTTAGGATGCTATATAAGGAACGTGTAACAGATCTTTAGGTACTTCTGCTGCTGACAGTTCAAACTTACCGATTCCTTTGGTTTTTGTGCAGGACTTAATGTCGCCACGAACACCAGTCCAAGTGAGATTAAAGGAGTCAGGTATTCGACCAAAGTGATTAAGGAACGCTTCCGCGTCATAGCATGTTTCCATAGTAACACGAAAAGTGGATGCATGATGCAAAGTACTGTTTACAAAAAAGACATGTATGTAATTAAAGAAATAAGAAACGCGACTGCATTTAGGTTTCGCAAGCGACGGGGAAGGCCGATCAAATTTAATCGTCAACGGGCTCAACTATAATTATTTTCATATTTCCTATTATATGGAACTAGCTTTAGCCACAGAATAACTAATAGTACTACCGTACTTTAGCACGCGACTTTCTACGTGCTCTCATAAAATGTAAATGGAAAACATTCAAATAGATAGAGCTTATACAATATTGAACCCATGGTCACTTTGAGAATACAACCAACCGGAGTCGCCATTGACAGGCGTTTCCCTCTGCCGAAAAGATATGACTAGTGGTCATACACATGTATGGACTGACGTTTATCTGACGTAGCCAATAGCCATACATTTGACGTTCCCCTCCCCCGCAAAACTCGGCAGACTTTTTTTGTATCGGAAACGACAGACATATCCGGGTTGAATTCTCAAAGCATGGTCATGGTTAAAACTTCTCTATGTATACGGGTCTAGTTAAGGTGGGTACAGACTTGAGGTAGCCTCAGGTTGAGGCACCCACGGCTCGCTTGTTTGCTCCAATTCGTACGCGCCTCATTCGCCGTGCGCAATCAGCGAGGTGCGTACGAATTTGAGCAAACAGGCGGGCCGTGCGTGCCCCCACCCGAGGCTGCCTCAAGTCCATACCCTTCTTTAGGTGCATACCTACTGGAAGCCAGCACCTATCCTAAAAAATACCTGGACTAATATTAAAGTATAGTTTGGCCAGAGATTCTCACTTCGAGTATAGAGAAAAATCATACTGTCTTATGCTACTACTTACCATCACCACTAAAAAGAGATAAGGAGGGTGGTTCTGATAGTTTCCCAACTTTTTAAGGTCAACAAATTCTCTATTTATAGTTTATTCTTCAGTAGATATTTTATTTTGGGAAAAACTTAAATATAAACGTATAAATAAGTACCTATATGGATGGAAAACTGACTACTTATATATACCTTATTACTTCTACATTAGGGGGGTAGGAGGGGTGTAGGCACGCTCAGGTGTGCGACGCTGAGCTACAGGCTTACCCTCTCAAGCTCATCACACGCGTCCCCGTCCACTCTGGCACTGCCGACGCAGGCCAGGGAGGAACCCACTTCACTTGTGAGGTGGGTCGCACCCCCTGGAAATACTGGTGGTCGGAAACGGGCGTCGCACATTCTATCCACCCCGGACCACCAGTAGCTAAGTGTGAGAGCAATGTCGTAACCCGCAAGGACCTAAAAACCCGAGCGGGGTACGACCCACTTTGGAGTAGCCTGAACAACATAGTTAGCAATATGGTTTCGACCAGATTGCTAGCCATGTATTTTCAGGTCTCCCGGTTCTGCTGTTGGTGTAGGTGACTACAGCAGACTACACTCACCTACCTGCGCTTGTCCTGCGCAGTTGATCGCCGTCAGCGGGGATGCAGGAGTCCTGGGAGCGACGATCCACAGGGGGTCGGGGTTAGTTACCCCCTCTGGTGGTGAGTTCCTTAGGTCCGAATTTCTGGCGAAACGGTAGCCCTGCAACTGAGCCACTGCAGGGTAATGGACACGCGTCCCGTACGGTCGAGGTGGTACGGTCCGCAGGCAAGGTGTGGGGAGGGGCGTCCTCCGGGAGGATGCCTGGGGCTCGGCCATGCTGACGGGGCAAGGGCGTGTGGAACCACTGGGAGGGATAGGATCGTCTCTACCAGCCATACGTCTGCAGCTCCCGATGTCGCGCATGAGTCCCAACTCAATGCACCTATACCTCTTGGGTATTTCTGGTGTCCTGAAGGACATCCCCAAAGGTGCGGGCTCCATGGCGGGTGGGAAGCTCGAGAGGTGAATTAAAAAACATATAGATCATGGATACAACCAGATCCCAAACCCCGTTGGAGGGTACGGCACCTGCCGGACCCTCAACACCAAACGCTACAAGGGTAGACGCCAACAGGCTCCCCTCAAAGACGCGCGCCTCCAGGGAAGCAAATGCGACCCAACCAAAGGTTGCGCCGTCCTATTCGACGAAGAAGTCCGTGTGGTGCAAGAAGGCCGCTGGTAACCCAGTAGCCCGAAAGCCAAACGCGTCGACGTCGCCTGCTAACCAGGTACAGGTGCAATGCCGGACCCGGGAGGCAACCCCGACCGTTCCGGAGGTGGGAACTCCCATCTTACCGGGGCAGGTTGAGGAGGCGCTTCGTCTATACGACGACTACCAGTCGGACCCTGGACTGGCTGGCTGGGACATCGCCATGCCACGGAAGAAGAAGGGGAAGATGGCGAGGCGCGACAAATCCGCCCCACCACCTCCATCTGCTTCCTCTTGTGCTGCTCCGAAGAAGCAGCACAAGAAAAACAGCAAGCAGCGTCGCAAGGAGAGGGAGAGGCGACTGGCTGCTCAAAATAACGCGGCCCTGGCCACACCCTCTCAGCAGCAGCGGCAGCAGCAACAACAACCGCAGCAGCCGCAGCAGCAGCAACGGCAGCAGCAGCCGCAGCAGCGGCAGCTGCAGACGCAGCAGCCGCAGCAGAGGCAGCAGCAGCCGCAGGGTGCAGGCCCCAAAAGGGTTCGCCATCGACGTCGTCTACCCCCCAGGGGAGAGGCGACATCTACACTCCCTGGTGGAAGTACCCAGGGTGCCCCGTCCTCCGCCAAACGGACACGTCCCGAAGAGAAAATCTCTCCAAGGGGCGAGCAGAAGAGGCGGAGAACTGGGCCACCTGGGGAAAACACCCAGATTGATTACGTGGGCGCGGTCAAGACGGACCTGCTGGTGGGTGTAACTACCGCCACCACGGAACATCTCAGCCTGCAACAATCTGAAGAGGTACAGCGCCAGATTGAGCGACTCCTCGTTGAGGAGGCACTCAAGCCTGGTAGTAGCCAAGCTGAGGAGTTGGCGTTTCGTGGGAGACCCGTTTTTACCAACGGCTCCCTGAGGCTCTGGTGCGACAACCAGCACACCCTCAGCTGGCTGCAGCGCAGCGTGGCCACCATCACCCTCTCAACAGGTGGGAAGCTGGTGGTAAAGCGCCAGAGCGAGCTGCCAAGGCGAGTCCGCTGCGGCATCTTGCTCCCTGGGGTCCACAAGGACCACAAGATGGTTGCGCACATGCTGCGCTTCCAAAACAAGTGGGCAGCCATCAACAGGTGGCTCCTACATAAGATGGACAGGCAGGCGGCTGACACTTTTGTCATCGTCAGCGTCCCGGAGACGTTGGTGCAAACCCTGGTAGACCACGGACGCCGGCTCAGCTTTATGTTGGGCACGGTGTACGTGAAGTTCCAGGAGGGGCGCGGCAAGTTTGGGGAAAACCCACCTGCCATCAACGTCTCCGAAAATACGGAGGATGTAAATCCCCCCCAGCCGATGGACACTGCAGAGGGGGCACAGGTGGCCGATGACTTGGTCGTGGCCCCTGGGCCCCAGGCTCCAGAGCAGAACATCCCCGCCTCCGAGATGGATGAAGAAGACCTTCTTCTTGGTGACCACTTGGAAAGCGGGGGGGAATGCGCGGACGAGCTAGGCAGGCTGACCATCCGAAAGGGGGGGAACAGCGAGGCTGACAACATGTCGGTCGGGGACTCTGACTCCGATGGCGGTGTCCCCTTCGCTGAGTAGCCACATCCTCCAAGCCAACCTCCACCACAGTATAACCGCAACGGCTCAGACCCGGAAGTGGTTGGAGGTACACAATACGGCCATCATCCTGATCCAGGAGCCGTGGGTCAGGGGAGGCGTTGTCTGCGGACTCCGCAACATGGGAGGTAAGTTAACAGTATATGCGGGGCCTGAAAACCCTCGCACGTGCATTTACACTACTAGCAACATACATATGCAACCTCTAACAGGTTTCTGTTCCAGAGACCTGTGCGCCATAAAGGTGCAGGGGGCGCTGGACACCAGCCTTGCGGAGGTGGTCATGGCATCAGTCTACATGCCCGAGGCGGACGATCCACCACCGCACGACCTAACCAGGCTGGTCAGATACTGTGAAGAGGCGGGGCTGGAGCTCATTGTGGGCACCGACTCCAATGCGCATCACGCCCTCTGGGGCATGCCCACAGGAAACGATAGAGGTAACAAACTTGTTGAGTACCTATTCACAACAAACCTTAACATAATTAACATAGGTTCTGAACCCACCTTCGTTAACCGGCGAAGTAAAACGATCATTGACTTGACCCTAGCAACAGGAGGAGTATCGGAGCACATCTCGAACTGGCATGTATCCATGGAACTGTCATGTTCGGATCATAGATGGATACGCTTCGACCTTCAGGTAAGCAGACACACGGAGCCACTGAGGCGGAATCCAAGGAAAACAGACCGAGCCCAATACGCCTTACGTATTGGCCAAGCCTTACAACAGGCAAGGATTCCACCCAGGATCTTGGGCACCGATGAGATTGAAAAACAGGTAAGCGTCCTCACCGACACAATGCTGGAATGCTACCAACAAACATGTCCCATATCTGCCCCAGCAGGCCGTAGTAACAAAAGCAACTGGTGGGGGCCGGAGTTGGAGAGACTCAGGTGCGAGATGAGGAGGCAACTGAACAGAGCAATGAACACAGGAACTAACCAGGACTGGGATAACTACAAGGCCACCAAGTCCAGGTACAAAAAACGACTAAGGTACAGAAGCACCAACTCGTGGAGGAACTTCTGTACTAACATAGAGTCAACAGCGCAGGCCAACAGGGTAAGAAAAGTTCTCTCCAACAATTCTGCCATATCCCTGGGGTCCCTACGGAGGCCAGACGGCTCATTCACCACCTCACCGGAGGAGGCGGAATGTGTTCTGGTACAAACGCACTTCCCAGGCTGCGAGATATCTAGCCCAGCTGGGTGGCCACTTGAAGCAGTCATTCCGACGGAAGAGGAATGGCAACTGGCCAACAAGGTAATCAGCCCACAACGAACACAATGGGCAATTAACAGCTTTGACTCATTCAAATCACCAGGACCGGATGGAATCTTCCCAGCCCTATTGAAATGGGGCGGGGAGACACTCACTCAAGGGCTATCCTCCGTCCTAGACGCCTGTCTGGCGCACAAGTATGTGCCAACACGGTGGAGAGATGTCAAAGTGATCTTCATACCAAAACCAGGTAAAAGTGACTACACGGATCCTAAGTCCTTCAGGCCAATAAGTCTAACCTCCTTCCTACTTAAGACCCTGGAGAGGTTATGCGAAAGACACCTGAGGGAGACGGTACTAACCCACGTACCTCTGCATCCGAATCAACATGCCTACAGCCCAGGCAAGTCTACAGACTCTGCACTTCATGCGGTCACGACCAAAATTGAAGTAGCAATCAAGAACAAGACTATGTGCCTAGGCACCTTCATTGACATCGAGGGAGCCTTCGACAAGACTAAATTCACAAGTATAACTGCAGCGCTGGAAAGACATGGAGTCCACGCAGTTATAATCGAATGGATAAACAAGATGCTGAGCCAGCGGACCATTAAACTCGGCACGGATGAGACCAAACAAGCATTAGTAGCTAAGGGCTGCCCCCAAGGGGGCGTCCTATCGCCACTGCTATGGAACCTGGTGGTGAACGACCTGATCACCAAACTAAACAACAATCACTACTACACAATCGGATATGCTGATGACATAGTGATACTGACAAGCGGTATTCACGCAGGTACAGTATGCGAGGTTACACGCTCGGCACTGGCGATAGTGGAACGCTGGTGCTGCGACAACGAACTATCGGTCAACCCAAGGAAGACAGAGATGGTAATGTTCACCAACAAACGGACTTTGGGAAACTACCGCCTCCCAAAACTGTTCAATACTGAGCTCCAATTGTCATCTGAGGTAAAGTATCTAGGGGTAATACTCGACAGCAGACTAAACTGGAGCACTCATCTCAACAACAAAATTGAAAAAGCAACGGTCGCCTTCTGGCAATGTCGTAGAATGGTAGGTAGGACTTGGGGGTTGAATCCCAAGATCACTCTATGGCTATATCAGGCAGTAATCCGACCAATCATATGCTACGGCGCGATAGTATGGTGGCCACGCACCAAACTATCCACGGTCGAAGCCAAACTACAACGACTACAGAGATTGGCCTGCATGGCAACTACGGGCTGCATGAGGACTACACCAACTGCAGCCCTGGAAGCTATGTTGGGCCTACCGCCGCTGCATCTCTTCGTGAAACAAGAGGCCATGGCTGCGGCGGTGCGGCTAAAGAAGCTGAATCTCTGGAAGGCGCCTAGGACACCACACACTGAAATCCTTCACGAGGCCGTAAGTAAGGAACCGCTCATAGATGCGGTAACTGATGCGATACCTAGGCAATTCGTTTTCGACAAAAAGTACAAGATTCAACTGTACGAGGACCCACACGAAGGTCTCAACCCAAGGGAGCTGAGAATCTTCACAGACGGGTCCAAAACAAGGTCTGGCACTGGCTCGGGAGTTTTCTCAGAGGACCTAAACATACATATTTCAACACCATTAGGAGCCCACAACACAGTCTTCCAGGCAGAGTGCATGGGCATAATAATGGCCGCTCACGCAATCGCCTCTAGGAAGGTAACGGAATACCCCATCCGCATACTCTCCGACAGTCGATCGGTTCTACAAGCCCTGAAAAATCACAAAATAACCTCAGGTCTTATATACGAATGCCACAGAATCCTAACGGAGGTATGTAGCACCAATAGCATAACCCTGCAGTGGATCAAAGGGCACAGCAACTCACGTGGCAACGACGCAGCTGATGCTTTAGCAAGAGGCGGCTCAGAGGCAAGAGTGGTAGGTCCCGAGCCCATCATACCTCTACCTGTTGCATGGCTGCGGAGAACACTACGACATAACACCAAGGTAGAACACCAACAATTTTGGACTAACCTAGGTACATGCAGGCAAGCCAAGGAGGCCCTCCCGACGATCAACCCCGGATTGTCTCGGAAGCTGAAACAGCTCAAGAGGCCGCAGCTCAGACTGATAAGCGGAGCACTAACTGGTCATGCCCTTCTAAACAAACATCTTTTCACTATAGGTGTTACGGACAGTCCCCTCTGCAGGGCCTGCATGGAGGAGGACGAGACAGCCGCCCACGTCATCATCACATGTCCGGGGGTGGCAGAATACCGGGCGAAACATCTTGGTTCGCCGAGGGCACTCCCGGAAGTCGTCGGCAACATAAAGGGTCTGCTAGGCTTCCTGGAGGAACTGGGTTGGCATGAATAAGGCCACCCGGCACGCAAAATAGGCGCAAAATATAGACGTCGAGTTGCGGAAAACAGCCCGCGTTAACCTTAACCTTAACCTTACTTCTACATTAACTGCAGATAATGGTTTGTCAGACTATAAATTACCTACCTTATATGGGATGGGATGGGGCTCGGTCTTAGCGAGGCCAAGTACACGCTTATGTTGGAGAAGGTCCAAAAAGCTTTCCTACGCCTCCATTGCAAGAAGTCGTTAATAGGATAAGCAAGATACACAATATATACACGTGAACGAGTTTGCGCTGTAGATAAGTGCTTTCTGAATCTGTGTTGCTATTCGATGCTAAATTGATTTTATAAGTAATCATTTGAATCTCTACCTACTGGTTCCATCAATATAGACATGCTGCGGCTATTTAGCATCGGCCTGTTTTGCTCCTACGAGGTATTATGGGCACTTTTACTCAATACTCATTCGAGGTGTCGAGTTATGGGGTACGGCAGCGGACTGCGAAAGACTATTTGCATTGCAAAGACGAGCCCTCAGAATAATGTCTGGTAAACCTTACGACTATCCGGCCCAACCATTATTTAGAAAGCATAAAATCCTCACATTGCCATGTATCTACATTTTAACAGCTTGCCTGCACATGAGGTCCAACCTACAACAGTACATGACCCGCGGGCAGTGCCACGGCAGGAACACCCGCGGTTCGCACCTGCTACTAATTCCGTATCGTAGATACGATAAATCTCGGAAGTCACTCCCTGTCCTTGGCGTTAGGATATACAATACTCTTCCTAGTGACATTGTTCACATTGTTGATTCGGCGAGTGAATAAATATTCTCAGCCAAACTTTAAAAAATGCTAATTGACCTGTGCTGTTACAATATCAATGAATTTATTTCAAGGACATGCTAATAAATGACACAATTACAATGACGACTATCAAAATGAATGCATTTAAATATTGAATAATAATGGACAATTGGACATACTTATACCTTCAAACACGTACCTATTTAAAAATATTGTACTTACCTACATGTAAATTTCTAAATGAAAAATAACCAAACTTGCTATAATAATCATAAAAATAAGCATAAAAATATGATGTAAATATAATTTATAAGTACTTAATTGTAACTGACGTGTAAAAAAACCGGCCAAGAGCGTGTCGGGCCACGCTCAGTGTAGGGTTCCGTAATTTTCCGTCCGTCACAGTAAGTGTCCCCACTTAAGAGTTTTTGAAAGCACGTCATTTCATTGTAATTTTGTAGAAATTACAGGTGCAATAAACACCTGGTTATACGGTTAAATTACAAACTTAGTTCAGAAATTATGTTGTAATTTTTTTTCAAAAACTATTCAACCTATCAAGTTCAAAATATTTTTCCTAGAAAGTTTATATAAAGTTCTACTATTGAGATTTTTTTCATATTTTTAAACCTTATAGTTCGAAAGTTAGAGGGGAGGGACACATTTTTTTTACTTCTGGAGCGATTATTTCCGAAAATATTTACATCATCTAAAAATGATTTTACTAAACCCGTATTCATTTTTAAATACCTATCCAACACTATATCACACGTTAGGGTTGAAATGAAAAAAAAACACTCCCCACTTTACGTATAGGGGAGGTACCCTAATAAAACATTTTTTTCCACTTTTTATTTTACCACTTTGTCGGCGTGATTGATATACATATTAGTACCAAATTTTAGCTTTCGAGTGCTGAGTCACTGAGATTATCCGCGGACGGACGGACGGACGGACAGACCTGGCGAAACTATAAGGGTTCCTAGTTGACTAAGGAACCCTAAAAATTGTTGAAATTTTTTATCAAAAATGTTTCATTCTCATTCTCATTCGTCCAAGGAAATTTGTCGAAGTCCAACAAATTCGGACAACCCTCCCAATTATATTTATATCATATCATATCTATAATGTTTAATACGAGACGCACTGAATAGTCAGTATCATCAATTAATCACTATATTTCTTACATTATCACCACCAAACAATATAATTACCGATAATAACACCAAAACCGTAAATAAAACTTTGTAAACTGTAAATGAATTCTCAGTGGAGTGTAAAGGCCATTATTAGATATTTAACTTTAAACTGAAACTGAACAAGGATAGGTTCAAACATATCAATTAATCTTATATTGATCTATAAAGAAAGATGAAACCACTTGAGATTGACATCAGCATTGACAGAACCCTTGTTATCGAAGACGGAGGATTTATATTTCTTCAGATAGGTTAGTACAAAAAGTATATTACGCTGATACATAAAGCTCTATCGCCATCGCTGATGCCATAGACGGAGAGCTAGCCACGTCAGATATAACACAATAATGAGAGCTACGAAACTCCTCTCGTTAGTTTGCTATACTATGTTTATATCTAGATCCGCACATCTAGCAGCTGTAAAGTAGTGGAGGTCAAATAATGTAAACCACGTTAAGAATATAAATCTTAGAGCTCTGGTTTTGATGCAGTATTATGAGAAATTATATAAATAATTAGATTATATCATTGCCAAAACTTATTGATTTTCATAGTTTGTCGCCTACTGATTCTGCTTCCGATATAATACGCAATGTTTTTTGTTCTAATGTTATAATATTGGCCCCGTTGTCTATAAATAAGACAACTTAGGCAGTTTTTACCTATTTCGGTATTACTTTTTCACAATTAAAAAATTTTGCTAGTCTGTCACTCTGACCTCCACCCATTAAAAGCTACTAGATGCCCGGATCTAGCAATAAGGATAGTATTGCTATCTTACTAGACGGGTTTTGTTACTCTCATTATTGTGTTAAATCCGACGTGGCCAGCTCTTAGCCCTCCATGCGAAAAGGACGCAGTTTCATTTGGGATGTCGCCTGTGTGAGCATGAGCACCTTTGCTCTCTATCACATAGCCCACACGATACTTTTTGAAGAGTTAGTAAAGCTTGACCAGCATTTAACCAGTAATATATGATCATGCGCCATGTTGCGGAATTTCATCACGAAACGATCGGTTGGACGTCCTATGCTTCGCTTTTAAGACTGTACAAAATACAGACATGTCGTCCTTACGGATTCATCCCGGCGACTGGGAAAAAGAAGCAGAAGATCGTTGTTAGACCTCCATGCGTAGTATCTACTATAAGATATCTATGACTCGCACAACGTCAATACATGTTATGTCATATTTGAATAAAACCACAATTAGATTGCATTATAATTATTTAATGAGTATTTAGTAAATACACAACAGAATGGCGACGAGTATCGTGATCGAATAAAATTACGACGGAACCTTCGCGTAATAATACAAGGTAACGAAACCCGTGCATCCGTTCGCTCACTGCAACCAAATGGAGAAGCTAACTGAAGTTCTCAGTGAGATGATGGAGACTACACTAGAATTTATAATTGTACGGAGTGACTTGACAAGTCAACAAACACAAATGTTGCCGCAATTCGGCCAGTGCTGTTCTTATCGATATTTTTATTTAATTATTAAGGGTTCTACAAACGCCGCGACTTATTGGTTGCGATATTGTCGCTGCAACTTGATTAAGGCTTTAAGACTGAAGAATGCTGCAACATGATGTGGAAAATACGTTACTTTTACGAAATGACTGTCACTTGTTGATAAGTCAAAGTCAGTTTATAACTTCTGTACATCCTATTGGAGACAATAATAATTTCTAAAGGCGGCTACTCATACACCTGCCGTAGGGTTAATACCGGGCGAATGGCTTAGTGAATTCAACCAACCGGAGCGGCCATGTCTCTCATTTTCTATACAAAAAAAGTCTGCCGATTTTTGCGGGGGAGGCGAACGTCAAATGTATGGCTATTCGTACGTAACGTACAAATAGCCACGTCAGATAAACGTCAGTCCGTACAATAAATATGACCACAGGTCTTATTTATTGACCATTGTTTTCGGCAGAGGGGAAAGCCTGTCAATGACCGCTCCGGTTAGTTAAATTCTCCAAGCGCACGGCGGTCGGGCCAATATTGGGATTTCTCTACTCTACACACATTCCTGCCGTTCAGTTTGTGAGTGAATATCTTGCTGAACGCATGTCTCTAAAATGGCGCCAGAGGTAGCTTAGAGTGAAGAATAGGACATAGGATACTTAACTACTTTTTATCCCGAAAAAAAAAACTTTTTCAGAGGGCCACACGATAACCGAATTCTATGCGGACGAATAATTATCCAAGTATACTTTTCGTCTATTTTAGATGTAGTTAAGTAGGTATTTTTGAGAAATATCGTCTTCTGACTGTTCGTAAATATCGTTACGTTTTGTTGTTATTACTTGTAGAAGTGTTGAATTGAATTATTAAGTGATGTTGCCTCGGATTACGGATTCCTGTGGACGTGCCAGAACAATGTTCATCCAAAATTTCGCCTTCATAATAAAGAGCTCAGAGTTATAGAAACTATATAATAGTAGTCCGCCTCGAACTGAGAACTCGCGATTTCCTTGTAAATGCATTGACCAATATAACAAGACTCTTATGATGATTGTTTTGCGCCTTCTAGCTCCATAACCCATTGATCGATCCTGCTCATATACTCGTACGAACTCTAAAATTATATTGATTTCTGCTATAACCCCAATAAATTTCATAAAGATTAGAAAAAATGTTACTACAGTTACCGCAAAAACTATTCAAAATCAAAAAGCCATCGAAATGCAGCGATGTCCAGGTAGCCAGCTGACAGTTCCGTTTCCGTTTCATCCGAATCTGTCTATAACTTCACTTCGCTTAGGCTCCGCTCGTTCGACGAGATAGAAAAATAAGTATATGATATTTTGTATAACATAACTATACGATTTATCAGTGGCAACGTATGTCAAAACTTTTGTCTGATTTCAGGCTGTTACATGATAATTTAATTTCCTAACGCTTATGGATCCTTTAAATGGAATCGTATTGGTAGTGTTTAGTACAACATTACACTTTTCGATGCTTTTTATCGATATGTACCCATGACTATTTTATTTTTACTATTCCAGGCAACATTTTAACTGTCAGTCATGTGTCAAGTCACTTTTTATAATTAGAAATTCAACCGTATGAAAGGTATGCAAAACCAGCAATTAATTTTGCAAAACGCATTACTTAATCAGGCCGCAAATACAAAGCCGGTCAGCGGAATTACACTCCAACCATACGATGAATTACACGAATCTTTTGAGAGTTATTTACAACGGCTCCAAAACTACATAACGTTAAAAGGCGTTACAGATTCAAATACAAATCTTCTTAAATTGCATTGGACCGAAGTTATGTTTTTCAACATTTGATAATGTTGAAAAACATAACTTCACCAAATACACCCGAATCCAAACCTTACGACGAATTAATTAAAATACTGAATAATTTTAAACAAAAAAGAACCGACTTCACTAAGCAATCCACCTTTCCAACACCAAATACTCGAGCTGCTGTAAAAAATACTCAAATCACTACAGGTGTGCCTATAATAGTTGAAGAGTTCCCTCGATTTCTCCAGGATCCCATCATCAGATTCTGACCTGGTTACAATGGGACCAACTGTGAAGTATACTCTTACAAACAAAAAAAGAATTTTCCAAATCGGTCCAGCCGTCTTCGAATAATCGGTGAACATACATAAAAAAAAAAAAAAAAAATAGCAAAAACAAAGATCCCGACGAATTGATAACCTCCTCCTTCGAAATCTTGAAGTCGGTTGAAAACCATATTACACCCGAACCCGGTGAAGTAGCACAACAACACAAATTTTCTCTACGAGTTTGTACTCGTACACATGAAGGTGAAAGTATAGCCAAGTATATAGCCGGACTGACAGAAATAGGAGGTAAATGCAATTTTGTTTGCTATCACTGCCAGAAAACTACATTCGATACACATCTACGTGTTCAGTTCATACGCGGCCTACGAAACTCTGAAATTAAAGAAAAATTACTGCAAGAATCTCCCGATACAAAGTTCGATGATATAATAAGGATCGCTTTGGCTATAATAAACATCAAAATCTGAAACCAAAGAAATGGGACAAGAGATAGAATCCAACATAAATAAATTATCGATAAATAAGAAGTACAGTAACAAAACGGACACTGGGAATACAAGTACTTATAACGAAAATAAGAATACATATAATAATACGAAGGAGAATATACAAATAACTTGTTTTCGATGTGGTAAAGATAACCATAAAGCTACGCAATGTAAGGTGAAAAATAAATTATACTCCAAGGGACACGTACAGTCAGTTTGTTTCAAAGACCAAAAACAACTAGAAATGGAAAGTTACGGGTCGTCCGACGAAAGTGAGGAAGAAATTTATGAAATTAAAGAAATACAAATGCATGATATTTCATCGAGTGATAAATAAACGTGACATTACAAATAAATGGGAAAATGCTGACCATAGAAATGGATACAGGAGCAGCTGTTACTACATGCTCTAAAGCATACTATGTGTCGCGAACATCGCGAAGCAGTTCGTGCTTGCCGGTTTTTCGGATAGATGGCGGTAGCAGTCACGTTCGATCTCAATATCGCTTTTAGTATGGACGGATTTTTTGAGAGGGGTTGTAGGGTAGATACAGGGACGACGGGAGGAGAGAAGGTTGCGCGCGAACAAATCAATGGTGAGCGCTTTAATATTTATCTTTCTACTCGTATCAGTTCATGGACTTTCTTACTGTGTTATTATGATGATCATGTGTCTTGTGTTATTTACCAGCGTGTATCAGTGCTCAGAAAGATCTTTGATCCCAGTGAGTTGTCAATGGTTATGAACTCAGGGTAACCATAGTGTGAGGAACGGGGTCGCTGTAAGGGGAGGTGGAGGCGACTATTTAGCCCGAGATACCAGATGGATAATCACGGGAGGCTCATAGGCCGTAGGAGTAATCAAAGGAGATATCGTCAGCTCACACCATCAACGTCCAGGCCGTGTCTACGTATAGTATCTGCGTGTCCGTTAACATATTTACATCATTCGTATTCTCTAGTCAGTAAACTCATCGGCTCAGTATACCAGAAAAACATGGTGAAGCTGACGACATGGTGGTGATGTGCTGGGATTGGTTAGATCCATCCGTGCCATATTTAAGTCAGCTAAATTGAAAGTAGCACTGTGTCGGTTGATACTTGTCGGGTATAGCTACACTATATAATACATAAACGTATCAACTGAAAGGTCAGTTTCAGTTTTAAGATTGTTGAGAAAATTAAAGGCAAAACAGAGTCAAATAAGCAAGCAAGCATTTACTTCAGCCCAAGTTCAGGCTATAGGAAACATTCATGGTAGCGTCGTCTCAGTCAGCGGCCGTAATTACTGTTTCATGTTGTAGTGTAAATATAGTTCTAGTAACTTTGTACATAATAAAACATGTAGTTAAGACGAAAGTTTGAAGAGTCATTCGTGTTTAAATGATATTTTCCAAATTGCCTTAGAATTTACTTGAAAGTTTTGAGAAATAAGCAACGGGCAATTACATGGTGAATCTAAAGACATTCTTGTTCGAGTTGAGCTTCGAACTGAGCTATAAAAGGTTATCGTAAAAAAAAAAATTGAGCGTAATTCAGACGTATAATTTCGAAGTTGGCTCGTTAAACAAATCTTATCAATATTTGAAGTCCATTTCTCTGGTGTAACATTCCAAAGATAGTCCGTGTAGTAATGAATGATAAAACAATAAACCAAATTACTATGGCAAAACTGAGATATTTATTTTACTTTGGCGGAGATAAATAACCATTATAGGACGGCTTCGAGTTTGTGAGATAAAAATGACTAACGTCATCGGTATGAGTTACTCCTTAAAAGTATCCACGGAACGCTACTATGGTTAAACTAGTAATATTAAGTTTGAAGAAAAGGCTAACTCAAAAGTATATTGAGCATGGGTGCAGTCGTTTTCCTTTCATTGGACTGGGCGCTGTTAGTTAAGATAAGCAAAAATCACAAGGAAAACGTCAATCATTATCGCAATCGTGAGAAATTATTGTGAAAAAACGATAATTATAAAATGTACATAAGTGAATAGAAATCAGACTCATAATCCGTTTTATTATTGTTCGTAAGAGTACAAATTGACCTCGTAGTAGGCATGTGTGCTCCTGTAGGGATCAGATACGTTATACGTTGTTAACACCATTGAAAATGATATCGGCAAATAAAGGATGTCTTGAATTTAGGCGGATGAAAGATTTAAAATAAATAACGCATCTGTCATAACTCCGTGTCTACTGTAAATTGTAATCTTCATCTTTGATGCGATAAAATAAGAATTAGTGACCCTAGATTAGAACACCTTACTCTATGAACACCGAGACGATGCTAAGAGAAATAGTATGCACATTTACTTGTCATTACAGTGTATGATGCTAAAAACTAATCAAAAACCTATCGAATTGTATTTATGCTTTTAACATGTACGTAACTGCTTAACATCAGGCGGACAGTATGCTTCGTTGCTACCGTCGTGGTATTAAAAATATATAAATAAAGCAGAGTTTAATTTGAGTTAAGTTCGAGTCTCGTCGACTCTCCATTTATTTGGCACTAGCCTTTTCCCACGGCTTCGCCCGCGTACTATAAGTACTCAAAAGGATAATTACCCATGTTGATTTTCAGACTTTGTGACCACATTTGCCCCTTTTGGGGGTTAAATTTTCAAAAAACCTGAAACACGTGTTTACTCATTTATCGTTAGGAATGCTCCTGTGAAGTTTCGATTAAAATAGTCTTACAAGTCTTGATTCGCCATACAAACTTTGGACCCCATTTTACCCCATTAGGGAGTGAATTTTGAAAAATCCTTTCTTAGTGCATCCCTATACCTTATAAGGAACCTACATGCCAGGTTTGGAATCTCTAGAACCAGTGGTTAGGGCTGTGCGTTGATATGTCAGTCAGCCAGTCAGTCAGTCAGTCAGTCAATCAGTCAATCAGTCAGTCAGTCAGTTTCTTCTTTTATATATTTAGAAGATACCTACTGTATGTATAAAGTGCATTGCACGACAAATGATTTACTTAAATGCTATACATCAGGTTTGAACTACAAATGTGATGCGTCACGCATAAACACGCATAAGAAGAAGTATATTGTCTTCTTTTTGAGCCGGTTAGGTAATTGCCAAACAATACCTTTACTAAAAGAAATCCAGGCCTGCATTTAGAATCAAATGGTTAATTGGAAACTTAAAAGTCGTTGTCATTGATGTTTTATTTTGTTGTGTTTCCTTGACACGAAATAATCATGTGATAAATTAAACTTAGTTAAGAAGGATAGACATAAAACAAAACAACAGAGTAATAAAAATAAATTTTTATGTCAATGGTTTCCAAATTCAAGTTTCGTAGTTCGTATTGACTTTATGGAATACTATATTTGAGTAATGATCATTTGGAAATATTTATTGTAGTGTAACATAACTTAGTGGTTAATACGCTCATCTCATACGAGTGCTTGATATGTCCCACATGTGTACAAATGGACATATATTCCACCATGTGTCTTACTTATCAGTGCACCTATTGCAAGGAACCTTACATAAACCGAAATTCAGTGTATTTACGAAACGGTCCAGTTCTTGACTTGATGTAACTGAAATTACTCTTAACATAGTGTACGCAGTGCATGTAGCACATGTTATTTATGCTTTACTTAAAATATAAATATCTTGAATAAAGATGAAACATAAATAATAAAGTTAAAACTAAACAAAGAACATTAAATGTGACGAATAATAGGTTATCATAAGTTGAGGTAATGCGACGTAAACAAATACGCAAATCTTACGTTCTACCCACTTTCTCATTCTATTTGATTTGGGGTACTTTACCTACATGGCATAATTTGTACCATGATTTTGTGTAATTGAAGCATTTTATCCATATTTGTATAAATCTGCAAATATAAGTTTGTAGAAGTCAAAATATTTCATGATACATTTACAAGGTGCTCACAAGTTAAATCTCAATGTAAGATCCGTGCCTATACGAGTAGGTGCATGATATGATACGGGTAAATTTAAAGACTTTGTTCGTTATCTCCCGTTGGTTTTAGAAAACTTAACTGAGAACCAAATATTAACCAGTTGATGATTCATTTGGTTTTGTTATAAACGATTTAAGTTAAAAGAACATGGTTAGAGATGTCCTAATAACTACCATTAACTTCGGTAACTGATAATCAATGTTTCGAGTGTTTTGACATTTACTAAAAATCGTTCGGGTACCTACTGTTAGTACCTATATGGCTACATGTAGGCACAAGTAAACACAGCTCAGAGAGTGTTTTGACATTTACTAAAAATCGTTCGGGTACCTACTAGTATATGGCTACATGTAGGCACAAGTACACACAGCTCAGACATAGCTCAGAGAGTTGCCAGACTTAAGTGGCAGTGGGCGGGCCACATTGCTTGCAGAACCAATGGCCGATGGGGCAGAAAGGTTCTTGAGTGGTAACCGCGTACCGGAATACGCAGTGTGGGAAGCCCCAGACTAGGTGGACCGACGATCTGGTTTGAGTCGCGGGAAACAGCTGGTTAAGGACGGCGAATGACCGTTCGTTGTGGAGATCCTTGGGGAGGCTTTTATCCAGCATTGAATGTCTTTCAGCTGAAATGATGATGATGCGATACGAGTGCTTAAACCAATAATACAAATACAAATATTCTTTATTGCACACCTCAATAAAATAGAACAGTACAGTACACAGATTAAAAGTAGAGGCAGTCAACAGGCGGTCTTATCGCTAGAGAGCGATCTCTTCCAGACAACCTTAGAGTAGCGGAAATAAGCTTTAAATTGGCCACTTTGTGAAAATTTGTATAATGCTAACGTATGTCATTTAAACAGAGTTGCGAATCGTGTTTGACTATCTGTTTGCGGTGAAAACCTTAAACTAAATATGTTATATATTTAGTTTAAGTTATATATGTAGTTTGTACTTAAATGACGTTTGGAAAGCAAGAAGTAGTTAATAAATACCGTGATATAGACAAATTATTAGCGGATAGTGTAAATGCAAATACATAACAAGAGTTTAACTACGGACGATTCGTTATTTCCCATCATTGCAACAAGCATAGTTCATATTGAAGTGAAATGTTGGCTGGAAAGATATTTTATAATTAAGTAAGATTATATTTTCTGCGTAACTCAGAAAGGGCAGGTCATTGTGACAATCTGGTTTGACCTTGACACGTAATATTCAGAAATTAAATATGAATAGTATGTATACTGTTACTTGTCTCCATTTCCCACAACGCGAGTAGAAGAGGGAGAAGAGGTATTCGAAATATATATAATACAAAAATACCTATTGAAATTAAATCGTTAAAATAAAATAAAATCTAGTCTTGTGTTTGAACGTGTGACCGTAGGTTAAATTCTTTGAATAATAGAAAACCATTTGAAATCCACCTACTATATGCCAGGATGCATACCACCTTGTAACACCGTAAGGATGTTGGTTAATAAATGGTGATGACCGTAGTCCATAGAAAAGACGCTCAGACTATCAAAATATAAAAGGGTAGGTACGAAACTTATCGAAACTATCTATCCTAACAAAGATCATTCTAAGTTGGTCACGCGAGTAGTGATTTAGTCTGTCACTTCAAAATATTACTATTTTGAGTAACCGGTAATTAGAACGCCTATAAAGTACATCTCATGTTCGAACGTTTTCCTTTCATTTTCATAACATCATAACGAACAGGGTTTTGGTATTTAGATAATCAATGATGATTCAAGGGAATTGCACGCACGAAAGGGATTAGTTCAATATACTTGGTGTTGAACTTAAAATGTGGTTTCGTGGGGGTAATAGATATATTATCCTGGCACTATGACCTCAAAGAATTTCACAAGATGTTCAAGCTCAATAACAGCACCCGTCTGAGAGGCCATCACTTGAAATTAGACAGCCAAAGGTCCCACAGTAACCCATAAAGACACTTCCTGAGCAACCGAGTGGTATGGGCCTGGAATAAAGTACCAGAGGATGTGGTATCAGCTCAAAATGTCAACCAATTCAAAAACAAATTAGATAAGCACTTATATATTACTCGCCATTGATCATTTGTCGTGTTAACTGGATACAGGCCAAATCAGTTGTACAACTGCCTGCCTGCTTATAAATAATAATAATCAGTCCGTCAAGCCTACTCAGTGGTAGATGTATATATCTCAGTTGCAAGCAACGTTTAATAAATAAAGATGATCATAAAGGTGTGATAGTCTGATAATGCAGGTAGCCGCGTGAAAATGTATGAATATAGGATAGGTACTTAAATACTATTAAAATCAATCATAAATTAATTCTTGAAAGTGTTTTTAGGAAAACACCGTGCGACTCTAAATACCCACGTATATTGATTGATTCTTTAAAGGTACAATAATAAGTAGGTGTATGTACCAACATGCAAACGGATATTTACGGTATGTGTATGAAATTTAGTGTCGAGAAGTAGTTGATATTGGAAATAAATTGGACCACAGTTATAATAAAAACGCACACATAATAATGGTGTCACAAAATAAGTACCTACCAAAATAATTGAAAAACTACTTTGTTAGCGGTGGATAAGTTCTTGGCCATAAAAACGAATTCAAATATCATAGTCTCAGCTCACGCTTACGATATACGTACTACAGTGTTTGACTACAAAAAATGTTTGAAAAAAATCACCTTTTTTCAACTGACGATATGGTTGCTAAATGATATGTAGGGTTTTGATCCCATACCTTGTTCAGCCCAGTCTAGTGGTATCCCACGGGTACTAGGTATGATCGTACTTCGCTTGTTGAGTTAAAAGAAGTCGTGAATTAGTTACTGAACTTTGAATACCTTCACATTGTATATGTAAACGGAGTACAGGCAGTAGGTATGTACAATGTAGAAGGATGATTCTCTACGGGGATGTAACTTGGTTAAACAAGCGAGTTTTTGATACCACGCTAGAAAAACAATCGAAATTAATTGTTTATAGTTCAGAGTTCAATAACACTTTGGTCTTGGTTATATCCAGGTTATGTACAACTATCAGAACCCTTCCCATTATCATTGTAAATTATTAGAGTATGACTTGAAATTTACGTAAACGGCCCTTTTTATTCGTTTATTGGGGAGGGCTGTCGAGCACATACCAGTAACAAACAGATGATCTCGACAGTATTATATATAGATAGCCATCCAGTTGTGAGAACCAGTACAATAAGAATAAAGTCGTAGTTAAAGTACAGACAATAGGTACATGTAAAAGAGGACATTGTACATTTTGGCATTAGCAAGTACATAAAACATTATGCCAGAAATTAAGACTGTGAAGTCAAAAGAGTTAAAGGATAATGCATTTAAAGTTTTAGACATTCCGCGTTTAATACCGAAGTACATTTGTTGTGGTACATTGAATCCTTGAAAGCTAAGCCTAGCTGTTATAGTAGTAATTAATAGAGTATTACTAATTCCTCTTAAAATTGTTCTTTGAAGAACTAGATATTCTGAACGGGTTGATATTTGATATAGCACTATGATTGATAGATGCTAATTTGGTTAACTTATAAAAGATTAAATTGAAGAATCATCACATTGCTTAGTCATATGAATGTTGACGTACAAGGGACAGGTTTTAACGTAAAGTATAAATCCTAACATTAGTAAATGGTTCATCCTAGAAATATACCGATTAGTACACGAATCCTAACACTCAGTCCACACAGGTTACTTCTAATTTACTAAACCGCGACGGTGATCCTGCTCAGCTCAGCTCAGACCTCAGTCAGTGTAACCTTAGTAAACGCTCAGAACAATTTAATCCTACTCAGCTCAGCCCAGACCTCAGTGAACGCTCAGAACAGTTTGATCCTACTCAGCTCAGCCCAGACCTCAGTAAACGCTCAGAATAGTTTGATCCTACTCAGCTCAGCCCAGACCTCAGTAAACGCTCAGAACAGTTTACGGGTCCTGCTTGTAATCAGCTCAACACAGGCACTGATGAACGCTCAGACCAGTCTAGGGATCCTACTTTGATCAGATCAGCACAGCCATCGGTAATCGCTAAGACCAGTCTCAGAGGGACGCAATAGCTTGTCTCAGTTTCACAAGGCCATCCCTACTCTCAGCGGAAAGGGCAAGAAAAAAGGTTCGAGAATGGACAGCTCAGCTACATTGTTATTCACACAGAGCACCAACCTCTTTAGTGCGTTAGTTGCTCTTAGGATAGAGGCGCGCTTGTCTATGGTTTGTATAGGAATCGACCGTGTCAGAATATTTGACAAATAATTATCTTAGCTGTCAGATATCTGTGCTAATAGCGTTGGGGCACAGGTCGATACTTTTATAGATATTTAGATGAGATAATCTGAATAATCACGAATCTGATAATCATAATCAATCAGCAGTAATATTAATAACGAGTATTTGTGGAACTTTTGTCGTGATACTTTGAAACTGATAGACCACCCTCAGCCTAAACCGAAAATAGGACCTAGAAACATGACACGAGTTTCGTAGAATTTGCCTCTGAATCGTACATCTCATAGAGCTACATGGCGTCGCATCACCAGGGAAGTGGTGGCAAAGGACTCGACCGAGACATGACCACGACCACTCTGCCAAGAGTGCACGACTTAGAAGAAGATATGTTACCATCCCACATTTTCTTTAATTATTGCAACTATTCATGACACAAAATGGTGTTTCGAATCCATTTTATGATAATGTTAACTCCGCAAATCTCAAACTGTCACTGGAGCTAACCGGGCGCAAAGCGCAAGAGTGATACAATCTTCTAAGGTCAAACATCATACCTAGTCCTATGGCTCGCACATGCGCATTGCTTATCTGTGGCTATTCACAATAGAGTTCACATTACATATTTATTGATTCAATTGTTTACTGATACTGATTAAACTGATCTGATTTCAATGTTCCTATAATTTTATTTTTCTTAAGGGGCGGGAGTGTCGCGAACATCGCGAAGCAGTTCGTGCTTGCCGGTTTTTCGGATAGATGGCGGTAGCAGTCACGTTCGATCTCAATATCGCTTTTAGTATGGACGGATTTTTTGAGAGGGGTTGTAGGGTAGATACAGGGACGACGGGAGGAGAGAAGGTTGCGCGCGAACAAATCAATGGTGAGCGCTTTAATATTTATCTTTCTACTCGTATCAGTTCATGGACTTTCTTACTGTGTTATTATGATGATCATGTGTCTTGTGTTATTTACCAGCGTGTATCAGTGCTCAGAAAGATCTTTGATCCCAGTGAGTTGTCAATGGTTATGAACTCAGGGTAACCATAGTGTGAGGAACGGGGTCGCTGTAAGGGGAGGTGGAGGCGACTATTTAGCCCGAGATACCAGATGGATAATCACGGGAGGCTCATAGGCCGTAGGAGTAATCAAAGGAGATATCGTCAGCTCACACCATCAACGTCCAGGCCGTGTCTACGTATAGTATCTGCGTGTCCGTTAACATATTTACATCATTCGTATTCTCTAGTCAGTAAACTCATCGGCTCAGTATACCAGAAAAACATGGTGAAGCTGACGACACTATGAGAGAAATTTTGAAAATATAAAATTACAAAAAACACACGTAAAACTTCGAACATTTACTAAAGAATTAGTTAATCCTATAGGAAGCTGCAAACTGAATATATTATACAAACACAAAAGAAATACGGGAAGAATATTTGTAATAGATAGAGATGTAGATACAGTGATCGGACGAGAATGGTTAAGAGCCCTAGGTATATATTTCGATATGAAAAAAAATACGGAAGAAAAAGACATTACAGAGGAAGATTTTAAAGATAAGTTAAACAAATTAATACAAGATCATGAAGAACTATTTTCAAAAAAGTCGGAGAATTAATAATTATCAAGCGGCATTCAAATTAAAAGAAGGGTCTGCACCGATATTTTTTAAACCACGGCCAGTACCATTCGCTATCAGAGATAAGGTGGAAACGGAAATAGACCGACTAGAAGAAGAAGGAATTATAGAAAAAGTTACTTATTCCCAATGGGGCACACCTGTAGTTCCTGTAATAAAACCAACCGGAAAGATACGCCTATGTGCAGACTACAGAGCTACATTGAATAAAACTTTGGAAGATGACAACTACCCGATTCCAAGAGTAGAAGAAATATTTTCGAAACTTAGCGGCGGAAAATACTTCTGCACACTTGACGTAAATCAAGCATACTTACATATGACGACAAATGAAGAAACAGCCGCAATGCAAACTACTAGTAAATGTAAGGCACCTACATAGTGAAGAGATTAATGTTTGGGGTAAAAATTGCACCGAACATCTGGCAACGATACATAGAATGGACCAAACCCTACAAGGAATGAAAGGTACAGCTTGTTTTTTCGCCGATATTGCTATACAAGGACGCACATACACTGAACTTTTACAGAGGATCAAAGCAGTATTTCATAAATTACAGGAATGTGGATTACATGTCATGGTCATACAATTAACGAAAAAGGTCTACACCCAATGCAAGATAAAGTAAATGACATTAAGAATAGTACACGACCTACAGATGTATCATCGCTACGGACATTTCTGGGGATGATCAATTACTACCAACAATTCATTCCAAATCTTACGTCGAGATTAAATCCGCTTTACAAACTGGTACAAAAAGGTACTAAATTTACATGGTCAAAAGAATCTGAAAAGATTTTTGAAGAATTAAAAGAAGAGATCTGTGGAGACAAAGTGCACTTGGATTTATTAACATAATAAACAAGATTTCTTAAGAATTCAAACTTTATTTAGAAAAAAACACAATTTGCCTAGTCAGTTCAGTACCAGATACCACAGACTAAAAAAAAGGTACTGACATATAGATAAGAAAAAAAAACTTGAGACACAGGTAAATTAGGCATACAGCCAAATGGAAATAAAATTTATTTCCAACAAGTACTAATACCATTTCACGCAAAGTTACAAGTGACACTTGCCACAGATGCTTCACCTACAGGATTCGGAGCCGTGTTATCGCACATTATGCCGGACAAGACTGAAAGACCGATTGCTTTTGCGTCGAGATCCCTGTCTAAAGCTGAAAAAGGGTACAGCCAGCTCGATAAAGAAGCGGCAGCGCTGATATGGGGACTTAAGATTTTTTTCCAATACTGTTATGGACGCAAAATTACATTGATAATTGACAACCAACCATTGGCACGAATATTACACCCAGAAAAAGCTACACCTGCAACTACCGCTTTTCGCTTAGTACACTACGCAAATTTTTTTGCTGGTTTCGATTATAACTTAAAAATTGAAAATCCTCCTCCAGAGAGCGTGTTGCGCCGTAGTACAAGGAATAGAAGAGCTCCTGTGCGTTTAGACCTCTAGCCTAACCTTGATTTCAATGACGAGGGAGAGTGTTAGACCTCCATGCGTAGTATCTACTATAAGATATCTATGACTCGCACAACGTCAATACATGTTATGTCATATTTGAATAAAACCACAATTATATGTTATTATAATTATTTAATGAGTATTTAGTAAATACACAACAATCGTGACTGCTGGAAGAAGACCCTGAGTGAGGGCGTAGTCGCGCATGATAAGGCATGGTTCGACGTACTATCCACAAAACGGGAACTGAGGCACCGACGTGCTGCTCTCTTCTCCACCAGGCACACGTTTTAGCTGTCACATATGCGGCCTTAGCTGTTGGTCGCGCATCGTGCTTGTGAGCCATTTGCGCAAGTGTCGCTCTTCTACGGATACCGTTTAAATCATCACTCTATTGATGAAAGAGGCCTATGATGATGATGGTTAATAATAATAGTGAAGTGTTGAATATTAAAAAATAAACGACAAAAATTCCCAAAACTATGTATAATGTATATAATAAACTGCTGTAAATAATACGCTCAGGAAATGAAACTATTGCGCTACGAAACAATTCCAAATTAACATTAAAGCTGACAGGTAAACAAATCAAGACATGCCATACCATACAGAATAATACACTCTATGACTATACCATAGACATTATAGATAAAGCAAGACATTGAATCCTCAAAGGTTCACAGGCTCAAAGCAAGAATCTAAGGATAGACATTTAGACATAGACATAGATGATGATAAAATCTAGACACACGGCAGTGTGTCCGCCAAGTTCGAGCAAAAAAAAGCGACACACCGGCCGTGGGTTATATTACACGAACCATTTCGGGCCAATTTCGACCACCCTATAACTCAAAACATATTTTATCTACGCATATGAAATTTCGAGTGTCTGTTGACATCCCCTTAATTGTCTAGAATACAAAATTTCATTATTCTACCTATAGCAGTTCTTGAGATATTGACGTCAGAAAATCGCTATTTTTACTATACACTCACTCACTGACTCACTCACTGATTCACTGACTCATCAAAAACCTAGACCACTTCCAATGGTCGTACTGACTTGAAATTTGGCATGGAGATAGGTCTTAAGGTCAAAGTAAAGGGAAAAATCTGAAAACGGCCAAGTGTGAGTCAGTTTTAAAAATAGCGAAGGTGTAACTTTGTTCTACTATGAAGTCATAATGAACTAAATGGGTATATCTTCCAATGGTCGTACCGAACTGAAATTTGGCTCGAAGGTTTGTCTTTAGGTCGAAATAAAGTAAAAATCTGAAAACGGCCAAGTGTGAGTCAGTTTCGAAAACAACGAATGTGTAATTTTGTTCTACTATAAGTAGGTATGGAGTGGAAATGAGATAAGACTTATTTAAATTTAGATACATACCAATTTAAGACAATACATGTTTGTCTTAAAGACAAGAACAATAAAATTGTTCACCACTCTGTGTGTATCTGTTGCGGGAACCGAACCCACGATTTACGAAGTGCAAAGCAGGTCACTAGGTACCAGTGTTGGCCGATAATTTCAATTAGAATTGAAAATTGATCAATAAGATTGAAGATTAATTTCGTAACTAATCAATTACACTAACATCAATTTTTACTAACATTAGTTCGCATTGATTTTGTGACGTCGTCAATTACACTAACAGTCAATTAGAATTAACCTATTAGTTACACTAACGTCTCGAAAATTTAATAAGAATTACAGTTAATTAGATTAACGTTAGTGTAACTAAATTAATCCTGTCTTACACTAATAATTAATTTTAAAACTGCATCTCGGGTTCGGAAGTCGGGACCAATATCACAAGATGGAGCTCATGCTGGACCCTAGGGCTACCTACGGGATCTCTGGTTTGGCGCATCATAGACTCATGCTGTTTAGGCTCATTCGACTTGTACTGATGAGCAGATGGTACCGGTATCAAAATCTGGAGCTCATGCTGGACCCTGGGGATGCCTACTGGATCTCGGGTTTGGCGCATCATAGACTCATGCTGTTTGGGCTCATTCGACTTGTACTGATGAGCAGATGGTACCGGTATTAAAATCTGGAGCTCATGCTGGACCCTGGGGATCCCTACTGGATCTCGGGTTTGGCGCATCATAGACTCTTGCTGTTTGGGCTCATTCGACTTGTACAGATGAGCAGATGGTACCGGTATCAAAATCTGGAGCTCATGCTGGACCCTGGGGATCCCTACTGGATCTCGGGTTTGGCGCATCATAGACTCATGCTGTTTGGGCTCATTCGACTTGTACTGATGAGCAGATGGTACCGGTATCAAAATCTGGAGCTTCTTTTTACTTTTACTTTCTTTGTGTGAAAGTCAAAGTCAAAGTCAAATTCAAAGTGAAAGTGAAAGTGAAAGTCAAAGTGAAAGTCAAAGTGAATGTCAAAGTGAAAGTGAAAGTCAAAGTGGAAGTGAAAGTCAAATTGAAAGTGAAAGTCAAAGTAAAAGTCAAAGTGAAAGTTAAAGTTAAAGTGAAAGTTAAAGAAAGTGAAAGTAAAAGTAAAAGTAATCAAAACCTCGTAGCTTAACCTAAATTCGCGTTTAGTTAGGTAAATTATTAATGTCAATTACCAATTCAATCTACACTAAAAATTAAATTAATGTATAAATTTTTGAGAAAGACTAAAAATTAAATATCTTCAATTATTAGTTATTCGCAAAGGATTAACACGTTAGTTACAATTAATTTTAATTCTAATTGAAATCAATTTGCACTAAACTATTAGTGTTCAATCTGCTAGGTACACTAGGTGCGCTAAATCAGTCAAACAAAAATGAAAAGACTATTTTTTCTCGCATAGTCTAAATAATTTCTAATTTTACAACTAATAAAATCGCAGATTCAAGAACATGGAAATCATATATACTCTAAGATGGAATTATATATACTACTGCCCATCTCACCCTCCGATACGCCACGGGATGAGATGGGATGGTCCACTTCTAGGGCTACATAATAGGCCACCAATTATAATACCTACTGGTAGGTAGGTATTACCAAGTTATTAATTATCTATGTAGGTAGCGTACTTACAAACAGTATAAAGTACGTTATTGATGTATGTAATTATATGTAAGTAGGTACATTTTATAGGTGTAGGGAGCCAGTTTATTTGTAAAAATCACCTATAAATAAATAGTAAAATAGGATTTATCATAGATTATAGGTAATCGCGATGCCCGATCGATCCCGAAATCCCGATATATGTATGTATAGTGATACTAGATAAAAATTCCGTTCCCCGCCTCGCGCACCCTCCGTCGCTGCCTACACTCGTCCGCCGCGCTCGCGCCGTCCGTGATAAAAAAATAATAAAGAACCTACACCTAACAAAAATAAATGAAATCCCATCAAAAACATAAATGTGAAAGGCTGCCAAGTTCGATACTATGGCAATGCTTCGCCTATAAAAGAAGTGAGATCTGAATAAGTACCAAGTTCCATAAAAATACCTCAAATCATAAATAGTTATAGGAATGCACACTTGATTTCCAGTAGTTTTTAAGGTACATTTTGAATAAGTATCACGTTACATAGAAATACCTAAAATTATAATAGTCAGAGAAACGCACACCGGTTTTTTTAGCAGTTTCCTGATAACATTTATTATTTTCAGTACTTTTTAATGATGTAACTTGGCAAGTTTTAATAGAAAATTATATACTTGACACATTGCAGTCCAAAGGTGTCGATTCATTGCATTAAAAAGGTGTGTGGTGTGTGAAAACTTGCCAAGTAACATCATTAAAAAGTACTAAAATTATAAATGTTATCAGGAAACTGCTAAAAAAACCGGTGTGCGTTTCTCTGACTATTATAATTTTAGGTATTTCTATGTAACGTGATACTTATTCAAAATGTACCTTAAAAACTGCTGGAAACCAAGTGTGCATTCCTATAACTATTTATGATTTGAGGTATTTTTATGGAACTTGGTACTTATTCAGATCTCACTTCTTTTATAGGCGAAGCATTCCCATAGTATCGAACTTGGCAGCCTTTCACAATAATGTTTTTGATGGGATCACTTCTACAGCACAAAACAAAATAATTTACCATTATTTTCCTTAGCCGACACAACTTTCTAAGAAAAATATCAGGCTTTCTCGCAGTAAACACAGATTTTTTTTTAAGAAATCGCGAATTATATCTGTTTGTGACCCTCCACTGCTATAAGTAATGGAGGCTAACAAAAAAAAACGGCCAAGAGCGTGTCGGGCCACGCTCAGTGTAGGGTTCCGTAGTTTTCCGTCCGTCACAGTAAGTGTCCCCACTTAAGAGTTAAAAAAATGGGCTATTTGTTACATTGAGTTGACATATTAAGTACAGAACCCTAAAACCCTAAAAACGGGCCCACAAAGGACGGTGATAACTAAAGAAAGAGTTATAGATTCCATCTACACATGGAAAGTTCGAAAAAATGTTGTCTATTTGAGTCCCACCACGAAAACTATTCAACCTATCAAGTTCAAAATAATTTTCCTAGAAAGTTTTTATAAAGTTCTACTTTTGAAATTTTTTTCATATTTTTAAAACTTATGGTTCAAAAGTTAGAGGGGGGGGGGCACATTTTTTTTACTTCTGGAGCGATCATTTCCGAAAATATTAAGATTATCAAAAAATTATTTTACTAAACACCTATTCATTATTAAATACCTATCCAACAATATATCACACGTTAGGGTTGAAATGAAAAAAAAAATCTCTCCCCACTTTACGTATAGGGGAGGTACGCTAATAAAACATTTTTTTCCACTTTTTATTTTACCACTTTGTCGGCGTGATTGATATACATATTAGTACCAAATTTCAGCTTTCTAGTGCTAACGGTCACTGAGATTATCCGCGGACGGACGGACGGATGGACATACATGGCGAAACTATAAGTGTTCCTATAGTTGACTACGGAACCCTCAAAAGGTGAGTCTATGACAAGGACCAACGATAATAGCACCTTCTCTGTCGTACCTATTGAAAGTGTAATAAGACCATCTCGTTCGATTTTGGTATTTTTATTACCATGACAGGTGGCTAGTATGTCTATGTTCACAGGCCTTAAAAAAACGAGCCGAGTGAGATAGCACACTAGGAGACCTTTGTCTCTTTCTATTAGGGTGACCACGTGAATTTTAAAAGTTAGGAAATCTACGTTTAAATAAAGGGCACCACACATTAGAGCGGAATTCAGCTATTCATAGACGACAGCGGAAATGTGTCTAAATTTTTTGCTACTACAGACAAACTCAAACAAAAATAAAATATTAATAAGTAATTAATTTATATGTTATATTCCTCTAAATATGAGGTAGAATATTTGCAACATTTTTCGATATTTATTTATGTAATCTTTATTGCACAATACAAGATGGTACAAATGGCGGACTTAATGCCATGAGGCATTCTCTACCAGTCAACCAATGGGCTAAACAGAAAGGTTAAGCAGGTGCAGGGTCCATTAAATATGACAGAATTAATAAGAGAAAAAAAGAACTAACAATAGATACAAATTAAGCTAATTCATGAACTTACACAAATACATATAATAATAAACATACATACATATATTTTATATACCTTGTGTGAACCATCAGGAGGACGATGAAGAAAGCTTGTCAAGGAAATGCTAGCGCAACAAGCGCTTGAAAGTGAATTTAGTCTGAGCTTGCCTGAGAGAGAGCGGCAGAACATTCCAAAGTCGGATTGCCTGGACGGTGAAAGAATTAGACATAAAACCAGTTCCATGTCGGGGCCCATTGTCAATGAGCTTTAGAGAACGAGAAGAACAAAGATGTGTGCCGGGGCGTGGGGAAACAAATTTAAATTTCGATCGAAGATAATTTGGAGCGGACGGGTCAAACAATATGGAATACAGAGTGCAAAGAATACGAAGTGACCTACGTTCTCGGATCGGAAGGCAATTAAGTTTTCTGCGGAAATTGGAAACATGGTCATACTTACGGAGACCGAACACGAAGCGTATGCAGTTATTAAGTAACCGGTCAAACTTGTTCAATGAGTCTTGGGTGAGATTGGTGTAACAAACATCAGCATAATCAAGGACAGACAGGACAAGAGATTGGACAAGGAGAATTTTAGTGCTGACTGGGAGAAAATGTTTAAAACGATAGAGTGCTCTTAAAGTATATTACGAGAAACGTCGGCCACGTGAGGTTCCCATGTAAGCCCGCTGTCAATAATTAGCCCCAGGTTCTTCACTTGCGATACTAGAGGCATCACTTCCTGTTCGTAGAGGATTGGCGCCACTTCAGCAGTGTCTATTAAAGAAAGTAGACGGGTGCTACCAAGCAAAATGGCCTGGCATTTGGTAGGGTTGACCGTGATACCAAAGGAGCGTGACCAAGTGGAAATACGGTTTAGGTCTGAGTTAATTTCAGTGATTGCCTGATCCAGATCCTTGGCACTCGCTTGGGTATAAAGCTGTAAGTCATCTCATTAGCATGCATATGGTAGGAGCATTTTAGTTTAGAGGTGATAAGATTAATAAAGAGTGAGAACAGAAGAGGTGAGAGAATCCCGCCCTGTGGAACCCCAGAAGTAAGATCGCACCAGTCAGAAGAAGTACGATCAGCACGAACCAACTGACGGCGGTCCTGAAGATAGGAAGCAAACCGTCCAGCCGCAGATGCCGAGATATTGAAGTGTCTGAGAGTGGCAAGTAACAAGTCATGGTTAACAGCATTGAATGCATTCGAGAAATCCATAAGCACCAACACCGTCAACAGCATCGAGTCCATACCGAGCCTTACGTCGTCGACCACTTTTAGCAAAGCGGTGGACGTGCTGTGGCCACGACGGAAACCAGACTGATAAGGAGAAAGCAATTGATTGGAATAAACGTGTGAAGATAATTGTTTATGGACTTTTTCTTCTGGTATTTTTGAAAGAAAGGGGAGGATATCAACATTAAGATCAATCAAAAAATATTTTTTATACTTTTTTTTCATGACATCTTCTGGCACACTTTGCAAAAGCGAAATTTAACCTTTTGAACGCCAAGAGCCACTAAATCTGTCGTGTGCTGTCGTGCCTACCACGCCAACGACCACTAAAGTGGCTATGGCGGCGGCTGTCGAAGCAATTGTCCTGCTGACAGATAAGGTTTATATTCGTTATTTACTAGTCGAGATATTGGCGTGTAGGCCACTTCTTGCCGCGAGAGAGAAAGCGTTCAAAAGGTTAAATTCGTCCCCACCTAAGTACACTCGTCTCCATAAAACACCGAATGCTTGTCACAGTGACCATTAGAAATTAAAACTTTCCAAGATGTTGTAATGAAGAGTTAATTAATTACTTACCCCCTTATTCATCAACGTCTTAAAAACCTCATGTAACTATACACATTGCGCGTGAGGAACCCAAATAATTTTGCCAGCGTATTCCTGATCAATCTGATCATAATTGGAAACTAAATTGTCGTATAAACTTTTCTGGAAGTCGCCTAGTTTCAGAGTTACTACCAATTAAATAAAAAAACATTTTTTATTGTGACTCAGTGCAAAATGCTTTTTTGATGGCGATTTCACCCTTTATGGGGTCTAGTCATCGACATATAATATCAAGACGAGTAAAGGCAAGCAAAGTTCATGTGAAAACACGACCCATTTTCACGTTTACAAAACTAAAATGTCTTATGTCTTATTAACCAATCAAGTACTCATTCTTTAAGCATATTTTTTTTGTGTGAACCTTAATTCCGCAAAGGTTTCATGCCATTTCACCAATAAGATAAGTTGCCGTGTTGTGCGTGGCCAAAATCAATTTGACAATGAAGTTTAATTGGACAGGAGATACTCAAATGAAATAACTGAAATGTCAAGTTAACGTATAGTAAATACGCCTATGTTTGACGTGGATGGGTTCACGTAACAAATAATATGCAATCAATTAACAATTTATTTTTTAGTGCATTTTTAATTACTTATGTAATATACTTACTTACTTCACTGGCTCAGTGACCCAAAACGGATCTTGGCCTCTGACACAAGAGACCGCCACTCTGCCCTATTCTGCGCCACTTCACGCCAGTCCGGTACTCCAAGGGCGGATATATCTTTCAGGGCTTCGTCGCTCCAGCGGTATCTGGGGCGTCCAGACGGACGCTTTCCACCCGGGTGCCCCACATACGCCCTTCTCACAGCTCGATCCTCTCCCATCCTCTCCAGGTGTCCAAGCCAGCGGAGTCGTGTGGCTTTGATTTCGCCAATTATATTGGGCATAGCGACTAGCTCCTCTAGTTCCTTATTCTTCCTACGCCTCCAGCTTCCATCTTCGCCCCTGATAGGTCCCAGAATTTTCCGCCAGATTTTCCTCTCTGCCACTAAGAGCTTGCTCTCTTCTTTCTGTGTCAATGTCCAAGCTTCACACCCATACATTAAGATTGGTCTGATTACTGTCTTGTATACTCGAATCTTAGTCGGTTTACTGATAAGCTTGGACACCAGAACTCGATGAAGCGCTGCCGAGCATCTTAGGGCGTTTTGGACTCGAACATCTATCTCCTCTTCCCTGTGGTTGGTATCAGTTACTGTGCAGCCGAGGTACTTAAAACGATCCACACCTTTGTAGGTTGTTGCTCCGACTACTAGGTCTTCTCTTTTAACTCTGATGTTCTTATACCTTTTCATTAGGAGATATTCAGTTTTCTGGTGGTTAATTCTGAGTCCGATCTTTTCTGCTTCTTGCTCAACGATTACCGCCATGGCCTCTAGGTCCTTTTTGTTCTGAGCCAATAATCCCAAGTCATCAGCATACCCAATGACTTTATGTATGCCATTCAACTCTACACCCCCATCGTGTATAAGCAATTTCCGCACGACGTATTCGAGTGCCAAGTTGAACAGCATTGGCGAAAGGGCGTCTCCTTGTTTCAGTCCAGTGACCACATCAAATTCGGCTGTCAGTTCTCCACAAGCTCTAACCCTCATCCTACTTACTTTAGTAGCGACACTTATCATCCTTACCAGTTTGTCAGGCACTTTAAAATGTTTTAAAATGTTATACAGTGTCTCCCTGTCTACACTGTCGTATGCCTTGGCAAAATCAACAAAGAGGAAGTGGATGTTTTGTGCAAACTCCCATTTCTTCTCCATCAGCTGTTTCAACAGGAATATCTGATCCACAGTACTGCGGTTCTGGCGGAAGCCGCACTGGTAGTCACCGAGTATGTCTTCGGCATAAGGCTGAAGTCGACCCAATAAGACATAAGAGAGGACTTTGTATGCCGTCGGGAGAAGTGCAATGCCCCTGTAATTGTTACACTTTTTTCTGGAGCCTTTTTTGTGTATGGGGCATATCACCCCAGTGTTCCACTCCTCTGGTTGCCGTTCTTCTTTCCAGATCTTAACGATTATCTCATATAATCTGGATTGCACTTCTCCCCCGCCATACTTCCACACCTCTGCACATATTCCGTCAACTCCTGGGGACTTATTGTTCTTTAGCCTCATGACCGCCTTCCTCAAGTACTTATGTAATATACGTAAATTTAATCGTTCTTGGAATAAGGAATAATATGAAAGCCCATCATCATCTTTCATTTTAGTGTTTAATTACAATATAGGGACTTACATACTACAAAATAAGCATAAATTAACATAAAATAGTAAAGATTTTGAACTTTTTTACAATTTTATAAATTCGTTACATTAGCGAGACCCTTTTGGTCTCAAGCAACATAATGTAAAGCAATTAAGGTTGATTATGGCAAAAAAAAACCGGCCAAGAGCGTGTCGGGCCACGCTCAGTGTAGGGTTCCGTAGTTTTCCGTCCGTCACAGTAAGTGTCCCCACTTAAGAGTTAAAATAACACCACCATGTAGGATATGATATGAGCATTCCACGTACAGCGACATCTATCGGCAAATTAAGTAAACTGTTGCGCGCGAGCTTAAAGTATGGAAGATGATTTTTATGGGATAATTCTTTATTGCGTAAACCGATTTTCACCGTTTTTACTTTATTTGAAAGCACGTCATTTCATTCTGATTTTGTAGAAATTTCAGGTACAATAAACACCTGCTTATACGGTTAAATTACAAACTTAGTTCAGAAATTATTTTGTAATTTTTTTTCAAAAACTATTCAACCTATCAAGTTCAAAATAATTTTCCTAGAAAGTTTTTATAAAGTTCTACTTTTGAGATTTTTTTCATATTTTTAAAACTTATGGTTCAAAAGTTAGAGGGGGAAAACACATTTTTTATTACTTCTGGAGCGATTATTTCCGAAAATATTTACATTATCAAAAAATAATTTTAAAAGACCCCTATTCATTTTTAAATACCTATCCAACAATATATCACACGTTAGGGTTGAAATGAAAAAAAAAACACTCGCCACTTTACGTATAGGGGAGGTACCCTAATAAAACATTTTTTTCCACTTTTTATTTTACCACTTTGTCGGCGTGATTGATATACATATTAGTACCAAATTTCAGCTTTCTAGTGCTAACGGTCACTGAGATTATCCGCGGACGGACGGGCGGACGGACGGACGGACGGACGGACGGGCAGACATGGCGAAACTATAAGGGTTCCTAGTTGACTACGGAACCCTAAAAACCGAATATTTTTGAACTTTATTTATGACCTGACTAGAAAATAATAGGATACCTTCTATATAAATAGTTAAAATTCTCTTTGCTTCCTCGATTTTTAGAACTAAAAGAGTAACGGATGAGTTCGTTTATGTGTACTATTTATTTTAGCAGGCTTAGGGAAATACAAAGATAAATTTACATTTTGTATCCATTTTTTTATACTACAACGGTAGAAAACAGGCATACGGCTCACCTGATGGTAAGCAGTTACCGTAGCCTATGGACACTGACGTTTTCATATAAAAGAGGATTCACTGTGTTGACAGCTAAAGGGACAAGAGGATCCCCCTCGTCTACACACTGCTTCCTCTGAGCTCTCTGGCAACCTTACTCGCCGGCAGGAACACAACACTATGAGTAGGGTCTAGTGCTAATTGGCTGTGGTTTTCTGTAAGGTAGAGGTAGTTCCCCAGTCGGGCTCTGCTCTAGATTTGATAATTAAAAACTATGCTATGAAGTTATAGCATTCATTATTAATGAAAAATAAGAGTTATACCTATTAGTCAGTTGTACTAGAAATAGCATACTGTATATCGAAACAAACAAACTGAAAAGATTCTTTGTTAACAACGGAAACCTAACTGCTATTACTTCTAGGTAATACTTATAAATGAACATACTTTTCCTCAAATGAGTTATGTTTACTTTTCCAAAACTTATATTGCATAACATCGACCAAGTCCGTAATGTATGAGAATATCTATGCGTGATTTACTTACCGATGAAAAGAAATATCACCATCTTTGGCGCCTGTGTGGCTCCTGCCCCAATGCACGGCATAAGCCGGCATTTTAATACCGATATATTACCGAAATTTCATGGACCGAAAAAACTATTATTTTGACGACATGACAATTTCAAAATGTTTGACATGACATTAGGGCACCGCTGTCTAGCTCCGCCCACTTTGGCACCAGGAAAGTGGAGCAGATTATGAGCGTTGATTACTTTGATAATTAAACCAACCGGATGCGAGACGCGCACTAATTTCTATCAGAAAAAGTCTGCCAATTTCAGCGCGGGGGACGAGGAAACGCACACAAATACTGTTAACACTAATGCATTTTCCATTGACGTCGCTACACACGCACACGATAAAATTAACAAACACTAGCATAAAATATACTCACACAAGTATAAACACACACACAGACAACCTGTCCGTGAACAAGATAATGTCATCTTTAAGTAAACGTACACAGTGCGAGGAACGCGTCGATAATAATATACTTATGTATCGATATTTAATTTAAATTAAGTAAAGGTACATCATAGTCGATTGTTAATAGAGTTAATTTCTAAATGTTTTTTTATGGTAACGTCTCGTTGACAACCGATAATGATGTACCTTTGACTTGCAAATGTCACATTTCATCGTAGATTTATTTATCGTATGCCTACATGTCACTGGATATAGATAGGCATTTCTTCCCTAGGGTAGTGGGAAAGCAGATGAAGAAAATCCAGTGAGTGCTGCGAGGTCCAGGTAGTACAGTAGAGCTGCCAAGTTTGTAACTCTTTTAGCACCACCCAGGGATTACGTGTAGGGTCGTCTAAGGTGTTTCCTACGGACGCAGAGAAACATTGGTCGTAGGTTAGTTATATATTTTTGTTTCTTTACCAAGTATAAGGTTTAGCTATTTGTTGAGGCCTAGGCTCCTATTGTAGCTGATGCAGGGATGCCTAAGTGGATCTTCAATGAAGACTTGTTATTTAAATTTATGTACAATTTTTATTGCTAGAACTATGGTCTAATTTACAGCTTGGTATACGTGTTGGTCGCTCAATGGATTTGAAGTGATTGTCGTTGCTGGCTGTCGGCGGCGGTTATCCCGATCCGTTGCCGATCTTCAAAATTCGGAAGCGAACGGCCGTCCGTGACGTCACTTCGGATGCGTTCTGAACATGCTCCCGGCGTTGAAGTACTTCAAGGTACCTATAATTCAGAGCAGGATGTGAGAAATGGTGCAAATGCTGCATGCACGTTACATGGAAGCGGGCAGGGGACAAATATTGTTAAACGCCCGTTTTATTATTCCCCGTTTCGTTTTAATATCGGCTACTCGGGCTACTCCATCTTTGCCCTTATAAAGTTTTACTATGCGACCGAGTAGCCACATTAACGGGGGTACCCCTTTTTCCTTGACAATAACTAGGGCTCCGTCCTCTAGCTTGTCATGTGATGAAAACCATTTGGTTTTTTGCTGTAGTTGAGATACATATTCCAATTTAAATCGGTTCCAAAAATGAAGCCTCAGCTGCTCCACTCGTCGATACCGCTGCAGTGTGTTGATCTTCTCCTCAGCCACAGGGTTCTGTGAATTAGGAACAAACATAAGCGGTCGTCCAATAAGGAAGTGGGAGGGGGTGAGAGCGGTTAAATCGGATGGATCACTGGACATTGGGGTCAAAGGTCTACTGTTCAGGGTAGCTTCAATATCCGCCAGACAGGAGCTCATCCCTTCGAAGGTCAAATGCGTTAAATTTAAAATACGTCGCAAATGGTGCTTCACTGAGCGCACGCATCTTTCCCATAGTGAGCCGAAATGCGGTGAATAAGGGGGTGAGAAAACAAAGTTGATTTCCGATTGAGCTAGATCTGATGCAATATTTGACCTTTGAAGTACTTTGTATAGTTCATTACAAGTACCCGTATAATAAGTGGCATTATCGCAGTATATACTCTGTGGTTTACCCCGGCGAGCAATAAACCGGTTTAGACTAGCCATGAATGCGTCTTTGGTGAGGTCTGAGACAAGTTCCAGATGTACGGCTTTTACTGCAAAACATACGAATATGCATATCCAGGCTTTGACTAATCTACAGCCCCTACCTTTACGGTCAGCTATCAATATTGGACCTGCGTAATCCGTACCCGTGTTCAAAAACGGGTGTTCTAATTGAGCACGTGTTGCAGGCAATTTACCCATGATAGGTTGTACTGTTTGACCTTTGAACCTGCAACATGTGGTACAACTATCCACGGTTTTTCGCGCCAAGTTCCTGCCGCCTAGAGGCCAATAAAGCTGCTTGACGCTATTGAGCAATAACTGGGGACCTGCGTGTAAAAATTGTAAGTGAAAATAAACAAATATCAATTTTGTGAGACGATGCTTACTACATAGTATGACTGGATGCTTGACGTCATCACTGTAATAGGTGTTGTCAAGTCTCCCGCCTACCCTTAACAGCTGATCCGTATCAATGTACGGAGTGAGAGAAAGCAGTCTATTTTTAGCAGGAAGGGATTTTCCTGCTTTCAACACAGCATATTCGTCTTCAAACATTTCTTTTTGAGACAAAGATATAATTGTTTTTCGGGCTACAGTTAATTCTGAACTTTGTAGGAAACCCGTTGTTTTAGTTTTGTTTTTTGAACAATTGTTGATGAATCTCATGACATATCCTACGACTCGAACTAATTTAGAGAATTTTGAAACTCGATCCAGGAGAAGAGAAAATGGAGATTCCTCAATGTTTGTCACCAGACAAGTTACCATTTCAGGTAAATCTTCAGGCAACTCGGGTTGTGATTTGGACCAGGAAGTTGAATCCTGTTTTAGGAACTCTGGACCGTTCCACCAAAGGTCTGAAGTGGCAAGAAGCCTAGCATTTAAACCTCGAGACGCTAGATCAGCGGGGTTCTCTTTTGAGGGCACGTAGTGCCACGTATGACCGGCAGTAACATCCTGTACCTCGCTCACTCGGTTGCGTACAAAAGGTTTAAGATTGGCGGGGGATGACGCTAACCACCCTAAAATTATCATTGAATCGCAATAGAACGTACATTTATTAAATTTGATTGTGAGTGAGCTCAGTATTTTAGTAAACAGTCTTGCTCCTAACAATGCCCCAGATAATTCCAAACGGGGTATCGTGGTTGCCTTAATTGGCGCCACTTTGTTCTTGGAGGCTAAAAGATGGACCGTAGTTGTACCTGTGCCATCCTTCGTTTTCACATAAGCGCAAGCACCATAGGCGGCTTCAGACGCGTCTGTGAATATAATTAATTCTACCTCTTGACTAGAGTTCCCTAAAACCCAACGCGGAATTCTAATTTCATTGAGAAATGGTAAAGTGGTTTCGAATTTACTCCACTGTGCTTTAAGGGTGGGGGGTATCTCCTGATCCCACGAGCACTTTTCCTGCCACAATTTCTGAAGCAATATTTTAGCTTCCAAGACACAAGGTCCAACTAAGCCTATCGGATCGAATACTTGCGCGATTGACGAAAGTATGTGACGTTTTGTGACGTTATTACAACCCTTTAAGTTTATATTTAAAAATAAGGTATCTGTGTCACATTGCCAATTTAACCCTAAAGTTTTTGCTGGAGCCGACATGCTTAAACATTGAACATTTTTATTGTCTGCTGTGCTATTTTGCAATTTACTATTTGATTGAATATGATTTTCCAACGCTTGTAATATTTCAACATCATTCGATCGTAATTTTCGCAAATTTAACTGAGCTGATTTTAATGTGTCAATTACTCCTATTCCTAACTGTATAGCATCATCAATGCTCGTACTCCCACTCAAGTAATCATCCACATAAAAGTCATGTATAATTGATTGTTGTATAACTGGCTCTGTCGACTCTAATCCTAACTGCTTTAAACAGCGGCAGGCTAGATAAGGAGCCGAAGCTGTGCCGTACGTAATTGTATTAAGTGAGTAACACTCAAGACGATCAGTTGGATTAAAACGCCATAAAATCTGCTGAAGGCATCTTTGTTCAGGTGCAATTAGCATCTGGCGGTACATCTTTTCGATGTCACCGGAAATAACATATTTATGTTGTCTATATCTTAGTAAAATTGAAATTAGGTCATCTTGAACAGTAGGACCAATTCTTTGAATACCGTTCAAGGACACGCCTGATTTGGTGGGGGCGGATGCATCGAAAACGACCCTTAATTTTGTCGTGAGACTACCCTCCCTTATCACCCCATGCTGTGGCAAAAGGCACTCTACCTCGCTATCATTTGACTTGTGCGCGGAAAGAGACATGTGACCTAAGTCGAGATATTCAGTCATGAACGCGTTGTAATTCTTCCTAAACTCGTGATCATGTTTTAATTTTTTTTCTAAAAATAGGAAACGACACTTAGCCATCTCATATGAGTCGCCTAGAACCTTTGGTGATTCTTTAAAAGGCATACTAACGACGAACCGCCCATCGTCAGTTCGCGTTGTAGTTTTCTCAAAATGTTCTTCACATTTACGTTCTTCAGGGGTCAAATTATGAACCGGCGAGACACTATCTAGCTCCCAGAAGCGCGTAAGTTGATTATCAATGTCAGTGTCAAGTAATTCTGAAGCATGACAGACAATATGATGTTTTTGATTACCTAGGACCGAACCGGAAATTAACCAACCTAATTTTGAATTGTAAATTTTAGGTTGACGTTTACCTAAATCGATTTTTGTGGTACCTAGGACTTCCCAGAATATTTCCGAACCTAATAACATGTCTATGGCAGACGGAACATTAAACTTGGGGTCACATAACTGAATGTGCGATGGTATTTGCAATTTTTTAGTATCTATGTATGACATAGGTAAGTAATCAATGATCTCAGGAAGCACACGACACCTAAGCTCCATCTCGTAATCTCCCGCCATTGATTGTATAGTTAGGTCGCAAGACTGATTACTTTTTGCTAATAAGGATTTGTTAATACCTGTCATAGTGGAGCTCGTGGAAGACATTGGAAGTTGCAGCTTACTGCGAAGACTCTCGGTGATGAGGTTGGTTGAGCTGCAATTGTCCAGCATGACTCTGACGACGTGCAGAGCACTCTTGGCGTCGGTGACTCTCACCAAAGCTGTGGAAAGCAGTGCAGAGGATTGTTGAGTCGGATCACTTTTGTAAGTGGTTACAGCAGTTAACTCTACTGTATTCTTATCAGTTTCGGCATGAAGCAATGTGTTATGACGTTCACTACAATATTTACACGTAGATAAACGACAATTGGACAACTGGTGACCTGGCCTTAAACACAGTTGACATATGCCTAACTCATTGACTTTCTTTTGACGAAGGTCAACGGACAGTTTACGAAATGAATCGCATGAAAACAAAAAATGATTTTGTCTACACATAGGACAACTGAATTTAGATTTATTTGTTTTATTAGTCTCATTAAGAACGAGAAAATTCTTTTGTTTATCCGAATTACGGTTAACTTTAAATGAACTCGATTTTGACTCCTCTAGAGTCTCTAATAAATCAGCCCTATTTGAAATAAACGTTGTAAATTGTTCTAACGTCGGAGGATTGTCCAACGTGTTTCTAAATTCTTCCCACTCGCGGCTGGTCACTGAATCTAACTTTGAAGACATCATGAAAATAACAAGGGTATCCCACTCAGAGGTTGGTTGACCTAAAGTGTTAAGCGCCCTAAGATTCTTATTTGTAATGTCCAAAAGATGACGTAGTGCCCGGTGAGATTCTTTATGAATTTGTTCGACATTAAACAAAGCTTTCACGTGATTGTTAACTAATAACCTCTTATTGTCGTACCTAGCTAACAATAACTCCCAAGCAGTTTTATAATTCTCGGCTTTAAAATCAAGACTTTTAATTACTAACGCCGCACTTCCCTGTAGGGAGGAACGCAAGTAATGGAACTTGTTAATGTCGTCTATAGAATCGTTAGTGTGAATCAATGACAAAAATGTATCTCTAAATTCCAAAAAATATTGATAGTTGCCGTTAAAGTGAGGTAGATCAATCTTAGGAAGCCTTACCAGATTATTCTTATGCTGACAGGAACTGGAACCTGCCTCAGACATAACCTTACTTTCGGCATCCACCTTGCCACGTTTACGCAGCAATTCCCGAGCGCCAGCCAAAATAGCAAAGTATTGGTTTTCGAAGTCCTGACGCTCAGCATATTGCTCACTGGGGGTCTCCGAAGTTACTTCAATCTGCTCCTGTAATTCATCAAATGCCGTATACATTTCCTCGATCTTACTAAGACGGCACTCAACTTCACTTGCTTGTACGTCACTTAACGTTGGAATAGATAAATATGGCGTAAGGAACGTCTTAAAAATTGTTAATTTACATTTAAATGTTCCCCGCTGCTTAACTAACTGCGCTAACGACATTTTTTGCACTAAATGAACTAGAAATCGGTGTAAAACACGTTAACTTAAATGCACTAAAGGATAATTACCGTAAACACCAATAAACACCAATAAATAAGATATGAATAGTTAACGCTCGATATTCACGGTCACAATAGGTCACGTTATCCACGTTAATCACCTGACCTCGATCACCCAGGTGATTGTAGTGACGATTTTGTCTTCTGAGATCCCCCAGGTGATCCATTTACGTTATCCATAAGTGTTTCTTTTCCAAAAAACAGTTCCTCCGCAACTTAACTAGACGGAGCCCCGCTTGGCGGGGCTCCTATTTCTGGGCGGTTTGCCCTTCGGGCATCTGAAGCTACCTAAGGAACCTAACCTAACCACCTAACGTCCAATAGGATCACCTGGGGGATCTCAGAAGACAAAATCGTCAAATACAATCACCTGGGTGATCGGGGTCAGGTGATTAACGTGGATAACACCCAATAGGTAGGTACTAATTAGCGATAAGGAAAACATGCGATGCGCTCGGTGACTATGGATATACTAAATGCACCGTTGCCTTGACCTCTAAAAGTGAATTCGATCACCTGTTATGCGCTCGATGATATACTTGTTTGCGCGCAGCTGATTATTATAACTGCAAATTAGTTTAGGTAATTTTAAAGATATGTTTAAATTTAACTTTGACCGTTGAGATTTAAAAAAATATAAAATTTAAATATTATTTTTATAAATGAGCAATATCAATTCGATATTGAAGCTGTGTGGTAATTAACCACTGGAAGGGAAGAAGAATTACTTCTTTAGGAATGAAAGAAAGGATATTGAAACGACCTTACTTGTGTTGAACCGTAATTCGACCTGTTCTTGTAGATCTGCCGCTGTGCGATTCTCGCGGGATCTTGAAGTGGATGTATGACACTGCGCACGACGATGACGATATGACGCTGAAAATCGGGATCTTGTAGTTTTCTTCAGACTTCTCCAACTCTTCGACGAATGAAAGTTGCTGAAGATACCCTTGATGAAACCCGTTGACGGTTGAAATCGTCGCTTCTTCGCCTGCTTGAGTCGCCCAGTCCTTTTCGTGGGATGCTGTAGACGCCTCGCGGAGTTCCTCTCTCCGGAAAACAGGATGAAGCTGCGTTGTGGACGTGTTTTTCGCAGGCGCTGGTACCGAAGTTGAACTCGACGCTCTTCTTCGACGGGTGAAGGACCAATGTTGAGGCCTAGGCTCCTATTGTAGCTGATGCAGGGATGCCTAAGTGGATCTTCAATGAAGACTTGTTATTTAAATTTATGTACAATTTTTATTGCTAGAACTATGGTCTAATTTACAGCTTGGTATACGTGTTGGTCGCTCAATGGATTTGAAGTGATTGTCGTTGCTGGCTGTCGGCGGCGGTTATCCCGATCCGTTGCCGATCTTCAAAATTCGGAAGCGAACGGCCGTCCGTGACGTCACTTCGGATGCGTTCTGAACACTATTGATAAAATTATAATGTTAAGTTGTGATTAAATATCAAGTTTTTCTACCAGCATATTACTTACAATGTAGTTAGTATTCTACGTAAGTTCGTTTGTCTATTTGTTCAGGACAAATCTTGCAAGCTGATTTAGAATAACTTTTATATTATCAATTTAATATTTTGATGTGTATTTGCTTTTAAATTTAGCGGAAAATACTACAAATTGGAAACAAATAACTATTACACTGAAATAAACTGCAAAGAACTATGGAACATCACGGGATTCAAGCCCACGTGTTTAGATTACCGTTCCAATGTGCTTCCTATTACACTATAATTACACTTATATTATAGACGTTCCTCTATCCACCTCAGTGAATTTTTCACTGTAATGAACAATGATGAATCAGTCACTAGCGACATCGTGATGTTCCAGAGTACTTCGCAGTTGATATTTTGATTGTAATGGGCATCTGTTTCCAATTTGTGTTTCTAGTTCTATTATCTCTTCTTCATTTTCTATTATAAATAAAAAGTATAACATACTGCTAATGTTAATATCGACATATATTTTTGTGCTGTCCCATCACTAAAACTTACCTGTTAGGTACAGTGATACCAGAGTCAGTATAATAAATAAAGTATAATCCATACAAAATTAAAATGCTACGTAAAATGTATGGTGAAAATAAAGGAACGAATTAATTTCTAAACAGGAATATCGTTATTTCAAGCATCTACAAGTATATTTCACTTAAGGGGCGCCACACATTAGAGCGGAATTCAGTGCGGAATTCAGCACACTAGCTGAAATTCGTCTATTAGAACGGAAATTTGTTTATGGTAGCTGTATTTTTGAGACCATAGACAAATTTCAGCTATTGTGCCGTACTACAAGCACACATACGCTGAGTTTCTTACGCTGAACCTTTCCGAACCAGTAGTAGTTTATTGCCCTTCCCATAATACTGTTTTAAAAAGATTTGATTTCAATACAGTTGTTAAACCAGTGTTTATGTTTTATTTCATTACCGTGCGTCGGTGCGTAATGTGCTATAGGCTAGTTTATCCTGATAGTGTCAGTTTTTTGAGTTCCAAACCACCTTACAACCCTGCCCTCGGCGGTCCTCGACGAAATATATAATTTTAAAAACTATGCGTGTGAATGAGTTTTACCTTTGAAGTACTGACGTTAATCTTTCCATTTTTGTTAATGATTAAAAATAATATGTAATTAGAATAATTTAAAAGTCGATTAAAATATGTTTAGAAACAATTTAATAACAACACACATACACACAGATACACTGCTTTTTTAACAGAGCAATGCTTTACAATTATGGCTGTATGCCGAATCTCTCTGCCTAACCCACGGAGTATCTTTTAAGTGTATTGCCTAACCTGTCATAACAATGACAATGAATGACATAATGGCGGACGTATTTCTGCCGCACTGGAGTCGATTACTCTTGTTTGCAATGTTACACTTACCTCCCTCGATGTAATCGTGTTCATAATTGCATACCCAATTTACGAATGAATTCATTGATGAATTAGGTATGCAATTATGAACCCGATGGCACAATGTACTATGAAGAGTCAAGTTTAAAAATTACCCTAAAGCAGATGTAGTACCATTAAGTGGCAACACTTTTTGATTGACAAGATTTTTTAGTTTTTTGCTAATTTCGTGCACTATTTGATGATATTTAGACGTAATTATACTTACAGATGAAAAGAAACGTTATCCTTATGTAAACTAAATAATTCAGATCTTTTCTTACATGAAAACACGCAGCAATTCGGCATTTTTACCCCAGATCGTTCCGGGCTGACTGACATTCATTGAATGGCGTTTGACGCGCGACAACTACACTAGAATTTATAATTGTACGGAGTGACTTGACAAGTCAACAAACACAAATGTTGCCGCAATTCGGCCAGTGCTGTTCTTATCGATATTTTTATTTAATTATTAAGGGTTCTACAAACGCCGCGACTTATTGGTTGCGATATTGTCGCTGCAACTTGATTAAGGCTTTAAGACTGAAGAATGCTGCAACATGATGTGGAAAATACGTTACTTTTACGAAATGACTGTCACTTGTTGATAAGTCAAAGTCAGTTTATAACTTCTGTACATCCTATTGGAGACAATAATAATTTCTAAAGGCGGCTACTCATACACCTGCCGTAGGGTTAATACCGGGCGAATGGCTTAGTGAATTCAACCAACCGGAGCGGCCATGTCTCTCATTTTCTATACAAAAAAAGTCTGCCGATTTTTGCGGGGGAGGCGAACGTCAAATGTATGGCTATTCGTACGTAACGTACAAATAGCCACGTCAGATAAACGTCAGTCCGTACAATAAATATGACCACAGGTCTTATTTATTGACCATTGTTTTCGGCAGAGGGGAAAGCCTGTCAATGACCGCTCCGGTTAGTTAAATTCTCCAAGCGCACGGCGGTCGGGCCAATATTGGGATTTCTCTACTCTACACACATTCCTGCCGTTCAGTTTGTGAGTGAATATCTTGCTGAACGCATGTCTCTAAAATGGCGCCAGAGGTAGCTTAGAGTGAAGAATAGGACATAGGATACTTAACTACTTTTTATCCCGAAAAAAAAAACTTTTTCAGAGGGCCACACGATAACCGAATTCTATGCGGACGAATAATTATCCAAGTATACTTTTCGTCTATTTTAGATGTAGTTAAGTAGGTATTTTTGAGAAATATCGTCTTCTGACTGTTCGTAAATATCGTTACGTTTTGTTGTTATTACTTGTAGAAGTGTTGAATTGAATTATTAAGTGATGTTGCCTCGGATTACGGATTCCTGTGGACGTGCCAGAACAATGTTCATCCAAAATTTCGCCTTCATAATAAAGAGCTCAGAGTTATAGAAACTATATAATAGTAGTCCGCCTCGAACTGAGAACTCGCGATTTCCTTGTAAATGCATTGACCAATATAACAAGACTCTTATGATGATTGTTTTGCGCCTTCTAGCTCCATAACCCATTGATCGATCCTGCTCATATACTCGTACGAACTCTAAAATTATATTGATTTCTGCTATAACCCCAATAAATTTCATAAAGATTAGAAAAAATGTTACTACAGTTACCGCAAAAACTATTCAAAATCAAAAAGCCATCGAAATGCAGCGATGTCCAGGTAGCCAGCTGACAGTTCCGTTTCCGTTTCATCCGAATCTGTCTATAACTTCACTTCGCTTAGGCTCCGCTCGTTCGACGAGATAGAAAAATAAGTATATGATATTTTGTATAACATAACTATACGATTTATCAGTGGCAACGTATGTCAAAACTTTTGTCTGATTTCAGGCTGTTACATGATAATTTAATTTCCTAACGCTTATGGATCCTTTAAATGGAATCGTATTGGTAGTGTTTAGTACAACATTACACTTTTCGATGCTTTTTATCGATATATACCCATGACTATTTTATTTTTACTATTCCAGGCAACATTTTAACTGTCAGTCATGTGTCAAGTCACTTTTTATAATTAGAAATTCAACCGTAGTTTTCTATAACCGCTACGACCAGTGGTCTTGTACTTTTGGCAGAGGGGGACACCATGAGGGTTTCCGCGATTGAGATTTTCACTAGATGGCAGCACCGTGACGACAGGTCTTTTTGGCAGTAGCTGTCAAAATCCACCAATCAAAAAATATATGGTTAAACATGATTGGTGGATTGTGACAGCTAGACCTGTCGCCACGGTGCTGCCATCTAGTGAAAAACTCGATCGCGGAAACCCTCATTACCACTCCATTGGTTTATTTCTCTGAGGTTGATTACGCTTCCTTACTTATTATTCTTCCAAGGGTCTACTCTAGACATTCTTATTGACAGATATCAAAATGCGAAGGAATACTTAACTATTTTACTACTACTATAAATTTATTTTAATCGACAGTTTTCCCAATAACATTCATGTTTTTATGTTCAAGCGCATTTAAAAAATCGAAAAAACAAAAAAATTTTTTTGGCATAATTTACCTAAAGCCATATAACAT